>BSBM01001213.1:0-600000 GCA_027924585.1 Larix kaempferi | reverse complement strand
CTGAGCGGATTGGGCGCACTAGAATGTAGATATTCTCGGAATTCAGGACACTGATCTTTATGATTCCCTTCAGACTTGCATCGACTACACCATACTTCCTCGTGAACTTCCTTCCCTTTTTTAATCTCTTGTAGCTAAATAGTCAAGTTTTCTAGCTGCGACTGGATCTGGCTCATGCCAATCCCTATTTCATCGATCGATGAAGCTTTGAGCTTCATTGCGATTTACAACGCCTCTGCCTGAGATAGATGTATCAGTGGCATCCAGATATGTGGTATCAATCCTGCGATAAACCATTCCTTATGTTGTACGTCACTCATCCCAAAGCTAACTAATTTATCCATCAGAGTTTTGAACCTCTGATCAAACCCCCACACTGAATCAATAGGGAATTTCTTTATCTCCTTCAATTCTGTGATGTACTGCGATTATGATTTAGGCTTCTTAAACTCACTGATTAGCCCAGCTCTGATTTCTGCCAGAGTCTTTTGCTGAAGTCCTATAGGGACTTGTATAAATTTCATGTACCAATCCAGCACATGACCTCTGAAGGTCGTCGCCAGTTCTCCCTTCTTGATAGATTCATCCTGTACTTGTTTTGTTGTCCACACTGCTTTGCACAAGAACCAATATTGCTCGGGATCCTCCATCCCATTTACCTAAAAGAGAGGCAACTTCACATCATCGCCCGCCATCCTTGGTATTCTAGTGGTGTTTGTAGATCTGCTACTGTTACTGTTATTGTGACACACAGGACAACCCTACGAAGAGCTTGTGTTTCTTCCTCCAAAGTTTGGCGCAGTGCACGGGGTTGTGGGTATGTTGTATTTTTGGGTCTGTCCTTCCTCAGGTTCAGGGGTATCCTGGTCATTCTCTTCGTCGCCGTAAGGTCGCTTAGTCCCTTGTGGCCCCGTTTCGTAGTCCTCTGTTTCGGTCGCACCAGGACTCTCTCTCTCTCTCTCAGTCTCCTCTTCTTATCCGGTCAGAACCTCACCCCACTTCTCATGCAGCCACAATCTTCCACAGATTCCCTCACAATTTCGTTGTAGTTCATTTCCATCTACCCCACACCATTGTATCAGACCCGCATCTGCGTAGTACCCACAACCTCCACACACCATAGTTTACTCGTCGGAGTTCATCTTCAATATTCCTTTTTCGCAAATGAGCATTTAATCCACAATGGTAACGCCAATAGGTATCTTCTAAACTCTTCATGGAAATGCATCTAAAATGGTCCTTGTTTCATGGTTTCCTCCTTACTCTCCTTTAATTAAGTTATCTTCCCATACTTTGGTTTCCACCTTTCTCTTCTTTGATTAAGTAGAATTTGTTTGGATGGCACCTCAAAAGGTGACTTGTGATGTGCCAAGTTAGGAGGCATCTTATGAGTTGTGATATGATTTCCTTTAGCTGATCAGGTACAAGATATACGCATTTCTAATCATAACAAAGCAAAGATCATGGTTTTTCACAAAGGTCTTGAAATTGCCAATAGCATGGACTTCAAACTCTTGATCATAGAATGATAACTGAAGCTTGTCATAGAAAAAGTTCGGAAGACTCATATAAACAAGAAATATGAGAGTTCAAAGGTCTTGAAATTTCCCATAGCATGGAATTCAAACTCTTGATGATAGAATGATAATTGAAGCTTGTCATAGAAAAAGTTCAGAAGACTCATACAAACAAGAAATATGAGAGTTGGAAGTATATTAGTGATTACACACTCGTTTACAAAGTATACGAAAACAACTTGATGGTTTTACCTATTTTTCATTATTTCTTAATCAAAAGCACAAAGAATGCAGTGGTAGATGCTAAAAGCATTGCACTTAGTTAAGACCATTAAGAAATATGGCAATATGACACCCAATAATAACTTGCACAACTAATTATAGAACTTAGTTCTCTTATCCATCATGATCAAACAAATAACTATAACATGTTATGATCACCGCAAACCCAACAACCCTAGAAAAGGCTCAAACACTAATGACCCTTAGAAAATTGACTATGGTGTAGTGGTTACCATGCATCGAATATGTTATGTTGTAGGTGCCTGAATATCAATCCTAAAGCTAACCCCATAATAATATTTTGAATGCTATTCTTAAACACCAAGGGCTCCCAATGAATTAAAAACAAATAACTATAACAAGTTATGATCACCACAAACCCAACAACCCTAGAAAAGGCTCAAACACTAACAACCCTTAAAAAAGTGACTATGGTGTAGTGGTTACCATGCATATGTTATGATGTAGGTGCTTGAATATCAATCCTAAAGCTAACCCCATAATAATATTTTGAATGCTATTCTTAAACACCAAGGGATCCCAATGAATCAATGAATTAAAGAAATTAATTAGCTAAATCAAATCCACTTTTTAATCTTCATGAGCTCAGTCTCACTACACAATTCTTTTCCTAGGCACACAATCTTAGTATCATTTTAGGAAAATATGTTTAAGCGAAGGTTGGAGATGCTAAATACGGAATTGGAAGGGACACCCAAACTCATCTATACTTCTCTAATACAAATTGTTTTGTAGGTTTACACCTTATCGTTGTCCATGCTTATGGAGTTTTAATATATGGACCCATCAAAATCATAAACGGATCTATAATGCCTAGGAACACTACAATGAAAGTCAATGCCAAATTTGCCCGTTGTTCATTTGGGGCTTCCTCTAATAAACCTCTATTAAGTTTTCTTTTACAAATTAAAAAACTTCAATACATTCAGTGGTTATTATTGATAGAATGGACTGATTGAACAAGATTGAAACTCTAATTCTATTCATATAATCTATATATGTTTGTAAATTTTTCCTCATAGCAATATAACTTTGAAGTTTTTTTTTTCAATAATAAATAATAAATGAAATTATTATGTTAAAGTTTTTGGTGTTATAGAAAAAATGTAAGACTTAAATATTGTAAATGGTTCAATTTGTTTAACTACAATGGAAACATTAATCCAATGGCAATGGACTTTTTTTTCGTAGTAGAAAGCTAAGGCATATCATGTAGCATGTCCTTGGGATTACAAGTGGGGAGGGCCATAGCCGAGAGTCCCAACCACCCCATCCACAACCCATGGAAATGAAGCGTATAAGAATAATTATGGAAGACCCTGTCATAAAGATGAGTTAATAAGTGGATAATTTTGGTATATGTGAAGTTTTGTCTTATGAATTTGTTTTTTTATTCCAATAATATGGATTTTTTTAAATAGATTTAAAAACTTTAAAAAAAAATTATAATCAAAATTATCATTAATCAAATAAAATTATACCTTTTAACCAAATTGTTATCAAATTTGAAAATAAAAAATAAAAAACAAATTAAATTTATCACTATTAACTACTCCTCCACTACATCATAAATGCATCCTTTAAGTTGGAAGATTCCTTCGGCAATGAAACTCTTTTTTTTCACACAATGAAAATAACATATTATTAATAGATGGAAATAGCATCAACGGTCACAAATTCTATGGCTACCACCAGCCAACAAGAGACATAAGTCCAATAATAAAGAAGACTCCTGACAGCGACAACAAAGGTCCCAAAAAATGTATCATGGGAACAAAACGTCTCAACACAGCCCTTCCGACAAAAAGGAACAAAACGTCTCAACACAGCCCATCCGGCCAGTAAAAAATGGAGAGGAGAAAACTAAGCATAAACAACAACACATCCCAACCGGCCAAAAGAAACTGTTGTGCAGGAAATACATATAAACGAGAGAAAACACCGAGCTCTTCCTCCAGTGACGACCAGAGAACCAAAGTAACATCAAGGAAACCAACCAGTAGTTGGCCACACAAAAGATCTAGGAACCTGCAGAGTATGTAGACAATAATATAAGCCACAAAAATGAAAAATGACGAAAACTAGAGTAAATGATGACCCAAAGATCCATCAGCAACCAAAGAGTCTGACGACCAGTCCTCCCAAAAAATGATGCCCGATGAAGTAGAAAGTGCATGCTTAGAGAGTGAATCAGCCATCTGATTTGAAGCCCGGGGCACATGAAGGAAAGTGATGTGTTCAAAACTTTCAATAAGTGAGCATGTCTCCACGAGCCAGTGAGAGAGCAGCAACACATTTAAAGAACCCATATCCCATGAAATTAAAACGTTCGAGTCTCCCCAGACTTGAAAACTGAGAATCTCCTTTGTACAGGCAAATCGGAGGAGCATCCATAAAGCTAGGAGCTTGTTGTGTGTATTCGTGCCCACCCCCGAGTTCATCCACAATTTGAACATTCTGTTTTCGTTGATATACAGCACAACACCGATCCCACTAATCGCACAACCAAGTTGAGAGGCCCCATCGAAGAAGCCACAAGGATAAATGAAATGTAAGGGATCAACAAAATTTGGTCGTGTGACTGAACAAGGAGAGACCAGTGAATTGAAGTCCATAAAGGCCGCAAGAGATCTGCTGGCCATGACTACCACATTGGTCACCACCCCATAAAAAATCCCAACGTTTTGTG
Organism: Larix kaempferi; assembly: GCA_027924585.1. Taxonomy (NCBI): domain Eukaryota; kingdom Viridiplantae; phylum Streptophyta; class Pinopsida; order Pinales; family Pinaceae; genus Larix; species Larix kaempferi. The sequence goes on along the minus strand of BSBM01001213.1, from coordinate 595,491 downwards.
CACACCGCACTTCCAAAAAGACAAAGCACGGAAGCGCCCTCCAATCCTTATGAATGCGACCCCAATGGTACAAGCCATCCTCCAGATGACAGGGGCTCCACTGAAACGGACGCACACATAAAATGTGGATGCTCTCCCATAAATCTTTAACCAACGGACAACAACCAAAAAGATGTTCATTAGTTTCCTCCGGAGAAACACATAAATGACAATGACCCAGACCGCAGAAACCCCACCTACAAAGATTGTCCCATGTTAGGACACTGTTATGTAAAACGAGCCAATTGAAACATTTTATCTTCAGTGGCATTTGAAAGTTCCAAATCTTGCTAAACCACCACCTTCCCTGCGTGTTTTCAGATGAGATCAATGAGTTGTAAGCCAATTTGGCCGTAGCCACCCCACTATAGACATTCCAGGACCAGACCAATCTATCAGGAGTATCATGCAATGAAAAGTTCAAACTATTTAAACCCATTACATATCTGTCCCATTCTAGTGCCAAATTTCCAGAAAGGCCAAGTTGAAAAGCCGAGATCCAGCAAGGGTGACCCGAGCCAACCAGAGGTCTGATCACGACATGGCATAAAGAAAAATAACCCTTGGATCTCAAAACCCTGAGCAAATCCAAAGAATGTTGATAACACAGAGGGCCCCCTAGAATGGGATCCACACCAAGGCGAACATCACGACCATTCCCTGGTAACCATGACAACTAGTTTGATAAGGCAATGAACGAACCCAACAACACGCTCCAAATATTAGAAACAATTTTTTTGCAAGGAGGACCACCCCGGATCCATTCAACAAAATAAAGGGATTTCAAGTATTTTCCTTTAATAAGCAAGCTCCACACCGAACCAGAAAAAAAAGAGCTCTCCACAAACTTTTGGTTTTCAGTGCCAAATCAAACTTTTCCATATTTTTTATAGCCCAACCACCCAAGTGCCGAGGATGTGCCAAAACTTTCCAATTTACCAAATGAATTTTTTGAATTTCCCCACCCCCAGACCAAATGAATGAGAAAATACACCTGTGGATTCCTTTCAAAATGGTTTTAGGAATTTTGCTGAGGGAGAGCCAGTAAACCGCTAGGTTTTGGAGCACATATTTGTTAAAGTAAGTCTTCCCCCTAAGGTGAGCCAACGCCAACACCAATGATTAATGTGCTTGTCAAAACGCTTAAGTAACCATATCCAGTCACATATATGATAATTTGTTGGCTTCAGAAAATAACCAAGGTAACTGGTACCGTCGGATAACTTCTTGAAATTGAAAAGGATAATGTTACTTACCAGATTTTTGATAGCAATGTCCACATTGTTTTCCAGAAACCAAGATTTCCTAGCACTAATAAGCATCCCGAATGCATTGCAGAAAAGGTCCAATATATCTATATAGGAGTGCCACTCAAAAAAAATACCAAGACCAAACAACATGACATCATCCACAAAAAGTGTATGAGTCACAGAAATCTGATCTGTAAGTTTAATATCCAGAATGTTCCCTTCTCTTTTAGCTCGATGAATAAATCTACTCAGGCCCTCAATGGTCAGCAGAAAAAGTAAAGGGGATAGTGGACAACCTTGACGATGACCTCTAGAGGACTTGAAGAAGTCCGATGGCATCCCATTAATGATCACCGTAAAATTCACTGAGGAAATACAAGCCATAATCCATTTAACCATAGCCAAAGGCAGTCCAATTTGAACAAGAGATAGGCAAAGAAAGGTCCAATCCACACGATCATAGGCCTTAACCAGATCCAGTTTAAGGCAAAGAGAGTTGAGTTGTTTGGTCTTAACACTGCGAAAAACCTCCTGGGTGACCCCCACAACATCCAGGATCCGTCTGTCCTCAAGAAAACCAAATTGTTCAATTGATATGTATTTAGATAAGCCCGACTTGATTCTAATAGCAATAATTTTGGATATAACTTTGTAGATTAGATTGCAAAGCGAAATAGGTCTGAAATCACCAAAGTCCTCAGGATGTGATTTCTTTGGAATAAGAGCTAAGAAGGTTGTATTAATTGCCCCTATAACCAATCCCTTGATACGAGACTCTTCCACAACAACCCATATGTCGGGGCCCATAATATCAAAGAAATCGATGAACAGTTCCACAGTCCACCCATCCAGACCATGGCTCTTATCCTTAGTAAAACCTTTAAGTACCTTTTCAATCTCCAGAAGAGTCATTTCATTGAAAATCTCATCTCCCTCCTCATTAGAGAATAACCTTGGATATTCTCTAATCACCTTAAATTGCTCAGTCATAAAAGCTAATTTCGGGTCCTGATATATCTCTTAAAAATAGTTCCTGGTCTCAACCTGTAGATCACCAAGGCCAGAAATCCGTCGACCATTTTTATCATTATGTCCCAAATGGTATTTTGGATTCTTCAAGCATCAGCATATTTGTGGAAGAATTTTGTATTTTGCTCCCCTACTTTGATCTATAATGCCTGACTCTTTAGATGCCAAGTTTCCTCCTTAAACTTGAGATGTTTTAACCTCTGCCCTTCCAAATCCATTAGGGAAGCCTGATCGCTATTACTGAGCTTGTCAGTAACCGATTTCTCAAGTAGAATGCTCAAGTCTTTCTCAATCAAAACAAGTTCTAAATCCATCTCCAATCTTTTATGTTTTATCCACTTTGTCATGAAAATTTTTAAACTCTTTAACTTGGCCACCAGTTTGTCCATCGTTGAGATTTCACCTGAGACATCCAATTTGTTCCAGTGACTAATCACAGCTAGTCAAAAGCACTGATCTGATAACTGAGTTGCATTGAATTTGAAAGGATAATTCTGGTGAATCATCTCAGTGTCAACTTGGAGTATGATAGGGAAGTGATCGCTGATATGTGATTGAAGAACCCAAGATCTGAATTTGAAGAATTTTTCCAAGAGATTTTCAGCAACAAAAAAACGATCCAATCTTTTCGAGATGAGAGCCTCGTTGATTCTACCATTTGTCCATGTAGGTGACTTGGGTAAAGGTTCAACATCCACCATTTTCTTAGAATAAAAAAGATCTCTGAAAAAATCACCAAAAGGGTCCAGCTTGGCTTGGCGCCCCCAGATTTCCGAAGCCCCCCAGGTGAAGTTGAAATCACCTGCTAAGAGCAAGTTATCTAAATAAAAAAGGTGGTCCGAGCATGCCTTTGTCCAGAATTGTTCGCGGTCTTTGTAGGGATAGTAACAATTCACCAAATTGATAACACCCGCAAAACCCCTCAACTTTCTAGACAACAAGATTCCGACAGAGACATTGGAAGAAAATAACTCCAAGACCCGTGGATTCCAAGCGGCCAAGAGACCGCCTGACAGACCATTTTCCCTAACAGCACAAACTATCTAGTTTGGGTTAACTTTGGCAAAGAAGGATCTCGCCTTCTCCATACAGACCATCGTTTCCTGGAGAAGTACAATATTTGGTTTGGTGATAAGTAATGCACGCTTGAGGGCAAGTAACTTTGGGAGGCCCCCCACTCCCTGGATATTAAGGGAAAAACAAATCATATGCAACCCCGAGCAAGGGCTTTAATGCTTCTAAGCGCCCCAGAAGTAGGAGAGAGTGTGTCAACAGGAAAATCCTTAACAAGAACCTCCACCGCCTTGTCCCGTTTGGCACTTCCCATAACCTTCCTCGCACTACGGGTTTTCAGTGGAGAGTATTTGGAGGCAATGCTATTGAAACGAGCCCCCTTTATCAATTGAGATGAGTCTGGTTGCAAACTAACCTCCAACAACTCCACCGGCATGTTTGAATGCTCTGGGGCAACCAAACGGTTCTTGAAGTATGTAGGGATAGGCTCCTTTTGAACCATATCACAGTAAGAAGGAATCAATAATAGGCATGGGTTATCTAAAGACGGACCCGATGATTCAGGATCCATAGGTGGCGAGGCAGTCAAAGGAGGAGGAACCCCCAACGAGGATGGAAGTGAGTGGTCCGAAGAAACAAGGACTGTGTCTGAAAAGGAGGGATCGATTGAGGGTGAGTCTGAAACAGCCGGAGAAGAACAAGTAACATTAACAGTCGGATAGGGTGGCGTGGGAGCATGATCGACCGGGCACTCTGTATGGGAGGACTCAAGTGAATCAAATAGAGAAGAGGACCCATTTTCAGCTTTTTTTTAAAAATCTAATTCCCTGATAAATTACTTTTCCAATTCATTTAACGATTGAAAAAAAACAGGGTCATAATGTTCGAGCTTACCCATCATGTCGAGCTCAGCAACACCTGGAGGAGGGAAGCGGTTGGAGTAGCCATCCAAATCACCGGCCACATTCACCTCAAACTCGCTCCTATCCTCCGAAGACCACAAAGGATCCGCCTCTGCTGGACGAGCCGAATTTTCGCAATGGCGCCAAAGATGCCCAACTTCTTTACAATGAGAACAACGGAAAGGGATTTCCCAGTAATCAATGACTTGAGTGTAATTCCGACCCCTCCAATCATCCGCCCCATCCTCTTATCCACACCATCGAAAACCTCCGCCTCCAAGTGAAGGAAACGACCGAGGCTATTGCCAACTGCTTCAAAGTCCCCCCTATTCCACATTGCTAATGGAAAACTGGGCAGAAGAACCCACATATGACGGAACCGGATGGAAGCATGGTCTGGATCATAGTCCGTGTGCCACCTCTGCAGCATGAGGCTACCCGCACCGCTCAACCAAAGTTTTTCCAAAATGTAGGTAGAATGATCTTTTGTTTGAAATTTACAGCCAAACCATCCATGAGCAAGGATGGATACCTTGGGGACGTATTTAATTTAGGGCCCCAGGTATCCCCGACCCAACTCACAACATCCTTTCTGTTCATGGTCATGTATGAGAAACGACCAACCAAAGCAGTCATATTGTACTCGACGAGTTCCTCTAAACCCACATCTCTGCCCATGGTGAGCCAATGTTTCCCCAACCGACTCCGATACTTCTCAAGCCTTCTATGTGTTCTGCGAGCAAAATGGTGGTTGCAGCCAGAATCCCCAGAGGAGTTATTCCCCCCAGCACCACCTGAGAGCGGGTTGTGAAACCCTCGCAGATTTCTTACCTTGAGCAATAGACAACTGCCCCTTTTTGGAAACGTGGCAATCACTGCGAGAGGGTTGTTCAGCACTTGGCACCAAAGGCCGTTTCCTCTTTAGCATCTCTTTGTAGAATTCGTCTGGTTTCATCAGACCATTCTCCTCAATCCAGTAGTCGGTCGATGACAGGGACGAGGTGGTCAGAACTGGGACAGCCGGCTCACCCATGGTCTAGCCAACGTGGATACAAAGAAACCCACCTCAATGAAGTGCCATGGACAGGATACCGGCAAAAACCCCCCACCACCGACGCCAAAACACAACTTCAGGATATGGAGACTACCCCCATGTCTGACACCCAGAAAACGGCAAGGCAAACAAACTCATCAACACTCGTTTGTTACATCTGTTTATTTTTTCCATATCAAACTATCGTAAAATTAAATTCATACTCTATCTAAGATGAGATCTTATAAATTAATTTAATATTAATTAATAAGTTAACTTAAATTAAATATTATTATTATCATTATGATTATGATTATATAACAACATAATGACTCATTAAATTAGGATAAGGCACGACCCACAGCCTTAGTGCCAGCTGGTGCGTTCACTTTGACTGCAAACACAACTGGCCACGTGGACCAATTATTAACTCTACTCTCAAAACATTTGCCTCGATGTCGTTGGCCACGTAGATAACTATATTACATGTGACCGTTAACTGGCTGTCCAGATGCGCGTAAGCAGTGTCCCCACTAACATAAGTACCCGCCGTCAAGAGAAACGCGGGGTTGTGTTCCCACTTCCCACGTGATTTCCTAAATTGACCTCTCTCCCCGAGACAACACAACGGTCACAAGACAATAAGAAAACACTAGCACAAAGCGACAAAACCCACATGACCGTTTGAACATGTCCAGCTCATCAGTGTCGGATTCAAAATTTGAATTTAAAAAGCTCAGTCCTGGCCTTGTTACAGCCATCCGCCCATGTCTTGTTCTGGAAAAGTAAATCAGACCTGCTGAGTGCTCAACACCCAAGGGGGACCATCTTCAGCATACCCTGACCCAGTGGCCATATCTATGATGGCTAAAAAGCTCAGTGTGTGCAACAATGCATCTGCAGCATCAGAGTCTCCTAATAGTTGCATTTCTGAAGAAGATCTCACAATGTTTCGGGGCGAGGTCTGCAGTTCGAAGCTCCAGGCCGCCGTCTTAGAGGCGCCTTGTCTGAAAGACGCAGATAAGCAGCATCTCGATGATGAAGGGGCTGGAGATGAGAAATCTCTGCGTAGAAAATGCATTAAACTCTCCCTCATGCTTGTTTTCATGGTCTCTGCCTCAGTTGTAGTCTTAGCCCCCGAAGCTCCGCCTGTTCTGCTTTCATCTCTTCACAGCCATTTTCTCCTTTTATCCACCGAGCTCCGTGATATTGCGCCTAGGGTATTCGAAGATTTTCAGGGAGTTTGGAAAAAGCTTCGAATCCCAGGAAGTCAAATTCACTTGGCACTAGCTGGGACTGTGGCTGGAACTGTAATTGGCCTAATCGTCTTGGCTCTGAAGTACTTTGGGGGTTTCATTCGGAAAAACCCAAATACGCCAATTGTTTCTGCTGCTGTAGAAGTTGTTCAGGATGTTGTTAAAGCCGAAACCCCAAGTGAGTCGGGAAGCAGTGAACATATTTCACTGGAAAAGACTCCATGTTCTGAGGAACAGGACCTTCCTTCGAGCCCATTAGAGGATAGCCCCATGCCTTGGAAGCCTATTTCCAAGCCTGAAGTTAGCCTCATGTTCGAGTATTCTCCAGCAGAGATGAGTACTTCGGAGAAAAAAATGACTCATGTGCAGTCCTTTTTAACAAGAGATGATACTGTGCTGAGGCCTGAGAAAAAATCTCGAAGAAGGAGCATGATGTCCACTGTGATACAGAACACAGTTACCCAAGAGATTTCTGTGGGTTCTTCCCCATCTGGGAATTTTATGGCAGATGAAAGAGAGGTATATTTCTACTTCAAAGTTGTTGTTTTTTTTGTATTGTAAAACTACCATTGTTAGGATTTCCTATCTTGTTTAGTTTTTTCTGTAATGTAAAACTACCATTGTTACTATTTCCTATCTTCCTCTGCTCTGTGGGTAATTTAAAAGTAATAGGTCTGGATTTCATTAATTTGAAACGGTTGTTGTGCATTGGATGCAGGCTTCTGCAGGGGAGAAGCAAGAACAGGCAGGCTCTATGCCGTTGAGAAGGTCTAACCGAATTCGGAATCAGGCTTTGTCTCCGCCCTCAGCCAGTCGAATGCTGATATCATCAAGGGGATAAGCATGCCACCATCATATTGTTTATCTATCAATTCTGTTTCCATTTATCATCTGTGGGCACATTTATTTTTTGCTAATGAAGATCTGTATAATGGAATTTCTCATCCCTCGTTCAAGATAGAATTTTTGTACTCTTTTTCAACTTTGAATTAATTTTGTGGGTGTTTTCAGCTAAGAAACACCAAGAAAGAGCGATGTATGCTCTGTTTTTCACTGAATACAATATTCATTCAGCAGAACAGCAAATCTCTTTTGTTATACTTTGAGGTGTTTTGTTTTAGTACAGCAACAGCTATTCTTTGGTTTAATAATTTCTATTTATGTAGCTTGTATGAACCAATCTGGCCAGAGATGGATTCCTGATCTGATATAAAAAAGAACACATAATTGTTCACACAATGTGACTGTCTCAACCACGTCACATTTGATTGAATAAGAGGTTGTATATAGGAAACAGATGAACAATCTTGATCCTAAATCCTAAAATGGTGGATGTAGATGTCTAAAAATAGCTAATACAACATATAACTAATAGTCTAATTCTGAACCCTTTTTTCCAACGTTCCAATGATAACTAATTACCAACTCATTTCTTCATTATTTATAAGAAGTAACTGATTTGTGCTTGCAACAATTTCCTTCTCCTTCTATTCTGCTCTAGGCGAACGAGTTTTCTCCGTTTTCTTTCTGTGCAATATAGACGATGTCTTATGAATTTTTGCAGTGGTGCTAGCAATGTTCAGCAAGGCCTCATTTAGGCATTGGAATGGGAATTTATAACAGAAATCTAAGAAATTGATGAATGCTTCAGTTTTCTGCTAGCAAGTTGATTTTCAGTGTCTGGTTAGAGAGCCCCAGGCATGGGATGGGAGTAAAGGCTTCACTGTAGTTATAATATGTAATTTTCTCTTACTCGGATCAAATGATGCAAACAAAACAGAAAACTCCTCCTAACGATGCCCATCATAAGATAGCCTGAACGTTCATCATTAAATAGATTGAATGGTAAAATCATGGCATATGTTGCGTTTGAGATTTTTAAATGCTTTGATAGTTAACCATTTACAACCAAATGTATACTAGGCGATATCTAACCATTAATTATTATTTTTTATTGAAATTCGGTAAGTTACAAATATATTACTTCATTAAATAGACTTTCAGATTGTATGTTGGGTTAGATTGTGGGCAGTGATCATCTTAGACTTGGAAATGAACTGGGTTATAACTACAGTGAAGCCTTTCCAGAAATAAGAGCCCCCTTTCGAAGCCAAGAATGGACCGGGGACCCTTTTAGATACTTCAGCGAGATTACAGAGTGCCAAAGACCATCTCCGAAAAGTGCCCTCCAACAGGACTTTAAACAAAGAGCCTGGTTGAACCAGAAAACATTCTTAATGTCCCATCCACCCAAGGATTTAGGCCGAGCAAGACTGACCCAATATACTAGATGTATTTTGTGCGAAGACTTAGAACCCAACCACAAGAAGGAAAATATTTTTCTCCTAAGGATACCCAACACAGACTGGGAAATAAGGGCCAGGGAGAACCAATACACAGAGATGGCAGTTAATACAGATCGAACCAGGGTCAATCTTCCCCTGCGAGAGGAACCTATAAGACCAATTATTGTATTTTTAACCAATTTCTTGATTAATCAATCCTGGCTGGTCAGAGGAAAAATAGCAATTTGGCTCAACAAAGAACCCTAAATACTACAAGCCCGAATCGAGAACTTCAATCTTGTAGGGAAAGAGACCACAAAACTAGGAATTAGGCTCAAGTGAATCTATAAATGACCGATTTATAAATGACCGATTTATCAGGACTGACCTCCATACCCAAGACGGAACAGAAGCAGGAGATAATGTTATGTAAACAGTTCCATTCAACAATATATGCTTTTCCAAATATAATCACGTCATCTACAAAAAGGAGATGTGTAATGTTCAGAACAGAGGAAAACTTAATACCTGAGAAATTACCCGCTCTACAGGCCGTCTACAGGCCGCAGAGATCATTCGGCTTAGGCCTTTAGTCTCCAACAGAAAGAAGATAGGGGATAAGAGGACAACCCTGCCTCAATCCCCTTGAGCTCTTTAAAAAGGCCGATGGAAAGCCCCCATTAACCAGGACAACAAAATTTGTTGTTGAGATACATGCCATGATCCAATTACATACCTCCAAGGACAAGCCACTCTGAAGGATGATTAATTGAAGGAATCTCTAGTTAACTTTATCATAAGCCTTAACAAGGTCCATCTTTAAGACCAAGGCATTCAAACTCTTTGACTGAATCGAATGTAAACATTCTTGAGTGATACCGATAGCATCCATGATTTGTCTGCCAGGATGGAAGCCGAATTGCTCCATAAAAACCAATTCAACCAACTTAGGGCGGATTCTATTGGCAATGATTTTTGAAATCACTCTATAAATTAGATTGCAGAGAGAAATAGGCCGAAAGTCCTCGAAGGATTCAGGCTTATTTGATTTCGGAATCAACGTAAGAAATGTGGAATTCATAGCCTGAGATATATATCCTTCCGTCCTGGAAAACTCCACCAGCTCCAGTAGTTCCATGCCCACTAAATAAAAAAGGAAATATAAAATTCCATCGGCTAGCCATCCAATCCAGGGCTTTTGTCTTTTTGACCAATTGCTTAAGTGCTTAAGAGTGCCCTCCAAATCAGACAAGGTTACCGGTGATCCAATGTTCCTACCTTCTTCTACAGAAAAGGAGGGTAAATGTTTGATCATATCAAGTTGAGATAGAATATCAGTAGTGCCCGGGTAACTATCTATGTTAAATGAACTTACATCACTTAGATTTCTCATCACTGGCTTTCCATTCTCAACATTCCGTGTTGAGAATATTATCTTTATTTTGGTTTTGACATTTAATTTACTTAATTCATAAGAAGCAAAATACTTTTCAATCCATAAGTTCATATATAAATTCAATACTTTTCAATCCATAAGTTTATATACAAATTCAATGGCTAACCATCAATATTGAAAAATTGTTAACCTTGATGTGTTTTCCTCGTAGATTTATCACAAACTTAGATGTTCTTTACATCTCCCTAAAGCTAATTGGGGTCAACAAATGTATAAAGGGATTTCCTTAATCCATTTTTAAAATTCCTAAAAGTATTTCAAATATTATTTCTTAAGTTATTGAGAAAATAAAAAAAACTTATACAAAGTTGTGCTTTGTATAATTATTTTATTAATAAAATAAAAGCTATCAAAACTTTTAGAATGGGATATTTATCAAATCTCCATGAATGAAGGGGGAGATGTTTTAAGGGTAAATTGCTAGAAAAACATGAGAAGTCAAGAATACCAAAGGAGATATTTGAAAGATAAAAAAAGTTGTAAAAATTTGAGAAGTTAAATATGTGACCAAGACTACTTTGCACAATGACTTGGCTTTCCAAATAATAAAGTTTTTCTCATATAAGGAGTTTTGTGCTCAACACAATTGAGCAATCTATGTTAAAGGGACTTCTTCATATATGTATATATGTTAGGAAGGGTTCCTCCTTAAATTTCACTTTCTTCTAATTCTCATCCTTTTGTGTTGAGAAGGTTGTCTTTATTTATGTTTTGAGATTAGTTTCTACTTATGTTAGAGGAAGCAAAATACTTATCAATCCACAAGTTGATATGCAAATTCAATGGCCTACCACCAATGTTTAAAGATCGCCTAAGCTTGTTGTACTTTCCCAATAGATTTATCACCAACTTAGATGGTTTTGTTGTTTGTCAAGTAAGCCTTCTAGGTCCATGGGCAAAGACAACCTCTTCTTGAGACAATGAGCTCCTAGATTTAGTTTACAATATGAATAACTTTTCATCTATTCCAACCTAGGCAAAATTGCCTAGTCTCATTTTGGAATTTAGGAATAGAACTCTCTAATAGGCCATAGGTAATATTTTGGGTAAGTTTAGGTCAAGCTCTACACTTGTTTGAATCTTATGTCAATGTTGATTTTAGCAAGAATCTCCTTGAAGAAATCATGTAGTTGGTTTTGAGTATTAGATTATGAGTCTAAAGATTTCCCCTATAGAAAAATGCTTGAAGGAAAATGCTTCATATGGCGCTTATTGGAAGGAGTCGATGATTGAATAGCCTTAGTAATGTATCCAATAAAATTTAATTCATTCATGAGATCTAAAAACCATGCAAGCACATGAGAGTGGAAAAATAACAATCTTTTATTCCTTCTCCATCCTAACTATTAAAATGAAGTTTCGACAAACTACCTTCAAGACTAGGGATGGACTATATGAATGGATAGTGATGCCATTCAGGCTGTCCAATGGACCTAATACCTTCATGTGGTTGATGAATACTTTGCTTCGACCTTATATTGGTAAGTTTGTTGTCATTTATTTTGATTACATTTTAATTTTCAGTAACAACAAAGAAGATCACTTGCAACATTTAAAGATTATATTGGATACATTGAGAAAACATCTTTATGCAAACCTGAAGAAATGTATGTTCATGCAAGAAAGTTTGGTATTTATGGGATTTTTCATCTCAGTAGAAGGAGTTAATATGGATTTAGAGAAGGTCATAGCAATTTTGGAGTGGCCTAGTCCTAGGAGCATAACCGAGGTAAGAAATTTTCATGGGATGGCCACCTTTTAATGAAAATTTGTTCAAAATTTTAGCAGTATTGTAGCATCCATAACAGATTGCACCAAAGGCATGACATTCAAGTGGTTCAATGAAGTTGAGGAAATTTTTAAGTTTCTAAAGAACAAGGTAACTAAGGCACCTATATTAGCCTTACGAGATTTTGATAAAGTGTTTTGAGGTAGATTGTGATGCCTCACATGTAGGCATTGGAGTTGTACTTAGCCAAGCATGTAGACCAATTGCATTTTTGAGCGAAAAAGTTGCATGAGGTATGAAAGAACCACTCCACCTATGATGTAGAATTTTATGCAATTGTGCAAGCATTGTGACATTGGAGGCATTATTTAGTGCCGAAAGAGTTTATGTTATTTACCAATCACATTGCATTAAAATATGTAAACACCCAAAATAAATTGAACAATAGACATGCAAAATGGGTCTCTTAGGCTTACAAGGCTACACCTTTGTTCTGAAGCACAAATCAGGAAAGCATAATCAGGTTGCATATGCTTTGAGTCGGCGCACTATTCTTTTGAAAACCATGGAAAATCAAGTAAATGGGTTTGCTGCATTGAAGGATCTCTATGCATCTTATAACAATTTTTGGGAGATTGTAAAACAGTTGAAGAAACCAGTCGTTGGGAACATGGATCTTATTCATGGTGAATATTTTATGCAAGATGGATACCACTTCAAAGGAAAAAAACTATGCATTCCAATTGGTTCTCTGAGATAAAATATTATCAAAGAACTTCACAGTAGTGGCTTGGCAGGACATTTTGGAAAGGATAAGACACTAGCCTTAATCGAAGATAAGTATTATTGGGCAAAGATAAAAAAGGATATAACCAGGTATGTGGCACAGTGTAGGATTTGTTAAATGACTAATGGACATTCGTAGAATATAGGGTTGTACATGCCACTGCCAGTGCCCACCGACCCATGGACATATATGAGCATGGAATTTGTGTTGGGGCTCCCAAACACGCAGCGAGGTAATGATTATATTTTTTGGTTGTTGACAGGTTATGTAAAATGGCTCATTTCATTGCTTGCAAGAAAACTAGTGATGCATTAAAGGTGGCATAATTGCTTTTTTCCAAAAGTTGTTAGATTGCATGGTGTTCCAAAAACTATTACCTCTGATAGAGATACTCAGTGCTTGGGTCATTTTTGGAGGACTTTATGGCAGAAAATGGGGACTCAATTACAATTCAGTAGTGCTATCAACCCCAAATAGATGGGCAAACCGATGTAGTTAATTAGAGTTTGGGAAACCTATTACGGAGCATTATTGGAGAGAAGCCCCAATAGTGGGATTTGGATTTACCTCAAGCAGAATTTTCTTGCAATAGCTCAGTGAATAGATCTACAAGTAAATCTCCATTTCAAGTTGTTTACGGTAGAAATATTATGGGTGTCCTAGATTTGGTGCAGCTACCACTTGGGGATATAATCAATGATGATGAGGAAGCATTTGCAGAACACATTCAAGAGTTGCGGCAACAAGTGAGATAAAAGCTACAGGCTAGTAACGACGTCATCAACGACGTCAAGTATTCAATGAAGGTGATTTGGTGATGGTTTATTTATGGAAAGAGCAGTTTCCTAAAACAAATTGAAGAATAGAAAATTGGTCCGTGCAAGATTCTTAAGAAAATTAACAACAATGCTTATCAGGTTGATTTACCAACTGATGTTGATATTTCCCCCATGTTTAAGGTTTTTAATTTATATATCTTCCATGGGGATGACTTGGGCGATGACAGTGAGGTGGGGGTGGATTGGCAACATGCCATTCCAAGCAAGAAAAAGGAAAAGATTGCACACATTTAGATAAGAATACCCTTCATACTCGGCAAGGCCAACACAACCGATATTTGGTCCAATGGGAAGGCTTAGCACCAACATAGAGTACATGGATTACATAGGGGGATTTGTTGAATCTAGATCTCGTTAAGTGGAAGCAGTTTGAAGACAATAACTTGCAGGAGGTGTGTTGGATTACATAGGGGGATTTGCTGAATCTAGATCCCGTTAAGTGGAAACAGTTTGAAGACAATAACTTGTAGGAGGTGTGTTCTTTTCAACCAGAGGAGAATGATGCAGGGATTTTTGTGGGCCAATTTTATTTTTTTTAAAGAGAGAGAAATAATGCAGGGATTTCCAAGGGTCATAACTTTTGACTCGTTTATCCGTTTGGGCTCAAATTTAACAAGAATTTGCATTTCGAAGAGTTCACTATAGTGACCAATCATATCCTTTTAATTAGACCTTTTTTGACACTTTTTCGGGGCCAAATTCCTTCATATAATGCCTCAAATTGGGGTTTTAGTGTTTTTGCAAGATTTTTTTAAATTTGTAATTATCGGTTATCTGTTAGTTTATGCACCTAATTAGAAAAGCGAGTTGACGACTAGTGTCGATCTATTTAGCTTTAAGTTAGTGGTCAGTTTTAGAGTCATGCGAGAATTTTGTAAAATTAGGAATTTTTGAAAATCTCAGATAGTAGTTATAAGGGGTTGAACCTTCATTGTAATAGTTAGGATGGAGAAGGAATAAAAGATTGTTATTTTTCCACTCTTATGTGTTTGCATGGTTTTTAGATCTCGTGAATGAATTAAATTTTATTGGCTACATCACTTGGGTCATAGCCCCAACTAATAATGCACATGCTTTAGAGATATATATGTTAAAGGACCCTATTCAACTCCATGATTGGATTGGAAATAAACTTGAGTTATTGGACTACGAGCATATATTTTTTCCTATAAATTTTCAAGCAACACCATTTGGAAGCTTCTTACTTGAAGGAAAATGCTTCCCAAATCCATGGTGGAATGAGTGAGTGATTTAACACCTTTGGGTGGATGTTATAATATACCTAGGGCGTGTTAGAACTATTGTCATAATGTTATAAACAACCATTATGTGTAATGTACCAACTCATGGTTGTGGCACAAAACTATAGACTTCTCAAAATTGACTAAAACAGTGATTGTGGAAGCTAAATGGACTGAAGAATGGGGATGGGTGTTTCAAACATCACATAGGATCATTAACATTCATTTACAGTCATTGCATCATAAAATATCATTTCAGAATTTTCATGAAGATCTAGACAAGCCTCACACTAAAACTAGTAAAAGTGCATTCTAGGACTACTCAACTAGTTCAAATTATGGGTTCCCAAACAGTGCTCAAAGGCTCATGAAATTCTGAACCAGGACTTGGATCATGACACAAAACATGTTACTCAACTCCAGCAACAATAATTACTTCATTTGAACTTATACTCATTGGCTTATGAAATACACACTGAAAGCTAGTCAAATTCTAGTTAAATCTAGAAGGGGTGGAGAAATAGGAGCAAAAATCAGAGTTTTGTAATTTGTATTGAATGGAATGATATCAAAAAATTACATACTCTATTATTACATTAGAAATAGGGCAAGATTCCTCTCATAAAGTTATAGAAGTATCGCTCTTCTTCTACACAAGAAATTAGCTGCAGAAACTCATAGAAGTCTTGAAGATTCGAACTCTGAACTGGATGATGATGCTTCTTAACTTCAGATTGGACTTGATCAGCTATAGGAACTGCAGTTAAACTCATTGACAATGGCTTAATTCCATCATCCTCTCACAAAAATCTGGGGCACATCTCCCAAACTTGACTAGGGGCATATCTTCCAAGTCTTAGATGCACAATTGCACTCATACAATTTATCAAACTAACAAAATATGTGAATGTGGTGCTCATGTAAATATTTATAGATGTTGGATGAATTGGAGTGCAAGTCTCCATGAGGAATGTGCCCTCCTTGAGTGGATGAGGAAAGCTTGCTTTCCTTCCTTTCATTTTGCTTTGCTTTACTTTGGCTTTCCTTCTTTTCTGAACTTTCCTGCTTTTTAGACTTTCCCGCTTTTCCTAATTTATGTTGCTTTTCCTGATTTATTCCTCTTTTCTCATTTTTGGCATAATTTTTGGACTCATGTGCTTTCCTTAACTTCTTCCTCAAGTTTCTCCTCCAACCTTATCCACTAATGCGCCCTAGTGGAGCCTTTTCTCCATTTATTTAGCATAACAATTAAATATTAAATGCACCATAAATATTTATTCCAAGTGGATAGAAACTATGGACAAAATTAAATGCACTCTCCTAATTAATTAATTGCGTGGAATACAAAATTTAACCCCATGGTTATGCAATTTCCTCCTCAACCCAAGGGATTGGTTGGGTTAGGAACTTGTTCCAATTCTCAATTTTGTGGGGACATGACAGTCCTCCCCACCCAATATTTCTTGTCCTCAAGCAATTTCAAACTAGGATGATGTAAGATATGCTCTCCTTCCCAAGTAACATCTTCACTAGGTAGCCCTTCCCACTGCACCAAAAATTCCTTAAGGATTATGCTCCTTAGCTTCTTTTCTCTGACTTCTAGAATCCTCTCAGGGATCAGCACCAAATTCCCTTCATCATCAAGGGTTGGAAATTATTGTGAAACTTTGACTTGCTTCCCTACTGCTTTATTCAAACATGACACATGGAAAACATTGTGAATCCGACTGCCCGGAGGAAACTCTAGCTCATAAGCTACCTCACTGGTATTTCTCAAAACTTGGTGTTATACCTCCATATTTCACAGTGTCGCATCTTCACCATAAAAATAGTTGACAACACTTCCCCTACTGCTTAAAACACCCAGAAGAGAAAAATGATGAGTGAACCTTGAAGAAAAACCTATCCTGTCAAGAATCAACCCAGTTGAGACTTCATATACCTACACTACCGTGCCTTGCTCCAGCTTAGGTGTGCGGTAGTCCACACTACCACGCTATGCTCTTTCTATACCACGCGATACTACCATGCTATGCTCAGTTTAAGAGGCGCGGTACTCCCTTTTTATCTTTTTTGCCATGGCTTGTGGGATCTTGATCTTCGAGAGATTTTTGAGGATTGGTATCCCTGATTCGATCCTAACTCACTTTCTGTGATTAGTGGGCCTGATCCACTAAACTCTCCCAAGATCCATCCTTCTCTCTTGTTGGTTAACCCTACTACACACTATAAGAGAGAGACATTCCATGAGCAAAGGGGAGGACTCTTGGAGACATCAAACTTATGATCTTGAATCTTTGTCCAATTCTCGGATAGTGATTTGGCGTCGACGGGAATAGACTCGTCGAAGGTGGGCCATAATGATTCCCACATCATCGACACGAAATCAGAACGAAAGATAGTATAGGATGATGAAACAATGGAGCACGCATTGACACAGCGGAGGTCTGACACAATAAATGACTCTGAATAATGCAACCCTTTGAACATATAACGACATGTAACAGGACTTGGCAGCAGGGATCAACCATTAGTACCTTGGTACCTGCATGCCTCAATGGCAGGTTTCCTCGTGTTCGACAGTAGGTTTACATCATTGACCTCTGATTGAACGATCTCTCGAATGCTCGACATCAACCCATTCATTCACATTTCGTTGAGATGTACTATATATACCTTGGGGATCATCGTCATCATTGGTGATTTCCCTCGCATTTGTTAACGGTTCACATCATTGACCGGTAATCAAATGGTTTCTACCATGTTCGACTTCAACACTTTGTAATCACATGGCTAGATTTGTATCATTTGCGATTGGGTAGAGGACCCTGGGCGCACCTTTGTATCTTGATTGCATCCAGGTTGCGATGGAGATGTCCTTTGTATTGTCACACAAATCCATTTTTGTATTGGTCGTGGCTGTGTCATTATTGTCTCATGGATCTACGCTTGTTCATAGTAGCCGTGATTTGTCTACAGTATATCATCTCAGTACTCATGGATCTACAATGTATTGGTCGACAGCCATGCTTTGAGTCAATTGTTTCCGAGCATGGGGATGCTCGCCTCGGTGGTATATCTAACATTTTGTTTCTGTTTCAGCTCCTTGTTACTCTCCTCGATGGTATCTCCGCACAGTATTTGTAAAATATTTCGGCCATCAGTCCCTTCTGACCTCACACTTTAGGGGGCATCTGTTATACCTCCATATTTCACAGTGTCGCATCTTCACCGTAAAAATAGTTGACGACACTTCCCCTACTGCTTAAAACACCCAGAAGAGAAAAATGATGAGTGAACCTTGAAGACAAACATATCTTGTCAAGAATCAACCCAGCTGAGACTTCATATACCTACACTACCGCGCCTTGCTCCAGCTTAGGTGCGCGGTAGTCCACACTACCGCACTATGCTCTTTCTATACCACGCGGTACTACCGCGCTATGCTTAGTTTAAGAGGCACGGTACTCCCTTTTTAGCCTTTTTGCCATGGCTTGTGGGATCTTGATCTTCGAGAGATTTTTGAGGATTGGTATCCTTGATTCGATCCTAACTCACTTTCTGTGATTAGTGGGCCTGATCCACTAAAATCTCCCAAGATCCATCCTTCTCTCTTGTTGGTTAACCCTACTACACACTATAAGAGAGAGACATTCCATGAGCAAAGGGGAGGACTCTTGGAGACATCAAACTTATGATCTTGAATCTTTGTGGAGATAGCTAGAGGAGGAAGCACTTGGAGCTGGGAGTTGGCTTGGACATCAAGCAACCATTGTAATAGAACATAACTTGTTGGTAATAGAACATCAAGTTGGTAATAGAACATAACTTGTCTTGTTTCCCAAATCACATGTGTTGATTTTGTTTCAATTATATGATTTGTATATGTTATAGATTTAGATCCTAACTCATATTTCAAGTTGCTAGAGAATCGTACATGCTTGTATCTTGGTTTCATTTTGACAGGTTCATTCGCGAGGACTTGGAAATTGGAGCGACCATTAAGACGAGCAATTGAATTGAAGGTCAGTTAAATCTCTTATGTTTCTTTCAGCAGTTTAATCTTGAAATGTTTTGTTTAGATCTAGGAATTCAAGGTAGCATTTGTTATCCTTTTGTCTTAGTTTACAGTCAGTTGAAGTCTACTTTAACCTAAGAGAATTTCTACCTATCCGTAGGGAGAAATTTCTACAACACTTAGTAGGGTCCATAGAACCTTGGATGCAACTTCTTAGCCCCTTTATACTTCAATGATGATTTCCTATAGGGCTTCAACCTCAAATATGCCATATCTGTTAAATTTTGAGCATTAATTCACAATACTCTAGGATCTTTGCTGAGAGAATAACATCTACAGTATATCAATGCATGAAAATTACAATATGACAAGCATCACAAGAATCAAAAGCATAAAGACAAGAGACACAGAGTTTCTGTGGGGAAAACCCTAAGGTGAAAAACCCCACAAATTCCTCAGAGATAGAGAGAGCAATGGCTCAACCAAAGTACAACCAAATAACACTGAGATAGTCTCCTGATAGCAGATGATCCTCCTCCTCACTAGTGCGCCATTTTTCAAGTGAGAGTAAGTTACTTTTCTGAGTGAGTAAAATAGAGATCTCCGATCTCTATTTATACTAACCTTTTTTCCCAGTGACCTTATGGGGCCAACTTGTCTATCTAGATACATCCACATTATATTATATATAATTCAGGGCTGACCCCACATGGTGGTCTAATAACCCATCGACAAGTACACACACTTGCGACACTTGTCAATCCACATGACGACACTTCCTTATAGAGGAATAACACATCTCTTATAAGGGTACAATAAATATATATAAAATACACAGATGAAATACATTCCGAAGTTACATATACATCAACACTCCCTCTTAATTAGGAAGGTATTTCTTGACACAGATATGCTAGACAAGTCTTCTTCTCGAGATCATTGTCATCATCATCGTCACTGCTGTTGCTATCTCAACTAATCTTTGACTCTACTCGTCATAGGAAGTTCTACAGAGCCAGTCCTTTTTCATACTGGATGTAGGCCCACCATCTGTAGGTCTTCATCATCACTGGCCATACTGTGGAATCCTCAAAACTTATTACGTGCATCACAAAACCTGGCTGCAGCATCCCAGGCTATTACGAGCACACAGCTCTACCTGTAGGATCTCCCAGGAGCACATTACATGTGACCCATCACAAAACCTGGCTGAAGCATCCCAAGCTGTTACGAGCACACAGCTCTACCTGTCGGATCTCCCAGGATCACATTACATGTGATCTCACCACAAAACCTGGCTGAAGCATCCCAGGCTATTACGAGCACATGGCTCTACCTGTCGGATCTCCCAGGAGCACATTACATGTGCCCACCACAAAACCTGGCTGAAGCATTTGAGGCCTTTTTCATCTTGTCCAGATCTCCCAGGAGCAAATTACATGTGGTCATGGCAAAACCTAGTTGAAGCATATGAGGCCTTTTTCATCCTGTCCAGATCTCCCAGGAGCAAATTACATGCCATAGGACAAAACCTCGAAAGAGCATCTGCCAGATATCCTAGGGCACCGAATCACATGCCATAGGCAAAACCTCGAAAGACTATTTGCAGATCTCCCAGGGCATAAATTATATGTCCTCCCAAGCAAAACCTCGAAAGAGCATTTGCCAGATGTCCCAGGGCACCGAATTACATGCCATAGGCAAAAACTCGAAAGACCATTTGCAAATCTCCCAGGGCACAAATTACATCTGCAAATCTCCCAGGGCACAAATTACATGCTTACCTGCACAACCTGATCCACGGCCACAAAGTATCATCTGATACTCACCATACATCATCTTGATGTACACATGATCATCCTGATCATCACCACTGCAATATCCTGCTGCATGTCATCTGGAGAAGCTCGTCATCCATGATCATCCTGATCATATAATGCATCCATCTGATGCACACCAAGTATCTACCTGATGTATATCATCACACATAGTGTATCCACCTGATACATAGATACATGATCTACCTGATCATACAATGTATCCCCCTGATACATATACAGATACATGGTCTAAGCATCCAACATGATGCATATACACAATACATACAAATGATCAACCGATCATATCCAGCATCCAACATGATGCGTACATACATAAAATGATCCAACTGATCATATCTAGCATCCAACATGATGCATACATACATACATAGAAATGATCCAATTGATCATATCCAGCATCCAACATGATGCATACATACATACACAAAAATGATCCAACTGATCATATACAGCAGAAACCAGAACATCATCTTGATGCTCATCATCCAGCGCTTACATCCACAGCCATGTGAAGGATCCTCCTTCCAACATGCTTGGAATGGCTTCAGCAGATGTGTCCATCACTTCTTCCTCGAAGTGTCCTCGATATGAAGAACATCAAGCCTCTCTCTGAAGTACTCGAACTTCACCCTGGCTAGTGGCTTCGTCAGCACATCTGCAATCTGCTCGTCCGTCGCAACATACAGGAGCTTCACAGCTCCTCTTTGCACCATATCCCTGATATAGTTGTAGCTAGGGTTTTACCCCTAGCTTGTGCAAATGAGCACCTACTAAGGAGAATGGACTCCTTAGTAGCAGTTCAGTAAGTGTAGATAATTAAGCTAAAACAGAAATTAAATTACTTCTAAAACATGCATAAAACATAAACAACAAATTTAAATAATGGCTTTTTGTATTGAAATTACCTTCAATGTGAAGATTTGATGGAGCCCTTTGTAGTGTCCAAGAGGATGCTCCAAGCTTCAATATGCTCCTTCTCCTTCTCCAATGGTGGGAATGGGCCAAAAGTGGCTCTCAAGGTGAAAGTAGTTCAATGGTGAACTAGGGTTTCGAGAGAGATTTTGGAAGAGTAAGGGTGCTTGTGATTGTGGATATGGAATAAGGGATCTCCATCACCTATTTATAGTTTTTGGTGGTGGAGTGCTGACCCATGGTTTTAGGAAACACATAGTTTTGGGCAGCTGTATAGGGTTTTTTCCTCCTTTTCCTCATTATTTTATATTTTTTATTCCCTTTTTAGGGGATTTTGCTATTTTTGGAGGAAAAAGGGGGTTTTTTAGCCTTTTTAAGGCTATTTTGATGGTTTTGTGGCCTTTTGGAGGCATTTTAGGCCTTTTGGAGGCTTTTTATTGGGATTTTAAGGGAAAAATGGTAGGAAAATGGACAAATGAGCCATATAATGTGGTAGATGAGGTAGTGAGCACTTTTTGGGTGTTAACAGATTGCCCCCTGATGTGCGAGGTCAGGAGCTCATCGTATGGCCGATGGACATCATAAGTCATGAATGGTTTTCCTGGGTGTGGAGAGAAGAGAAGAAACAAACTGAAGCCCGGAACATCGACCTCGAACGACTGCAAGAACTAAAAGTACATAACCTCAATAATGGATGAGGAATCAGCTGATCATATGGACGAGGCGGGCATTACCATGCTCGTATCAGGATATAACATAACAATGACAATGGGGTCCAAAAAATGGGGACTTGAAATATACATGACCTCAAATACTGACTGAGGTATAATCTCAATATATGGACGAGGCGGGCATACCCATGCTCGTATCAAGATACATAAACAGAACTGTGAGGCCCGAAAAGGGGGACCTGTAAGATACATGATCACTGTGTACATCATAAGAGTCCAGAGGGGACACAAATCTGGGACATACTGCTGAGCTGATCATGTGTGAACTGGATAAATGGTGCACTGGAACAATCAACAGTGCTACTGAGTGTGGTACCAAAGGAACTGATGAGCTGCTGGATCATAGTAACTGGGGTCATACTCTCAATGGTACACTGAACTGGAACTGAAATGGGTACTTGAGGAAGCATATAGCTGGATGGCTTCCGAATACAATCGCCAACGCAGCCCGGACATCCACAGGAACATAGATCTGGGCGTTCCGAAGTGACTCACCAATGTGCTAGAGTCGGGGGAAATCCGGGGTCTTCGACTAAAAACTGATGGAATATAATCCTACGCGATCCTCAACGATGCGATCAAGGTGCTGAAGTCGAGCATGTGAGAAACAACCACTCGGAGAGGCAATGATGATTCCTCTCAGAATGATCCGTAGGCACTTACCACAAATGGTGATAAGTCCAAGGCGTAGGGACCTCTGGGCCTATCCTCTGGAATATAGGAGCTGTCGTCGACAGAGGGAGACCTGCAACTATCAAGGCAATGATGTTTCCTTGACAGGAGCGCGAGGTACAAGACCGAAATGTGATAGTACTGATGGCAGGACTGATGGACTGTGGGGAGACAATTGGTCAAGTAGAGTGGGTGGACTCAAACTTCCTTTGTTCAGAGTATGATAATGGGGATGATCTGGCAGCATATGAAACTGACTGAGGGGAAAGGGATCATAGCTGTATTGGATCTGGGAAGGTTACTAGGCTGAGGGAGACTCAAGCTGTGGTACAATGGCAGGAGACTGCAGAATACTCTGAACAAAGGCGACCTAATTGGGGGTGCTGCCGAGATGATCGATCATAGTGCCAGGAGGCACGGGGGAAAACTTCTTCATGGGTTAAGGAACTAGAAGAAGTGTGTGTAAAATGGTACTGTCGTGTGGATTTTACGAGCCCAGGACAGTTCATGCTCGTGGTTGCTTTCAATTTTAAGGAGTCTGAAAGCAAATAAGAAAACTCTGAAATAATGGAATGATACTGTCGTGTGGATTTTAAGAGCCCAGGACAGTGCATGCTCGTGGTTGCTTTCAATTTTAGAGAGTCTGAAAGCAAGTAAGAAGACTCCAGGGGGTTGCTTTTTCGTAGATTTAGTCTCCAAGGCCCAAAGAAGCATAAAAGGATGCAATGAAGAACTCTTCTAGCCGGTGTGACTAGAGTATTCCTTTTTCGTAATTAGTCTACCAGGTCCGGAAAAGGGTTAAACTTATACCAGATAGACGCCCTTTCAGGTACTTTAATGAGCATGAAAGGAAGCAAGATTGCTCGGCGATCTTTTCATTCTTTTAAGAGTCAGAAAAGAGCTTAACGGAAACTCCCTAAGTGCCTTTTTCGTAAAGGACTTGTCCGGCCCGAAAAAGGGGTAAAATTATACCGAACAAAAGGAATGGCCAGGCAAGGAGGAAGTGTTCAATCAAGGATCAATAATGATGACTAAAAACGAGGGTAGTGGGGAACACTGGTGGGCCTCCTTGCGGGGTAGATGACATGGTGGCAAAAGAACGAGACATTTGCAGTATGACAGGAGTGAATGGCTCATGTAAAAATAGGGAACAATCCGATAGCAGCCGATGTGGCACGCAAACCGAGGCAGCAATGTGTTGGGAGACAATGTTGAAATTGTACCAAGTGAGAGCGAGAAATTATCTCAAGCATCATCACGAGCTCGGAAAAATGAATCCGGCGATATAAAGGATGTCAAAAACGGGTAACGGCCGATGTGGCACGCAAACCGAGGTGACGGGGGCATTTTGGAAAAATGCCCAAAAAATCTGAAGGTGAGAGCGAGAAATGATCTCAAGCATCATCACCAGCTCGGAAAAATGAATCCGATGATATAAAACATGTGAAAAACGGAGAACGACCGATGTGGCACGCAAATCGAGGCGACTAGTGGCGTCTGAAAAATGGGCAAAAAATAACGAAACGAAAATAATGCAACGAGGTGACCATAATGACGGTCTCGTCGTGCTGATTCCAATGGTGGAAACGGTTCGTAAAACGGACTCCGTATGGGGCCAGGATGACCAAAACAAGAAAAAGTCAACTGACTATAAATAGTGGTGGGTCCAACATGACACGTGTCATTTGTACTTGTTGACTTTGACTTGTGAGTAGAGTGGTCCAGAGCTTAGGTGGCATTTCTGGACGATCCGTCTGGCTGATTTCAGATCCGTGAGATACAGGTATTTCATTAAACTCATACCTGCATGTTTTTTAGGGTCGGGGGTTGGGTAGTGGGTCTTAGGGTTTATTTGTACGGTCCACGTGGGGTGGACCGCGGGTTAGGGGGTCGAAACCGCGGTTGAAGACCGCGAGTTTCGGGATGAACCGCGCGGTTGGAGACCGCGTGTTTCGGGTTGAACCACGCGGTTGGAGACCGCGTGTTTCCTGGATGGAAACGCGGTCGAGTACCGCGAGTTCCAAGGAGGAACACGCGGTTGCCAACCGCGGGTTTAGGGCTGACAGGCGCGGTTGGGAACCGCGACCATATGCCTGACATCCGCGGTCGGAAACCGTGGCAGGAAGCCCGAAAGCCGCGGTTTTGGGCCGAGCTATTAGGGTCTTCTGGGAGAGGGAAAAGTACTTTACTTTAGTTGACATGAGTCTGATGAGTTTACTTTGTGTGATTGGCAGGATGCCGCAGGTCCTCTGGAGAGAGCGGGAGATCCCTGATGAGACCATGGGTTTCATTCGAGGGAATCGCCATGTGCGATCTGTGCTGGGGATGTGCGGACTTCTGAAGTTCGCACAGATACCCATGATACGGTCAGCAACATTGCTGCTGAACCGGCTGATCAGCTTCTGGGAGCCGGACATCCAGGCTTTCCGGGTACAGGGTGAGAGGGTGGACCTCACCCTGACCGATGTATACTTTCTGACGGGGTTGCCCTGCCTGGGCAGGGTGGCAGACACACAGCCGCGGGTTGCCGCGGACGTCGACATGGAGGACATGTTGGAGAGGTACTGCGGTCCGGACGCGAGGGTGCATAGGAATGCACTCCTGGTGAGGGACCTACAGGAGCCGGCAGTGCAGGCCATGGCGGCGTGTGTGGTGCGGGTATTGGGTTCCCAGTCACCTGAGAAGGTGTCTGGGGGTCAGATGCAGATGGTAGAGCGCGTACTGGATGGGGTGTACTACGCGTGGGGCCAGATGTTCCTAACCTGTGTTCAGCGACAGCTGACGGCAGCGAAGGAAGATGGCAAGGGCTTTTGTTTTGGGTCCTTCTTATGTGCCTTCTTTATGGAGAGGGTACCCACACTGCGGCCACGGGTGCCGATTAGGCCAGGAGGGATGAGGGAGCCGCGGATGGTGCGGTGGGGCGAGATGATGCGTCGCCGTGGTGGCGGCGACGTGGGCAGGCACTTCACACAGGAGTTGTATCTGCAGTGGCTCCAGATACCACTGACACTGGACGACTTCCCGTATCGGGACATGGACTTCACGGGAGATCCGGAGGCGCCACGAGCACCAGGACAGGCATGGGGTCCCGACGGTACGTATGTGTTTTTATTGCATGTTATGTATGTCAAATTTTATGTATATGATAGTAGATAGATATATTGTGACTGACATATGGGTGATCTTGCAGATGTGGGCCCGAGGCCACCTCCAGGACATGTGGCACGGAGGGGTATTGTGGCCGTTCCAGCGCTGCCTGGGCGAGGAGAGGTGCGGCGCCGGGATCCAGAGGTGACACTAGAGTCTGTACGGGAGCTACTAGATCAGTTGTTGATAGGAGTGACCGACGAGGGATGGCGGGATGTCGATCCTGATGTGGTACGGGATTGCATGGGGGCACCCCGAGAGTTCAGATCCATCGCGATCCGGGTGGCGATCTTGGTGGACCGGGTCCGGGCACAGGAGGCCGGAGGAGAGGAGGACTTGCCGGAGGAGGAGCGAGGGGAGGAATCAGAGGCAGCCGATGCAGGCAGTGATGCAGGATACGACTCTCATTAGGGAGTGCAGGGGACTCCCCCCGGAGTTTTGTAGCTACGACATGTATTTTGATGAGGCTTTAGGGATGTATAGCCATTTTTTGTATAGCTGAGTACAAGGGTACTCCGGACATGTATAGCACTGAACATGTATATTTTTTGATATATATATATATATATATGCACGTGGATGCACCTTTTTGTATGATGTTGTTGTATTTGTACGCACGTGGATGCGCTTTATGAGTTTATATGTTTACATTGCACGTGGATGCAAGTAGGTTAGGATGTTAGGCACGTGGATGCCCCTTGTGTATTTTATGTGATGCGACATGATATATGTATGTTTAGGCACGTGGATGCCCCTATGGATATGCATGTGGTTTATGTACATGGATGAAAATGTGGATGCGATGCAATCTTTTTTTGGGTTTTTATATACATTTTTATGAGATGCTATGTAATGATGATGCATGATGTTACATGGTGTGATTGATATGCCATTCTAGGATGTTATTGGCCATTTGGTCTGCGACACTATTTTGGGCTCTAGGGACATGTGTGAATGCGATGGATTCAAATTGTCGGCTGAGTTGTTTTGTGCGCAGGAATTTTCTAAAAAGACAGGGATCACGTACCTGGTAGCAGTTGTTGAGCTGGGAGACAAGTAGCTGGGAGTCAAGGAACACATGAAGGTGGCTTATGCCCATTTGGAGGGCAGCAGTCAAGAGACCGGCCACAGCATCATACTCCGCCTGGTTATTGGTAGCAGCGCCTATACATATTCCGTCAAGGTGAATCATCTCGTTGGAAGGGGAGTACAAGACCCATGCTGCAGAAGCCAGGTTGGGAGACCAGCGGCTTGCGCCATCAGCGAAGCCAGTGTAACAAGGTGGAAGGTGGTCCATCTGTAATCATGCAGAAATGATGAATGTAAGATGATGGTAAAAAAGTGAAAAACAAAAAGAGAGCAAACTGTACAATGTGGACCAACGAGGTCGCAAGTTATTCTAGGGATAGAGATTCCTTAGGATACAACCCATCAGGGGGGTTGCGTAAAGGAAGGTCTTCAGATTCGGTTTCAATATGAACAGGAAGTTCCTCTGGCCGTGTGTCCATGTGATGTTTGAGAATGGCGGGGTCGAACCCAGGTATTCCGGTAGAGGGCCAAGCAAAGACATCACGGAACTCGTGGAAGAGTTGTTTATAATCCTCAATCTCCTGCTCGTCGCAGGAGGCTCCTAAAGTGATGAGTTCAGGGGCACAACCTGGGAACGTGGAGGGAGGAAGAGGACGTTGTTTCTGACGAACGGGGGGTACATCAGGCCATGTGTCAATGTGGTGCTCTATAATGGTGGGGTCAAGACCAGGCAGTTCGGTATAGGACCAGGCAAAGACATCACGGAATTCTCTGAAAAGGTTTATGTAGTCCTCAATCTCTTATTTACTGCAGAATGCTCCTAAAGTGAGGAGTTCAGGGGCACGTCCTGGGGCAGCGATATCAACTTGGATGACAGGTGAGATGTTGGCCATGTTACCTTCCTCGAAGGCATCAGGAGCAGGAATAGGGTCCTTGAACCAGTCGACCTTGATGGGGAGGAAGTCTTTGGATTCAACTGTGAATTGGTTAGCTGTGCTAGAGGAGGATTCTTCTGGGATGAAATAGGAACGATGATGCAGATCATCCCAAGGATAATCCGGGGCAGTAAGGGCCTCAAGAATCTCCTCATCGGTATGGAAAGTTTGCGTCGTCAAATCGGTTGACGAGGGGGAAGTGGTGGAAGAAATCATATAGATGGTATTAATCTCTCCAGAAGGTGAAGAGTCTGGGGGGTAGATCTCCTCAATGGTAGGTGGTGCCGTCTCAAGATCCAGATTGTTCATCTCATAGAGAGCCGCTCTGTAATCCGGGAGATCGGGACAATGATGTGAATAATGCCCGTAAATACCGCATATGGCGCAGGAGTGGTTGGTACGTAGGGACTTATCTTTAGGCTTGGGCGTGGGGTTGAGTTCGACTGTTGGGATGTTAGGATCATCGTCGAGCATCTGCATGTGCTTCTGTAATGCTGGTAACTGTGGGCATTGGTGGGGTCGCATGGCCCAACTCGTCGCACAGCGAGCATTTGGGAGGAGCACGAAATACTGGAGGGTTTTTGACTGTCTTTGGAGGTGGTACAGCAGTGTAAGGTTGTGGACCTCTGCCCCCAGTGGGTTTGGGAGTAGGGGGGGGGTGTCGTGGAGGACGAAGGGGTAGAGACACCGGGAGGTGGCTGAGTGGTAGTAGCCATGGGTTGCATCGGTTGGAGGACGACATCTGGTGTCGGCGGGTGAACGGGAGGCGAAAGGTACCAGACGGGTAATCCCAAGGTTAACCCCGGGAGGCTAAGGGTAGCCATAACCGGGGTGCTGACTACTCCCGATGGAGGGACTAGAAAGGGGATGGTATGGATCGGTGTAATACCAATGTGGCTAGGTACCAATGGTGGTTTGGGAAACAAGGGTGGTTGATTATTAGTTGGTAGGTTGTCGTGGGACAAGGTGCATAAGTTAGACACGTCGGTGGGAGAAGACGGAGGAGGAATAGATTGAAATGTGGAGGTCATCGGCGCGTCTGAGTAGACTCCAGGCCCCGTAGAGGAAACAAGCGAGGTGGGGGCACGAGAAACTGGTTGTTCAACCATGGGGAGAACATTTTCAGGTGCCGCAGGAGCGCTAGGATCATAGTAGGTGAGATGGTCAACCTTAACCACGCGTCCCTCATGGGGGGAACATCATGGTGCAAAAGACGGAAGAGGCAACCGCCCGCATGGCATACATGTAGCTGCGGCCAAGTAAAAGGTTATAATCCAATTGGGCATTGATTACCTCAATGTCAATGAGGACAGTTTTACCACCTAACTGGACGGGTACGTTGGGTAGGAGGCCTTGGGGCTGGGCCGAACGACCGTCGTAGGCACGTAATGCAGTGGTGGACTGCTGGAGAGGAGGGGATCCCAGCTTCTGCCATACGAACGTAGACATAATGCATGTGGAGGCACCCTCATCGATGATGCACCGATGGATGACAAGATTCCGAACGGAGACAGTAACTTGGAATGCTAAGCTGGAAGGTAGGCGTGGTTCAGACTGGTCTAAATCAAATGCCATCAAATTCGAGTCATTTGGGTCAATCCCCCCAATGGCGGAAAGTAAAGTCTTGCGTTGGGAAGGCAGTTCTTCAAGACTTCTAACGCAGACATGGCTGCGGGAAATTGGGCTAGGTCGTCTACAATGCTGTAGTTTGACGCAGCGCGCGCATTGGGGTTATTGTTGATTCGGCGAAGTGGGAAACGAGGTGCTTTCGCAGCGCCGTCGATGGGCGGCGGAGGCATACGTAATGCCTGATCGGTGGGATGGGCGTGAGTAGTTTTATCCGTGGGAGTGGATTCAGAGGTGGAGCCATATTGGTTCCGACGGGTCTGGAGATTGACGTCAGCAGATGACATCATCAGCAAGTGGTGGGTACCTGAGTCAAACATGGGTTGATCAGGAGCAGCGTAAGTGATCTGTTGTTGTTGGGGTGCGTTGGCTGGAGGGGGAGCCAACGGCTGAGTGTTCACTACGCCTTGGGTCGGTAAGGGGTTTTGCAGCACCAAAGGGGGTTGTTGAGGTTGGGGGGGGTTGGGCGGCGCTTGGGGAGCCGCATGCCCTTGGCGATGGGCCTCGTCAACCCAGAGTTGCCGAGCTCGCTCTAGGTGTGGGCAAGCATGTGTGTAATGGCCATAGACCCCGCAAATAGAACAAGGATGGTTTGTTCGCAAATTGGGGTTTTTAGCCTGCTTGGGCGGGCGATCAGGGTTTTGATTAGCGGGGGCCGCATTGTTGTTGTCGGGGGGATTCATCGGTTGCCCAGCTTGGTCTGCAGGTTGGTTGTTCCCCCGATTACGGCCCTTGCCACGGTTCTGTTGGCCCTGGTTTCGTTGGTTATTCTGGTTTTGCTGCGGGTTCTGTTGGGCGTAAACTTGCCCTTGGGCAGCAGGTGGATTCTGAGGTTGCGCAGGTGCGGGAGCAGGCTGCGGTGGATGGTATGCAGGTTGAGGCTGAGCAGGTGCAGCAACTTGAGGGGGTTGCTGATATGGCTGCGGAGCAGGTTGTGGGTTTGCCGCAGGGGCTTCCTGTGGAGGATAATAAGCGGGTGGGGCTTGTGAAGGCGCAGGAGCTGGGGCAGCCTACTGATGGTAGTAAGGCTGAGGTGCGACTAGGGGGGCATAAGCAGGAGTCGCGTAACCGAAGCATTGAGGTGGACATGAGGGTCCATGGTGGTGTGTCATGGGAGCATAGGAGTTGGTTGCTCCAGACTGTGAGGTGGCCCGCGACAGGTCGGGGCCAGGGGTAGGTCGTGCTATAGAAAATGGTTGGGGATGGGAAGAAACACGACCAATGATACCGTCTGCAGCGTGGGATGCCCCCGGCGCATCGTGCTGGGAGGACTCACCGCGAGGGGCGTCAGGTATAATGGTATAAAGGTAGCCCGACTGGGCGTAAATGAGGTCGAACTGCTGTTCCTTAAGGATGGCCTCTTCTTCAGACTGAGGTCTTTCTGAAGCTACATCCTTAGCAATAACAGGGAGAAGGGATTTGAGGAACCAATCTAGGAAGATACGGTCGTCTAGTTTAATCTTGCATAAGCTACGGCGTCGACGCCACTCATGGATGTGGTCCGTGATATGGGTAGCTGTGTTTTGTCTGCAGGATAAGAGGATCTCAACGCCCGCGTCATATCGGACAGGCAACTAGAAGAACTGCAGGAAGGTAGAGGCGAGGGAAGCAAAGGTGGCGTGGGTCCCATGTGGTTGCTCGATATACCACTTGGCTGCAGAGCCAGTGAAGGTGCGCTGTAAGAGACGGAGGCGAACAGAGTCGTCCACAATGGAGTTAGAGGAACACCATAGGTGGAAAGACATGATATGGTTTTGTGGGTCCTCACCGGCCTTGCCCTCGAACTTAGGGATGTCAGAGGGGAGCTTGGTAGGCATATGAGGCCACGTAGGGTCGTGTCGAATAGGATCGTTGGTCAATCTGGCCAGGTCAGGTAGGTTGAGGCTAGCCATGAATGGCAAACTGGAAGGAGGATGTGACACAGTAGTGGGTTGGACCAAGTTGGGGCCAGTGCCCCCAGGTGGAGGGACAAGATGTGGGGTGGTGCCCCCAAGTGGGGGAACTGAGGTAGTGGAGGATGGTCCAGCACCACCATGGGTAGTGTGAGCTACTGACGTAGTGGGAATAGGTATTCCCGCTGCGGGAATAGGTACCGTGAGGGGAACGGTAGATGGGGGCCCCATGGAGGGCATACCCAAAACAGGTGTAGTAACTGGTGTAGTGGTGGATGTGCCACCAATGGTCCCTATGACAAACGGAGTGGAAGTCGTGCCAGCCATGGGGCTAGTAGGGGCAGTATAAATAGGGTTCTCAGACTCTTCATCAGAATCGGAGGTAAAGTAAGGGGCGTCACTATCTGGTGACGGAGTCCTACGTCGCTGACGAGTGGAGTCAAGTGACAAGGCTCTAGACCTGTGATGAGTGGTATCAACAGATGATGATCGGAATCTATGACGGGTGGTGTCAAGAGAACCGTGTTGTGGGGGCTCGCCCCTGAGGCGCCGAGAATGTCTTGGGGACTCAATGGTGACAGATGGTGTCAACTCTATGTGGGTTGAGGTGAGTATAAAAACAGCTCAAAAAATCCTAATGCAACTGAGTGTGCAGAAGGAGAGCTCAAAAACAAGGCACTCAGGCCAACAACCAACTCAAAACACCCACTGCAACAGCTGTGCTACAATGGGTGGAGTAACAATAAAGATGGTCAGAATACCAACAAGCAGCAGGTTTCCTAAAAAGAAAAAATGGTGGACTCACTAGACCAAAGGGAGGTAAAGGAGCATGCAAACACCTAACTAAAAGTATTCTGACTCAACTAAACATATCCTCTGCAAGGTGATGAAATCCAAGTCAGACAATATGAGTAGGAAAGCCAAGTGGCTATGATATCCCCCTACCGGGAGGGACACCGGGTAGTCAATCCTAGAAGAATGGCAACTAAGATACCCCGTTCATGACACGTCCAGAAAGGTGAATCTGCCGTTTAGTTCGTTGACCGCAATACCCCTATACAGGGATATCCCGCGAATCGCGAAAGGTAGCCCTTCGGTTACTGAATGGAGTGCGGTATTCCACTCAGGCCTCCGGAACCAGTCTCCCGACTTCAACCCTCCTAAGGGAGAGGCCCTCTGATAAACTGGTCGTGACCGTGCCAAAAAGTACTAGGGGATTTTGGTTCCCTATTTGGACAACAACTATGTCTCAAGTGAAAGTGACCGAGGGGTGTTATTGGAAGCCTATCCCCCCGACCCTACCTAACTACAATGATTCTTTTGTGTTCCCCAAGTGGGGTTAGAATGTTGGTTTAGTTAGGTACTTTTTAAGGCTCACTTGATTTATGTGACAGAGTGTGTGCTCATGAGGTGATGAACCCAAAAATAGAAGTGCCACAAGGGGGACAACTTCCAACTATCAATAATGCTGAAATTGAAATTTTAACTTGCAAAATTTTCTGAATTAAAAATAACGAAATTTTAAAAGAATTCTGTAAAGGGCACAAAAATTATGTTGCAGAAAGGCTGTAAGGTAGTGAGGCTGCAGGTGGGACAGAGGGCTATTCAGATGCAGAAAATATTGCAGCAAAAGGGGCTGGGCTCAAAACAGGAAAAAAGCAGAAATCAGACCGCGGGTCTGTGGCGAATCGGAACAGGCAGACCGCGGGTTTGAGAAAAACAGACGCGGTCGGGCGCGGCTTTCGGGCCAACAGACGCAGTCGGGACGCAAGAAATAGGGAAAAAGACGCAGTCGGGTCGTGGCAGAAGGGCTAATAGGCGCAGTCGGGACGCACGAAAGAGGCAGAAAGCCGCAGTCGGGACGCGGGAAAAAGGCCGACAGGCGCAGTCAGATCGCGGCAAACAGGCTGATTAGCCACGGTCGGATCGCAGGTAACAGACTTGAATCCGCCGGTGGGGCGTCGGAAGCAGTCTGAGAGCCGCGGTCGGATCGCAGGTAAAGGCCTGAAAGGCGCGGTCGGGACGCGACTGCAGAGGGAAAAGACGCGGTATGCGGCGGCCGAAAGGGACAGCCGAAAGTAAAAAATTCAAAACGGAAACCAGAAATTCAAAATCTAGGGGAGTCGCCAAAACTGTATCTAGGGTTTTACCCCTAGCTTGTGCAAATGAGCACCTACTAAGGAGAATGGACTCCTTAGTAGCAGTTCAGTAAGTGTAGATAATTAAGCTAAAACAGAAATTAAATTACTTCTAAAACATGCATAAAACATAAACAACAAATTTAAATAATGGCTTTTTGTATTGAAATTACCTTCAATGTGAAGATTTGATGGAGCCCTTTGTAGTGTCCAAGAGGATGCTCCAAGATTCAATATGCTCCTTCTCCTTCTCCAATGGTGGGAATGGGCCAAAAGTGGCTCTCAAGGTGAAAGTAGTTCAATGGTGAACTAGGGTTTCGAGAGAGATTTTGGCAGAGTAAGGGTGCTTGTGATTGTGGATATGGAATAAGGGATCTCCATCACCTATTTATAGTTTTTGGTGGTGGAGTGCTGACCCATGGTTTTAGGAAACACATAGTTTTGGGCAGCTGTATAGGGTTTTTTCCTCCTTTTCCTCATTATTTTATATTTTTTATTCCCTTTTTAGGGGATTTTGCTATTTTTGGAGGAAAAAGGGGGTTTTTTAGCCTTTTTTAGGCTATTTTGATGGTTTTGTGGCCTTTTGGAGGCATTTTAGGCCTTTTGGAGGCTTTTTAATGGGATTTTAAGGGAAAAATGGTAGGAAAATGGACAAATGAGCCATATAATGTGGTAGATGAGGTAGTGAGCACTTTTTGGGTGTTAACAATAGTGATATTTGATCTCTATGTGTTTCGACCTGTCATGAAACACTGGATTCTCGGACAGCTTCACACAACTCTGGTTATCACAAAAGATACCAGTAGCATCCAACAGGAGATCAAATAACTCAGACAGTAGCTTTCGTAGCCATACTGCCTCACAACTAGCTGAACAGGTTGCAACATACTCTGCCTCAGCTGTACTCAGTGCTACGCAGGACTGCTTCCTGCTAAACCAAGAGATCACACCTGATCCCATACTGAAGTAGCACCCAGATGTGCTCTTCCTATCTACAGCACTACCATCCCAATCTGAATCAACATAACCCTACAGGTTAAACTTTTGATTCGCTTCATACTTGAGCCCATAATCCACTGTACCCTTCATGTACCTCATAACATGCTTTATAGCAACCAGGTGAACACTCCTCGGATCTATTAGGAACTAAATCAATGTGTTCATAGCAAAGCAAATGTCTGGTCTCGTGTTTGTCAGGTACATCAAGGACCCAATCATCTGACGATACATAGAGACATCAACCGGCTCAGATGAAGCATCACATAGAAGCTTCAGATTCGATGCCATAGGTGTGGCCATGGCCTTGCAATCCATAATCCCGAATCTCTTCAAGATATCTACTGTGTACTTCCCTTGACCAAGGAAGATTCCATCTACACTCTGCCACACCTCCATGCCTAGGAAATAGTGCATCATTCCCAAATCTTTCATATCGAATTTAGCAGCAAGCTTCCTCTTAGTATCTGCAATCAGTCTATCATCTCCTGTTACAAATAAGTCATCCACATACAGGAGTAGAATCACACGATTCCCTTCCACAACCTTGTAGTAAAGGTTGGAATCCGCTTTACTCTTGGTAAAGCCCAAACTAGATAAGAAACTGTCCATCCTACCATACCAGGTTCTAGGAGCTTGTTTCAAGCCATACAAGGCTTTCTTCAATCTGCACACATGTGACTCCCTGTCAGGTCTTGGGACTGCATCCCAAACATCATCTTCATGATCAACGGATCATGGAATTCCATTTCTTCATCCCAGATCTTGGGAACTTCAATATCTTCAATATCTTCAACATATATCATTGTTGCTGGAACAAATGTTGTAGTCCTTTTGTAGGTGAAGATATACGGTCTTTCCTACAAAACAAGTTAAATTGCATGATTGGAAACATCTCATAATTTTCAGAACAAATTCTTTACACATAAAGAAATATGTCATGCAGTCATGCAGTTATCTTAGCCAATGCTTCAATACAACATTTATCCATGTTCCACAACTTTCTAGATGCCTTCCAGTCTCTACCAGAACATTGTTAAGAGTTTGCACTACTCCCAACATGTCAGCAAAGAGGTTTCATTCTAGATAAGTAGCACTGGAATGTTGTACAGTGCCACAGGCCACTTACCCATCACATGCATATTAGTAGTATACTGTTCATTAATGCAATCATTCTAATATGCACAATACATCTCCTAAGTCTAGGAACATAAGCATAATATTATTTAAACACACAAAATGGGCAAGAAATGATAATTGAAATACTTATCTTTGTTTGTTTATTGGGTGGACTCCCTTTGAGTCTTTGCTTCCTGGCAGGAGATGCTAAAGTAGCTTCTTCTACACCTTTCTGTTGTGGAATGTAGGGAGATGGTTAGCTCCCTCTGAAAATCTGCTTCCTTGCAAGAGTTGCTGGAGTGTGCTCCCTCTTGATCTTTGCTTCCTGGATTACCTGTCCTTGAACTTATATTCATCCTTGCTGACATCAATCTTCTTGAACCCAGAAAAGACCTCTTCTGGAGTCTTGTTGTCCAATATCTTGTGGGGTGTTCTGTTCTGCACATACACAGCTGTTGTAGCTGCTTCTGCCCATAGATGCATAGGTAGATCCTGGTCATGCAGCATTGTCCTTGCTGCTTCCATGATAGTCCTGTTCTTCCTTTCTGCAACTCCATTTTGTTGAGGATTATAAGGAGAAGTCCACTCCCCCTTAATCCCTGAATCACTACAAAGCTTCTTGAAGTCACTTGAGGTGAATTCTCCACCATTGTCGGATCTGAATTTTTTGATCTTCTTGTCAGTTCGATTCTCCATCAAGGTTTTGAATTCCTTGAATTTATCAAGCACCTCATCTTTGCTCTTCAAGAAGTATATCCAAGTCTTCCTGGAGAGGTCATCAATAAATGAGACATAGTAAGCATACCCACTCAGGGAACTGGATGACATAGGGCCACATACATCTAAGTGGATGATTTCCAGGATGTCTTTTGCCTTGCTTTCACTGCTTGGGAAAGCCTTCTTAATGTTCTTACCTTTTGCACATCCTTTGCAAACACCTTCATGTTTGGTCTTGATTTCAGGAAGACCCTCTACTGCCTTGCTTGAAATTGGAAGTGCTCTATAGTGCATATGAGCAAGTCTTCTATGCCAAATTTCACTTGGCTCCATGGATTCATGCACCATGGCATGTTCAGGTTGTCCCTTCAATTTATACAAACCTCCCTCTTGCTCTCCAATCACTACTGCATCATCTATTTTCTTTCCCTTTGGCCACATTAGGACTTGTCCATCCACAAATGCAACCCTCATACCTTTTGCATCCAATGCAGAGATGGATAGTAAGTTCTTCTTGAGCCCAAGTACATTAAGTACTTCTTTCATCTTCAAGAATTTTTCAGAATCTAGGTTGTAGGAGGCTTCACCACTTCCTTTGATTGGGTATTGATAATCATCCCCAAGTTTCACCTTATGGGGTGATTCATGTTCAGATAGGTTCACAAAAGATTCCTTAAACCCATTCATGTGTTTGGAAGCCCCACTATCAATCAACCAATCATTACAATCATGGGAGATGGTACCTGTGAGAGCAGAGATCAGAACATACTCTTCTTCACTTGATGAGTCATCATTACTATCACTTTCTTCCCTAGCCTTCTTCTTTGGGGGTTCATCATCTTCGGAAGCATGAGCATGAAACCTTCTTTTGCTACCCTTCTTCTTGTTGGAGATGTTGTTGTCCTTCTTGTTCTTGGGACAATTTATGGCAATATGTCCTTTCTCATTACAGGTGAAGCATATTCTTCTTTCTTTGAAGTGATGTGAAGATTTCTTGGAGTGAGATGGCTCTCTCTTGGACTTCCCTTTCTTGGTGTGAGCTGTGAGAGCTTGATCTTCATTCCCCATATTTTCTTCTTGTGCCACAAGCCTTGCTTCTTCTTGTGAGCATTCTTCCCGTAGTCTACTGAAAGAGATCAACTTCTTCCTTGCACAAATTCCTTGGATAAAGGAATCCCATGACCTAGGTAGGCCATTTAGAGTGGTCATCACCACTTCACATTCTCCACCATTTCATCCACTGCTTCTAGTTGTTCCTTGATCTGGGAGACCCTTGAAAAATAAGATTGAATGGTTTCTCCATTATGAAATTTTACTCCTTTCAATTGGTTCCGCAGGGTCATCTTCTGATTTATGTTCTTCCCTTCAAACAGCTTGGTCAAAGAGTCAAACATCTCCTTGGGTGTCTTAAGAGAAGACACTTGGGGTATGAGATGGTCTTTGATAGAATCAACAATGATTCTCTTTGCCTTGACCAAGTTCTTCTTATGCAATACCTTGGCCTCTTTATCCTCTGGGATAGGGATGTCTTCTTTCACATATGAGTCCAACTCATTCTCTTCCAGGATTAACGCAATTCTATACTTCCAGGCTCGGAAGTTATCAACCCCTTCAAACTTATCCTCAAGCTTGGTGTGGAGAGACATCTTAAAGAATACTTCAAATGGAAATAGAAAAGATTTATATATTACCACTTGAAATGTTGAAAACTGGATCTGGTCCTGGATTAGGGTTTGTCAGAGAAACCCTAAAAATTCAAAATGTGAATTTCAAATTTCTGAACGGATAGAAAGATGCGCCTTGGTGAGCTAATCAGCCTGTTGCATTCAGAATTTGAGATCAGCAAAGTCTTGCCCTTCAGAATTGCCTTTTTGTCCTCCCGGGTTCACTAGGGAGAGCCCTGAATTAGGGTTTGAGTTTCTCGGAGATCTACCTAGCCAAAAATCTCGATCCAAAGCTCTAAACTTCGATTTTTGCAAGGAGCTTCCAGCTGTGCCTTCAGATTGCAGAAATTCCTATTTTTGTGGAAACCCTAATTTTTAGGGCCAAATCTGAAAATGATCAGAATTGAGTTCTGATTGGATAGATAGATGTGCCTTGATGAGTAGAGTCAATCTACTATACTGATTTTCAAAAATATATGGAGAGAAACCCAATAAACAAGGAACTCAAGCTTCCGTCACTGCAAAATGTCTTCTTCTTAGGTTAGCTTTGATACCATGTTAAATTTTGAGCATTAATTCACAATACTCTAGGATCTTTGCTGAGAGAATAACATCTACAGTATATCAATGCATGACAATCACAATATGACAAGCATCACAAGAATCAAAAGCATAAAGACAAGAGACATAGAGTTTCCGTGGGGAAAACCCTAAGGTGAAAAACCCCACAACTTCCTCAGAAATAGAGAGAGCAATGGCTCAACCAAAGTACAACCAAATAACAATAAGATAGTCTCCTGATAGCAGATGATCCTCCTCCTCACTAGTGCGCCACTTTTCAAGTGAGAGTAAGTTACTTTTTCGAGTGAATAAAATAGAGATCTCCGATCTCTATTTATACTAACCTTT
The DNA here is from genome assembly GCA_027924585.1 of Larix kaempferi. Taxonomy (NCBI): domain Eukaryota; kingdom Viridiplantae; phylum Streptophyta; class Pinopsida; order Pinales; family Pinaceae; genus Larix; species Larix kaempferi. The sequence goes on along the minus strand of BSBM01001213.1, from coordinate 556,285 downwards.
TTGCCCAGTGACCTTATGGGGCCGACTTGTCTATCTAGATACATCCACATTATATTATATATAATTCAGGGCCGACCCCACATGGTGGTCTAATAACCCATCGGCAAGTACACACACTTGCGACACTTGTCAATCCACATGATGACACTTCCTTATAGAGGAATAACACATCTCTTATAAGGGTACAATAAATATATATAAAATACATAGATGAAATACATTCCGAAGTTACATATACATCAACAATATCTCCCACTTGGAAGGCTCGCTCAACTCTATGCTTGTATGCATGTACTTTCTGTCGATTTTGTGCTACCTACAAGTTGTCCTTGAGATTCCTGAGTATGTATTGACTCTCTTGGAGCCAATATTTTTCTTTATGTGTCTTACAATCACCAAATATCAAATCATCAAAAGTTAGTGCATCATATCCATAAGAGATTTGAAAGGAGTCATACCAATAGAAAGATGAAAAGTAGTGTTGTAACAAAATTCTCCCAGATGGAGCCAAGTGGTCCATGACTTTTGTTAACCAGTGACATAGTTTCTTAGGTACCCTTCCATCCATTGGTTCACTCTCTCTGTTTTGCCATTAGTTTGTGGATGGTAGCTAGTGCTCATGTCCAAACTTGTACCTACTAGCTCGAACAGTTCTTGCCAAACATTTCCAGTAAACTTACTATCCCTGTCACTGATGATGGACTTGGGTATACCATGAAGTTTGAAAAATTATTTGATGAAAAGTTCAGCCACTTGGATGTCTTCAATATTAGTTGTGACAACAAATAAATGTGCATATTTAGTTAACCTATCAACCACAAAAAAAATACTGTCTTTACCTTGGCTTTTGGGAAGCCCCGTGATGAAATCCATTCCTATACTCTCCCATTTTTGCTCAGGAATGGGGAGTGGTTGTAGGATCCCTACTGGATGAGTATGATCTAATTTATTTTGTTGACATGACACACATGATCTGACATATTCCATCACCTCTTTCTTCATCCCCTTCCATGTGAACCTTTCCCTCACTTTCTTATAGGTCTTCACAAACCCTAGATGCCATGCCAAAGGCACATCATGGGAAGCTTCAATAATAGTTTTCTTAGATATGGATCCTAGAACTACAAAGATTCCATCCTTATAATAAATGACATCATTAAGAATATTATAAGCATCATCATGAATCAATCCATCAAATAAATCACAATAAAAATGACTCTTGGTGTATTCTACACCAAGCGGTGTTTTCCAATCATCTTGAAATTTCAACAGAGCAAGTGTGGGTTTTCTATAAAGTGCATCAGCTACAATCTCAATCTCAATCTCAAAATCAATCTCAAAGTCAAATGCTTGGAACTTGCTTACCCACTTATGTTGTCTATCATTCAGCTCCTTTTGGGTTAAGAAGTGCCTCAAACTGTTGTGGTCAGTTTTGATGATAAACTTGCCTCCCACCAAATACTGTCTGAACTTGAATAGCGCATGCATGATGGCTAGCATCTCTTTGTCATAAATTGAATACAACCTTTCATGTGGCTGCAAGTTTCTTCTCTCAAAGGCCAATGGAAGAACTAAAGGTTGAGAAAATTTTGAAGTGCAAGAATAAGACAAGTGCTCATTACCTCCTTCATTCTGTTGAATACTTTTTCAGATTCTTCCGACCAATGGAAGGCTCCCTTCTTAGTGAGGTCTGTCAAAGGAGATGTCATCTTGGAGAACCCCTTAACAAAGTTCTGATAGTAATTGCATAGCCCAATGAACCCTCTCAGTTCAGTGATATTTTTAGGACTAGGCCAATCTAGAATAGCTTCGATCTTTTCCATGTGAACCTTAACTCCATCTTGGCCAATCACATGACCAAGATACAAAATCTCAGTCATTCCAAACTCACACTCAGTTGGCTTTGCATAAAAATATTGATCAGCCAAGATTGCTAGTACAATATACAAATGATGCAAATGCTCCTCTCGAGTCCTAGTATAGATCAAAATATCATCAAAGAAGACAAGCACAAACTTACAGAGCTGCTTGCTAAACATTCTGTTCATGCAAGATTGAAAAGTTGCAGGTGCATTTTGTTGAGATATTGTAACTTCTAAGAATATTATATTTGTACTTTATTATTCCGGAGATGTTTCATTCCTCCGTGGAGACCCTATTGTATATCCGGAGATGTTTATTCCTCTGAGAGAATGTGGTAACTAGGGTTATTATATCTCCCATGTGGGGTCGGCCCTGACTTACCTGTTTAGGGGTTATTAGACTCATTTAGGAGAGGCCGGCCCAGTTAGGGTGAAAAGTCAGTTAGAATATGAGTATAAGTAGAGGAGGTGTGTTCCTCACTTATCACTCATTCACTCACTTGTGTATTATGCATAGGAGAGAGAGAGATCTACATAGGAGGAGAAGGAGCTCTTGTTTGGAGACTACATCTTTGTATTGGTTGATTATCTATATTGAGGAAAGCTTTGCTGGGTTTTCTACCCCATGAGGGTTTCCCAAGGAAAATATTTGTCTATCTTGTGATTGTGTTTCTTTCAGTGATATTTCTTGTGAATTTAGTCTAAACTTAACATGGTATCAGAGCTAGCCTGAATAGGGCATCTTTCACAAGGTGAAAATACCTCTCTCTCCTCCTCCGGTGAAAATTAGGGTTTCTGCCAAAGTTGGAATTTTTGGATTCTGAGAGAATGGTTGGATGCTCCTCCTAAAAATCAAAATTATGAGCCCTAGATCGAACTTTTTGAGTGGGTAGAACCTCAGGATTTGTTAAACCCTAGTTTGAATTTTGGACCAGAAAACCAATAAACTAGAAAAACTGCGCACCTGTGCACCAGTAAACCAGAAAAAGTGTGAACCAAAAAACCAGAAATTCTATTGCAGATTCAAAAGTTGTTGATCAGATTTGAAGGGTGGAAAGTTGAAGTTTCCAGAAGCATAGTACGCCAGTCATCTCAATTCAATCAAGCGCATCTCCTGTTAAGTTCTATTCTATCTTTCCAGAAACTTCAATCTCTGTGACCTCCTGGAAAAGATGGCTCCAAGCACTAAGCCTAAAGAGAAGCTAGAGGGTATAGAGAATTTCTGGGCATGGAAATTAAGGATTGGTCTCATTCTTTAATAGAATGATCTTTCCCAATATATCAAAGATGAGGTTTTCGAACCTGTGGAAGATGAATCCAAAGAAAAGTATAAGAAGGACTTGATTAGGGCAAAGAGAATCATTGCTGATTCTATCAAGGACCACTTGATTCCCAAAGTGGCATCCAAGAAGACTCCAAAGGAAATGTATGATGCCCTAGGCATAATGTATGAAGGAAGGAACATCGACAAGAAGATGAATTTGAGAACTCAATTGAAGAGTACCACAATGAATAAAGGAGAATCCATTCAACATTACTTCACAAGGGTCTCCCAGTTCAAGGAACAACTAGAAGCCATTGGAAACACTCTTGATGGAGATGAACTAGTCATGATTTCTCTTAATGGTCTCACTAGACCTTGGGAATCTTTCATCCAAACCATGTGTGCAAGAAAATAAATCATGAATTTTGATGTGGTATGGGAGGACTGCATTCAAGAAGAAGCTAGGGTAGCTAATAGAGAAGCATTGCTCAAAGAAGATGACCAAGCTTTGGACACCCACACCAAAAGAAGGAGTCATTTCAACTCCAAGAATAATGGCCACAAGGAGTCTCAACCTCTTCATAGATTTAAAAGGAGAGGAGGAGTAAGTTCAAAAAGAGACCTCTCCTCAATTCAATGTTACAGTTGTCACTGTTGGGTATGTTATATCTCTTCACATGGTCGCTGCGTGTACAACACGATCCCCTCCCCAGTAGTGATTCGCTTGCGCCGGGCGCGTCCGGAGGGGAGGGTTAGAGGGGGGGTATCCCGACAGGGCCCACCCCCTTCGTTTCGGACCGTTAGGTTCCGAAATGACACGGAGGGGGCCGTTAGGCCCCCGGAGTCCGCGTGGAGTGCAAAATTTTTTTGGGTTGTTTTTGTTTTTTCACGATTTCGACCCATTTTACTCTATCTAATCTCGGTAAAATGGATTAGGGTTGTAACCTAATTTCGGGTAAACGAATTAGGGTTTTAGATGCCGCGGAATACCATATATTGTATTGTAAATGGTTGAATAAACATATAATGAAAAGGAGCAGTGCGGCTCTAAGTTTTGTTGGTTTTTTTCCCGGTTAAGGGTTTCTAGGTGAAAATCTCTGTGTTATGTGCATGCCATTGTGTATTTTCTGTTAATGCTTAAGAATCAATATAAGTTTGTACTTCACTGTTAAGGTTTAAAACTTACAGTCACAAACTAGGACACATTGCTAGAAATTGTCATTCAAAGAAGAAGAAGAAGAATCTTCACAAAAGACATCAAGCACATTTGGAAGAAGATGATAGTGAAGAAGAAGAAGAGGAAAAGCATCAAAAGAAAAGAACTAAAATAGAAGAAGAAGATGTAGAAGAATATGTTCTATTCTCTGCACTCTCTCGGTCTGTAACACCTGGAGAAGATACATGGCTCATTGATAGTGGTGCTTCAAAGCACATGACAGTACAAAAGAAGACTCTCTCAAGAATTGAAGAGAAGACCTCTCTACAAAAGGTATCTCTAGGAGATGACTATAAATATACCATCAAGGCAATTGGTGAAGAAAGCTACAAGCTTGATTCTGGAACCCCATTGAAGATGAATGAAATCTTATATGTACCAGGTTTGAAGAAGAACTTGCTTTCTATCTTAGCATTAGATAAGAAAGGCTATAGGGTTGCATTCATAGATGGACAAGTACTCATGTGTCCCAAAGGAAAATCAATTGAGGATGCAATTGTTATTGGTGAAGAGAAAGGAGGGCTATACAAACTCAAGGGTCTTCCAGAAGCTGCCCTTGTTCATGAAGCCACTAGCCCTAGTGAGATATGGCATAGGAGGCTTGCTCACATTAACTACAAAGCACTACCTCATGTGATCAAGGTAGTTATAGGACTACCATATTTGAATATTGATCATGATGGCACATGCAAAGGATGTGAAAAAGGGAAGAATATCAAGAACCCATTTCCAAAGAGTGAAACAAAGACTAAAAGTACTTTGGAATTGATTAACTCATATGTATGTGAACCAATTCCCTCCACATCCTTGAGTGGGTATGAATATTACCTTATATTCATTGAGACTACTCAAGGAATACTTGGATATATTTCCTAAAGGAAAAAGATGAAGTCTTTGGAAAGTTCAAGGAATTTAAAGCCTTGATAGAAAATCATTCAGAAAAGAAGATCAAAATACTCAGGACAGATAATGGTGGAGAATACACTTCAAAATATTTTGAAGTCTTTTGTAAAAAAGCTGGAATCAAGAGGGAACTAACCACTCCCTACAATCCTCAACAAAATGGTGTTGCGGAGAGAAAGAATAGAACCATCATGGAAGTAGTAAAGACAATGATACATGATCAAGACCTACTTATGTATCTATGGGCTGAAGCATCCAGGAAAACGGTCTATGTGCAGAATAGACTATCTCGTAGTGCTCTTGATTTCAAGACCCCATAAGAAGTGGTCACAGGGAAGAATCTTGAGGTAAGTCACCTCAAGATATTTGGATTCCCAGTATACATTTACATTCCAAAAGAAAATAGGACCAAGCTGGATCCTTTTGGGAAGAAGGGAATATTTGTTGAATATTGTGAAGCATCCAAAGTATTCAGAATATACATCCCAGGAATCCATCATATGGAAATAAGTAGGGATGTGACATTTGATGAAGAGGCAACTCTCAAGATATCTCAGAAGTGCCAGTATGAATAAGTATATGAGGAAGATGCACCTTCCAGAATTACAGAAGCTGCACCCACCCCAGAAGAGACAACACCTGAAGAACATGACATGATGGAACCACAAGAATCCCCTACCATAAACATATCAAGGAAGAGAAAGCCAGCATGGGAAAGAGACATTATACTAGGAGCAGAAAAGTATGGAGCTCCTAAAGGCTCCACTAGAGTGAGCAAGAAACCAAAGACATTCTCCAGCTATAAGGCTTTGATGTGTGATCTTGTAGATCAATAACCCACTAGTTAAGAAGAAGCATATCATAAGAAAGAGTGGGTAGAGGCATTGACTGAGGAATACCAGTCAATAGTGAAGAATGATGTTTGGGCACCTTGTTTGAAATTCTTCCCGACACACCGCGCGACACTTATGACCGCACAAAACCTCCTAAGGGACCCCAAGCTGATGGCATCATTGGCTCCCGTAGCACCCAACCTGCTTCCAATAGAGTTGGATCGTCGAACCTTCATGGTTCCTCCCCATCGCCAACCCAGGATAGCCACAACACCACCAAGACGACTACTCCTGCTGCAGCTGAAGAGGTGAATTCTGTTCAATCAGCTTCATCTCAGAAGTCCGGCGGGAAGAAGAAGAACAAGGGGAAACCCAAAAAGTCTTCCGCCCAGCAGGAACAAAGGAGCACTCCTGATGATACCAAACGAAAATGGAAGCTAAAATATCCTTGTTTACTGTGTGGAGATGATCACTTCTCCAAAGAATGCCCCCATAGAGAGAAATTTCAAAAGTTTCTTTGGGATAAACCAACTCCTGCAGTCCTCAACGACCCGTTTCCCACCTCGAATCAGCAAATGATTGCTCAACCTCCCCCAACCCAGGGGGAACCATCCAATATCGAGCATGTTCTCATGGTGCGTAATGAAACGATCAATTTAAATACTCGCTCGCGATCACATGACTCGGTCCCTTCGAAGGAACCTTCTAGAAGTAATACAGAAAAAGCGTCCAACTCCTTGCCTGGTGTCACTGTACCAATAGCTTCTCTCACCATTGAGAAGCGATCCTTACATGCGATATTGCGATCGCCCAAGAGCACGATTCGAAAAGTTGTTTTCAATCTTAATGCTCGAGCGGCACAGAATTACAATATCGTCGAAGACTTGGCCCAAGCTCCTTGCGCCATGTCCACCTTGGAAGTTTTGCAGAATTGTCCTAATCAGCGCAAAATGCTCCTTGCAGTAATCGGTGCAGTTGACCCCGATTCTTCGAATACCATGACGTTCTGACTTGACTACTTCAAGCCGAGGCTCTCCCACCAGCTCGCATTCCAAATTGCTATGAATATCACTGGGAAGATTGTCAATCGTACCCTTCTAGATGAGGGAGCCTCTACTTCTGTCATGTCTATCACCTGTTGGAGAGCCATTGGCTCCCCTGAATTGAATCGTTCTCCTACCACATTGAAAGCATTCGACGGGCATGGATTTTAACCTCATGGGCTCTTACAAGCTCTTGCAGTTGAGTTGGGTGAAAAGACTGTAACCGTTAATGTGGAAGTGGTCTCAGCCCCAATAGATTATAATCTCTTGCTTGGTCGCAATTGGTTTTACTCCATGCAGGAGGTAGCCTCTTCAGTCTTCCGCGTAGTACAATTCCCCCACTAGGGCAGAATTGTGACTGTTAACCAATTAGATTTTTGCACATCGGACACTACTACTCATCTTGGTGACCACATTCCTTCCATTGGACAAGTGTCAAACTAGTATGAGAGTATAGGGGTTGGCCTATTGAAATATTCATCTCTCATGGGTGTTTTTCCACTTTCGGACCCCACTAATCATGTTGCCTCGGTGAACATGATCTCCATAGAGATTTTATCTCACCCCATTGATGCTTGGCTTGTACTGGATGAAGCCACAACACACCTGATTGGAAACGCAATGCCTCTTTCACCTGCTGAACGTATTTACGAGGCTATCCAGTCAGCATCGGAAGACCACTTAACTGTGGCTCCCCCATCCTGTTCTCTATGACGAGCATCATCTCTACCTGATCTCTTACTTCGGACTTTGCATTCATATGAATCCATCATGGAGGTTATGAGTGTAGATGATGGCCCGTGGGATGACCTCCATCATAGGTCATCTTTTCTTCCTCCTTTGGAATACATAGAGAACCACGTTGATACCATCTTTTCACTGGATATATACCCATTCCCTCATTCCCTCATATTCACATGTCTGTTGGATACTAAGGGTAACCAGGCCAATATTGAACCTACCACCCCAGTAGACATTTCGGTAAAACCTGGTATAGTGGAACACATTCGCATAGGCCAGAAGTGTTCCCCTGAAGAGATCACTATTGCTACGGACTTATTCAAGCAATTTCGAGATGTATTTTCTTGGTCCTATTGGGAGATGTTCGGGATAGACCCCGCGATTATTTCTCATGAAATAAAAACTTATCTTGACATCAAACCTGTGCATCAAAAGTAGCGACCGGTACACCCCGTAAAACTGTGATGATCAAGGCAGAAATTGAAAAGCTCTTAAAGGTTGGCTTCATCTATCCTTTCCCATTGATAGATTGGGTCTCGAACATCTTCCCCGTGAACAAAAAATAGGGTACTATTCATGTCTGTGTCAGTTATTGGGACGTGAATAGGGCTTGTCCGAAGGACAATTACCCGACCCCATTCATTGACCAGATTATCGATAATTGTGCCGGAAGCGTCAACTTTTCATTCATGGATGGCTTTTCCAGTTACAACCAGATTGAGATCAACCCAGCCGACCAACATAAGACAACTTTCATCTGTCCTTGGGGGACATTTGCATATCGTAAACTCCCATTTGGCCTTAAAAATGCTGAATCTACATTCCAGCAGGCCATGTCAGATGCTTTCCATGACATTAAGGACTTTGTGGAACCTTACTTGGAAGATATTCCTGCTCATTCAAAGCAGCGTGAGTTCCACATCTATCATCTCACGGCCATTTTCCTCAGATATAGGCGATACAATATCCATCTGAATCCTCATAAGTGTGTCTTTTGTGTTGAGTCTGGACACCTCTTAGGATTTATCGTGTCGAAGGATGGGATCCGCATCGATCCCTTAAATGTGAAGGCCATTGTCAACCTACCACCTCCAACTGACGTGATGGAACTTCAAAGTTTCCAAGGGAAGGTGACTTATTTACGTTGTTTTGTTTGCAACTTCGCGGAGAATACTTAGGGGTATATGAGATTGGTTAAGAAGGATGTCCCATTCATTTGGGACAATCAAGCGCAGAAATCCTTTGACAGCATCAAACATGCCATCATGCATGCCCCCGTAATTCAACCGCCAAATTATTTCCAAGATTACATCTTATATCTCGTCGCTTCTGCTACCACTATGCCATGGTTTTGGTATAGGAAGATCAAAATTCCCAGGAAGATGTAATATACTATGCAAGTAAGGGTCTCATTGACACCAAAACTAGATATTCACATGTCGAAAAACTTGCTTTCACGGCAGTCATCGCCATCCAAAAGTTTCGGCACTACATCTTGCTCCACTCCACCAACATCATCGCAGACTTGAACCCCATGTACCACGTACTGACACGTCAAGTGCTTGGGGGCAAGTATTCACACTGGATCGTGATACTGCAAGAATTCGATCTTCTTTTCAAGAAAGCCAAGTCTAAAACATCTTTGGTGTTTGTCGAGCTTATTTGTGACCTTTCCTGTCCTGATGCAAAAATTGAGCACAACGACTCTTTTCTAGATGAAACGTTGTTTCTCATAAGTACGATTGACCCGTGGTATGGAGATATTTATTTATACCTCAAAACCCAATGCTTCAATCCTTAACTATCTTGCAATGACCATCGTAGAATACATCACCATGTGAAGTATTATTTGATCATCAGTGATACTTTGTACCACCATGGCGTCGATTCAATTCTTCGATGTTGTCTAACTCATGATGAGGCTGAACATGTCTTGAATGACTGTCATGCTGGGGCATGTGGCGGTCACCTCTCTGGGATGGCTACAACCCAGAAGATTTTGCGTGAGGGATATTTTTTTCCTACTATCTGCAAAGATTGTATTGAGGCCATCAAAAGATGTCCCCCATGCCAACACTTCCATACGAAGAAGCACACCCATCCTGCCCCTATACATCCGGTAAGCCTACCTCGGTTGAGGGGCATAGTTACATCATAGTAGCCATGGATTACTTTACAAAATGGGCTGAGGAAATGCCTACATACTAAAACAACGGAAAAACCACCGCACTCTTCATGTTCAATCATGTAATAGTGCGGTTTGGAGTTCCGCAGGCGATAGTGATCGATCATGGTTCTCATTTTTAGAACCACATGGTCGACGAACCGAGCGATACGTTGGGTTTTCGTCATGAAAAATCAACACCCTACTACCCGCAATCCAATGGACAAGTCAAGGCCATTAACAAGGTCTTGAAAACTATGGTCCAAAGGATGGTAGGAACCCAAAAATCCAATTGGCACAACATGCTCTTTTCAGCACTATGGGCCTACAGAACTTCTGTTAAAACCGCCACAGTCCGCCCTCGCACCAGTTGAATATCTTTGGAGACAAACAGTCCTCTGCATAAAGCATCTGTGCTCTAGTGGCTAAGTGAGGAGCTTGACTCTGCTCCATCCTTGTAATGGTGAATAAAATGGCCCGTAATGGGCACTCCCGTACATCTTTGATGCAAATATTCCCGCTAGATGCATGGGCGTTGGGACCACAATGCTGTCGGATCAAATCTTCCATGGTTCGATCACTCCCACATGATCTAGTGAGTGTCACATTGTCCCCCCTTCAGGACAAACCAGTCAGGAAATAGATGTCCTCGACATCTATGTGAAGCTCATGCTCACAAACCATGAAGTACTGTTGGGCTGCATCCCAACATTGGAGCATATGGTTCAGTAGTGGAAGTTGGGATCTCATCCCCTGAATGTGGAAGAACTTGAGAAGCCCACAGTTTCCCAAAGCTTCCACACAATGTGGATCGTTTACAGTTTCCCTTTTCTGCCATTCCAAAACCATTCTGGATGCTTGGAACTTGTCAACAGGAAGTTCTTAACAATGTTAGGACTTGCTTCACCCACTGGAAGTCCTTCTTTTGAGTTTTGTTTGAGTTTGGGGATGGACGTCGCTGTCGTCACACCCCGTTTTTGCAAACACGGCGACATAGTCATAGTCCATGTATATTCCATTTGTGACAACTTGGTCTCGTTGCAGTTCCTGAAAAGGCCAACTGAGATGATTTGAGGGCACAATGGCCCTTCCCAAATCAACCCAAAACCCAAAAAAATGACTGAAAATCAAAATTGTAAACCACTACGATTTTGCTGGCTGAAGTTTAGGGTTACCTATTCTTAACGACAGGTGAAATGGCTGATCGTAGCTCCCATAATTGACAAGTGAAGATCTGGCAGCAAATAGCACTATTCCTCCCAAATTTGGCAAAATAGAACAATGGTAACTATGTTTGGTTTTTGTTTCTATTTATAAATAAAATGGAATATTCCTTTTCAAATATTTGATGCCATTATGCCATTTGCTATAGTTTGGGTCAGTTTTATTGTATTTGAACATTCGGTTGACTATTTGACCTAGTTTTCGAGTGTTCAGGAGTTGTGAAGTGCCTTTCTATGCCATTTTCATATTGGAATGGTCATCTCAGGTATGAACATCCCTTGTGAGTTTTCGTCGTTTACCCATTTTTTCATAGATTGATGTTAAGAGATTACTCTTTGTTCTTTCTCGTGCTCTTGAAACTATGAGAATAAGTTACTGAGTTAAGATTTATCACTTTTCCAGGCTCGTTAAACTCCTACAGAAAAGGAACCCCCCGGAGTCTACCTTTAAGCTATTTTCAAGCTCTCAAAATACGAAAAGATTGCCAAGCGAACTTGTCGCGTTCACGCTTGTAAAAGAATTTGAATGGTCATCTTCCTGGTGATAGTTTACCCCTATTTTGGACCAGGGGGCACTAGTTATGAAAAAGGTATACTCCAGCTAATCATGACTGCAAGAGTCCTCTCTCGTGTTGTTTTACCCTTTTTCGGGCGATGAGGCTAACTTTATGAAAAAGGACCGTTGGAGTCTTCTTTAGATATTTTCAGACTCTCTAAACATGAAATGACGATTGAGTTTACCTTCTATGGACTCGTTAAACTCTTACATTGAAGGGACCTCCATGGGACAAACCCCTCCTATCCTAGGTTCGAAAAACATTTGGGATTGGACTCATCTATGATATGAGCTATACTAAGCATCTGGTTACCCTCATCAAGCTCATAAAAAACACATGAGACATCGTTCATGATGGGTGTTGGCGGGCAAATCTACCCTATAGCAAGGAAACTAATGCTATCAACTTGGTTGGGGTGACAAGTAAGTGTATTGATGCTATTACAGAGACATTTACAAAAAGAAATAAGTTGTAGATCTTGGGAACACACCTTTCAATCGAAGTTTGATCCTAGCCTTGATCTCGTGTTCAACTTCCAAATCCACCTTCCCTTCAGTAAACCTGCAATAACAATACCTTTATCAAAACATTTTGGGCAATATATAAAGCTTGAAAGAAACAAAAAAAATGTTTAACATTCAACATTGACCAAAATAGATCCAAATTAAGATGCCATTTCATAACACATTTAAATTGGAACAAGAAAGACACTTCAACATTTATATGTCAAAAGTAGAATGATGTACAAGTATACCTGATCATGAAACAGGCTCCCGCAACTAGATTCTGGGCTCTTGCTCTTCTCTGGCTTGGATGTCTTCAGCATCAACTCCTCCAATGTCTTAAAGTTTCTCCATTAATTCATCTCATCATCTAGGTTCTCAAGCTAACAAAAGCTAACCCTTCTCCTTTAATCTTCTTTGTATTTATAAGATTAGAGAAGTAGTTCTGGTCGATGGAGGAAGTTGGGGGAGTTAGGAAACTACCAGCAACTAATCCTCCTCGAGAAATTAATTTATTTTTTAATCATCTTTTAAGATGTACGTGACTCTTGTTCAGTGAAGTAGCGTATAGGGCGCTACCCTAGTGCTTAACAACTAGCGCTCATTCAATTTTAAATGGTGAGCGCTACTATGCTGAGAAGGAGTAGCGTATACTTAGATATGGGCGCTACTATGACACACTGGAGTAGCATATGGGCGCTAGTCTCTTTGAGTAGAGTAGCGCTCGTATCTCAAAATGATATTTTTTGGGGTTTTCCAGTAATATCAGGAAAAGGAGTGAGTTAAAGTATCATCCAAGGTCAACATGCTCCTCCATCCAAGTTGTCCTTTTGTGTGATCAGCAGATCAGGGTGATCACAGAAGGAGAGGTGCAAGTTTGACCTATAACAGATGCCCCCTAATGTGTGAGGTCAGAGGGAAACGATGGCTGAAATACATTATAATCCAAAGCCAGAGGAGGAGCAAAGAAACCGCAGAAAACAAATCATAAGAAACCTGCAACAAAGATTAAAGGTCAGCGAGCAATTACATTGTTGACATCATATAGATGTGCAGTGTGATACAACACGATCTCCGATACATAACCAGGAGATGTATATAAAAGCATGGCCACTTGGAATACAAGCGTGGATCCATGTCAAACTGAGAGATCATAGCCATAACAACAAAATGGATCTATGTCTCATGGAGAGCCGAATATAAGTGAGGCTCAGTCTTGCGCAACTTGGGTGATAACAAAATGAGGTAATGTCATCCAAAATCCCAAGGTCTTCATCCCAAAAACAACCCTAGGTACAAACCCTAACCATGTGAATAGATGAGCTGACAGTCGAACATGGGGGGTATCGCTTGATTACCGGTCATTGATGTATACCGTTAACAAACGTGAGGACTTCCACCGATAATGATGATGGGGTCCAAGGTACCAAGTACGATTCGCCAAATGTGAATAGATGGACTTGGAGTTGAACACTTGGGAATCCTATAGAATAAGAGACATTAAGGTATTCTCATCATTCAACAGCGAGGAAAATTGCCACTGGTGACTGCAATCTCCAAGGTACTAACCGAAACTCTAAACTTCAATCCCAGAATAATGAGTTGATGTCGATGGGAAGAAGTCCATTGGAAGGGAGGCCTTAAAGCATCCTCCATCATCAAACTCGAGGAACACTCAACTGGTAAGAGCTGATGTGGAATAATATGTAACAAAACTGACACTAGGAAGGCCGACACATGAGGTCAAGGTAAACTGCAGAATGGCTGACACAGGATAGATCCTTGAACATTGAGCACGACACAAAGTGACTTAGGCAGTTTCTGACATAATGGGGTAAATCATAAGTCTGAAATGTAAGAGACATTAGCAGACCCTCCATATGGTTGGAAGAATAACCAACCGGGAGAGTAAATAACTCGGAGGAAAGGTTCACCCTGAGGTCAAAAACAAAACCCAACTGACAAGATAGACCCAAGTAGGTGCTGTGTTCAAGGATAGAACTTGAATGAAACTGCCTTTAACAATGAAGATATGGTATGTCTTTCCCGTCCCTTATTCTTTTTAGATAAAAGAATACCCTTCTTGTTGTTTTAATGTGTCCAAGGAAGAATGAAAACTCAATAGATCCAACCATGTAAATAGTTTAACGAGCCCATGGGAGGAAGACTCAGGACCTTCTTCATTATTTATAGAGTTCAAAGAAGAGATAGAAGATTACTCTATATTTACTGATCTCTGGATTATAATATCGAGCCGAGATCTGTTCTTGCTCGCCGGTGTTTTCAATTTTAAGGAGTCTGAAAAACTTAAACAATAACTCCATATATCTGCTCGTGGATTTTAGTATCGAGCCCAAGCCGGTTAATGCTCGCTGGTGTTTTCCTGTTTATAGAGTCTGAAAAACTTAAACAATCCTCTTTTCACCTATCCGTGGATTTTATATCGAGCCCGGATTGGTCTGTGCTCGGCGGTGTTTTCTTGTTTATAGAGTTGAAAAAATTAAATAGTCCTCTACTTACCCTCTCGTGGATTTCACATCGAGCCCGAGTAGGTGAATGCTCGCTTGGTATTTTCATGTTTAGAGAGCCTGAAAACCCTAAAGAGAGGCTCCAAAAGGTCCTTTTTCATACAGTTAGTCTCCTCCCCCGAAAAAGTATAAAACAATGAAAGGAGAACGCTTCTAGCGCATACAGGAGTATACCTAGAGTATACCTTTTCCATAGGTAATCCACTTAGGCCCGGAAAAGGGGTAATTCTATACCTGAGTGGATGAGCCTTCGAGTACTTTAACGAGCTCGAAGAGGACAAGCTTGCTCGGCAATCTTGTTTAGGTTTAGATAGTCCAAACAAGAGCTTAAAATGACTTAAAGGTCAGCTTCTAGGATCATAGCTTCATACTCTGCCAAAACTAGGTCTTCAACGAAATATTAGTCGATGCAAAAAAAATCTCGAATGATATATGAATTTGAAATATTTAGCTAGTTGACAAGGTCTATCATCAAGAAATTTTAAACTTAGGAGACGAATCCGGCAACAATTAAATGAAAATTGAGCTTGGATCAGTGTTATACCGTATTGTGTGTTTCAATTGATTAATTAGGGTTTTTTGAAAGTTTTGAAACTATAGAAAATTAACAATTATGGGTAAAAATCAAAATCCAATTTATATATAATTTCATTTTTTAAAAATCAATTTTCAATTTTTGTTGTAGGGCAAAGATTGGGGTAACCTTTTGCAAATTTCAAATCTCCATTGCGATCGAACCTAGCATCCAACCATCAAACTTCCTCCACCAAGTAAGTTAAAATCTCCCTGACTTGCATTTTCATGGTTTATTTTTCAATTTTTGAGCAAAAATTGGCTTGCAACGTGATGCTCATAAGTGTTTCTGCGCGGGCGCTACTGTGTAACCACAGCAGTAGCGTATAAACGGGATGGGCACTACTATGTTGAAGCAGAGTAGTGCCCATACGCGACTGTGTAGTATACACAGTAGCGTACACTTTGGCAAACCTACCTACAAGTGCCGAGACTCAAAAATTTTTGGTTTTTTGTGCAGGATGGTCCTTCAATGGAGGGAGAGGGAGCATGAGGACATGGATAGGTTGGCCATGCAAGATTTGGCTACCCTCCACGCTCTTCGAAGATGCGGTTTGTTGAAGTTTTACCGAACCATAAACATGAGGGCTTTAAACAAACTGTTTCGAAGACTGATTCAGTATTGGGATGTGGATACCAATACCTTTGTCATCCATGGGAAAACTCTAGAGCTTACTGTTGATGACATATACTTTATTACTGGTCTCTCAAGGAGAGGAGATGTAATCAATCTGAAAGGGTCTTCTCGTTTGGGTGCACGATCCGTGCAAGAGTACGTGAATACTTATTGTGTTGCCGGAGCTGAGAAATCGGGAAGTCAAGTCTCGATTTCAACTATTGATGGTCTCCCTTTGAAAGTGATAGTGAGCATGATCAACCAAGTAGCCGGTAGTGCATCACAACACTTAGCTTCCAGGCATTCTATGCATATTGGTGTACAATGCTTACACGGTCATGTTTATGATTGGAGTACTAGTTTACTGGCAAACATGAAATCTCAATTGACGGGTTGCAAATCCGGCACAATGAAGAATTTTGGGTACGGTAGTATTTTATGTACCTTCTTCTTTGAGAGGATACCTGCTATCAGTTTGGGGATGCCTCTACCATAGGTTAACCCCCGTGAGCCCAGACTAGGCCGTTGGGGTGACATATTCCTCCGCCAAGGTGGTGGAGAAAGTCACTACTGTTATCATACTGATGACTTCTGGGGGTTGTGGGAGAGGCAAGTACCCGCTTTCGAGCAGTTTCCATATGCTGGATTGGATTTTCGTCATGATCCAGAGCTGGTGCTTCCTCCAGGTGGAGCCTGGGGAGATATTGGTATGTTTAAATTTTGAGAATTTATTTAATTTTTTCAAACTTTTTCAAGTATTTTATTTTTATGAATGAGTTTTGAAGTTCTAACCAAGTGTCATATGCAGATGTTGGGCCTGTTCGTCCTGAGGGACATCCTACCATCTATGTGAGGCCAGTTGATATTACTGCAGCAGATGCTATGTTGGGAACCCTGGAGAGAAAAATAAGTTGGTTGAATCATGAGATTCCTACATGCCGTATGGATCAGATACCTGTTGATATGCAGGAAGATGTTGTTGGGGTGCCCCCAGCATGGCTTAGGGTGCTGTGGAGGGTTGCTAGGCTAGTCATATGCTATCGCAATGTGGTAGATGATGATGAGGTCCCTCCTTCTCCATAGGATAAGAAAACATTCTATGTATATATTTTTGAGGCTACTATGCCCAGCTTTTGTACTTTTATGACTTGACTTGATAAACTCGTGACTCAAAACTCATATTTTTTGATACGGTACCGGCTATATACAGTATCGGTTATTTACATGTGTATGTGTTTAAGTTTTATGTGTGCAATGTTGTTTATGACAATGTGTGATGCAAATGCCAGTCTAACACATAGTTTGCTAATGAATCAGCTAAAGTGTTTAAACTTCTTGGAATTTGTTCATATCTGATAGAATGAAATTGTCTTTCCAAAAGTCTAACTCGTAGAAACTGACGTAGCAATCCTGGATCTCTAATCTGATAGACACCTGCTAACTGAAATACAATTAATTGTGAGTCAAGCCTTACCTCCAGGTATGAAATTCCATGAATGAGAGCATCTCGGAGAAGTTCTATAACTGCACTGTATTCAGCCACATTATTCGTGGTAGGTCCCAAACAAACCCCCCCCGACGAGACAAGTTGGTCAGCGGGTGAATAAATGACCCAAGTTGCTGCAGCCAACTGATAGGTGTGGCGACTGACACCTTCAGCAAACCCTAGGAAATGTTCAGTTGACATTTGGTACATGAAACGAGAAACACACATAAGATTACCTAACGAGCATAACAAAACTAGCTTTACAAAAATATACAACTATGTTACAAGAAAAAGTATTTCATCCTAGGCGTAGTACTTCTTCAGGTAGAGCCCATTTCTAGGCTCGACCAACTTATTACCTTCGTGATCTACCAGTTCGTAGGCACCTTTCTTCAATACTTTGGAAATTATAAAAGGTCCGAGCCACCTGGATTTAAATTTTCCAGGTCCTAAGGGTTCTTTGTCCTGATCCCAAAGTAAGACCAAGTCTCCTTCAATGAAAACCCTAGGTTTGACCGATTTGTCGTACTGTCCTTTGACTCATTTTTTGTGAACCTCGTTTGTTGTAAGCGCATCCCGGCGCTGTTCATCTAGATGTTCTAAGTGTAACAAACGTTCTTCGAGTATTGAAGTATCGAGTAGTAACTGAACTGCTAGTTTTAGCGAAGGAATCTCGCATTCAATCGGCACAACTGCTTCTATCCCATGCACAAGTTGGAAGGGAGAGAAACTGGTAGCAGTCTTAACATTGGCTCGGTAAGCCCAAAGAGATGGATACAGCATGATGTGCCAGTTATTCTGACTGGCATTAACAGTTCTTTGCAGTATAACCTTTAAAGTTTTGTTCACTGCTTCAACTTGTCCATTCGCCTGAGGATAGTATGAGGACGAATGTTCTTGTCGAAAACCAAGCATTGTATATAACTCGATAATCATGCTATTTTGGAAATGACTGCCATGATCAGTCACTATCTCTTTAGGTTTGCCAAACCGTGCTATGATCTGATTAAACATGAAATAAGCGGCAGTTTCTCCATTCGCCTTAACAGTAGGCATTGCCTCTGCCCACTTAGTAAAGTAGTCAATGGAAACGATGATGTAATGATGTCCTCCAGCTGAAACTGGAATGCATGTCATGAAATCAACCCCCCATTTTGTGAAGGGACCTGCTGTAATTACAGGATGAAGAGGAGATGGGTGTGCCCTCATTTTCTTAGTGAAAAACTGACACGGTTGACAGTGTTTCACCGCTTCTACACAATATTTAAAGATCGTGGGCCAAAAATATCCAGCACGCAGTATCTTCTGAGCTGTTGCCAACCCGGAAAGATGTCCCCCACAAGCTCCACTGTGGGCATCATTTAATACTGCTTCAGCTTCTTCCAGAGTTAAGCAACGTCGTAAAATGGAATCTACCCCACGTCGATATAAAGTATCTGAGATGATAAGGTAGTTCTTTGCATGGCTTTTGAGCTTGCGTCATTCTTCTCGAGAAAAAGTGGTAGGACACCTCAAAGTCTGGAGATATACTAAGATATCTCCATACCATGGGTCAGAGGAGGCGATGAGGAAGATATGTTCATCAGGGAATGATGTTTCTTTCTCAACGCATTCCAGGTCACTTGGAAATTCTGAGATTAACTCAGCGAACACTAGTGATTTTTTCGATTTGGCTGATTGGAATACCAAATCGAATTCCTGTAAGATCACAATCCATTTATTGTATTTCCCACCGATGATTCGTCGGGTGAGAACGTACTGGAAAGGATTGACTTCTACTATCATAGTAGTAGTTCATAAAAGAATATAGTGACGAAGCCTCTGTACCGCATAGACCGCAGCAAGTGCTAACTTCTCAACATGGGAGTATTTAACCTCAGGGGCTATCAATGTGCGAGAAAGATAGTAGACAACATGTTCTTGGAGCATATCATCTTCCTGAACCAAAACTATACCAATTGTAGTAAGAGATGCTGCCAGGTATAAAAGAAAATCTTTTGAGTAATCTGGCAGGCTCAACAAGGGTGCTGAAAGGAGTGCCTTTTTTAAAGCTTCAAAGGATGCTTGAGCAGCTTCATCCCACACAAAGTAGGAATCTTGTTTGAGTAGCCTCATAAAACCTTTGGTAATTTTAGCGTAGTTTATGATAAATCGCCGTAAGAAATTGGACATGCCTTGCAGACTTTGAAGTTGTCGCAAGGTGCGAGGAGGAGGCAGATTTACAATCGCCTCTACTTTAAGTGGGTCAACCATTATACCACGATTAGAGACAATGAAACCCAGTAAACGTCTCGATTCGACACAGAACACACACTTATTCGGATTCAAATGAATCTTATATTTTCTGCATCTTTCAAACACTTGTCTAAGGTGGGCCGAATGGTCTTGTCTCTTTCGAGATCGCACATGGAGATCATCCAAGTAAGGTTCCACAATGTGTTTGATATCATGAAAAGAAAAATTCATCGCTCGCTGGAAGGTAGCTCTAGCATTCTTCAAGACAAATGGCATTTTTCGATAAGCGAAGGTCCCCCACGGGCAAATGAAAGCTGTTTTATGTTAGTCTTCGGGTTTGATTTCTATTTGATTGTATCCCAAAAAACCATCCATGAAAGAGAACATCTCATGTCCCGCACAAGCATCTATGATTTGATTGATAAATGGTGTGGGATAGTTGTCTTTGGGACAAGATTTGTTCAAATCCCGGAAGTCAGTATAAACTCTAATAGTGCCTTGCTTCTTATCAACCGAAATGGGGTTTGAAACCCATTCCGTCATATCGATCGGATAAATGAAACTGGCTTTGAGCAACTTTTCAACCTATGCCTTGATGGTGGCTGCTTTTCTAGGTTTTACGGGACGGAGCTTTTGTCTCACAGGTTTCGCGTTAGGGTATGTCGTGATGACATGCTCCACAATGGTTGGGTCAATACCTGGCATCTCCTCATATGACCATGCAAAAACGTCGCGGAATTCTTTAAAAAGTTTTTTATACAGAGCTATCTCTTCTGGAGAACAGTCTGCACCAATCAAAATGTTTTCCACGACCCCGGGTTTGGTGGAAATGTTGATTGGAATTGTTCTCGATATATTGGCCATATTTCCTTCAGCATAAAAAGCTCTTGAAGTAGAAGGAAAAGGTGACAAATCAACCAATCCACTGGGTCTCACTGGGAATTCTCCTCTCTTAATCTTATCTAGATCTGGGAGCATGTAGGACCTATGATGCATATGTTACCAAGGTTGGTCCAGGCCCATCATGACTTCCAGGATGGCTTTGTCAGATGGAAAAACCGTATCTAAACAATTGAACGAGTGAGTGGAATTCAGTGACCATGCTGGAGCATAGTCCATATCTGACTCGACAGAGACTGGTGGAGTCATGATATGTTCCATTGTAGTGTGTTGTGTTTCCATATAGGCCACTTCTGCAATGGAGGGAGGCACAAAAGGTTCTGACGTAGTAGGAAGGATCCAAGGATCAGTTCTTAAACTGACCATAAATGTTTCGGTAGCAGTACCCACGTCAGAACACATAAAAAGAACAGGGGAGGAGAGGTCAAAAGTGCCTATTAACGACCCATACAGCCCTGCTCCTAAACTCTCCTTAACCGGGGCGGTTTGATCAACTAACGGAATTGTGGTTTCCGAAGAATTCTGGTTGTTTCTCTGAGTGAAAGAAAGTTGATCGACTGTAACGATCTTACCTTCAAATGGGAACATGACCACTCGAAAAACTGCCGATGCAATGGCTCGCATGGCATAAGTCCAACTCCTGCCTAACAACATATTGTAATCAAGCGGAGTGTCTAGAACTTCTACGTCAACAGCAACTGTCTTACCGGCCAAAGTGACATCAAATGATGGCAAAAATCCATGTGGACGGAAAGTTCTACCATCAAATGCAGTAAGCAGTGTGTTAGAAGGGGCTAATTCAGGAGAACCTAAAGCTTTCCAACAGGAAATTGACATTACGCAAGTCGACGCTCCCTCATCTACTACAGCTTGTCTGATGGTCATTGGACCATGCACGACCTCAATCTGAAGGGAAACCGGTATTTGACATCAATCATATCAAATCGCGCAGACATGTTGGAGGATTCCATACTCCCAATAGCTTCCAGAAGTGCATTTCGTTGTAAAGGACAACTCTGCAAGACTTCTAGAGTAGACATGGCACAAGGGGTCTGGGCTAAATCTTCAACCACATTGTAGTTAGAAGCAGCCCGTGTGTTGGGATTGTGCGATGCCCTCTTCAAGACACCTTTCAAAATCTTGGGCATTGGGTCCACAGGTATGTGGAGTAGAGTGGAGGATTCAAGAATCTCCTTATCCTTTTTCTGCGCTTCCGGGGTATAGTTCCTGGCTCTAGTTTGCAAAAGTGCATCTGAATTAACCATGTTTATAAATGTTTGATCAACTGAAGCGTGCGAAGTGCCCCCAGTTTTGGAGGTGCCAGAAGTTGAGCCTTTCCCTTTAGGAAATGGATCTTTCAGGATGGCAGGCTTCTTTTCTCTTAAGAGCTTCTGGGCTTCTTCAAGTAGAGGGCATTGGTGAGTAAGGTGGTTCTGCTTGCAAAGTTTACAAGGGAACTTAACCTTCTTTTCCTCTTTGTTACCCTCTTCGACATTGTCTTTTTTGGGCTTTTGTTGGTTCCCCTCTCCTTTCTTGCCCTTCTTTCTATTGTTGGGCTGTCGAGGGCCTTTTTGATTGTTCCGGACCTGGTTGACAGGCTTAGAAGTAGAAGGAGAGGTTGTGACGGAAGAAATATCTGCAGTCGATTGTTTGACAGCTAAGGCATGGACCTGTTTGGTCAGTGATTCGAAGGCTGCAGAGTCAACTGAACCCACTATGCCATCAGCATGTGGTCCAGGTTTGGGTCTACTCAGATTAGTGTTTGATCTCGGTGCGTCAGGTATAATCTTGTACAGTAAACCAGATTGTGCATAAACAAGGTCTAACTGTTGAGTCCTTAAGATGGCTTCTTCTTCATTGGATACTCCAGATGTAGCTACTTCCTTAGAAATATAAGGAAGGAGTGATTTCAAGTACCACTCAAGAAGGAACTCCGGAGGTATGTTGGCCATAATGAGCCTCTTCCGTCTTCGCCACTCCTGAATGTGGTCAGATAAGTGAGTGGCTTTATTTTGTCTAAAAGTAGACAAAAGTTTTGTTTCGGCATCATACCGAACAGGAAGCTGGAAGTGATTCAAAAAGACGGTTGCTAGATCCCTAAAACTAGAGAAAGTAGCCGCAGGTAACTCAATGTACCATTTGGCTGCAGGATCGGTTAAGGTCCTTTGAAACAATCTCAATCTGATGGAATCTTCGTTTAATGAATTTGAAGAACACCATAAGTGGAAGGTGGTGACATGGTCACCAGGGTCTTCACCTGCTTTGCCTTCGAACTTTGGAATGTCCGAAGGTAATTTGGTGGGAACTGATGGCCATGTGGCATTATGACACACAGGATCATTTGTCAGTTTAGAAAGGTTTGGCAAATTTAAAGTTTCCAGAAATGGTAGACGAGGCCGGTAAGATGGTACTTGATAAGGGGAACCACCCATCGATTGTCCCATGAATTGTTGGTATGGGTTTCCCCCAGCCATCTGGTGATAAGGGTTACTTCCGGCCATATGCTGATAGGAGTTTCCACCTACCAATTGTTGATAGGGGTTTCCCCTAGTCACTTGTTGGTAGGGGTTACCCCCAGCTACCTGTTGGTAGGGGTTTCCCCCTGCCATCTGTTGTTGTACGAAAGAGTTATTAAAATTTCCCCACCCATACGAGAGTGGATTAGTGCTTTGCGGGTTCATCCACTGTGGTTGGGTATTAGCCCCACCATATTGCTGGTTAAAGATATTACCCCCTCCCCCTGAAAATAAGGAAAAAGGGACATTACTTGCAGGCATACTACATTGGTTCATGTTAGGGCCTACAAAGGTATTGAAACCAGTAGAAGCTGATGTGGACTGTGCAGTCATGGTGCCCATGACTGGCATGTTTGCAGAAGCACTTGGTCCTACCACAGGTGTGGAAACCCAAGTACTAGGAATCTGATATAATGGTTGAGAAGCAGAAGGTGTTGCACAGTTGGCCATACTGCTAGGTCCAACAGTAGGTGTAGGAATAGATGCCATCATTGTAGAACTAGGCATACCTAATGTACTAGTGTTGAAACTAAAAGATGGAGTAGGCACAAATGTGGTTTGTGCCTAACTTGGTGTAGCAGTAAAAGAAGGGTTAACTGTGTTGGTGTTCATACCTAAAGTGGGAGTTTGGGGAACCCCCTGTTCACCTACTAAGTTAGACATCAGATGTCCGGGAAAGGAATGATCTGCACTGAAAAGTGGCTGCTAGAAACCAATAGGTGACAGAAGCGGAATTATAGTATTAGTTAAAGGAGGATTGAAAGGAGTGCTATACTCCGTGGAAGTAAGATCTTCCACCTCAACTGTACTAAAGTGTTGTTGATCTGTGGTACCTGGTAGTGGTTCCTCAGGAACCTCAATTTCAAGGTTTTCTGTTACAAGGATTTCTTCAGGTAATTCAGTTTCAGGAGTAATTTCTGAAAAAATACCGGGGTCTACCCGCCGTCGTCTAGCTGGCTGTATAGGTTCTGTTCTAACTGGTGGAAGGTTTTGACTCCTTCTTGATCTACGGAGTTGTTGATTCTCCGTGATTATAAATATAAAATAACAAACTAGAACCTAGTGGCCACTACAACTAGGGGGCAAACAGCATGCCAACTAAAAAAAAGTCCTAAGTATACAAACCAGGCAAACAAAGATGCCTTCAGGAGAAGAGTCTGGGATGATGAGGGCCCAGAACAGATCAATGAAGGAAGAAAGACAATTACCCGGGGTCCACAATACAATGACTAAGGGTGCAAGTGCTGGAATCACCCAACCGCCCTCCCAAAGACCTGCAAGGGGTTTCCTCCCACGTCTGTCTTAGGTACAGCAGATATACCCTCTGCTGTCACCTGTGTATGAACCTAGAGTCTGATACTAAGGATACCACAACACCGAAAACTCCTGGGGGAACAGTCACCGGTCGAATCAGAAAGCGTGGGTAGAGTAGCTAAGCCCGAAACTCGAAAGAGTCCCCAATACGCAATCCGATCCTGGCATATGCTCGAACAGAAAGTAGGAGTATTCCCACAAACTGATCTCGCAATGACCGACTGCATAGATCCCAGGCAAGTTTTGAGTGAGGTGGTTTTACCTATGATAGTCTTACTACGATTTTTGCGCAATGTGTGATCTTGAGTGGTTTAAGGTGATTTAAGCCCAAGATCCTAACCAAAACTAGTTGGTGTAGTGTATCCCTAAAAAGAAAAAATGTTTCTAGTTCATTTTATTAACAATTTTTAGGGCTGTTATTACTCAAAAAGGGTAGTGCTTTTGTGTGGCGTGGTTATAACAAGAAAACAAAAGTGCAATAATATCAAAACTTTCTACAACAAAGCTCTTTTCATTTTTTCATTTACTTCTTTCCAAAACTGAAAAATCGAGTAAACCTACTTCAAATTTTTTTATTTTCTTTTTTGAAATTATACAAAATATCCTAAGTTATCTTGTAACAACAACAAGTTCTATTTAAACTTAAAATACCAATTTTTTTTTGCTTTTTCAATAAACGAAAAAGAACTATATAAAAATGGAAAGCAAAATAAAACTTTATACGCAATGTGTGTAAGTATGGCTAAAAAGTTCTTAGGCTTATAGCTGTCGAAACCCTAGCTCGAAAAAGACTTGATCTACAGGTTTTTTGCAAAGAAAAAGCCTATAAACTTGAGAACAAAGTGGAAGAAAACAAAGGAGAAAGACACAAAAGGAATGACCTAAAGTATCTAGCCCTAATAAGACCACTATGCCAAGCAAAAGTAGACAAGCAAGCTGCCCTACTAACACAAAGAAACTAGGAAATGACTCAGCTTACAGCTGTTTAGATGCACTTGCAACCAGCAAAAGATAATAAGTCTAGGAAGAATGGAACTCGACCAAAATAGAAGACACCCTAGAGGCTCTACCAAGGACCAAACCCTAAAACAAAGGATAGGAGTAGTAGAAAGAAGACAAACGTCGCCACAAACAGCACATATAGGAGTATGCAGGTTTGTAAACTGGCAACATGCAGTCAGGGTCTAAAAAAGTGGAAGTGCTCAACACAAAACACAACCTAGTCTTCCAAAAAGTCACAAACAGTCCAAACTTTCAAAGGTCAACAAGTGATTCAAAAAGATGGAAAAAAAACTTCAAGAGAAGGTTCTTATGACTTAAACAACAGTTAAAAACCTCATATGACAGTCAAAGGGATCCAAATGCAAAGTCAGCAAACCACAGGAATGGTTAAAACTCAAGCAAACCAAAAAAGAATGCTTCAGAAAGTGTACCCTACTGTGTAGTAGGGAAACTCGCGCCCCTACTGAAATGGGTGCTACTGTATATATAGCACAGTAGCGTATGGGCACTACTATATATATAGCAGAGTAGCTCTCATATCTCAAAGGCTTAAAAACTGACTTTGGAAGATACCAAAAACTGATGAAAACAGGCAAGAAACAGGCAAGGGATACCTATAAAGTTCCTCAACACATCAAAGAAGTCAAAACAATCTAAGAAGACAAACAAGAACAAGGTTTCCTAGAGCCAAAAACTCAACTTTTCCCCAGCGGAGTCGCCAGTCTGTTGGTGGGCAAATCTACCCTATAGCAAGGAAACTAATGATATCAACTTGGTTGGGGTGATAGGTAAGTGTATTGATGCTATTACAGAGACATTTACAAAAAGAAATAAGTTGTAGATCTTGGGAACACACCTTTCAATCGAAGTTTGATCCTAGCCTTGATCTCGTGTTCAACTTCCAAATCCACCTTCCCTTCAGTAAACCTGCAATAACAATACCTTTCTCAAAACATTTTTGGCAATATATAAAGCTTGAAAGAAACAAAAACAATGTTTAACATTCAGCATTGACCAAAATAGATCCAAATTAAGATGCCATTTCATAACGCATTTAAATTGGAACAAGAAAGACACTTCAACCTTTATTTGTCAAAAGTAGAATGATGTACAAGTATACCTGATCATGAAACAGGCTCCCGCAACTAGATTCTGGGCTCTTGCTCTTCTCTGGCTTGGATGTCTTCAGCATCAACTCCTCCAATGTCTTAAAGTTTCTCCATTAATTCATCTCATCATCTAGGTTCTCAAGCTAACAAAAGCTAACCCTTCTCCTTTAATCTTCTTTGTATTTATAAGATTAGAGAAGTAGTTCTGGTCGATGGAGGAAGTTGGGGGAGTTAGGAAACTACCAGCAACTAATCCTCCTCAAGAAATTAATTTATTTTTTAATCATCTTTTAATATGTACGCGACTCTTGTTCAGTGAAGTAGGGTATAGGGCGCTACCCTAGTGCTTAACAACTAGCGCTCATTCGATTTTAAATGGTGAGCGCTACTATGCTGAGAAGGAGTAGCGTATACTTAGATATGGGCACTACTATGACACACTGGAGTAGCATATGGGCGCTAGTCTCTTTGAGTAGAGTAGCGTTCGTATCTCAAAATGATATTTTTTGGGGTTTTCCAATAATATCAGGAAAAGGAGTGAGTTAAAGTATCATCCAAGGTCAACATGCTCCTCCATCCAAGTTGTCCTTTTGTGTGATCAGCAGCTCAGGGTGATCACGGACGGAGAGGTGCAAGTTTGACCTATAACAATGGGGAAAAGGAAAAGTTTTTTTGTTATGTACCTTGTTAGTACCTTGGCCCTGCATGCCTCAATGGTAGGTTACCTTGCTTTCAACATGAGTTTACATCATTGACTCTTGATTGAAAGATTTCATCTTGTGTTTGACTTCAACTCATTTATTCACGCTTGATGATATGTACTATGATACCTTGGGAATCATTGACATCAATGGTGATCTCCCTTGTGCTTGTTAATGGTTTACATCAATGGCTGGTAATCAAGTGGTTTCTACCATGTTCGACATCAAGACATTTGTAATCACATGGATATATTCGTATCGTTGCGGGTTCAGCTTGAAGACCCTGGGAAGTCATGTTTTACCCAGGCTGCGATGGAGTTTGTATTGAGTTGTATTACATGGATCCCCATTTGTATTAGTCATGGTTGTGTTATCATCTCATCATGGATCTATGCTTGTGTCTAGTAGCCATGATTGTGTTCATTCGGTCATTGCTACCATGGATCTGCATTGTATTGGTCGGCAGCCATGTTGTACTTCATATAAGATTGTTAGTTCAGAGTTAGTTGTACTACAACAGTGTCCTTCGTCCGACAAGTGTATTGCCATTTATTCTATCAAAGCACTTCACCTATCTATCGTCAACAGCTTCATGCTTTGGGGGGCATTCTGTTACACCTAAAATCTACCCATCATGAAGTTCAGTGTATACACCCCTAAAGATATCTTGACTGAGTAATTAACCTGGGAGGATTTGTACCCAGTTGTACTAGGTTTTGAGAGGTCATCGCAGGTTTCACTCATGCAACATGTGATGTCGCATCTTCCTTCATTACAGGGTGCGACGAAGTCAATTAATGAGAAAAAATAGCTTCTTCGAGATTCTTCTAGAAACTTGCTGACTTGGGGCCCTATCCTTAACCTCTAGGGGAATTGGTACTCGATTCCTAATACCTTGGGAGGATCCCCTATCTCTCTCCTACCATATCTCAACCTATCCTATCCATACCCTATCCACTTAGTCCTATAGAAGTGAAGCTCTACCCCTCTCCAAAGGGAGGAAGTCTATGGTTTCTACATGTCGGTGAAATCACTTGTGAGAGATCTCTACTCATCCTTGAGAGACTCAAGCTTCCTTAGGAGGAAATGGCAAATGGATTTGTTGGAGAACGGCTGTAGCGTTAAGCCTTGGTTGTAGTTCTATATCTCTGCTATGTACTTCCCTATTTTTACAATAATACAAATGCTTTCCACCAATATTGTTCATGTGTGTAATGATATTGAGTAGTTTACCTGCTTAATTGTTCACTTAGATCTCTTATTGTATAGATGCCCTTTACTTGTTTCTCTTGTTTCTTATCTTAACAGGTCTTGTAGCTTGGATCCGATGACCGTGATACGTGGAGCAGCATACAGGAGAATGGATAGCGAAGTAAAAGGTAAGACATCTAGTACTCGATCCTTAAGTAGATCTAGGAAATGCATTTGTAGCCTGTCTTATTTGTTCTAGACTCACATTGAGCTAGGGAGATCCGGTTCACGTCCGCTCGAGTGGATTGTCCGATAAACAAATCTGGTGACCATACTAGGGAAATACAATGTGTCTGACTTTGTAATTGCCTGAGAGTCATTTTCAGTTGATTGCTTGACACGAGCCTCCCATTTGTCATTTGTTTCATGAGTTGATTTCGCTATCAGATCTTCGTTTTGAAGACTCTGATTTGCTTCCTCTGATTTTATACCACTCATTTCCAAACCATTCTATAGTTCATTTCTTGGAGATCTGATTCATTTTCAGACTTAGATCTCGCATGTCGCACCTGGTTAGTGGGTACAGAGCGACACTGTGTCATTTCACTGGTATATTGCGACGTTGTCACACCTCCCGCATTGGTAAAGTGCGACTTCGCACTGTGTACAAGCACAAAGTGCGTCGATTTGTCAAAATTTGAGTGCAGAGCGACACAGTGTCATTTCACTGGTATACTGAGACGTCGTCTCACCTCCTGCATTGGTAAAGTGCGACGTCGCACTGTGTACAAGCACAGAGTGCGTCGATTTGTCAAAATTTGACATGCATGCATCCCCCCTCCATTTTTCGATTCTGAACTTTGGTTTGCCATCTGAACTCCCTCTGAGCTGCAAGATCTAGCCAGAGATCCCATTCCTTGATTCGTGTATTGGGTGTTTGGTTTTGTTTGGATTGATTTTGGGTTTTGTTTTGGACAAGTTTGAGGACTGGTAGTGGTAGGCACTCTTGTCTCCTCCACCTTCATCCGCTCACCCTTGCATTCCCTTCCGTGCATCCCTGATCTGATCATTACATTAGATCGGATTCCAGACCTCATTTACATTATTTTTTGAGCTTTGCTTGCTTGGTTTGCTTGCTAGTATTTGATTTTGAGTTAAGTGTGTCTTCTAGCTTGATTGAGTGCTTGTCTTTTCTTGGGTTTTCTGAGTGCAACAGTGTTGCAAGTTGTGTTTTCTTTTCGTTCATTTAAATCTGAAAGCTCAATTGTTGTCAATTTTATTCTTTGATGCATCCATTGAAAAGTTAAAAAGTGCTTCTTTCCCATCATTTCTTGAGTGTTTTTGAAGAAAATCATTCTTGCATTGGAATGTTTCGTTTATCAATCTTTAGAAAGTTGAATGAATGTATGATCATTTGTGTGTTTCTTGAATTATGAATCGCTCATCTCCTTGAAAGGCTCAAGCTACACTTCCAATTTTGCAATAGTATTTCCATGCTAGGGAAAGATAGGTGCATTTTTGTTTTTCATTGCTTTTAGATCTTTGGAAGTGAAATTGAAAAGCTTGTATACTCCATCTTAGGATTCTCTCTTTTCATTACCTAGTATCATTTTCATTTTGAAAAGAAAAAGAAAAATGTCATGATTTGGAATAGTGATGTTGTGATTTCATGTTTCACAAAAATGAAAAGAATACTTCCATAGTCAAATTTGTTTGAATTGGGAACTGTTGCATTTTGTTGTTTTGGCAATCTCGTCGGAAAGAAAAAGTTTTCTCCTTCCCATAGCTAGGATTCATTGAAAGAAAAGAATATTTCGTGCATGTAGCTAGGACTTGCATTATGCTTCCGATTATGTACTCACCTCATGCATTCACCTAACCGTCCAAGATAAAATTAACGACAGAACTAGGTAAAATTTTATACCAACTTGTGTGTAAGTTAGAGACGTGTTCCGACGTCGTTAAGCGTGGCAGCTGTCGTTATTTGTCATCACTGTATCCTAGGAGTATTGTAGCCTTCTACGTACTTATTGATATATCGAGCTCCTTCATGTACCCACCAAGTACCATAATCCGTACTTGGCATATATCGAAGGGTGTATCACATACTCGGTAGTATATCGGAAGGTCTCTTGCCGAACGGTTGTGCATTAGACAGCCCCACTACAGATTTGAGCTCCCACATACCTTGTGTATATCGGGAGACACCACTAGGATTCCTGAAACCAACTGAGTTAACCATTTGGCCGTCTTGGCAAAGCAATACATCGAGAACAACACTCGGGGAGATTAGCACACATGTACTGTCCAAGTAATCGAGTATGCAGGCAAGGGTACGGTCCCAATCCTCCTTGTCGCATCATATTGTTGGACCCTACAGTATATCACGGTTTGCAATGCCTTGATAATCCCGTGAGGTTCCAGACTTTTGAATCCACTCTATCACATAAGTCTGCTTGTTGCCTTAGTTTGAGTAGGTTTTTCTGGACTGCTTTTCTTTCGTAGCATACCCTTAGGAGAAACGCTATTTTAGCCACTCTGGCTGACTTTCCTGACATTCTAGAGGATTTTACCTAGAGAAGGTCCCATAGGATCTTAAACTTATCACCCGAATATCCCCTTAATCCAGAGGTTATTTCGAGGGTAAGAATGGATCAGCATAATACGGTCGTAGTTACTAAAGTGTAAAACCCCACTCTGAATATTGGAGGACATTTGTTTCCACAAAATCCTTCGGATTCACCTGCCTCTCATCCCCCGCAGGATGAATAAGCACAAATCCCCATTTTGCAAGATCTTTCTCCCATCATGTCGGGAGAAGCTGGATCGTTGGAATGGATCAACCAACCCCAAGATGACCCTACAATATTTGTTGGTCCTTCAGCAGCTTACTGGACATCTTCTACTGGTCACCTAGTGGATCATTTTTCCATCGCATAACCACCCAACTGGACTACTCCAGAGCTCTCTAGACCCTTCTACATGCCCACCGCCGCTGAAATCTTTGCACCCATTCATGAACGCTTGGATCGGTTACGTATTAAGGGTAATGAACTTAGAAGACAAAGTCTCGAGCAATGACCTGGGTATAGAGATACCTCAATTCATCTGATATATTATGGTTCACCCAAACCATCTTCCCACCACACGACCATCAATGAGGCTGGTCATCCCTCACAAGAGTCTAGTCTTGCATGTCCAGTGAACCAACTGGTGGAAAGACAATAGTCCAACACACCTGTTACTACCACAGTTACTTTACTAGCTCCTCCCCCACCTCAAAATTCAAGGGGAGGATATTCCATTCCCACAGATTATCTCATTGGTAACATTATTACTACGGTAGCTAATCAACAACCTACGTTGGTTCAACCTTTGAATAGTGGTCAGCTTGTTGTGGCTGGGGGGAAACCCCCGTTTCCTAACCAGAACGTAGGTAGTGGAATCCCCAACAGACCTCCCGTTGGAACTTTTCAACCCGCTAGACCATCCACCGTGGGATTTTCTCATGTTGGGGGGGCATCCAATGTAACTCAACCCTCATGGAGTCAAGCGTATCCAGGTTCCGTTAACCCTGCGTCGGGTCAACTCACCCCGGAAAGGTGCCATACGGGATACCTTATCTCGGAAACCCATATACTCTATGGAGGCAACAACCCATTTTACAACATGGACCCCAACCAACTATCCCTCAAGCGCCACCACCCCCAATCGATCCACCCCCACCTCCTACCAGATGCGGTGGGCCCCCATCTAACTTTGGAGGAGTAAGACCTCTACCTTCTGGTGTAGGTACAACTCATTCTACCAACAACGAACCCCACCCTTCTGGCGGGGGCAGGAACGGTCCACTACCCCCCCCCAGGTGGAGGCGGCTGAGGACCACCTTACTATGGTGGGGGAGGAAAATTCCCTTCGGGTGGTAGAGGTGGTCCCCCAACCCCTCCAGGTGGAGGAGGTGGCGGGCCTAATTATTATGGTGGTGGTGGTGGTGGAGGCCCTCATCTCTCCGATGGCAGAGGCAGTGGGGGCCCCCAACCTTCTGGCGGTGGAGGTGGTCCTCCACCCCCTCTAGGAGGAGGCAGTGGCGGGCCATCTTATCATGGTTATGGACCTCCACCTCCCCCCAGTGGGGGCGATGGACCTCCACCTCCTCCCGGTGGTGGAGGTGGAACCCCACCTTATTGGAACGAACCACCTTATGGTTGTGGACCCCCTTACGATCCGGGCGGCATACCCCCCTACGGTCAGTTTACCCCGTAGTCACCTTTTAATCAGTCTATACAAGGTCCTACTGGTCCTTACATGCCTTACCAATACTACCAGTACCCACAGCCTAATCAACAGCTACCCTTTTTGGATACTTTGGACCTACCTGACCTGTCTCGACTGATGAACGACCCCATCTACCACGGAACTAACTGGCCCCGATTTCGATGAAACTTCCATCGAATATCCCCAAGTTTAACGGTAAGCCGGACGAGGATCATAAACATCATGTGATGACATACCATTTGTGGTGTTCACCCAACTCTCTGATGGATGATTCGATCCGTCTGAGGTTATTTCAACAGACACTCACTGGTTCGGTTGCAAAGTGGTACATTGAATTACCACCTCATTCTTTTCATGATTTTGGGTCTCTTGCTATGAACTTTTTGACCCACTTCCAACTACCTATACGGTATGAGACTGGTACAGACCTTCTCACCTCTATCCGTCAGAATACCGCTACTCATATACATGAGTGGCAACGCAGAAGACATTTGATTAAGGCTCCCATTCCAGACCAACTCCTAGCAGATTGGTTTACAAAGTCTCTCATTCCCCACATAGCTTGAGATGTTTCCATGGGTGGTGCTGTCACTGAAGAGCAAGCTATCCCTCATTCCCATTACCTAGACTTGGTCTATGCTCAATCAGACACCTTGTTTGAAATTCTTCTCGATGCACCCCGCGACACTTATGACCCCACGAAACCTCCTAAGGGACCCCAAACTGATGGCATCATTGGCTCCCTTAGCACCCAGCCTGCTTCCAATAGCGTTGGATCGTCGAACCTTCATGGTTCCTCCCCATCGCCAACCCAGGCTGGCCACAATGCCACCAAGTCGACTGCTTCTGCTACAGCTGAAGAGGTGAATTATGTTCAATTAGCTTCGTCTCAGAAGTATGGCGACAAGAAGAAGAACAAGGGGAAACCCAAGAAGTCTTCCGCCCAGAAGGAACAAAGGAGCACTCTTGATGATACCAAACAGAAATGGAAGCTAAAATATCCTTGTTTACTGTGTGGAGATGATCACTTCTCCAAAGAATTCCCCCATAGAGATGAAGTTCAAAAGTTTCTTCAGGGTAAACCAACTCCCACAGTCCTCAATGACCCGTTTCCCACCCAGAATCAGCAAATGATTGCTCAACCTCCCCTAGCCCAGGGGGAACCATCCAATACCGCACATGTTCTCATGGTGTGTAACAAAATGATCAATTTAAATACTCGCTTGTGATCATACGACTCAGTCCCTTCGAAGGAACCTTCTGGAAGTAATACATAAAAAGATTCCAACTCCTTTCCTGATGTCACTATACCAACAGCTTCTCTCACCATTGAGAAGCCATCCTTAGATGCGATATTGTGACTGCCCAAGAGCACGATTTGGAAAGCTGTTTTCAATCGTAATGCTCGGGCGGCACAAAATTACAATATCGTCAAAGACTTGGCCCAAGCTCCCTGTGCCATGTCCACCTTGGAAGTTTTGCAGAATTGTCCTAATCAACACAAAATGCTCCTTGCAGCAATCGGTGCAGTTGACCCTGATTCTTCGAATACCATCATGTTCCGACTTGACTACTTCAAGCCGAGGATCTCCCACCAAGCCGAGGCTCTCCCACCAGCTCGCATTCCAAGTTGCTGTGAATATCAATGGGAAGATTGTCCATCGTACCCTTCTAGATGAGGGTGCCTCTACTTCTGTCATGTCGATCACCTGTTGGAGAGCCATTGGCTCCCCTAAATTGAATCGTTCTCCTACCATGTTGAAATTGTTTGACAGGCATGGCTTTTAACCTCATGGGATCTTACAAGCTCTTGCAGTTGAGTTGGGCAGAAAGACTGTAACCATTAACGTGGAAGTGGTCTCAGCCACAATAGATTATAATCTCTTGCTTGGTCGCAATTGGTTTTATGCCATGCAAGTGGTAGCCTCTTCAGTCTTCCGCGTAGTACAATTCCCCCACCAAGGCAGAATTGTGACTGTTGACCAATTAGATTTTTGCACACCGAACACTACTACTCATCCTGATGACCACATTCCTTCCATTGGACAAGCATCAAACTAGTATGAGAGTATAGGGGTTGTCCTATTGAAAGATTCATCTCTCATGGGTGTTTTTCCACTTTCGGACCTCCCTAATCATGTTGCCTCGGTGAACATGATCTCCATAGAGATTTTATCTCACCCCACTGACGCTTGGCTTGTACCGGATGAAGCCACAACACACCTGATTGGAAACGCAATGCCTCTTTCACTCGCTGAACGTATTTACGAGGCTATCCAGTCAACACTGGAAGACCACTTAACTGTGGCTCCCCCATCCTGTTCTCTATGACGAGCATCATCTCTACCTGATCTCTTACTTCAGACTTTTCATTCAGACGAGTCCATCATGGAAGTTATGAGTGTAGATGATGGCCCATGGGATGACCTCCATCATAGGTCATCTTTTCTTCCTCCTTTGGAATACATAGAGAACCACATTGATACCATCTTTTCACTGGATATCTATCGATTCCCTCATTCCCCCATATTCACATGTTTGTCGGATACTGAGGGTAACTTGGCCAATATTGAACCTACCACCCCGGTAGACATTTCGGTAAAACTTGGTATAGTGGAACACATTCGCATAGGCCAGAATTGTTCCCCTGAAGAGATCACTATTGCTACGGCCTTATTCAAGCAATTTTGAGACGTATTTTCTTGGTCCTATGAGGAGATGCCCGAGATAGACCCCGCGATTTTTTCTCATGAAATAAAAACCTATCTCGACATCAAACCTATGCATCAAAAGTTGCGACTAGTACACCCCCAGAAAACTACGACGATCAAGGAAGAAATTGAAAAGCTCTTAAAGGCTAGCTTCATCTATCCTGTCCCATTGATAGATTGGGTCTTGAACATCGTCCTTGTGAACAAAAAACAGGGTACTATTTGTGTCTGTGTTGATTATCAAGACTTGAATAAGGCTTGTCTGAAGGACAATTACCCGACCCCATTCATTGACCAGATTATCGATAATTGTGCTGTAAGCGTCATATTTTCATTCATGGATGGATTTTCCTGTTATAACTAGATTGAGATCAACCCAGCCGACCAACATAAGACAAATTTCATCTATCCTTGGGGGACATTTGAATATCGCAAACTCCCGCTTAGCCTTAAAAACGCTAGCGCCACATTCCAGCAGGCCATGTCGTATGCTTTCCATGACATTAAGGACTTTGTGGAGCCTTACTTGGACGATCTTCCTGCTCATTCAAAGCAACGTGACTTCCACATCGATCATCTAACAACCATTTTCCTCAGATGCAGGCGATACAATATCCGTCTGAATCCTCGTAAGTGTATCTTTTCTGTTGAGTCTAGATGCCTCTTAGGATTGATCGTGTTGAAGGATGGGATCTGCATCGATCCCTTAAAGGTGGAGGCCATTGTCAACCTACCACCTCCGATCGACGTGACGGAACTTCAAAGTCTCCAAGGGAAGGCGACTTATTTACGGAGTTTTGTTTGCAACTTCGCGGAGAATACTAAGGGTTATATGAGATTGTTTAAGAAGGACGTCTCGTTCATTTGGGACGATCAAGCGCAGAAATCCTTTGATAGCATCAAACATGCCATCACGCATGCCCTCGTAATCCAACCTCCAAATTATTTCCGAGATTACATCTTATATCTTGCCGCTTCTGCTACCACTATCACCATGGTTTTGGTATAGGAAGATAAAAATGCCCAGGAACATGTAATATACTATGCAAGTAAGTGTCTCATTGACACTGAAACTAGATAATCACATGTCGAAAAACTCTCTTTCATAGGAGTCATCGCTGTCCAAAAGTTCTGGCACTACATCTTGCGCCAGACCACCACCATCATCGCAAACTCGAACCCCTGTACCATGTACTGACACGTCAAGTGCTTGGGGGCAAGTATTCATGCTGGATCGTGATACTGCAAGAATTCGATCTTCTTTTCGAGAAAGCCAAGTCTAAAAAATCTTTGGTGTTTGTCGAGCTTATCTGTGACCTTCCTCGTCCTGATGCAAAAATTGAGCACAACGACTCTTTTCCAGATGAAACGTTGTTTCTCATAAGTATGACTGACCCATGGTATGGAGATATTTCTTTATACCTCCAAACCCAACACTTCAATCCTCAACTGTCTCGCGACGACCATCGTAGAATACATCACCATGAGAAGTATTATTTGATCATCAGTGATACTTTGTACTGCCATGGCATCGATTCAATTCTTCGACGTTGTCTAACTCATGATGAGGCTGAACATGTTTTGAATGACTGTCACCCTGGGGTGTGTGGCGGTCACCTCTTTGGGATGGCTACAGCCCAGAAGATTTTACGCATAGGATATTTTTGGATTACTATCTGCAAAGATTGTATTGAGGCAGTCAAAAGATGTCCCCATGCCAACACTTCCATATGAAGAAGCGCACCCATCCCGCCCTGTTACACCCAGTTATTGTCGTAGGCCCTTTTGTAAAATGGGGCATCGATTTTATGCATTGTAAGCCTATCTCATCCGGGGGGCATAGTTACATCATAGTAGCCATGGATTACTTTACAAAATTGGCCGAGGCAATGCCTACATACCAAAACAACGGAAAAACCACCACACTCTTCATGTTCAATCATGTAATAGTGTGGTTTGGAGTTCCATAGGTGATAGTGACCGATCATGGTTCTCATCTTCAGAACCACATGGTCAATGAACTGAGCGATAGGTTGGGTTTTCATCATGAAAACTCAACACCCTACTACCCACAGTCCAATGGACAGGTTGAGGCCATTACCAAGGTCTTGAAAACTATGGCCCAAAGGATGGTAGGAACCGAGAAATCCAACTGGCACAACATGCTCTTTTTAGCACTATGGGCCTAGAAAACTTCTGTTAAAATCGCCACAGGTTTCACTCCTTTCCAATTGGTATATGGATTGGAGGCTGTCCTGCCAATAGAGTGCGAAATACCATCTCTACAACTTGTCGAACTTTTTCCTAACACTATTGCCGAGGAAGAATGTTTCCTGTACTTAGCCAAACTAGACTAGTCTCCCCGAGATGTTGTTCTTGCTAACGAAGCACATAAGAAATGCATCAAATCTCAATAGGACAGTCCATGGAACCTCGTATCTTCAACAAGGGTGACCTGGTCCTCACATATGACCAGAAGCATGATAAACTAGGAGTAGGAAAGTTTGAATCCATGTGGCACAGACCTCATATTGTCAAACATGTTTTGGAAAAGAAAGCTTACAAGCTTGAGGACTAGGATGGAATCTCTTTGGGTGAACCCCGCAATGGGATTTACCTAAAGAGGTACTATGCCTGAACTTTTCATGCATAGATTTTCATGTATATACTGTACATGGCGTGTTCTTGTGTTTTTGTGTGGTGTGACGCGTTATTTTTTTAGTGTCTTTAGATCTTGTTTCCGCTTCTTATACCATGTTCTGTATGAGTGTGCAAATGGAAACGTGCTACGGATTCGCGGATGGCACCAGTCGGCATACCCGTAACCTTGCTTTGGCAGCCTAGGTACTGTATTCCCCAACAGGTGAGCTCATCAGCTCAGGAGGAAGTGGCCTTGGATTCGCAACCAACAATGCCACAGAATACTTGGCAGTTGTTGGAACCTTAACCGATGTGATTTCCTTAGGTATGGACCACATTGTCATCCACATGGATTCTCAAATGGTGGTTTCCCATCTTAACCGGGTTTACACTATCCGTGATCCTATCTTACTCCATCTCTTTAGACGAGTTCATCTCCTGGAAAGGTCATTTGAATCCGTTCAATACCTACACATTGCACGAGGGTTAAACACAGTTTCCGACTCGATGGCCAACTTCATGTTGGATTGGTACATTGCACACACATAACACTCATAATATGTAAAAGCATTCTCAACATGTAAATAATGCACTATATAGAAGAAAAGCATACAAACACGATCACATCATCATCATTTGTAAAAACACATAATATATAAATGTCCGTAATGTCTGTATATATATATCTCAAAAAGGTAGTGTTGATACAAAGGTCTGAAGCACGATAGTTTTCAATAAGTCGCTACAAAATCTGAAGCTCCGTAGCTTTCAGTAATACAAAATCTGAGGCCTCTAAGCTCTCAGTACACACACAATGACAATATGAGGCCTATCGCCTGGCCTGTACAACCCTAGGTGGTCTAACAGCCCTAGCCGGCTGAGTCTGGAAGTAGTCCACCACTCTTGCAACCTTGCGAAGCAGTGCGTTGAAGCGCAGTTGCTCCAACCGTGTGCACCTGCATAGGCCGTGGCACCTCATATACCGTCGGCTCAGGAACAACCAGTGTCAACCCACTCAGGTTGGCATAGAATCTGTCCATATCCACGATGGCAGCATGCATAGCTAGATCCACCATCGCTTTGTCTCCTCTCTCTCTCCTAGCCAGAAGATAGGTCCCCACTAGTCGTCCAGGCCCCACATCTGCACACACATGTAGTT
The DNA here is from genome assembly GCA_027924585.1 of Larix kaempferi. Lineage (NCBI taxonomy): Eukaryota > Viridiplantae > Streptophyta > Pinopsida > Pinales > Pinaceae > Larix > Larix kaempferi. The sequence goes on along the minus strand of BSBM01001213.1, from coordinate 517,020 downwards.
CACCTATCAGCATTATATATAAAAAAAAAACATAAATTCACAAAAATTAAAAAGTTTAAGGGTCATTTGTTCTTATCGAGGTCTCCCCATGCTGATCCCTCTAGCAGTGGCAAGTCTGGGTCATCTGTGAATTCGGTGCCACTATATGGAAATTCCTCCACCATCAGTAGCTGGCTCGCCAGCCAAGTGAAGAACTCAGGAGGGAATCTGATGATAGGACCCCCACCATGTCGAGCCATCACATCAGTCCACTTGTCCATGTGTGTATCCCTGAGGACGTAGTAGGGGAACCTATTCCAACAAGAACGAGATCACTATGGATCCATAGCCCAACTGCTTGAGCTCTCCCTGCTGACACTTTGTCAACTGAGCTCACATGTTTGCGAGGACCCCCTCGCACTAGTTGAATATCTTTGGAGACAAAAAGTCCTTCGAATAAAGAATCTGTTCTCTGGTGGCTAGGTGAGGAGCTTGACTTCCCGCTATCCTCGTAATGGTGAAAAAATGGCCCGCAATGGGTGCTCCTGTACATCTTTAATACAAATCTTCCCGCCAGATGCACGAGCGTTAGGACCACAATGCTGTCGGATCAAATCTTCCATGGTTCGATCACTCCCACGTGATCTAGTGAGTGTCACATTATCCCCCCTTCGGGACAAACTAGTCAGGAAATAGATGTCCTCAAAATCTATGTGAAGCTCATGCTCACCAACCATGATGTACTGCAAGGCTGCATCCCAACATTGGAGCATATGCTTCAGTAGTGGAAGTTGGGATCTCATCCCCTCAATGCGGAAGAACTTGAGAAGCCCATAGTTTCTCAAAGCTTCCACACAATGTGGATCATTTGCAGCTTGTTCATCATCTAATTCATGTTCCCTTTCCCGCCATTCCAAAACCATTCTGGATGCTTGGAACCTGTCAACAGGAAGTTCTTAACAATGTTAGGACTTGCTTCACCCACTGGAAGAACTTCTTTTGAGTTTTGTTTGAGTTTGAGGATGGACGTCGCCGTCGTCGCACCCCGTTTTTGAAAATAGGGTGACGTTTGCATAGTCCATGTATATTCCATTTGCGACGAATCGGTCTTGTCACAGTTCTCGAAAAGGCCAACTGCGACGAATCGAGGGCGCAATGGCCCTTCCCAAATCAACCCAAAACCCAAAAAAATGACTGAAAATCAAAATTGTAAACCACTACGATTTTGCTGGCTGAAGTTTAGGGTTACCTATTCCTGACGACAGGTGAAATGGTTGACTGTAGCTCCTAGAATCGACAAGTGAAGATCTAGTAGCAACTGGCACTATTCCTCCCAAATTTGGCAAAATAGAACAATGGTAACTATGTTTGGTTTTTGTTTCTATTTATAAACAAAATGGAATATTCCTTTTCAAATATTTGATGACGTTATGCCATTTGCTATAGTTTGGGTCAGTTTTATTGTATTTGAACATTCGGTTTACTATTTGACCTAGTTTCCGAGTGTGCAAGAGTTGTGAAGTGCCTTTCTATGCCATTTTCATATTGGAACGGTCATCTCAGGTATGAACATCCCTTGTGAGTTATTGTCGTTTACCCATTTTTTCATAGATTGTAGTTGATGAGCTTACTCTTTGTTCTTTCTCGTGCTCATGAAACTATGAGAATACGTTACTGAGTTACGATTTATCATTTTTTCGGGCTCGTTAAAATCCTATGGAAAAGGAACCCCCCAGAGTCTACCTTTAAGCTCTTTTCAGGCTCTCAAAATACAAAAATATTGCCAAGCAAACTTGTCGCGTTCACGCTTGTAAAAGAATTTGAATGGTCGTCTTCCTGGTGATAGTTTACTTCTTTTTCAAACCAGGGGGCACTAGTTACGAAAAAGGTATACTCCAGCCAATCATGACTGGAAGAGTCCTCTCCCGCATTGTTTTACCCTTTTTCAGGCGATGATGCTAACTTTATGAAAAAGGACCATTGGAGTCTTCTTTAGATCTTTTCAGACTCTCTAAACATGAAATGACGACTAAGTTTACCTTTTATGGAATCGTTAAACTCTTACATTGAAGGGCCCGCCATGGGACGAACCCCTCCTATCCTAGGTTCGAAAAACATTTGGGATTGGACTCATCTATGAGATGAGCTATACTGAGCATTTGGTTACCCTCATCAAGCTCGTAAAAAACACATGAGGCACTCATCATTAATGATGGGGAAAAAGGAAATTTTTTGTGTTACGTACCTTGTTAGTGGCAATATGTAGTCATTCTTGAACATGGCACTCATATGCATTTGCATATAGCACTTGGATCATTTGTTTGTCCTCGATTTTCACTTACTTCCTGAGTCTTGTTACTCCTTTGAGTCATTCAAAGACAGCTTCCATCATCATTCGCATTAGGGATTGGTGTTGTACTCATCATATCAATACTGCCGAGTCATGCAATGCCCATGTTCAAGAATATGTTTGTCATTTATCATCTGCAGTTAGTACGCCTTACATCATGTCGGTCTACTCTGATTCAGTCTTATATGTTGTTGTACCATCCGATCTACTCTACACATCTTTTGTCGTGTTTCATGTCAATTGATGAGGGATTCATCATGACCCTCGTTCGACGGATTCATCCTTGTTGACTTCAACTCATGATCCGAGGATTGAATCTAGAAACCAATCGAGTACCTTGGCCCTGCATGCCTCAATGGCAGGTTACCTTGCTTTCAACATGAGTTTACATCATTGAATCTTGATTGAAAGATTTCATCTTATGTTTGACTTCAACTCATTTATTCACGCTTGATGATATGTACTGTGATACCTTGGGAATCATTGACATCAATGGTGATCTCCCTCATGCTTTTTAATGGTTTACATCAATGGCCAGTAATCAAGTGGTTTCTACCATGTTCGACATCAAGACATTTGTAATCACATGGATAGATTCGTATCATTGCGGGTTTAGCTTGAAGACCTTGGGAAGTCATGTTTTACCCAGGCTGTGATGGAGTTTGTATTGAGTTGTATTACATGGATCCACATTTGTATTGGCCATGGCTATGTTATCATCTCATCATGGATCTACGCTTGTGTCTAGTAGCCATGATTGTGTTTAGTCGATCATTTCTACCATGGATCTGCATTGTATTGGTCGGCAGCCATGTTGTATTTCATATAATATTGTTAGTTCAGAGCCAGTTGTACTACAGCAGTGTCCTTCGTCTGACAATTGTATTGCCATTTCTTCTATCAAAGCACTTCACCTGTCTATCTTCAACAACTTCATGCTTTGGGGGGCATTCTGTTACACCTAAAATCTACCCATAATGAGATTCAATGTATACACCCTTGAAGATATCTTGACTGAGTAATTAACCTGGGAGGATTTGTACCCAGTTGTACCAGGTTTTGAGAGGTCGTCGCAGGTTGCACTCATGCAACATGCGACGTCGCATCTTGCTTCATTACAGGGTGCGACGAATCTAGTTAATGGAAAAAAATAGCTTCTTCGAGGTTCTTCTCGAAACTTGCTGACTTGGGGCCCTATCCTTGACCTGTAGGGGAATTGTTACTCGATTCCTAATACCTTGGGAGGATCCCCTATCTCTCTCCTACCATATCTCAACCTATCCTTTCCATACCCTATCCACTTAGTCCTATATAAGTGAATCTCTACCCCTCTCCAAAGGGAGGAAGTCTATGGTGTCTACATGCTGGTGAAATCACTCTTGAGAGATCTCTACTCATCCTTGAGAGACTCAAGCTTCCTTAGGAGGAAATAGAAAATGGATTTGTTGGAGAAGGCCTGCAGTGTTAAGCCTTGGTTGTAGTTTTGTATCTCTGCTATGTACTTCCCTATTTTTACAGTAATACAAATGCTTTCCACCAATATTGTTCATTTGTATAATGATATTGAGTAGTTTACCTACTTAACTGTTCACTTATATCTCTTATTGTATAGATGCCCTTTACTTGTTTCTCTTGTTTCTTGTCTTAACAGGTCTTGCAGCTTGGATCTGACGACCGTGAGACGTGGAGCAACATACAGGAGAAAGGATAGCGAAATAAAAGGTAAGACATCTAGTACTCAATCCTTAAGTAGATCTAGGAAATGCATTTGTAGCCTGTCTTATTTGTTCTAGACTCACATTGAGTTAGGGAGATCTGGCTCGTGTCCGCTCGAGTGGATTGTCCAATAAACAACGCTCTAGTGGTACAATACCACATCTAAAAGGACACCATATGAAGCAGTTTATGGATAGGAACCACCAGTTCTTCTTCCATACACGCTCAACAGCTCCCCAGTTCAGGCAATTGACTCGGTTCTTTGAAACCGTGATCAGATTCTTCTCATTTTGCTGGACAATCTTCACATCGCAAGAATTCGACTGAAACAACAAGCCAATCAACACCATTCTGAGCACACTTTTCACGCAGTTGATATGGTCGTTCTTCATCTACAACCTTCCAAGCAATCCTCCCTGAAACTCAAAAGGCATCAGTGGGCCGGAATGCAACCCGAGGATGCTACAGGGGAACCACTCCTTCAGATTCTCCATTAATTTCCACATCTAAAACTTTGAGGATAAAGTTTTTTCTAAGGGAGAGGGGATGTTAGGAACCCATGTCAACCCTTCTATTTAATTTGTCAGTATATTGTTGTTGGACGCATATGCTTTGTAAGTCATCCTGTAGTATTTGTTGATCCATAGTTTGTATTATTGTTGTTGGACGCATATGCTTTGCAAGTCGTCTGGTAGCAATTGTTGATACATATTTTGTATTGGCCCATGGTTTGTATTGGCACATGGTATTGACCCATGGTATTGGCGCCTAGACTTAGTATATAAGTTTGTGTTGAGACCCATGAAGGTACCGTGAAGTTGTTTGTATAGATCTTGCTCAAAGGAGGTTGCCCCCTCTAAGTGGCCTGCGATCAATATAAAAGTGATTTTGAGTTCTGTTATTTCTGCTATTTCGTGTGTTTTTATTAATTAATTATTGCAGGTTCTTCACATTTGGAATGCAAATCCATGGCCACTCCCATGGATTCCAACTTGACGCTGTCAGCTGATGACTCATCAGAGTTAGTGGATGTGACTCTATACATACATATTATTGGGTCACTAAAGTATCTGATGAACACCAGGCCAGATATATGCTTTGCTGTGAACACTTTGAGTCAGTATCTAGTGGAACCTAGATATGTTCACCTGATAGCTGCAAAGCATGTGATGAGGTACCTAAAGGGTACGATAGACTTTGGTCTATGTTATCTTAGAGATCACGATTTCATATTGTATGGCTACACAGATGCTGATTAGGAAGGAAGTGTATCAGACAGGAAGAGCACATTGGGAGGATGTTATTGTCTGGGATCTTCCATGATCTCGTGGTTTAGCAAGAAGCAATCTAGTGTGGCTCTTAGCACACCTGAAGCAGAATATATTACTGCTTGCACCGTTAGTTGTGAAGCGATATGGCTTTAGAAGTTGTTATCAGGATTATTTGACTTAGAGATGGACCCCACTGTGATCCTGTGTAACAACTAGAGTTGTATCAAGATGATAGAAAATCCAGTGTTCCATGATAAGTCAAAGCAAATAGAGATCCGATATTTTTATATATGGGATATGGTGCAAAAAGGAGCTATAAAGCTCAAATATGTGAGCACTGACGAACAAGTTGTTGATATATTGACCAAACCTCTGTCTCGAGTAAAGTTTGAATATTTTCAAGACAATCTTGGTGTAGTTTAGAAGGACACTCCTCGAAAGGGGGAGTGATATGGTCACTTATGATGATATTTCCTGCATCGAAGGTAAGGTCGATGATGTGGATACCTGTATCGATGATATTGACGATGAGGTCAATGATGTTGACGATGAAGTCAATGATACCGATGATGAGGTCGATGAGTGGTCCTTAGACTTGGTCTGAGTTGGCGAGTGGATTGTATCATCCCTGGACACATGTCCTAAAGAGATCCGTAGACTCTGATCTCCAAGAAAGATGTTGATAAATCCTAGATTTGATCTAGGTCACATCCAGTATGAAAAAGGACTGGCTCTATGGTGGTAAATCCTAGATCTGATCTATGTCACATCCAGTATGAAAAAGGACTGGCTCTGTGGTGGTAAATCCTAGATTTGATCTAGGTCACATCCAATATGAAAAAGGACTAGCTCTATGGTGGTAAATCCTAGATATGATCTAGGTCACATCCAGTATGAAAAAGGACTGGCTCTGTGGTGGTAAATCCTAGATATGATCTAGGTCACATCCCATATGAAAAAGGACTGGCTCTGTGGTGGTAAATCCTAGATCTAATCTAGGTCACATCCAGTATGAAAAAGGACCAGCTCTGTGGTGGTAAATCCTAGATCTGATCTAGGTCACATCCAGCATGAAAAAAAAGGACTGGCTCTGTGGTGATAAATCCTAGATTTAATCTAGGTCACATCTAGTATGCAAAAGGACTGGCACTATGGTTAGGACTGCATCATTCCTGAACAGTTGGTTCAAAATGTACATGATAGGATTGCATCATCCCTGAACAGTTGGTTCAAAATGTACGTGATAGGACTGAATCATCCCTGAACAGTTGGTTCAAAATGTACGTGATAGGACTGCATCGTCCTTGAATAGTTGGTTCAAAATGTACGTGATAGGACTACATCATCCCTGAACAGTTGGTTCAAAATGTACATGATAGGACTGCATTGTCCTTGAACGTTTGGTAAAAAATGCACGTGATAGGATTGTATCATCCTTGGACTTATGTCCTAAAGTGAGTGGGATTGATCATCCTGTAATTGGATCATGTGTATTGCAGAGTATGCTACTATGATGATGATGTTGATAGAGAGGAGATCCAGATGTTGATGTTGTTGATTGAGAGGAGATCCAGAGGTTTATGTTGTTGATCGAGAGGATCCAGATGTTGATGCTGTTGATCGGAAGATCCAGATCATGATGTTGTTGATCGAGAGGATCCAGATGTTGATGCTGTTAATCGGAAGATCCAGATCATGATGCTATTGATCGGGAGATCTAGATGATGATGATGTTGATGTTGATCGGGAGATCTAGATGATGATGTTGTTGATCGAGAGATCCAGATGATGCTATTCATCAAGAGATCTAGATGATGATGTTGTTGTAGCTATTCAAGTGCTGCAGAAGATGAAGACTCAGTACTGAAGATGTTGATGTTCTAGTATTGAAGATATTGAAGATATTCCAGTAACTGGTTGAGTTACTGATGATGTATAAAGAAAGATTCCAATGATTAATAGATGTATCATGTATCATGTAGTTGATGACTCCTTGCTCCTGCTGATGTTGTTATAATATCCTTCTTGTTAAGGGCGAGTGTTGAGATATTGTAACTTCTAAGAATATTATATTTGTACTTTATTATTCTAGAGATGTTCATTCCTCCATGGAGACCCTATTGCATATCTGGAGATGTTTATTCTTCCAAGAGAATGTGGTAAGTAGGGTTATTTGATCTCCCATGTGGGGTCGGCCCTGAGTTAGTTTTTTAGGGGTTATTAGACTCTCTTAGGAGAGGTCAGCCCAGTTAGGGTGAAAATTTAGTTAGAATATGAGTATAAGTAGAAGAGGTGTGTTCCTCACTTATCACTCATTCACTCACTTGTGTATTGTGCATAGGAGAGAGAGAGAGATCTGCATAGGAGGAGAAGGAGCTCTTGTTTGGAGACTACATCTTTGTATTGGTTGATTATCTATATTGAGGAAAGCTTTGCTGGGTTTTCTACCCCATGAGGGTTTCCCAGGGAAAATCTTTGTCTATCTTGTGATTGTGTTTCTTTCGGTGATCTTTCTTGGAATTTAGACTAAACTTAACACATTTGTTAGGCCGAAAGGCATAACCAAAAACTCAAAGTTCCCATGGTGAAACCAAAAAGTAGTCTTATGTATGTCTTCTTCTTTCATGCTGATTTGATGGTATCCAGATCGAAGATCAATCTTATAAAAGTACTTGGCCCCATGTAGCTCATCCATAAGCTCATCAATCCTTGGAATAGGATACCTATTCTTGATAGTCTTCTTGTTGAGAGCTCTATAATGTATGCGCATCCTCATGGTTCCATCTGTCTTCTTCAAAAGGACTACTGATGAGGAAAAAGGACTTGAACTTGGTCTAATAAATCCCAAGTCAAGTATCTCCTTAATGGTTCGCTCTATCTCATCCTTGAATATTTTTGGCTACTTGTAGGGATGCACCTTGATAGGTGAAGTTCCTATCTCCAACTCAATCCTATGCTCCACTCCTCTATCTGGAGGCCTACCATGGGGAAGGTCCCCAAACACCTTCTTATGCTTATGGAGTAGATTTTGAATATCTTTAGGATAATGGGCCACTTTGAATGAGTTTCCCTTTGTGGTGACTAGGCATTCTGCAACCCATTCAATGTCTCCATGCCTTAGAATGGATCTCATACTGTGTTCACTTACCACTTGTTTGGGATATTAAGTATTGATTCCCTTCAACACCATCTCTTTTCCATTTTGTCCCTTGAAGACCATTTTAGGGACTTGGTAGTCTACTGAATGCTTAGCAATGGAGTGCAGCCATTGTACTCCTAAAATCATGTTAGTGTCAACCACATCAACAACATAAAAGCTATCTATAATGGTATCCTCTCCTACACAAATCTACAATTTAGGAATCCATCTACAACAGTTCGTGGAATGATTACTTAGAATGATAACAGTGAAGCCTCCAAATTTTTTAGTGTGTAGCTTCCTTATGTCAACCAAGGTTGAATCAATGAAGTTGTGTGTATCTCCTCCATCCACCAACACAGTGACGGATTGTCCTTGGACCACTCCTTTGAATTTGAATGTATGGTAGTGAGGTACTCCTAAGAGTACTACAATCTTTCCCACCTCAGGATGATGTTCTTCTTCTGCAGAATCATAGGCCACTTCTGCATCTATTGGGCCTTCTCTTTCTTCTTCCTTGGGTTCGCTCTCTGAGTAGACCTCAATGTAGTGTGCCTTTCCCTTGGCACATCTATGTCCTAGAACCCATGGCTTCTGACAGGTGAAGCATAACTTCTTTCTTCTTGGTTCATCTCAGTCCTTAGCATAACTATCCTTTCTGAAATTTCCAGTACGAATCTTATTTGGTGGTATTTGATTCTTGAACTGAGTAGGACCAACAGTACTTGGAGGAAATCTAGTTCTTGGAATAGAGTCTTGCAAGTCTCTGGTTCGACTTAGTGCATATTGCAAGGTAAGGGGTCTGTAAGATTTCACCATGTTGTTCAAAGGTTCTGATAACCCTTCAATGAACAATAGGATCAACCTTGCTTCTGAAATGTCAGAGACCATCACAACTAATTTTTAGAACTCAGAGATGTAATATTTAGGAGTTCCAGTTTGTTTCACATGTGCCAATTCCCTGAAGGTGATTTCAGGATCTCTTCTTTCAAACCTTTCAGCCAACCTTTTTGTGAACTCTTCATAGGTGGTCACTTGGTCATGCCCACGAGTCTTTAGGCCATGAAACCACCAGTCATTTGCTTCTCCATCTAAGTGTAGAGTATACATATTGATGGCATCTCTTTCAGACATAAGATTCAGCTAGAAGAGTTAGCAGAACATTTCTGTGAACCATCAAAATAAGGAAAAGAAATTTTACCCATGGCATTTTTGAGTTCATAGTTTTGATTGTGCATTTTGTGGCCTCCTTTGGGCTTGTAATGCATATCACGGAAGTGTAATACCCCTACCCTGCCTTAGTAATTATTGGCCTCAATGTAAATATTGTGTTTGTGTAATGTGTGTTGATCCTAGTGTGGAGATCAAGGACAAGGCCGCACTAGTGGATGATTGAGGTTTATTTTCATAGTATTTGACAGTGAAACTATGCATATGCTATTAAGCCACGAAATTTTGTAATGGATGTAAATGTTTAATATTGCAATGAAATACCCAAAAATGTCTACGTGAGGCAGCTAATGAGAAGGGGGTGAACGTATCCACTAGGGAGAGGTGAGGGCGTCGTGGGATGGTGACCCGTCCTACCACTTGGGCAGGAGTAACAGATTTGATTCCCTGTATGGGTATGGATTCGGTTACATAACGTGGAGAAGGAAATCCTGTAGAGGATATTCGCAGGAGATAAAAACGACGCTGAGATCTCGGGAGAGGGTTCCGACATTGGGATGCATTCATTTTGTTGGTGGTTCCGACAGAGGGTTCCGGGGATTCCTGCATTTTGTTCGTTGCTCGGCGAAGACATGCATTTCTCGTTAGGGGAGAGAGCTGAATTAGTGGAGTCAAGTACCAGAGGGATCCCGTGCATATGCGTGATATTGGAGTAGAAACCTGAAGATGGGCCAAGAGAAGATTACAGGGTGTGAATAGCTTGAGGAAGCTGTGTGAAGCCAAAAAATTCATGAGTAGAGAGTCGATTTGCGGGACAGAGTTTAGTCTGCAACCCTGGAATGAACCACCTTGATTAGTAAAAGTAAAATATTGGGTTTAGGGTGGGAATGCTTGACAAACCCAGTGAATACTATGATGTCATCGAACTAGTAGTCAGACCTTCTTACGCCTACCTTGAATATCACTGGAAGGAAGGGTCCTTGAGGGACTATGTAGCAGAGAAGAGGGCCTTCCTTGTGTTGGGTGAGGTGGATAATGTGGGTGCCTTGTCTGTTGAGTGATTGAGATGTATGTAGCTCTATGTTTGAGCTCATTGGCCTAGAAATATCCTCCATGTTTCCCTATATGCTTGATAAACCCATCTGTAGGTTGACTTAGCATGTATATGCTTGATAAACCCAACGACAGGGTGGCTTAGCATGAGTATGTTTCTGGGATTGCTTGATAAACCCAACTGTCGGTTGGATTAGCATGGAAGTGGATCTTGACTGTTAGATATATAACCTATCCCTCCTTAGTGGATACATAGCCCAGCTCGGGGGTGGTCTCTTAGCTGAAAGAGTATAGGATGGACAGAGACCTAAGGTTGGGTGGAACGTTGCTCTCACTTAGCTAGTTGTTAGGGAAACTTCAAGATACAAAGATAAGTATTATGTGGAATGAATGATGTTATTTCATGTATTGTTATTATGCTTTGTTTCTTAACCTGTTTAATGCATGTTATATGAATGAGAATAATAGTTAGACCATGTGTAATCCTGAGTGCAGTTTGAACACTTCATTCAGTTGCATGAGTTTAATTCATTGCTAATCTTACATGTGTTAGATGTATCGTTAGCCTTAACTTCTTTTATTATGTGTTTTGTTATGAGATGTTGAACCTTGTAATGGACTTCTTAACCTCACTTAATCATGGGGAGGGTTATGTGGCTTGAGGTATTCCTAGACCAATCTGTGGGACAGAGGGAAGATGGGTTATGGCAGGGGATAGGTAGAGACCTATTAAAGGTTGGAAGGCACCTTAGAAGGTTTATAGACAAAAATTCAAATGAGAAAAGGAGGAGGTTATATAATTCAGTAGGGTTGAGGGTTATATCATTGGATAGATATCTCCAAGAGCTTTCCAACGGTACCAACATTACCTCATTTGGACCCCATATGAGGAAATTATGCCCCTTAGAAGTTTGCATTGGTAAACTGCAGGAATAGAGAAGTTGGACTTCCGCAATTCAGACTTCCGCAATGCGGATTGTGGATTGCGGAAGGGGAATTTTTTGGAAGTTTGAAGTTGGGCTTCCACAATTCTAACTTCCAAAATGCAGATTGAGGAAGGGGAAGTTTCCAGAAGTTTGAAGTTGGGCTTCCGAAATTCCGACTTCCACAAAGCGGATTGCGGATTGCGGAAGGGGAAGTTTTTCGAAAGTTGGAAGTTGGACTTCCGCATTTCTGACTCCCGCAATTTGGATTGTGGATTGTGGAAGGGGATTTTTTCTGAAAGTTTGAATTTGGACTTCCACATTTCCAACTTCCGCAATGTGGATTGCGGGTTGCTGAAAGGCACAATTGTGTATTGCGAATTGTGGAAAGGCGCAACACTGATTGCGGAAAGGCGTGATTACAGATGGAAGATTGCAGAAAGACGCAATGCGGATTGCATATTGTGGGTTACGGAAAGATGCAATGCGGATTGCAGATTGCGGGTTGCAGAAAGACGTAATGCGGATTGCAGATTGCGGAAAGATGCAATTGTGGGTTGCGGAAAGACACCATGTAGACTGTGGATTGCAATAAGGGGTTGTGGATCTGAGTCCATTGAGGCTATGTGTAGTTTTGGAAGTGAAAGAAGAAAACAAAAGTAACGTCGTATCTTCGGTGGCCTCAGAAGGCCACAAGGGAGGTCTGGGGATGTTACAGAGTGGTATCAGAGCTTCAATTACAACACTTTGGATGTTAGGGCCGAACCGTGGAAGGAATCGCACGCCAGGAAATGCCATGGCACTATTTTAACCTAATAGAACTCTTGTTTATTAACTATTTAATGAGTAAGTTCTAGATTGTATGAATGTTTCAAGTTCTATGTTATATAATAAATAATTATATCATGCACAGTTATTGCAGTAGGTTACAATTTAATTAAAAAGCAAGATAGTGTGTCAGAAAGCGAGAATGGTGACCAATAATGATGCACAAAATCCCTACGAACCTGAAGAAGATGTGATGGGGGGAAAACGTGCAGGAAGAGCATGCGGAAACAATGTCTAATGGAAGAAGGGAGCGAGTAAATCCCAAGAACTTGGTTGAGACCATGGTAAGCTTTAATGAGAGGCTGATAAAGGCGTAAGAAGAGAAACACCAGCTCAATGCGGCCATTTTGTAGAGCCTCACTGACATGCATCAGAAAGTAAACATGGGGTCCAATCCAAGAAATATGGGTCGAGAAGAAAGGAATGCAGCTAGCCATTCTAGAGGTCGTTCTAGGCAGAGGAATCCAAGCCATAAAGGGGTTGCTGTGAGCAGAAGGAGAAAAACATCCTCTTTAGGATCTCCTCCAACAGGTCAGAACACTCCTGGGACTCTCAAAGAAGTCCAAGACACACTTATAATCGGACTGAGAAAAGAAGGAGGTTCAGAGGGATCCCACAAGGAGAATTTAGGAAAGCAAGAGCTCCTACCTTTGATGGAGAAAGCAAGATAGGCCAGGAGGCTAAGGCATGGCTTCTTGGAATGAAAAAGTATTTCAAAATGCATGATTATTTAGAAAGTGAGAAGGCTAGAGTTTCCATTTACAATCTAAATGGCAGAGCTTCCATTTGGTGGGAACATCTCATGAAGGTAAAGAGAACCAGTGAAAGAAGTACCATCTAGGAGCGGTTTAAAAGATACTTTAAGGATAAATATCTATTAGCTAGGTATTATGACAACAAGAGAAAGGAGTTCAAGGAACTCAGGTTGGGGAAAAATTCCATGGAGGAACATGTTCATAAGTTCTTGTAATTATTAAGGTATGTAGACTACATCAATAATGAAAGGGTGAAGATTCAATGTTTCCTTGGAATCCTACCACAAAACTACAGGGATAGGATTGAGTTTGTCCATCCACCAAGTTTTGAAGAAGCCATTAGAATGGCCATGCTCTATTCTGAGAAGAATAAAGGAAAGACCGATACTCAACCAGCATGGAAAGGAAATCCCAGAGGATTTGAACCAAGGAGAAGTGGCTTCAAACCACCTTTCAAGAATCAGTCCATAAACTTTCCATAGGGACAACCAGCAGGAAGTGGGTTCAAACCAGTTGTGATAGCAGAGAAAACATCAAAAGGACCACTTCAGTGTTGGGGATGTGGAGACAACCACATGCTTAGAGACTTCCCAAATCGAAGAGGGAATCCCTGAAGCTTGCACAACTTGGGAGAAGCAACCACAATAGAAGACATGTCCAGAGCCACACATCGAATCAATGCAGCATTGGATGATCACCAGGAAGATCACCAATCAGCAGTTGTAGAAGTTGAAGGTAAGATTGCTAGGAAATCTATTTATGTTTTAATTGATCCAGGATCCACTCATAGTTATGTGTCCCCTAAAGTGGTTGAAAGTTGTTCACTTGGTAAAGTGAAACATAATAAGTCTTGGTTATTTCAACTAGCCACTGGGACCAAGAGAAAGGTGAGTGAAGTAGTGGTGGAATGTCCTGTAGAACTGAATGGACTTCCCACCAAGGTAAACATGAATGTAATACCCTTAGTATCTTATGATGCCTTGATAGGCATGGATTGGTTAGAGAAGCATAGAGCCAAGCTTGACTGCTACAAGAAGGTACTTGAGTCTATTGATAATGAAGGAAGACCAAGGTTGGTTAAAGTAATTCCGAAACAAGTTTCAGTAAGGCAGATTTCATCCTTATAGCTGAGAAAGTTCTATAAAAATGGATGTCAATTATATGTTGTGCATATATCAAATTCAACAGAAGATAAAGGGAAAAAGTTAGAAGACTTTCAACTATTGCAGGATTTCCAGGATGTATTTCCAAATAAAGTGTCAGGACTACCACCCAAGAGAGACATTGATTTCTCCATTAACCTTGTTCCAGGAACAACACCAAGTTCCAAATCCCCTTATAGAATGAGCACACCTGAACTGATACAATGAAAGATGCAGCTGCAAGAATTAATGGACAAGGAGTATATGAGACCGAGTGTATCTCCTTGGGGTTCACCTGTGTTCTTTGTTAAGAAGAAGGATGGGACTTTAAGGCTATGTATAGATTACAAGAAGCTAAACAAGTAACAATCAAGAACAAGTATCCATTGCCAAGAATTGATGACTTGTTTGACTAGATGAAGGAAGCTAAAGTATTTTCCAAGATTGACTTGAGGTCTGGCTACCATCAAGTGAGGATAAAGGATGAAGACATTCACAAAATAGCTTTCAGAACTAGATATGGACACTATGAGTTCACTATGGTGCCATTTGGTTTAACCAATGCACCTGATACTTTCATGTGTCTTATGAAGAATGTCTTCAGCAAATACTTAGATAAATTTGTGATTGTATTCTTGGATGACATTCTGGTGTATTCAAATAATGAAGAAGAGCATACTGAACATTTGAGAATGGTACTGCAAGTCCTTAGAGAACATTAACTGTATGAAAAGTTGAGCAAGTGTGACTTTTATCAGCAGAAGGTACAGTATTTGGGTCATATTATTTCAGCAGAAGGTATTGCAGTAGATCCAGAGAAGATTGAGGCCATAATGGATTGGCCTACTGCGAGGAATGTTGCATATGTAAGATATTTTATGGGACTTGTAGGTTACTACTGAAGGTTCATTGAAAGTTTCTCCAAGATAACTCACCCAATTACATCATTACACAGGAAGGAAATCAAATTTATATGGTTTGAGAAGTGTGAAAGGAGTTTCTAGAGACTAAAAGAGTTACTTACCAGTGCTCCTGTTTTAAAGATTGCAGATCCAAGTAAATACTTTGTGGTTTGCATAGATGCTTTCATTGAAGGATTGGGTGGAGTGCTCATGCAAGAAGGATTTCTAATTGGCTATGAGTCAAGGAAGATGAAACATCATGAAAGGAACTATGCCACACATGACTTAGAGCTGGCATTCATAGTGCATGCTCTCAAGAAATGGAGGCATTATCTTTTGGGAAGAAGATTTGAACTTAGGATGGATTACATGAGTTTAAAATATTTATTTGACCAGCCAAATCTAAATGCCAAACAGACTAGATGGATGGAATTTCTCTATGATTTTTATTTGGACATTAAGCATGTCAAAGGAAAGGAGAATAAGGTTGTTGATGCGCTCAGTCGGAAATTTCATGTTGCAGCAATTAGTGTTTGTAAATCGGATTTGAAAGTAAGGGTCATTGAAGTTCAAGCTAATGATGAAGCTTACCTACAAATCAAAGAGAAGTTACAACAAGGCAAGGTGGATAACCAGTGTGCAAGATATCAGATTGGAGAAGATGATGTCCTTATGTACCAAGATGCCAGTCTGTACATTCCCAGCTGTGCATAACTGAAGGATCTTGTGTTGGGATAGATACACCAAAAGCCATATTCTGGTCACCCAGGGTATCATAAAACTATAACTACAGCAAGGAAACAATGCTTTTGGCATGGGATGAAGAAGGACATAGTAGAGTATATTACTAGATGTCAAAAGTGTCACCAGGTCAAGGAAGAGAATTAACATCCAATAGGATTGTTGCAGCCATTGTCCATTCCAGAATGGAAATGGGAAGTGATTTATATGGACTTTATAATAGGTTTTCCCATGACTGTGAAGAAACACAATTCCATTATGGTTGTAGTGGAAAAGCTATCAAAAGTAGCTCACTTTATTCTAGTTAAGTCTACTCACAAGGCCAATGACATTGAAAATATCTTCATGAGAGAGATATTCAGTTTGCATGGATTTCCCAAGGCAATAATTTCAGACAAGGACACAAAGTTCACTTCCAATTTTTGGAAAGGGTTATTTCAAGAGTTGGGGACTAAGTTGAATTTCAGTACAACCTATCATCCTCAAACATACGGTCATACTGAGAGAGTAAACCAGATTCTTAAAGACATGTTAAGGACGTATGTGATGGATAAGCCATCCAAGTGGGAGGACTACCTACACTTGGTAGAATTTTCTTACAACAATGGGTACCAGGCATCGTCGAAGATGATCCATTTTGAAGTTTTGTATGGTAGAGGATGTAGAACTCTAGTAAATTGGGACAACCCCGTGAATAGGGTAGTGCTTGGACCAGAAATGATTGAAGAGATGGAACAAGAAGTTGTTAAGATCAGACCAAATTTGAAGACAGCCCAGGACATGCAGAAGAGTTATGCATGTTACAGTGTATTTTTCCACCTTCTGAGAATTTATACTATTTGGCCTCTGATATTCATCTCATTGACTCAGAACCACTTTTTTCCCTCCAGGAACCCTTATTTCCCTATTTTTGTTCCTGTACACGAGCTGCTTTACTGCAACTCACGCATGCGCAGGCTGTCCCACTACAGTCCGCATACATCGAGTTAAACAGTAAATTTTAATAAAAACTCACTTTTTACTCCAAAAAGCGGTCATAGGGTGACCTTTGGCCCTCCATGTATCCCGAAATGACTCGATTCGACCTTTCACATACCTTTGGAAGGTTATATATTGAGCTCTTATGGTACATGGAAGGAGTAGAAAGGGAGAGCATCGAAACTCTATTGGATTTTTTCCATAGCTTGAGTCTACATCCATTGATCCTAGTTGTTGTGAACCTCTTATGTTCACCTATCAAACTCCTTCATAGTTTGAGTTTTCCATTGCATGGGGGATTGAAGTGGTGGAGACACAAGTGGAGGGACCTAGTTCTCGGTTGAGATGAGTTGCCGGAAAGAGGTTTATCATGTACTTCTTGTCTCATTAATATAAATACTCATTTTCTCATCCAAATGGTGTTGTGAATGGTTTATTAACATTGGGTACATTTGCTTATTATATCATGGACCATGCTATTGTTTATAGTAATGTCTTTCATATATTATATGCACTTGCTTGTGTTTATTGTTGAGACTAACCTGTAGGTCCAAGTGTAGAGATTTGAAAGCTCAACATGGATCTACATCAAATGTCTGGTTGAAGGTTGGTTATTTATTCCACATATTAGCATTTACATTTATATAGTGTTGGATTGGGAATTGAGTAGATTTCTGGTAGTCATCTATCTGTTGTGGTCTACCCCAAGCCATAGGAAGTTTTTCTCCATAACAGAAATGGCGACTCCACTAGGCAGGAACCTCCATTTTGGGGATTTTGGGCATTTTTCCCTGTTTTGAGTCTCTATTCTATCAAGTTTTTGTGTCGTTGGTTGGTTGTTAGGATCTGCATAGAAAATCTTGATTTTTCTTGGCTATTTGATTCATTTTTGGTCCACCTACCTTTCCCTATACGCGGGTCAGCCTTTCTTAGCCCGCATGGATGCGCTACTATTAATACAGTAGCCTGTGTATACACACTACTGTTCTATGAACAGTTGTGTACAACTCCAGGATTGATTTGTTTTTTATCTTTGGTTTTTACTAGGTGAATTTTGGGTGTTCCTGAGTCTTAGTAGGCCTGTATTCTGACTATTCCATGCCTCTTTACTGACTAGAAACTCCTCTTTCTTTAGTTTTTGAGCTTTTGGTTTTCAACCATTTTTTTTTATAGCTCATTAGCTTGGTTGAGTCTTTCTTTTTGGGATTTGTTGGCTTGTCTCCTTTGCATGCTCTGCAATTTTTCTGAAGAGTTCTGATTCTGCTTGCATTTTTCATTCATCTCTATTGAAAATTACAAAAACATTTGCATTTTCATTTCATTTATAATTGAAAATACAAAAAATTTGCTTTATGTTATTGCATCTTGCATTAGAGTGCTTGTGCTTTCATTAGGAACTACTTGTGCATGAGATTATAAAGAGATTGCATTGTTATTTTTTAATTATGAAACGCTGGTTTGACTGTCATATAGTGTCATACCTTTTTATGGATAGATGAGTCTAGTATTTTCCGGGTGTGCATATCATTGATTATTTACACATCATTAGTTTCACGACCATATCCTTTGAGTAATCACAACCATTTAAAATAAACGTTTAATCTAAAATTGATTAGAAATGATTTTCTCTTTTATAGGGTGCACCAACTAGTATAGGTTTAGAGTCTTGGAATAGATCACTTTGAGTTAACAATCCAAGACTATTGAACCAAATATTATGTGTCTGACCAGGGAGTGGTGAAACCCATGGTATACATCAGTGTTCTTAGTATGCTCTACTCACACCAGAGTTAAGCACGAGGTCATGGGAGGTTGGTTGAGGAGATAGCCCTCCAATATTAGCTGAATGTGGGAGATATTTCCAGGATTTGTTCGTGTTTGGGGACTCTTGGGGGATTCGACCCTCTTGAGTTTTGGGCCTAGTTACCCTTCCCATACAACTGATCCCACCTGCGATTGCTCGCTTGAGCATTAGTTATATGTGGTGGCCATAGTTTCTTTACCTAGGTATCACATAGGGTGCTTGCAACGGTTATTCTGTGAGTATCCTGAGTCAGATAGGGGTCAGACATCATAGTTGTTGTTTATATAGGGATTTGACCCTGTGCACGCAGTGAAGTATGAGGGCCCTTATAACTGATTTTGTTACCTCCGGTTATAGTTTGGGAGTCTCAAGCCTCTCCTTGGTGATACATACCGACTGTAGTGTTGGGAGGTCCCTTGAGTCAGTCGTATTTGTGTGCATTTGGCTATAGGTTTCTTTTAGGTGTATGCTCTGTGACGATCTAGTAGGCCTTTAGGAGACATTGATTTGTTGACTTTTTAAAGTCATCATGGATCGATATCCGCCTCTCCGCCAATCTCGTAGGTTGGTTGGTTTACTGGCTAGCGATCCGTCGCAATATTTTATTAAGAAGCATTAGAGGACTACCACTAGTTCTATATACACATCTCATGAGCTTCAAAGAGCTCCTATTATGAGTTCCACATCTAGCACGACGGGAGTCCCAGTGAATCCGTCTAGTAGCACCATGAGAAAATCCCCTCCGGTCACTCCTAGAGGTGAATGGGGAGGAGGTTCATCACACAACACTCCTCCTGGGTCTGGAATATCCCATCCCACAATCACGAACCCTTTCGATGGAACATGGTCTTAATGATTTTTATATGGTTCATTCTTGGGGATGCCAGGTTTTGGTTCTTCATTTGTCCCTTCGACCTCAAGCCATTTTTCATATGGTATGCATGGTTTTATGCCGACTGTTACTTCCACCATGTCTAGTAGTCATGCTAGCTCTAGTGTTGGAGTTGGGGGCACCATTCCTGCTTACACCACCCATTAGTTCGGGGGTGGTCACATCCCTCCATCTACTCCAAGTGTTGGCAGAGGACCACCTCCTTTGTCGTTCCCTAGCATTAGTGTGAACCCATTTTCGAGTGGAGGTTTCACGTTAGGTATTGGATCTACGACTTACATTCCATCCATTCATCCGCATGCCTCTATGCCTATACCCTCGAATGCTTATGTGATTCCACAAAATACTCCTCCTTCTAGCTCCTCAGTTCCATGGAGTGTGAACATACCATTTTCATACGGCCCTCACTCATCTAGTATTTTGTACTTGAGTGGGTATATGGGACTCCATTTTCATGGATTTTCAGTGGGTCCTAATTACTATCCCAATCCTTCCTATGGAATCCCTGCTACGCATGTGCCTGTGTATTCCAACATGGGCCAGTTTCGAGGAGGTTATTATCCTTATAGTCACAGTCATGGTTTTTACCAGAGTTCGGGCATATCAGGTGTTGTCTTCGATGTATACAGTCCCACCTTATGGTTCGTAGAGTCGGTCTCTTTCGGGAGCTCATAATCAAGGTTCATGGTCTCAGCTCCCTTTTCTTGCTAGATTGAATCTACCTAATCTTTCAAAGATCACGAATGTTTTGGTGTGTCACGATCCTACATGGCCTCCAATCCCCACCAAGCTCCCTTCTAACATTCCAAAGTTTGAGGGGAAGAAGGGTGAGGATCCAGGTGATCACGTTACTACTTTTCACTTATGGTGTTCGTTGAATTCCTTGAACCATGACTCTATTCGTTTAAGTCTATTTCAATGCACCCTCACGGGGGAAGCTATGAAATGTTATGTCGAGTTTCCTAGGGGAACATATAGAGGTTTCAACGATTTATCTTTGGTTTTCCTAGATCATTTCTAGTTTCTAGTTCATTATGATATTGGTACCGAGATTTTATCTACCTTCTGCCAGGACAAGGCCATGCACATCTCTGATCATATTCAAGAGTGACACCGATGGAAGAGGCTAGTGAAACCCAACATTCCTCCAGAGTTTTTGTTGGAATGGTTCCTTAAGTCTTTAATCCCTTATGTTTCAAAGGACGCTTCATTGCCCGGTATTATGTCTGAGGGAAAAGCTACTTTCAAAGCCCGGTAGCTGGACCTAGTCCATGCTCAGTCTGGCATTTTGTACAATATTATACCTGACGCACCGAGAACATGACATGAGCCCAAGCCGGTTCCTAGAACACATGCCGACGGTATTGTTAGTTCCACAAGTACTCGTCCTGTGGATTTGGTTATGAATCAGATGCACAATCTGTTGATTATCCAATCTACCACCAGAAAGGCTCACTCCTCGTCCATTTCCACCCAGTCGTTTGATCTTCATTCTATACAATCAGAGAACCCATCAGGTAACCAGCAACTTGGTGGGAAGAAGAAGGGGTAAAATAATTGTAGGGGTGGGAATAATAAGAATAATAATGCTAAGAAAGAGAACGCCAACCCTCCTCGAGACAGCGGAAATGTTGGTGAGGATCGCAAACCTAGACGTAAAGTGAAGTTTCCTTGTAAGCTTTGCAAAGAAGATCACCTTAAACATTTGTGTCCTCATCTTGTGGAAGCTGCGAAGCACCTTGAACAAAGCCCAACTGTGCTTAAGGATCCCCTTCCTCATCATCAAAATATGGCTTTGATTGATTCCCTCGCCGAAAGTGGGACTACTGAAACTTAGACATCCTCTACCCATGCTGACGGTTACAGATGCGTTAACATGGTTAATTCAAAGGTTAGTGTTGCTACTCGCTCACATGATTATGGAGCTCCACAACCTCTGTTAGGGAATGAGCCCCCTCTGCCTGAGACCCCTTTTCATATCGAGAATCCTAAATCTATGCCACGGATACCAAAAGGTGTTCTCAAGCTCTCGACGCACAATCACAATTCTCGAGCCACCTAGAACTACTCCATTGTAGAATATCTGGGACAGACTCCCTTTGCCATGTCATCTCTCGAGGTTATCCAGGATTGTCCTTCTCAAAGGACTTCCCTTTTATGTGCTTTGGGAGTCCAGGATCAATGTAGCCCCAATATTATCAAGTTCAACACTACTGATGTTCAGCCTCAGTTTCCCTACCACGTGGATTTTCAAGTCCATGTTAGGTTCCTACAAAATATCGTTAAGCATACCGTGGTTGACGAAGGTGCTTCTACGTTGGTTATGTCGTCGGCTTGTTGGAAGGATCTAGGCTCCCCTCCTTTGTCGAATTCTATGACCATGTTGACTGCATTTGATGGTCATTGATTCAGACCTCATGGTATTATCCCCTCCCTTGAAGTCCACTTGGGTGGGAAGATCTGCCATGGAATTCGAGGTGGTTGATGTACCCATCGACTACAACCTTTTACTAGGTAGGAATTGGATCTATGATATGAGAGCATTCGTGTCCTCTGTGTTTAGATTTATCTACTTTCCCCATGAAGGCAAGATTGTCATTGTCGATCAGCTAGGTTTCACTAGTTCAAATACCGTTGCATCACCAAGAGCGGAAGTTCCTTAGATAAAAAATTCTCTATCGACAACTGGGAATATTGGTGTAGGATTGTATTCCTCTTTGATGGGATATTTCGACTTTGTTGCACCAATATCCTTTATAGGAATCGTTTTCGATAGTGCCCCTTCCTCATTACATAATGTACCATTCTGGACGTCATATTTTAATGATTCATGGAATTTACCTTCCACGAGTTGCTCATTTGAAAACATTTCGAACATCGGGATGGATATGACATTGTCTGCAACTAAGCTTTCTTACCATGATATTCAACAAGCCAATGCAGAGATGGATCTATCCTCTTCACGAACAGAAGAGGAATATCCCGTTATGCTACCCACGAGGGCAGTCGACTCATCTTGATCTCATGATTTCCTTGATGGTACTTTTCCTTCAGATGAAGCTATTATCGAGGACATGTATGGTAGTTATAATCCTTGGGAATATCTTCATCATTGATCTTATTTTCTTTCTAACCTTGACCTTATTGAGTAGGAGGAGTTTCGGTCGACTCTTGCAGAGAAGGTTGGTCACCATGTGGTTCCTTTGGATTCACATGGGATTTACGTAGAGGTGAATATGGTTAAAATTTCCTCAACCATTTCGATCAACATCTCTCGCACTCCTGGAAAGATTGAAAATGTTTACATAGGTGTCGATTGTTCCCTCGAGGAGATCCGCATTTACACCGAGTTATTCAAAGAATTTTGGGATGTTTTCGCCTGGTCATACAAGGAGATGCCAGGAATAGACCCTAGTATTGTCGAGCATGAAATTAAGACTTATCCAAATGTTAATCCTGTTCGACAATGTCTTCATGCTGTGAATCCCAGGAAGGCAGCCGCGATCAATGCAGAAGTAGAGAAACTACTCAAAGTTGGTTTCATCTACCCAGTTCCCCTTAACAAATGGGTATCCAGTCCTATTCCTGTGGATAAGAAGCAGGGAACCATTCATGCATGTACCGATTTTAGAGATTTGAACTAAGCATGTCCTAATGATAACTTTCCCACTCCATTCATAGATCAAATCTTGGATGCATGTGCAGGAAGCGAAGTGTTTTCTTTCATGGACGATTTTTCAGGTTACAATCAGATCTAGATTAAACCCGAGGATCAACATAAGACTGCATTTATATGTCCTTGGGGTACCTTTGCATACCGGAAGATGCCCTTCTACCTCAA
Source organism: Larix kaempferi (assembly GCA_027924585.1). Lineage (NCBI taxonomy): Eukaryota > Viridiplantae > Streptophyta > Pinopsida > Pinales > Pinaceae > Larix > Larix kaempferi. The sequence goes on along the minus strand of BSBM01001213.1, from coordinate 493,536 downwards.
AAACGCCGGAGCTACTTTTGAGCGTGCCATGACCTATGCCTTTCATGACCTTAAGTGCATAGTGGAGGCTTATCTGGATGATCTTGCTGATCACTCTCGTAAGAGAGTTGATCACCCCAGTCACCTCCGCCTTATTTTTGAAATATGTCGGTGTTATAAGATTCATTTGAACCCTAACAAGTGTATCTTTGTCATGGAAATAGGTCTCCTTTTAGGGTTTGTGGTTTCTAAAGAGGATATTAGAGTCGATCCTCTAAAGGTTGAGGCAATACTTCAATTGCCTCCCCCGTAACTTGATTCAAGTTCATAGCCTCCAAGGCAGAGCCACATTCTTATGCCGTTTTATCGTGAATTATGCCCATATTACTAAGGGTTTCATGTGGTTATTGAAGAAGGACACCCCTTTTATCTGGGATGAGTGATCCCAGCAGTCATTCGACGCTTTGAAGAAAGCCTTGGTATCGGTTCCTCTTCTTAGTCCACCCGACTTTGCAAGAGATTTTTTGCTTTATGTGGTCTCGTCTCAAGAGACGATTGGTATGGTCTTAGTTCAGACGGATGATGTGCTTCAGGAGCATGTTGGCTATTATCTGAGTAGAAATCTCATAGATGCTGAACTGACATACTCTCACATGGAGAAATTGGACCTTGTGACTATTCATGCAGTCCAACGATTACGACATTATATTTTGCCTAGGAAGACCACCGTTATAGCGCATGTCAATCCGTTTCAATTTGTGCTCTCACGACGCATAATTGGGGGGGAATATAATAAATGGATTGTCATCCTTCAGGAGTTTGATATTGATTTTGCTTCGGCGAAGTCGGTGAAGTCCTTGGTTTTTGTGGAATTGGATTTCCCGAGACTAGATGAGGAAGTAGTCCATGAAGACTCTTTTGTGGATGAAAATTTATTTCTTATCTCGTCAATGGACCCTTGGTATGGGGATATCATTATATATCTCCAAACTCTGAAGTTCCCTTCGCACTATTCGCGAGATGAGCGACAACATGTGAGACATCACGCTAAATATTATGTCATCGTCGGTGAAACTCTGTATCGCCAAGGAAAAGAATCTATTCTCCGTCATTGCTTAATTCATGAAGAAGCAGAGCTAGTTCTTAATGACTGCCATAGTGGAGCGTGTGGTGGTCACTTATCCGGGCTTGCGACAACCCAACATATCTTGCGAGCGGGCTATGTTTGGCCTACGATCTTCAAATATTGTGTAAATGCTGTGAAGAGATGTCACCCTTTCCAGGTGTTTGCTCAAAACATGTGCTCGCATCCTGCTCATTTACATTTGGTCCCTTCACCAAGTGGGGGGTATATTTCATGGATTGCAACCCAGCCTCGGCTGGGGGGCATCACCATATCATCATGGCTGTTGATTATTTTACCAAATGGGTTGAGGCCATGCCGACAGTTAAAGTCGATGGTTCAACAGCAGCACACTTCATATTCAATTAGATTATAGCTCTATTCAGTATCCCGAAGGAGACTGACATTGAACATGGTAGTCACTTCCAAAACCATATGATGACAGATTTGTCACTTAAGCTGGGGTTTAAGCAAGATCACTCTTCTTCTTATTATCCCCAAGCGAATGGCCAGGTCAAGGCTGTTAATAAGTCCCTTAAGGCCATTCTACAAAGGATCATCAGGAAAAGTAAGAGCAATTGGCACATTATGTTAGATCCTGTTTTGTGGGCATATTGAACCGTAGTCAAGACTTCTACCGGTTTCTCACCATTTCAATTAGTCCATGGTGTGGAGTCTATCTTGCCGATTGAATGCGAAATCCCTTCCTCGAAACTATCGATAGAGCTCCTACCTGACACTTCAGAAGTAGAACAACGTCTAGTATACCTCGAGCAACTTGACGAGCAGCATTAGGATGCCTCTATAGCAATTGATGATAATAAACGTCATGGTAAGGTTCGATATGATAGGTTTGTCCGTCCCCAGCAATATGCTGAAGGTGACTTGGTCCTCCTTTATGACCAAGCTAGCGAACCACTGGGGGAAGGCAAGTTTAACCCCATGTGGCACAGTCCTTTCGTTGTGAGGCATGTCCTGGAGAAAGGAGCCTACGAGTTAGAGGACTACGAGGGGAATTCCTTGAAGGAGCCTAGAAATGGGCTCTGCCTCAAGCTGTATTACGTTTGAGCTTCTAGCTCAAGCTGATACTTTTGTATACTATTGTATAGTATTTTGTACATAGTCTAGCTTTCTTTTTATTTTCGAGTCTGCTGATTCACTTCTGTTTGGTTGACATATGTTAGCGGAATCTCCAGTGTTCTTGGGATTCACATATGGGGCTAGCCATCATACGCAGAGACTTGCTTCTGCTACGTGGGTCATTTACTCGCCCGACCATTAGATTGTGTCTTTAGGAGGTGCTTGTATTGGTCCTACATCCAACAATGTGGCCGAGTATAGTGTTGTTATCGAGCTACTTCGTGATGCCATCTCGCATGGTATCCAGTCTTTATAAATCCTCCTGGATGCGCAACTAGTTTTTTCTCAGTTAAACGACCAATATTGTGTAAGGGATCCTACGTTACTAAAGAGGTTATTAAGGGTAAGACTCTTGGAGCATCAATTTGTTTTTATTACATACATTCATGTTCCGAGACGTTTTAATCATATAACTGATGCATATGCTAATTATGTCCTAGATTGGAATTTGTGACATTAATAAAAGAAGCACACAAATAACATTCATTCATACATTTGTACATATACAATACTAGAGTCGAAAAATAATAGTTTTTATATATAGACAAAGTGGTGTCATAATACAAAATTGGAGCCCGTAGCTCTCAAAAATATACAATCCGATACAAAAATAGTGAGACCCCATGGCATCTAAGCCCTGCGGGGATCCCTAGCCTCCTGACCTGGATGAGTCTGAATGTAATAGTGTACGAAATTGGCTGTACGCTAGGGTAGCTGCACCCATGTACCCGGTACCCCTACAACATGTTGTTGCATCACCTCTGGGAGATGCTTTACCTCTATGACTGGTACTCTGGCTACCATGCAGGTCAGGTTGACCTGTACCATCTCCAGTGTATGCTCTGCCGCTGCACCTAAAGTCTCTCCTCCTCTTCCTCTGTGATGGTGTCATGGGAAACCTTGAGGTCTTTGCGGACCCAAATCTACGAGCAAATAGTCACCCATTAATATGATACCACACCAAAAATATTTTTGCATTCACTTATAATAAAAATCCCAAAAAAATAAATACAAAAAACTTAAAAAGAGTAGTCATACCTATGTCCCCGAATGCATCCCCTAGAGGGAGCGACATGTGTCTAACTCCGCGGTAGTATATCCCCTCATATGGGTAGTCATCGATGGAGATGACCTGTTGTTCCCACCAGTGAAATAAATCCTCTGAATATGGTGAATCCTATCGGCCACCACCTTGTTGTGTCAACACTTCTACCCACCGGGTCTGGGCAGGATCTTGGAGACTGTGCGGAGGGACTTCAACCCTTGGATTCAAGCCCGGTACTCTCTCAAAGAAAAAAATGCATAAGATACTTCCAAAGAAAAATTTCTTGGCTAGTCCAAGCTTGCACTCCATTAGCTGGCTCTTCATAGTAACCAACAATGTTGTGCACCAATCATACATTGTTGGTCTCATACACTTAGACGCTTAGAATATCACAAGTCTCGAAGCCTGATGAAGTGCAGCCGATCCTGTAATCCTACCGAGGGTGAGGACTATGATCTTCATGATTAGGCTCACTATGGCCTCTATGGGGACCTGGCTACCCAACTTTTGGGTTCCAGTGATACAATACCTGTCAATGTAGTCGTTGATGGTGGTTCCTCCCCCCACACTGCGAGACCTAAGACTCGCTGTCTCCCCTCAAAGGGACAATCCAATGATAAAGTATATGTCTTCCACCTCCAATGGAAGTGGTTTCCCATCTAGATCGAGCTGTTGTGCATCTGCGTCCCAATAGTTAACCAATTGTACGAGCAATCAGATTTGGTCCCTTAAAACCTCGATGATCCAAAATTTGTAAAGCCCACATGCTTACAGTGCTTGTTGGGCGGGTAGATCTTGGCATACATGCTCATCAACAATATCATGTTCTCTCTCTCTCCACTCTAGAACCATCCTGGAGGCAGAAAATAGTGCATTTTTAGTGCTCACATCCTAAAAAACTCAATCCACAGCTCTGTACACAGTCGCACATATACTCGGTCAACGCCTGTGTTGACCGCGCACATAAATCCCTCCATGCGACCCGCATAGTAGTAGCCCATGTACAACGATTTATAGATGTAACCCATGGAAAAAGATAAATTTTTGTCCATTAAAATATGAAATAAAAGCTATGAATTTGAAGAGGGGGATGAGACCACTAACCTGATCTAGACGGTTCATGAATCCGATGCTCGTAGCTCCTAGAATCTGCAGTTGAAGATTGAAGGTAAAAACCAACCAAAAGCACTATTTGGGGTAAAAGTGAAAATGGAATGGTAAAAGTAATTTTGTTTTACTATTTATAGTTTTTTAAACCCACCTTCCTATAGTTTTTGCCGTTTTGAGCCATTTTGGACTCATATGAACTTGTAAAGTGCCGTTTTGAACAGTTTTTTTCGACAAAAGTGGATTTTTCAACTGTTTTGCGCCTTTGGTGGGTATTTTCTACACCTGGAATATAGGTTAGGATGTCATTTCGCCTGCATTTTTTCATTTGACCTTATGAGCAGATTTATTAACCTTAGGTACGACCCCTCTTTTTAACTGACACGGAACCTCTATGCTGCTTTGGATGTGTCGTTATTTGGCGGTAGGGCTTGTCTGACCATGGGTGCCCTAGTTAGATCCTTTTATATCTTTTGGTGCCCATGCCGTTGTTCCTCCTTACGATTGGGAGTCCTTTGTAGTCACTCCATGACATTGCGATGAAGACTCATACTCTACTTCATTTTATTCTGGCCATCTCCCATAAGGACTCCCCATTGATGTCGAGTTGTGATTGCATTGCATTATCGTGCTTTCCTTTTGAGCCTTGTGTCGACTCCCACTTTTCACAGTTATTTGTTGTGTGCCTAAGCACTTTACCTTCTGAGACAAGTAGAACCTCCAGTTATCTTTCACAGCTTGATGACCCTTTACCTTGAGGGAACACCTACTCGAGTGTCCACATCTTGCACATGCTTCCCTGCATTGATCATAGGTATGTTCCACTACTTGGAACTAGTTTGCTCGCACTTGAAACCCGTTCCCTCACTTGTTGTACTATAAGCATTTTTATTCTTTTTCAAGCTTTCATAATATGAAAAAGACCAAAAAAATCATATAACTGAAAAAGCCAAATGGGAAAATATTTACTACTTAATGGTAGCTGTCGTGTTGCCTTTGAACAAAGCATTCATTTCCACTCCATTCATCATGAGTGGGGACATTAGTATGACCTTAGGATCTGTACTCATTTCTCAGATCTTACTCCACCGACTGGTTAAGGTTCCAGTCATTATGGAGCCTTTGTTGATGCCTCCTACATCGCAAAGTTTTATTATCATCTAGTACTTGAGTCTATGTTTCCTGAGTCTACCCATCTTCTCATGCTCTTGTTCAAAGGAAGTATTGAAACCAGAGTTGGCCACTCCTCATATCTCTTGACTATTGCATGTTGGCCATCCCATAAAGTCCGATCTATTCATCCAAGTTCTTCCAAATCTTTCAGCGTAGTTGGTTACCTTGTGCTGGCTGATGGGGGATTCATTAATGCCCTCCTTCTAGTGAGTTTCATTTCATCGAATCCAACTCCTTTATTCCGGAATTGAGACTTAGAGTCCGTTGAGTACCTTGAGGCTTGCATTTATTAGTGGCAGGTTCTCTTGCCATTGACAGCTTGGGAATTCATCAAGGACCCTTGATCGATGGATTCGTTAGAGTGTTCGACCTCAACACCTCTATTCACATTTTGATGAATGTACTCTATGCCTTGATTCCCATTTTCATTATTGGTGGGTTATCTCGCATCTGTTAATGGTATACATTAATGACCGGTAATCAGATGATGCCACATCAGGTTCGACATCAGCACCTTTATTCGCTTGATAGGGCATGCACCATTGGTGATTTGTGTAGAAGACCCCAGACTTCAATGACATTCAGTATTCCACTAGTGATCGTGATTATGCTTATGAGAGATCAGTCTCATACATCAGCAGCTTGTACCTTCAGTTTGCATCAGCTGTTTCCTCTTCAACAGGAGACCATATCTTACTAGGTCATGGCTATGACCACTTTGGACATGTATTCACTATGTACTCCCTATTCATGGCCATTGTATCAGATTACTATGTATCATACCGATATGTATTGAGAGATCATTGTATTATTACGAGTGGGATATTCCTTCCATTTGTGTTTCCATCACTCCACTTCTTAGATTTATAATGTATTTCGGCCATCGTAGTACCTTCTCTAACATCACACATTAGAAGGCATTTGTTATAGTGTATTTTTCTACCTTGTGAGAATTCATACTATTTGGCCTCTAATATTCATTTCATTGAATCAAAACCACTTTTTTCCCTCTAGGAACCCTTATTTCTCTATTTTTGTTCCTGTACGCGAGCTGCTTTACTACAACTCGCGCATGCCCAGGTTGTCCCACTACAGCCCATGTACATCGAGTTAAATGGTAAATTTTAATAAAAACTCACTTTTTACTCTAAAAAGCGGTCATAGGGTGACCTTTGGCCCTCCATGTATCCCGAAACAACTCGATTCGACCTTTCACATACCTTTGGAAGGCTATATATTGAGCTCTTATGGTACATGGAAGGAGGAGAAAGGGAGAGCATCGAAACTCTATTGGATTTTTTCCATAGCTTGAGTCTACATCCATTGATCCTAGTTGTTGTGAACCTCTTATGTTCACCTATCAAAATCCTTCATAGTTTGAGTTTTCCATTGCACGGGGGATTGAAGTGGTGGAGACACAAGTGGAGGTACCTAGTTCTCGGTTGAGATGAGTTGCCGGCAAGAGGTTGTATCATGTACTTCTTGTTTCATTAATATAAATACTCATTTTCTCGTCCAAATAATGTTGTGAATGGTTTATTAACATTAGGTACATTTTCTTATTGTATCATGGACCATGCTATTGTTTATGCTAATGTCTTTCATATATTATATGCACTTGCTTGTGTTTATTGTTGAGACTAAGCTGCAGGTTCAAGTGTAGAGATTTGAAAGCTCAACATGGATCTACATCAAACGTCTAGTTGAAGGTTGGTTATTTATTCCACATATTAGCATTTACATTTATATAGTGTTGGATTGGGAATTGAGTTGATTTCTAGTAGTCATCTATTTGTTGTGGTCTACCCCAAGCCATAGGAAGTTTTTCTCCATAACAAAAATGGCGAATCCACTGGGGAGGAACCTCCATTTTGGGGATTTTGGGCATTTTTCCTTGTTTTGAGTCTCTATTCTGTCGAGTTTCTGTGTCATTGGTTGGCTGTTAGGATATGCATAGAAAATATTGCTTTTTCTTGGCTGTTTGATTCACTTTTGGTCCACCTACCTTTCCCTATACGTGGGCCAGCCTTGCTTAGCCCGCATGGATGCGCTACTGTCAGTACAGTAGACTGCGTATACACGCTACTGTTCTATGAACAGTTGCGTACAACTCCAGGATTGATTTGTTTTTTATCTTTGGTTTTTACTGGGTGAAGTCTAGGTGTTCCTGAGTCTTAGTAGGCCTGTATTCTGACTGTTCCATGCCTCATTACTGACTAGAAACTCCTCCTTCTTTAGTTTTTGAGCTTTTGGTTTTAGACCATTTTTTGTTTTTTATAGCTCACTAGCTTGGTTGAGTCTTGCTTTTTGGGATTTGTTGGCTTGTCTCCTTTGCATGCTCTGCAATTTTTCTGAAGAGTTCTGATTCTGCTTGCATTTTTCATTCATCTATATTGAAAATACAAAAACATTTGCATTTTCATTTCATTTATAATTGAAAATAAAAAAATTGCTTTATGTTATTGCATCTTGCATTAGAGTGCTTGTGCTTTTAGTAGGAACTGCTTGTGCATGAAATTATAAAGAGATTGCATTGTTATTTTTGAATTACGAAACGTTGGTTTGACTGTCATATAGTGTCATACCTTTTGATGGATAGACGAGTCTAGTATTTCTCGAGTGTGCATATCATTGAGTCTTTACACATCGTTAGTTTCACGACCATATCCTTTGAGTAATCACAACCATTTAAAATTAACGTTTAATCTAAAATTGATTAGAAATTATTTTCTCTTTTATAGGGTGCACCAACTAGTACAGGTTTAGAGTCTTGGAATAGATCACTTTGAGTTTACAATCCAAGACTATTGAACCAAACATTATGTGTCTGACCAAGGAGTGGTGAAACCCATGGTATACATCAGTGTTCTTAGTACGCTCTACTCAAACTAGAGTTAAGCACGAGGTCATGGGAGGTTGGTTGGGGAGATAGTCCTCCAATATTAGTTGAACGTGGGAGATATTTCCAGGATTTGTTTTTGTTTGGGGACTCTTGGGGGATTTGACCCTCTTGAGTTTCGGGCCTCGTTACCCTGCCCATATGACTGATGCCACCTATGACTGTTCGCCTGAGCATTGGTTATACGTGGTGGCCATAGTTTCTTTACCTAGGTCTCACATAGGGTGCTTGCAGCAGTTATTCTGTGAGTATCCTGAATCAGATAGGGGTCAGACATCACAGTTTTTGTTTATATAGGGATTTGACCCTGTGCATGCAGTGAAGTATGAGGGCCCTTATAATTGATTCTATTACATCCGGTTATAGTTTGGGAGTCTCAAGCCTCTCCTAGGCGAGACATACTGGCTGTAGTGACGGGAGGTCCCTTGAGCCAGTATTGTTTGTGTGCATTTGGCTGTAGGTTTGTTTTAGGTGTATGCTCTTTGATGATCTAGTAGGTCTTTAGAAGACGTTGATTTGTTGAATTTTTAAATTCATCATGGATCGATATCCACCTCTCCACCAATCTCGTAGGTTGGTTGGTTTACCGGCTAGCGATCCTTCGTAGTATTTTATTAAGAAGCGTCAGAGGACTACCGTTGGTTCTATATACACATATCACAAGCTTCAGAGAGCTCCTATTATGATTTCCATGTCATGTCCCAAATTTGGAATTGGGTCACAATGGCCTAATCACATTGGCCATATTCATTAGAGTTTGTAAAATTGATGTTAAAGGTCAAATAATTGCTAAGGAGGAAAATTACTAGTTTCCTAGGTTTGGGGTGGAAGCTTTGGGATTTGGAATAATGGGGATAATAAATCATGTTTGAATATTAGAGTGGCATAAATATTTAATAAAGGAACTAAATAAATATATACAAGTGAAAATCAAAGTGGCATTTGATCATGAAGACACATGGAGGAAGTGGGACCCACATATGGCTAGATTTCCCTACTACACTTGGGATCATTCTCTCACCAATTCGAACTCAAGGTGAATGGTAACATACTTGGGGGAGCCCAAAAGGTATTATTCATGGAATGACTCATCCAAGGTCGAAATATAGAGGAAGAGTAACTCCCATGGAAGAGGAAGAGGCAATTTGGAGCTAGTGAGACACTTGGGCTAGATTCCCTAGCTCTATGACAACAATGATGAAGATGCTATGACACCTATGACACAAATCAGACCTGAAGGCTGACATATGACATATATGACATTTCATGGCTAAAAATAGACTCCAAGAGGGTGCTCAATGGTTTTAGGGCAGCTAAGATGCTTCCACATGTGATTTGGTGGAAGTGGGAGACTAGGAATTGTTGTACAAGTGGCGTTCTTTGGAATCTCTTCCCAACTTGATTTGGCATGAGTCTCTTGGAAGGAATTCGACCCATGGAGGAAATTAGAAATTTATAAATTTCAATAACAAATAATGAAACCATCTTTTGATCATTTGTAGAATTTGCAATTGCATCTGTGAAGAGGGAGAGCTAGTGGATGACTAGTTGCTTTCCTTAGCCAATTTCGAGGGTGAAAGATTCCCATCCAAGTTGTCAATTGGAAAGGCCATTAAGAATTTTCATTTGAAGATTTAATGGAGTCTTTATTTGCAGGTGTAAGATATAGGGAAGCTCATGGTTTCTTCTATTGTAGCTCACTCCTTCAACCATTTCCAGTTTTGATGGCATATTCTTGATCCTTGAGGGAGGGCATTTGTGGTGAGCTATGTTACTCTTTGGGGGAGCTTATAATGCCCCATTTATTTTTTAATATGAATTAAATACTTTTTTCTTCATATCCAAAAAGTTTCAGGTTGAAATTCCAAGTAGAAATGTATAAATCTCAATTTTAATGAAAGAACAATGCCATTTCCCCACTACCTTGTTGTGAATCAATGTAATGATGATGATTTCGAATGAATGGATGATTCTCTGATGCATTTGTGATTAATGGAATTTCATGGATGTATTTTACAAGTTTCATGTACTGTACTTGAGAATTTGAAGTATTTTTACTCAGTTTAATTGCATTGGGAGAAGAAATAGTGCCATTTCCCCAAGGGCCGAATTGGTGATTTTTGTAGTTGAATGGGAGAGGGTTGGAACATATGTAATAATCAATTAATGGTGAAAATTATACCTTAATAACATCCTTAATACATTCCCTACCTCTGTTCATAAATTTGAGTGGGTTTGGAGGCAATTGGGAAGCCATTTTCAGTACTTACCCTAGGGGGATTTGAACCCCAAATTACTAGTAAAATTGCATACTTGGTACAGAATCTTAAGAGAGTTTTCAGAGGTATTTTGGTGGCCATATGTCATCCCTGAACATAATATTCAAGTCCTAATATCATTCATACACCTTCCTTGAATATTTGAAAGCATTTGGAGTCAATTTGAGACCTAGAGACCAATACTAGTCACAGGGAAATCACTAGTAAAGTTACCTACATTGACCAGAATTGAAAGAGTATTTGCAGTAGTATTTTAAAGGTCCAAAGGCATCCCTAAAACACATATTTGTGTTCTAATATCATTCATTACCTTCTCATAATATTTGGGATCATTTGGGGCAAATTTGGGACCTAGAGATCAAAACTAGTCAAAGTCGAACTAGGGAAAAAAAGTGGAAAATTGCCATTTTAATAAAATTCCTAATAAGGGACAATATAGTGGTATCAAAGCATGGTCTCGGTACCTGATGTGGTAGAACATTAATGAAGACCAGGAGTCAGAAAAATAATCCACCACCCTTAGAAACTGAAACTGGATGTACTTTGGTGAAAGGGAAGAAGTAGGAGAAGAAGTGCATTCATTGGTCACCATGAGTAAGGATGAGAAAGGAACCTTAGAGGAGAATGAGGAGTTTGGAAAATTACTTAAACCATCCTTTGAAGACAAGTGTAGGAAATACTTTCAAGAGTTCAAATTGTTGCTTAGTGAACTTGGAAGCAACTCGGAAAAAATAATGAGCAATGGTTCTCTTTTCAAGGAAAAGGCTGAAATAATTTGTCACAAATAAGGAACCTAATGTAATTGTGGAACATGAGGTACATGTTGATATGTAGGTTCTTGAAGATGCTACACTAAAACAAGAAGAAGGACAAACACTTGTCCTTGTTCAGAGGGATTATGAGTTGCCTCATGGAGAGAATTGCAAATCCTTGGAGGAGGCACATGATCTCACAATAGTTGGACCATCCAATTATGGAGAGGATGAATTAAAGATTTCAATGGGTAATAGTTGTAAGGATTTAAGGTTGGTTCATAATTCCTCACCCCCTATTTCTTTTTCAGCCACATCAATTGGGGATGAAAATTGGGTGAAAGGTTTTTTTCTAGTGGTGCGACATGAGGGGTATGAAACTCCTACCTCTCCTTTTGATGATGACATGAATAGAGAACCTCATTATTTAGAATTGCAGCAGCATATTTCTTTACCTTACGATGATACATATCCTCATGGATGTATGGATGAGACTTCTTTGAGTCCTTTGAAGTCTCCTTGTTTTTCCTGCTCATTATTTGTTTCATATTTTAGTGGAGATTCTTCATTCACTTCTTGGATGAAAGAATGCATGGCTGAATATTTTGATGCATATCACATTCTTTTGGAGCAGCACTATCGGACATGGGATCCTCACCTATGTCATTGGAGTAGATTTGATGGGTCACTTGAAGATTGTATGCACTTGGAAAATGGTGGTCTACATGCTTGGAGGTATAAGCAATTTCATGACTCTTTGATGAAGCATCTCCTTTATGTACATTTTCATTATGTTGTTATGTACCTTGATGATATATATTTTGTACTCATGATGTTTGGAACAATGCATACAAGAAAATGGGATCCCGGAATCCTCTTATCTGATGGTATGGGTTGGAGAGCACTCTTAATGATTGGGGTGCAATACAAGCAATGGGACCCTGGAATAATTTTTTTCTCATTGCTTTCAAAGTTTTTGGGGAAACAAGCAGTAGGGGATATGGATTTCCCACTTAATAAAGTGATTTTTATCATAGTAGTGCAGCAACAAGCATGGTGGCTCCTCTCTAAAATCTTCATGGAAACTCAAAGACTCAAGGTTGGGAAATTCAATGGCAACTTCAAAGAATTATACAGGAAGAAGGTTCGTCAACACCCATGTTTTAAATTGCTTGAGGGAAAACAATACTGGGAAGCAGGGTATTTTTTAAGGATTATAAAAGTATACCTAAGTATAGTACTCTAGGCGATTATTTTGGATTGAAAAAAACATATATATAGATTGGTAGGCGAATATTAAATATGAAATATACGATTCACTACTGAAACTTGTAAATTTTGGCGAATATTATGCTAGAAAAACATATTTTATGTAAATATAGGCGATAATAGAGGCTAAAAATGACCAAATAGCGAATTTATTTTTTGAAAAAAAGTCCAAAAAATAGCCAATTGGCTAAATTTCGCCCCTAAAAATTTCCCTGCTGGGAAGGGAGTATTTTTCATGTCCCAAATTTGGAATTGGGTCACAATGGCCTAATCACATTGGCCATATTCATTAGAGTTTGTAAAATTGATGTTAAAGGTCAAATAATTGCCAAGGAGGAAAATTACTAGTTTATGAGGTTTGGGGTGGAAGCTTTGGGATTTGGAATAATGGGGATAATAAATGATGTTTGAACATTAGAGTGGCATAAATATTTAATAAAGGAGCTAAATAAATATATACAAGTTAAAATCAAAGTGGCATTTGATCATGAAGACACATGGAGGAAGTGGGACCCACATATGGCTAGATTTCCCCACTACACTTGGCATCATTCTCTCACCAATTCGAATTCAAGGTGAATGGTAACATAATTGGGGGAGTCCAAAAGGTATTATTCATGGCATGACTCATCCAAGGTCGAAATATAGAGGAAGAGTAACTCCCATGGAAGAGGAAGAGGCAATTTGGAGCTAGTGAGACACTTGGGCTAGATTCCCTAGCTCTATGACAACAATGATGAAGATGCTATGACACCTATGACACAAATCAGACCTGAAGGATGACATATGACATATATGACATGTCAGGGCTAAAAATAGACTCCAAGAGGGAACTCAAGGGTTTTAGGGTAGCTAAGATGCTTCCACATGTGATTTGGTGGAAGTGGGAGACTAGGAATTGTTGTACAAGTGGCGTTCTTTGGAATCTCTTCCCAACTTGATTTGGCATGAGTCTCTTGGAAGGAATTCGACCCATGGAGGACATTAGAACTTTATAAATTTCAATAACAAAGAATGAAACCATCTTTTGATCATTTGTAGAATTTGCAATTGCATTTGTGAAGAGGGAGAGCTAGTGGATGACTAGTTGCTTTCCTTAGCCAATTTCGAGGGTGAAAGATTCCCATCCAAGTTGGAAATTGGAAAGGCCATTCAGACCTTTCATTTGGAGATTTAATGGATTCTTTATTTGCAGGTGTAAGCTATAGGGCAGCTCATGTTTTCTTCTATTGCAGCTCACTCCTTCAACCATTTCCAATTTTGATGGCATATTCTTGATCCTTGAGGGAGGGCATTTTTGGTGAGCTATTGTACTCTTTGGGGGAGCTTCTAATGCCCCATTTATTTTGTAATATGAATTAAATACTCTGTTCTTCATATCCAAAAAGTTTCAGGTTGAAATTCCAAGTAGAAATGTATAAATCTCAATTTTAATGAAAGAACAATGCCATTTCCCCACTCCCTTGTTGTGAATCAATGTAATGCTGATGATTTCGAATGAATGGATGATTATCTGATGCATTTGTGATTAATGGACTTTAATGGATGTATTTTACAAGTTTCATGTACTGTACTTGAGCATTTGAAGTATTTTTACTCAGTTTAATTGCATTGGGAGAAGAAATAGTGCCATTTCCCCAAGGGTCGAATTGGTGATTTTTTGCAGTTGAATGGGAGAGGGTTGGAACAGATGTAATAATCAATTAATGGTGCAAATGAGACCTTAATAACATACTTAATACATTCCCTATCTCTGTTCATAAATTTGAGTGGGTTTGGAGGCAATTGGGAATCCATTTTCAGTACTTACCCCAAGGGGATTTGAACCCCAACTTACTAGTAAAATTGCATACTTGGTACAGAATCTTAAGAGAGTTTGCAGAGGTATTTTTGTGGCCATATGTCATCCTTGAAAATCATATTAAATTCCTAATATCATTCATACACCTTCCTTGAAGATTTGAAGGCATTTGGAGTCAATTTGAGACCTAGAGACCAATACTAGTCATAGGGAAATCACTAGTAAAGTTACCTACATTGACCAGAATTGAAAGAGTATTTGCAAAAGTATTTTAAAGGTCATAAGGAATCCCTAAAACACATATTTATGTTCTAATATCATTCATATACCTTCTCAGAATATTTGGGATCATTTGGGGCAAATTTGGGACCTAGAGATAAAAACTAGTCAAAGTCGAACTAGGGAAAAAAAGTGGAAAATTGCCATTTTAATAAAATTCCTAACAAGGGACATTACATTCCACATCTAGAATGACAGGAGTCCCAGTGAATCCGTCTAGTAGAACCATGAGAAAATCTCCTCCGGTAACTCCTAGAGGTGAATGGGGAGGAGGTTCATCACACAACACTCCTCCTGGGTCTGGAACATCCCATCCCACAAGCAAGAACCCTTTCGATGGAACATGGTATTCAGGTTTTTTATATGGTTCATTCTTGGGGATGCTAGGTTTTGGTTCTTCATCTGTCCCTTTGAACTCAAGCCATTTTTCATATGGTATGCATGGTTTTATGCCGACTGTTACTTCCACCATGTCTAGTAGTCTTGCTAGCTCTACTGTTGGAGTTGGGGGCACCATTCCTACTTACACCACCCATCAGTTTGGGGGTGGTCACATCCCTCCATATACTCCGAGTGTTGGTGAAGGACCACCTCCTTTGTCATTCCCTAGCATTAGTGTGAACCCATTTTTGAGTGGAGGTTTCACGTTAGGTATTGGATCTACGACTTACATTCCACCCATTCATCCACATGCCTCTATGCCTGTACCCTCGAATGCTCATGCAATTCCATAGAATCCTCCTCCTTCTAGATCCTCAGTTTCGTCGAGTGTGAGCATACCGTTTTCATATGGCCCTCACTCATCCGGTATTCCGTCCTTGAGTGGGTATATGGGACCCCATTCTCATGGATTTTCAGTTGGTCCTAATTACTACCCCAATCCTTCCTATGGAATCCCTACTACGCATGTGCCTGTGTATTCCAACATGGGCCAGTTTGGAGGAGTTTATTATCCTTATAGTCACGGTCACGGTTTTTACCAGAGTTCATCAGCATATTAGGTTTTTTCTTCGATGTATACAGTCCCACCTTACGGTTTGCAGAGTCATTCTCTTTCGGGAGCTCATAATCAAGCTTCATGGCCTCAGCTCCCTTTTCTTGCTAGATTGAATGTACCTGATCTTTTGAATATCACGAATGATCAAGTGTGTCCTAATCCTACATGGCCTCTAATCCCCACCAAGATCCCTTCTATCTTTCCAAAGTTTGAGGGGAAGAAGGGTGAGGATCCAGGTGACCATGTTACTACTTTTCACTTATGGTGTTCCTTGAATTCCTTGAACCATGACTCTATTCGTTTGAGGCTATTTCAACGCACCCTCACGGGGGAAGCTACAAAATGTTATGTCGAGTTGCCTAGGGGAACATATAGAGGTTTCAACGATTTATCTTTGGTTTTACTAGATCATTTCTAGTTTCCAGTTCGTTATGATACTGGTATTGAGATTTTATCTACCTTCCGCCAGGACAAGGCCACACACATCTCTGATCATATTCAAGAGTGGCACCGACAGAAGAGGCTAGTCAAACCCAACATTCCTCCAAAGTTTTTGTTGGAATGGTTCCTTAAGTCTTTAATCCCTTGTGTTTCAAAGGACGTTTCATTGTCCGGTATTATGTCTGAGGGAAAAGCTATTTTCAAAGCCCAGCAGCTGGACCTAGTCTATGCTCAGTCTGGCATTTTGTACAATATTATACGTGACACACCGAGATCATGACATGAGCCCAAGCCGATTCCTGGACCACATTCCGACAGTATTGTTGGTTCCACAAGTACTCATCCCATGGATTTGGTTATAAATCAGATGCACAATCTGTTGATTAGCCAATCTACCCCTAGAAAGGCTCACTCCTCGTCCATTTCCACCCAGTCGTCCGATGTTCATTCTATACAATCGGAGAACCCATCAGGTAACCAGCAAGCTAGTGGGAAGAAGAAAGGGAAAAATAATCATAGGGGTGGGAATAATAAGAATAATAACGCTGAGAAAGAACGCCAACCCTCCTCGGGATGGTGGAAATGCTGGTGAGGACCACAAACCTAGACGTAAAGTGAAGTTTCCTTGTAAGCTTTGCACAGAAGATCACCTTACACATTTGTGTCCTCGTCTTGTAGAAGCTGCGAAGCACCTTGAACAAAGCCCAAATGTGCTTAAGGATCCCCTTCCTCATCATCAAAATATGGCTTCGATCGATTCCCTCGCCGGTAGTGGGACTACTAAAACTTCGACGTCCTCTACCCATGCTGGTGGTTACGGATGCGTTAAGATGGTTAAGTCAGAGGTTAGTGTTGCTACTCGCTCACATGATTATGGAGCTCCACAACCTTTGTTAGGGAATGAGCCCCCTCTTCCTGAGACCCCTTTGCATATTGAGAAGCCTAAATAAATGCCACAGATACCGAAAGGTGTTCTCAAGCACTCTTCGCACAATCCCATTGCTCGAGCCGCCCAGAACTACTTCATTATAGAATATTTGGGCCAGACTCCCTGTTCCATGTTAGCTCTCAAGGTTCTCCAGGCTTGTCCTTCTCAAAGGACTTTGCTTTTATGTGCTTTGGGAATCCAGGATCAGTGTAGCCCGAATATTATCAAGTTCGACACTACTGATGTTCAGCCTTCATTTCCCTACCACGTGGATTTTCAAGTCCATGTTAGGTTCCTACAAAATATCATTAAGCGTACCGTGGTTGACGAAGGTGTTTCTATGTTGGTTATGTCGTTGGCTTGTTGGAAGGATCTAGGCTCCCCTCCTTTTTCAAATTCTATGACCGTGTTGACTGCATTTGATGGTCGTCCATTCAGACCTCATGGTATTATCCCCTCCCTTGAGGTCCACTTGGGTGGGAAGACCATGCCAATAGAATTCGAGGTGGTTGATGCACCCATCGACTACAAACTTTTACTGGGTAGGAATTGGATTTATGCTATGAGAGCGTTCATGTCCTCTGCGTTTAGATTTATCTACTTTCCCCATGAAGGAAAGATTGTGACTGTCGATTAGCTGGATTTCACTAGTTCCAATACCGTTGCATCACCAAGAGTGGAAGTTCCTCAGATAAAAAATTCTCTGCCGACAGCTGGGAATATTGGTGTAGGATTGTATTCCTCTTTGATGGGATATTTCGACTTTGTTGCACCAATATCCTTTATAGGAACCGTTTTTGATAGTGCCCCTTCCTCATTACATAATGTACCATTCCAGACGTCATATTTTAATGATTCATGGAATTTACCTTCCACGAGTTGCTTGTTTGGAAACATTTCACACATTGGGATGGATATGACATTGTCTGCAACTGAGCTTGCTTACCATGATATTCAACAAGCCGATGCAGATCTAGATCTATCCTCTTCATGGACAGAAGAGGAATATCCCGTTATGCTACCTGGGTGGGCAGTCGACTCATCTTGATCTCATGATTTCCTTGATGGTACTCTTCCTTCGGATGAAGCTATTATCGAGGCCATGTATGGTAGTCCCACTACAGCCCACATACATCAAATTAAATGGTAAATTTTAATAAAAACTCACTTTTTATGCCAAAAAGCTGTCATAGTGATCCACATCGCAGTTGGCATTTGTTGTCGGATGCTAACTTCGACACATTCTTGACTAGTTTTCATAGTTGATACAACTTCGACAAGTTTTGACGCAATAGGACTTCGACAACTTCGACACTTCGACAGGTTATTGATTTCGACACAAGTCCGACGAGTCTCGACTTCGACATACTGCGACATGTTCCGCACCTTCGACATACTACGATATGTTCCGCACATTTGACATGTTCAGCAACCTCACAGTTCACGACATCGGCATACAACATCGACATGCAACCAACGACTGTAACATCGACATGTAACCAACGACTGTCAAACTTTGACAGACTGTCTCTCTGTCTCCCAGTCGATTGTAATGGTTGAACAGTTGAACTGTTCTAACTTCTTCTTTGTAACTGAACGTAACGGGCGAGCACCCAAGCATCTCAGATTTCTATATAAGCATGTAAATTATTGTAACATATATCGGATCTTTATCTTGATCAATCTAGAACAATTCGCATTCCTGCATATTCTCTGTGTGTATTTGTGTTATTTGTATTTCGTAATCCTGTTTTTGGTCATTCTGTTTATTAAGCTTCTGCCATAACAGAGCCGACTCATTCAGTCAAACTATTGTCCCCCTCGTGCTTCCTGGACATGATACGGATCATTGGTATCAAAGCATACTTATTTTTCTTGCTTAAGTTCTATGTATACACTTCTCTCAAAGTTACCTGACTTATACCTGTTCAAACTCGCTCGCAATCTCAGCAATCCAAGCAAACGCGATCTCCAGATATGACAAAATAAACAGATGGTAGACATGCAGCTGACGAGACAACACAGCTTATTGAGCAAGTTCTGGCTCGACAACGAACTGAAATGTTCGCCTAGTTCAATGATATTCTCTTGTGATTTGCTTTGACATTCGGAGGATCCTCGATGAGAAATCACTCCGATAAAATGAGCCCCTTCAAAGTGCAAATGAATCTCGACATACTGAATCTTGAAGGAAATATTGACGCAAAATCTGTCGATAAATGGGTGCAACAATTGGAATCCTATTATGCTTTAAATCAACTCTCCGAAGCTGAAAAAGTCACCATTGCGTCCTTAAAGATGTCAACCTCCGTGCACTGCTGGTGGGAGAACCTCTCAACAAAGATGGAGAAAAATGGAGACCCCATCGACACATGGGATAAATTCGTCAAACACATCCGGAAGGAATTTTACCTGCTGAAATACTTTGAGCAGCAGTATAAGAAGTGGCAGCAGCTAAGGCAATGGAAAGACCAATCAGTACAGAGTTACACTGATGAGTTCTACCGACTCATGGCAAGACTTGGTGTCCAAGAAGAAGAGAAATTGCTTGTTCTGAAATACACTAGCGGATTGTCTCAGTACATCCAGTAGGAGATGGAATTTTTGACTGTTAATACACTTGCGGATGCTTTCCACTATGCCAGCAAACTGGAAACCAAGCAGAAAGGAAAAGCACGTTTCACTACAAAGCTGACATTAGGAAGACCACCGATAAGAAGACACTAGCCGATTACGACAAGTCGAGATCTTCTCTGCTGACACCGCCAAAGCTTGACAATGGTAAGAATCCTTTTCACAAAAGGGAACATAGCCAACAACCACTGACCAAAAAATGGTGCGATTACCACCACTCATCTTGGCATGATACGTCTGAATGCAAAGCTCGGAAGACATTTTTGGTGAAAGTGTCGACCTCCGACGCATTCGACAAGACAGTGGAAGAATATGATCCAAACGCAATGACTCTTTTGACCTCGACAACTCAAGCAGCCTTGACTATTGTTGATGAGGAGGAATGAGAGCACCTGTTCCATACACGGATATGGGTCTAGAGCAACCCATTGCATCTGATCGTGGACAACGGGAGCCAAAAGAACTTCATTTTTGAAGAATTGGTGAAGAAATTTGTTCTTGTCACCACTCCACATCCTCAGCCTTAGAACATCAGTTGGATGAAGGATGGACAAGAACTACGGATCACTCAACAATGCAAACTCGCCTACTTTATAAAACCTTTTGAAGATGAAGTACTCTGTGACATGGCACCACTCTCTGTGGCCAACTCCCTGTTTGGGTAACCTTACCTCTGGGATAGACATGGAAGTTATCAGTCGCGGCCTCAAAAGGTTATTGTCAGAATCCAAAATCGATGGTTTAGCATACCAGAGCGTCAATCTACATTGACGGTTGCACTGATATTCACCAAACAGATAAAGAATCTCATCAATCATGCTTAGAAATTTTCATTAATCATGATCAAGCCGCAACATTCTAAGAAGACTGCAGCAACGAGTCGAGTCACCAACCAATGCAGCTCTTGACAGAAGCAGCAATTCGATCATATTCTCGATGAGTACCAGAACCTCTTTCAAGATCCAGACAGAGTACCTTAGCATTGCCAGTTAAAACACTCCATTGAACTTGATCCTGGTTCTTCTTTGCCTAACGCATCTGTTTACATAAGACCCATTCTTGAAAATGAATAGATTCACAGACAAATCCAAGAGTTAATCGACAAAGGTCATATCTGACCCAACTCCTCTCCTTGTGGAAGTCTAGTCATCCTAGTTCTGAAGAAAGACGAGACTTGGCGCATGTGCATCGACTACAGAGCTCTCAACAAAATATCAGTGAAGAATCGGTACCCTCTATCACGGATAGATGAGCTTATCGACTGTCTGAAAGGTGCTAAATTCTTTATGAAGATCGACCTCAAGTTGGGATACCATTAGATTCCAATCGAGCCCTTAGATGTGTGGAAAACTACTTTCAAGACCAAGGAAGGATTGTTTGAATGGTTAGTCATTCCTTTCGGCTTAACCAATGCACCTACGACCTTCATGCGACATATGGATAACCTTCTTCGACCTTTCATAGGAAAATGGGTTATTGTCTATCTCGATGACATATTGATTTTCGGTTGATCATGGGAAGAATATGTCGGACAACTTCGACAAGTCCTCGACACTCTCTAGCAACATTGGCTCTATTTGAACATGGACAAGTGATATTTTGCGATGACCATCATCAAATATTTGGGGTATGTAATTGACTCTACAGGTATTCACATAGATCCAAACAAAGTACAGATCCTCAAAGATTGGCCCATTCCTAGAAGCATTCAAGAACTAAGAAGTTTTCTTGGTTTAGAGAATTTCTATCGACGATTCATACTCGGCTTCAGTCACATAGCCTGGCCCTTGAATCAGTTGACGAAAGGAAATGGGAAAACTATCTTTCAATGGACAGAAACACATCAAGTAGCTTTTGAACAGCTCAAACACAAGCTCTGCACTTCACCAGTACTTGTGTTACCTGATTTGCATCAGCCCTTTGAGATTGAGACGGACGCATCGGACTATGCCTTGGGCGCAGTGATCACTCAGTCTAGTCACCCAGTCGCTTTTCATTCCGAGACTTTTAACGACATGGTTAGAAGATACTCGATGTACGAAAAAGAACTGTATGCCATTGTGTAATCTCTCAAGCAATGGGGGCATTACATCCTTGGAAAGGAAACAATCATTCTTACTGATCACAAGCCTCTATAGTTTGCTTCGACACAATCAAAGTTACAGAGAAACCGACAACTCAAGTGGATTAATTACCTACAACAATTTAAGTTGGTGATTAAGTATCGAAAAGGCAAGGCTAATGCTGCTGCAGATTGCCTCAGTCGACCACCCATTACTCTCCTCTTGACAGTGATGAGTATGCAGGGTTACGACATGACCACTTGGAAATAGTTGTATGAGGATGACAATGACTTCTCAACAGTCTTTCGACAGTTACAGACTAACAAGTCGTCGACCTCAGACTCCGAATACTTCCTGAAAGATACCTTGCTATACAAGCTTGGACAACTTTGTGTACTAACTAGTGAGCAATGACAGCAGCTCATTTGGGACGTGCACTACAGCAAGACTGTAGGACACTTTGGAGTAGCAAAGACACTTGATATTCTGCAGAAGTATTTCTTTTGGCCTACACTTAAATCTGATGTCAAAAAGTACATTCGATCATGCATGATTTGTGGCATTGCTAACCTACCTAATCGAAGATAGGGATTGTACACACCTCTGCCAGTTCCTAGTCGACCATGGGAATCTATTTATATGGACTACTTGATGGGTTATCCTACTACCAAAAATCAGCATGATGCGATATTAGTAGTAGTCGATTGATTTTCCAAGATGGCCATTCTCACGCCATGTAATAAGACCACGACAGCGTAGCAGACTACTCAACTCTTCTTTACACATGTTTGGAAACACTTTGGTTTACCCACAACCATCATTTCCAACCGACATTTCAGATTCGTCAGCATCTTTTGGAAGACCCTCTGGCAACAACTAGACATGCAACTCTCATTGTCGACAGCTTTCCATCCTCATACCGATGGATAGACAGAAGTTGTGAATTGCTTGGTAGTACAACTGCTTCACATGTACAATCACTAGCATCAATGCACATGGGATGATAGTCTTCCATACATTCAGCACAGCTACAATTGTGCTCAGTACAGCTCTATAGGAAAGAGTCCCTTTGAATTCTGTTATGGTTTTCAACCCTCAACAACTATTGACTTGATCAGCTCCTCAACACAACCAAAATCTGACACAGATCGCAGTTAGCGAGAAGTTGATAAAGCAGTCAAATTTTGAGAATAGATTTGCAACATTCAGCTACAAGCACAGGATATGTTGCATAGAGAAAACGAGAAAGATAAGGCCTGACACGACAAGCATCACACTCCTCATACATTTCACATTGGGGATAAGGTCTGGCTACATCTTAAGAAGGAGCACTTCACAAGTCCTTTCAAGAAGTTAAAACCTTTGCGATATGGTCCATACAGTATTCTTTGACAAATTGGTAAGAACGCTTTCTAGCTCGAGATTCCTGCTTGCCTGGGTCTGCATCCAGTCTTTAATGTGGATCTACTTCGACCATACCATGCACCCTTGTTGGAACATAATGATTTCTCAACAGAAGGTCCCGTAGACATCAATCCAGATATTCAAGAGCCTCTTCCTTGCGACAACATTGTGGGACTACGAGTACGCCTTACGAGGATGAACACAATTCCCTTATTTCAGGTTGCTAAAGTTGGCCAAATCCCATCTCAAGGAAAGTGGTACTCTGCTACTGAAGTGATCGACAAGTTTCCTCACCTTCACGAGCAAACAATGGGGTCCATTGTTTCTTAAGGAAGGAGGTCTGATCCACATCGCAATTGGAATTTGTTGTCGGATGCTAACTTCGACACATTCTTGACTAGTCTTCGTGGTTGATACAACTTCGACAAGTTTCGACGCAACAGGACTTCGACAACTTTAGCACTTTGACAGGTTATCGATTTCGAGACAACTCCAACGAGTCTCGACTTCGACATACTGTGACATGTTCCGCACCTTCGACATACTACGACATGTTCCACACCTTCGACATGTTCAACACCTCACAGTTCGCAACATCGGCATACAACGTCGACATGCGAGCGACTGTTGAACTTTGACAAACTGTCTCTCTGTCTCCCAATCGACTGTAACGGTTGAACAGTTGAACCGTTCTAACTTCTTCTTTGTAACTAAACATAATGGGCAGGCACCCAAGTGTCTTAGATTTCTATATAAGCATGTAAATTATTGTAACATATATCGGATCTTATCGGATCTTTATCTTGATCAATCTAGAACAGTTCACATTCCTTCATATTATCTGTGTGTATTTGTGTTATCTGTATTGCATAATCCTATTTTTGCTCATTCTGTTTATTAAGCTTTTGCCATAACAGATCCGACTCATTCAGTCGAATTGTTGTCCCCCTCGTGCTTCCTGGACATGATACGGATCACATAGGGTGACCTTTGGCCCTCCATGTATCATGAAATGACTCGATTCGACCTTTCACCTACCTTTGGAAGGCTATATATTGAGCTCTTATGGTACATGGAAGGAGGATAAAGGGAGAGCATCGAAACTCTATTGGATTTTTTCCATAACGTGAGCCTACATCCATTGATCCTAGTCATTATGAACCTCTTATTTTCACCTACCAAACTCCTTCATAGTTTGAGTTTTCCATTGCATGGGGGATTCAAGTGGTGGATACACAAGTGGAGGGACCTAGTTCTCAGTTCATATGAGTTGTCGGCAAGAGGTTGTATCATGTACTTCTTGTTTCATTAATAGAAATACTCATTTTCTCGTCCAATTGATGTTGTGAATGGTTTATTAACATTGGGTACATTTTCTTATTATATCATGGACCATGTTATTGTTTATGCTAATGTCTTTCATATATTATATGCACTTGTTTGTGTTTATTGTTGAGACTAAGCTGCATGTTCAAGTGTAGAGATTTGAAAGCTCAACGGGGATCTACATCAAATGTCTGGTTGAAGGATGGTTATTTATTCCACATCTTAGCATTTACATTTATATAGCATTACATTGGGAATTGAGTTGATTTCTGGTAGTCATATGTCTGTTGTGGTCTACGCCAAGCCATGGGAATTTTTTCTCTGTAACAATGCAGATTTGAAGAGAATACACAAAGAATTCCAGATTGGGGATCATGTTTACTTGAGAGTGAGACCAAGGAAGAGTTCCATGAAGTTGGGAAGTTGTGCCAAGTTGGCACCTAGATATTGTGGACCATTTTAAGTCCTTAATAGAATAGGACCAGTTGCATATAGGATTGCATTACCTGCTAACATGAAATAACATAATGATTTCCATGTCTCTTTGCTTAAGAAATATGTACATGATCCTAATCACATCATTGATTGGCATGTGATACAAGTGGAATCGGAGGGATAATTCCAAGTGGAGCTTATATGTATCCTTGACAGGAAAGTTACCTTAATCCAGAGGCAAGCCATCAGACAGGTAAATGTGAAATGGAAGCACCTTAGTCCAGAGGAGGCGACCTAGGAGCTGGAGGATTCCAAGAGAGTGGCATTCTCATTTTTGTTCAGTTTTGAGAACACCAAGGATGGTATTGTTCTAAGGTGGAGGGAGTTGTAATACCCCTACCCTGCCTTAATGATTATTGGCCTCAATGTAAATATTGTGTTTGTGCAGTGTGTGTTGATCCTAGTGTGGAGCTCAAGGCTAAGGCCACACTAGTGGATGATTAAGGTTTATTTTCATAGGAAAGTATTTGACAGTGAATCTATGCATGTGCTATTAAGCCATGAAATTTTGTAATGGATGTAAATGTTTAATATTGCAATGAAATACCCAAAAATGGCTAAGTGAGGTAGCTAATGAGAAGGGGGTGAAGGTATCCACTAGGGAGATTTGAGGGGGTCATGGGATGGTGATCCTTCCTGCCACTTGTGCAGGAGTAACAGATTTGATACCTTGTACGAGTATAGATTCGGTTATCGAACGTGGAGAAGGAAAGCCTGCGGAGGATATTTGGAGGATATAAAAACAATGCTGAGATCTGGGGAGAGGGTTCCGTCATTGGGATGCATTCATTTTGTTGGTGGTTCCGATAGAGGGTTCCAGAGGTTCCTACATTTTTTTCATTTCTCGGGGAAGCCATGCATTTATGTTAGGGGAGAGAACCTGGAACATAGAGAGAGTCGAAGTAGTGGAGCTGAGTACCGGAGGGATTCCATGCGTATGCATGATATTAGAGTAGAAACCTGAAGATGACTTGAGACGGAATTACAGGGCATGAATAGCTTGAGGAAGTTGTGTTAAGCCTGAAAATCCATGAGCAGAGAGTCGAGTTGCGGAACAGAGTTTAGTTCGCAACCCTGGAATGAACCACCTTGATTATTAGAAGTAAAAGATTGGTTTAGGGTGGGAGTACTTGACAAACCCAGTGAAGACTATGATCTCATTGAACTAGCAGTCAGACCTTCTTAAGCCTACCCTGAATAGTACTAGAAGGGAAGGGGCCTTGAGGGACTGTGTAGTAGAGAAGAGGGCCTTCCTTGTGTTGGGTGAGGTGGATAATGTGGGTGCCTTGTCTGTTGAGTGATTCAGATGTTTGTAGCTTTGTGGTTGAGCTCACAGGCTTAGTAATATCCTCCCTTTTCCCATGTATTCGTGATAAAACCATCTGTAGGTTGGCTTAGCATGTATATGCTTGACAAACCCAATTGTAGGGTGGCTTAGCATGAGTATGTTTGTAGGATTGATTGAAAAACCCAACTGTAGGTTGGCTTGGCATGGAAGTAGATATTGAATGTTAGAGAGCCGAACTAGCCCTCCTTAGTGGATACATAGCCTAGCTTGGGGGTGGTCTCTCAGCTGAAAGAGTACAGGATGGACAGAGACCTAAGTTTGGGTGGAACGTTGCTCTCACTTAGCCAGTTGCTAGGGCAACTTCAAGATACAAAGATAATTATTCTGTTGAATGAATGATGTTATTTCATGTATCATTTATATGTTGTGTTTCTTAACCTATTGAATGCATGTTATATGAATGGGAATAATAGTTATACCATGTGTAAGCCTCAGTGGAAGGCTGAGTGCAGGTTGAACACTTCATTCAGTTACATGATTTTAATTCATTACTAATCTTAGATTTGTTATATGTATCGTTAGCCTTAACTTATTTTATTATGTGTTTTGTTATGAGATGCTGGACCTTGTAATGGACTGCTTAACCTCACTTAATCATGGGGAGGGTTATGTGGCCTGATTTATTCCTAGACCACTCTGTGGGACAGAGGGAAGATGGGTTATGGTAGGGGATAGGTAGAGACCTGTTAAACGTTGGAAGGCACCTTAGAAGGTTTATAGAAAAAAAAAAATCAGAGGATAAAAGGAGGAGGTTAGATACTTCATTAGGGATGGTAGTTCTACCATTGGATAGAGATCTCCAAGAGCTTTCCAACGGTACCAACCTTGCCTCATTTGGACCCCGGATGAGGAAGTTATGCCTCTTAGAAGTTTGCATTGGTAAACTGTAGGAATAGAGAAGTTGGACTTCCGCAATTCCGACTTCCGCAATGTGCATTGCGGATTGCGAAAGGGGAAGTTTCTGGAAGTTTGAAGTTGGGATTCCACAATTCTGAATTCCACAATGCGGATTGCGGATTGCGGAAGGGGAAGTTTCCGGAAGTCTGAAGTTGGGCTTCTGCAATTTCGACTTCCGCAAAGTGGATTGCAGATTATGGAAAGGGAAGTTTTCCGGAAGTTGGAATTTGGACTTCCGCATTTTCGACTCCCGCAATGTGGATTGCGAATTTTGGAAGGGGAATTTTTCCAAAAGTTTGAAGTTGGAATTCCACATTTTTGACTTCCACAATGCAGATTGCGAATCGCAGAAAGGCACAATTACGGATTGCGGATTGCAGAAAGGCGCAATGTGGATTGCGGAAAGGCGCGATTGCGGATGGTGGATTGTGGAAAGATGCAATGTTGATTGTGGATTGTGGAAAGGTGCGATTGTGGGTTGCAGATTGTAGAAACACGTAATGTGGATTGTGGATTGCAGAAAGACGCAATTGCAGGTTGTGGAAAAATGCCATGCAGACTACAGATCACAATGAGGTATTGTGGATCCAAGTCCATTGCGACTATGTGTAGTTTTGGAAGCAAAAGAAGAAAAACTAAAAGTAACACCGAATCTTTAGTGGCATTGGAAGGCCATAAGGGAGGTCCAGGGACGTTACAATAAGTCTTGTAATGGTAAATCTCTTCTGCATTCTGCATTCAGTGTGAGGCACTCAACATACTTGTCCTCCAATAGAGCAAGACTTCTATTTCGAACCTTAGGTTCTTCTCTTTGTTCATCAGTGAACGTGGGCATAGTAGGCCTGGAGTATGATGGTGATTCCATCTTGAAGTCATTAGGCCAATTGTGAGGCCCATTATTTGAGAAAATATGGCCACCGCTGCTCCTCCTCTCACCATGTGGGGTTCCATTGCTGCTCCCTTCTCTTATCTTGCTTCCTAGCTTCTTGGCTAAGAACTCTCTAGTCTCCTTTATAGTCTGAGCAATATTGAGTGAGATATCTTGCAGACCCTTCATCGTGGTCTGAAACAAGTGTTTGATATCATTTTCATCATTGGGAAACATATTTGATTCCTCCTGTAGTTTCCATTCAGTAGAATTAATTTCTTCTTCCTCTTCTGACAAAGGATCTTTCTTCTTGTAATCTGGATATATTCTTGGAATCATAGGAAAAATTAAAGAGCAGGTTTAGAGGACCATTCTATCATACCACTGTAATGTACCAACTCAGGGTTGTGGCACAAAAATCTAGACTTCTCAAAATTGACTAAAACAGTGATTGTGGAAGCTAAATGGACAAGCCTCAAACATCAGAGAGGATCATTAAAATTAATTTAAATTAATTGCATCATAAAATATAATTTCAGAAATTTTCATGAGGATTTGGACAAGCCTCACACTAAAACTAGTAAAAGTGCATTATAAGACTACTCAACTAGTTCGAATTATGGGTTCCCAAACAATGCTCAAAGGATCACGAAATTTTGAACCAAGACTTGGATCATGACAAAAAACATGTTACTCAAATCCAAAAACAATAATGACTTCATATGGACTTATACTCATTGACTTATGAAATACACACTGAAAGCTAGTCAAATTCTAGGTAAATATGGAAGGGGTCGAGAAATAGGAGAAGAAATCAGAGTTATGTAATTTGTATTGAATGGAATGATATCATAACATTATATCATATTTTATTACATCATAAATAGTCAAATATTCCTCTTATAAAGTTATAGAAATATCTCTCTTCTTCTACACAAGAAACTAGCTGTGGAAACTCATAGAAGTCTTGAAGATTCGAACTCTGAACTGGATGATGATGCTTCTGAACTTCAGATTCGACTTGATTAGCTACATGACTTACAATTAAAATTAGTGACAATGTTTGAATTCCATCATCATCTCATAGAAATATGGGGTACATCCCCCAAACTTTGCTAGGGGTACATCTGCCAAGTCTTAGATGCACAATTGCACTCATACAATTTCTCAAAATAACAAAAGATGTGAATGTGGTGCTCAGGGAAATATTTATAGATGTTGAATGAATTGGAGAGAAATTCTCCATGAGGAATTGTCCCTCCTTGAGTGGATGAGGAAAGCTTGCTTTCCTTCCTTTCCTTCCTTTCCTTTTGCTTTGCTTTGGCTTTCCTTCTTTTTCTTCTTTTTCT
Source organism: Larix kaempferi (assembly GCA_027924585.1). NCBI lineage: Eukaryota > Viridiplantae > Streptophyta > Pinopsida > Pinales > Pinaceae > Larix > Larix kaempferi. Next base: position 463,940 of record BSBM01001213.1, on the reverse strand, counting down.
GACATTCCTTCTTTTCTGAACTTTCCTGCTTTTCATACTTTCTTGCTTTTCCTGATTTATGCTTCTTTCTGATTTATGATGCTTTTCTTGATTTATTCCTCTTTTGTTATTTTTGGAATCATTTTTGGACTCATGTGCTTTCCTTAACTTCTTCCTCAAGTTTCTCCTCCAACCTTATCCACTAATGCGCCCTAGTGGAGCATTTTCTCCATTTATTCAGCATAACAATTAAATATTAAATGCACCATAAATATTTATTCCAAGTGTATAGAAACTATGGATAAAATTAAATGCACACTCCTAATTAATTAATTGCCTGGAATACAAAATTTAACCCCATCGTTATGCAACTGCCTCCTCAACCCAAGGGATTGGTTGGGTTAGGAAATTGTTCCAATGCTCAATTTTGTGGGGACATGACATTATGTGACAATAGGAATAGGTTATAATTACACCATAGGCATTTATTTAAGGGTTAGGCATTACTCCACACTTTTTCATTTGTCAAAGACATATGGAACACTAGTACATGTGGAAATTTTTCCCACGGAAAATCATTGCTATTGCAACACTTTTCCATTGCTATAGCGATAAATAGGACTCCTTGTTTTCGTGGCACTAATTTCGTCACTGTAAAAACATTTTCCAACATTTGTGGCTATAGCACCGAATGTTCGTGGCTATAGCACCGAATGTTCGTGGCTATAGAAACAGATGTTTATATTTTAAAAAAAAGTAAATGAAGTGATCTACGTCTCTCTAGCCATGAACGTTCGTGGCTATAGCACCAACAGTTCGTGGCTAGAGCGACGAATGGTCATATTTAAAATAAATAAGTGAACTGATCTCCATCTCTCTAGCAACAAAAGTTCGTGGCTATAGCACCGAAAGTCCGTGGATATAGTGATGAATGTTCATATTTAAAAGAAATAAGTGAACCGATTTCCGTCTCTCTAGCAACGACAGTTCGTGGCTATAGCAACGAAAGTGTGTGGCTATAGTGATGGATGTTCATATTTAAAAGAAATAAGTGAACCGATCTTTGTCTCTCTAGCAATGAAAGTTCGTGGCTATAGCACCGAAAGTGCGTGGCTATAGCGACGAATGTTCATATTTAAAAGAAATAAGTGAACTGGTCTCTGTCTCTCTAGCAACGAAAGTTCGTGGCTATAGCACCGAAAGTGCGTGGCTATAGCACCGAAAGTGCGCGGCTATAGCGACGGATATTCATATTTTAAAAAAAAAAAGTAAAGCGATCTCCATCTCTCTAGCAACGAACGTTTGTGGCTATAGCACCGAAACTTCGTGGCTATAGCACCGAACGTTCGTGGCTATAGCACCGAAAGTGCGTGTCTATAGCGACGGATGTTCATATTTAAAAGAAATAAGTGAATAGATCTCCGTCTCTCTAGCAACGAAAGTTTGTGGCTATAGCACCAAAAGTGCGTGGTTATAGCGATGGATGTTCATATTTAAAAAAAATAAGTAAAGCAATCTCCGTCTCTTTAGCAACGAACATTTGTGGCTATAGCACCAAAATTTCATGGCTATAGAGATGGATTCACATATTTAAAAAAAATATGTCCATCGCTATAGAAACGACAAGCCCCGGCAAGTTTCGATGAACTTGCTATACTAGCGACAGAAATTTCCGTCGCAAGTGTAGCAAGTTCGTTGAAACTTGCTAGCACTTGTCATCTCTATAGCGATGGACATGTCTATTTAAAAAAAAATAATAATAAATAAATTTGGAGATGATTGCATATGAGGGCATCAATTCGACAATATTGATTGGATTTTGAACTGTTTCATATAAAGATCAATATGAAGAAACTAGGAGCATAAAACCCAAAGGACTGACAACTTTCGAGAAATATGTGGAATCATGAAAGTATTTTTTTGCAAACTTAATAGTAAAGGATGTGCCCCGTTTGCAAGGCCCAAAACTAGACTAACTGTATGCACTTGACAATAATATACACACTCTAATGTAAAGAGACTTGAAAACCATATTACATTTCTATTTCTTGGTTTGCTTTAGGATTCTATTTCTATGCTGAAAAAAGATTGAAAAGAAGATTTCCCACATCTCTATAGTTTTGATGTGCAAAAAAGTTAGGAGGGCCAGTATTGTAGAAAATATCTTGAAATTGATTATTGATGTCTAATGTGGGCCTACAGAGGACATTTTAAGATAGTGCTTTTCATTCTCCATCTTATTAGTATCACCTTCTAGTATAAAATCCAACCAAAGAATCTGTATTGACCTTGGGAAAACCAGTACTGCCACTTGTATACATTATAACTGCAACATCAACAGCTACCGGAAAATCTGGATCAATAGGTCTCTCCCGACCCATACTCTCAACTCTAGACATAGATGACATTGTCCAGCTACTGCTCCTCAAATCACATTGATACAGATTTGCATTCCTGACATATAGGTGACTTCGTGGCAGATACATGAAAGCTGGATGTAACGATAAAACTATTAGATGTAATGATAAAAAACTGGGGATTTATACACCTTTCACACATTTCCTAATCTCTACATAACATTAAAGAGAGATTAAACATGAAAGTCCTATTACTAGCAAAATTGACTTATTTATTTCCATCCTTGGCAATTGCCAATTTCACTCGCTCAACAATATCAGGTAATGTTTGGATATGCTCTTTGACTGTGTGATTTATACATGATTCTAACTCTTGCATGGCACCTTCTTTTTGAATGCTGAGTTTGGTTGCCTCTAATCTGTCTTGATTTCATCTTAAAACTCTTTGGTAATGAATATTATGCTCTGTTTCATTTCATGGTTGATGTTATATGTTAGAGTTTGTTGATGGAAAATGTTAATGCTGAAACTTGAAGGTTGATATTGTTGATGACTGATCATTTGATGGCAATGTTATAAGTTATAGATACTAGATGATTGATGTTATATGTGTACTAAATGGTTAGATCTATGTTTTCTTTTTTTTCTACAGCTAATTTGGCATTATGCATGTTTTCTTTCATATATATATATATATATGCTCTCAAAAATCTCTGCTCCCGAAAGCATTTTAAAAATTCGCTTCCTGCTCCCAATAGCCTTGGCCCTGAATTTCCATATTGTTGTGTGTATACCTAACCTTAGCTCTCCAATGGTTTGATCTAATCTCGTGACATGAGGCATCTACACTCTTTAGATTTCCTTACAATGCTTTGTTTAATCATATCCGTGGTATTGGTAGGTGTTTCCTAATCTTCAATTTCTAGTCATAGGAAGTGATTATATGAACACAGATCTGCCTATCATGTATTAAAATTTGTCAATATCTTGCTCCTAACAAAAACCATTTATCATTCTCTGTGACATGTGCTTACAGAAAAAATGATGAACATGTGTACAAGGAAAACATTTCTTCCTTCATACCAATTCCCAACTCAAATCTGAGTTTGGCAGCCACTTTGCTTTTGGAATTATCATTAGTTTCTTTTGGGTTTGCTGAATGTAAAATGTAAAATAATTCTTTCTTACAAGAGAAAATATTACTCTTGTTTGGAAAGGATCGTAATAGCTTATATAAAACCCCAATGATCTAGATATTGTGTTAAGATTTTCATTAACACTAATCTATATAACAATCTATTACGACTTTTCACTTCAAGATGGGCTAAAGAATGTGGTCATTTGTTCTTCCAGTGCCAATACGGTAGGCACTTTACACATGACACACTATAACCTCAAAGCTGTAACTCATGGATTCCATGAGTGCAAAGCATACAATAAATTTTCTTACTACATATTACAGGTGTTCTAATCTACAATATAAAATCTTCCCCAGCCACAATTCTGACAAAACAATCCACCACACCAAGACAGGAAATTTCAACAAAATAGAAGATGCACATCAATACCATCTGTAGAATCAAACTTCAAAGTAGCTTGCAATTAGTTACAATATTTACAAAGCCTCAAAGGATATTCTTTAAACATATATGAAAAACTGGCATTGCTAACAACAGAAGTCAATTATCTGTTATCCCCACCCCATCATTTTAAATATCTACAGAACACTCATGCTGTAAGGTAAGAAAGTTGTAGAAAACCTCAAGGTCACTACAGCACAAAGCATAAATACTATATGATGATTATCATAATCACACAACTCGGACCTGGCAACATCTTGGCGATGCAGCAAATCCCAACTGATTAAAAAATCACGGCACATAAACTCATCAAATCTGGGCAGCACTCTAATATTGAAACATTCAGCAAAATTCAGCAATAACATGATAAGTTTGACCAAAATTAGGTGAATGTTGACCAAAGTCAAATCAGCTCACCAAGTTGGCCTCACTTAGTACTTGTAGGCAAGTCCTTTTCCAAATTATATTTCTTGATAGTTATCCGAAAGACCAATGCACTATGTAAAGATAAAATATGTGAAATAGATTCTTTCTTTTCATGACTTGAACATGTACCCATAAAATATTATGAGGCTTGAAGACTCAGTCTTCACAGAACCTAGATGAATAATTAGACTACTCCCACTATATGGTAATGTCAACTCCATATACAATGATCAAACAATAGAATGGACCATGTTTTGATTGAACAATGGTGATTCCTCAATCAGAAGATCTCTAGGCACAAAGTGATCATTTATTTAATACAGAGAATATATCTGCCATATTAAGAAATGCATAACTATATAAAGAGATAATCATTACAATAAAATGAAGGATGTATAAATATTGTAATAGAACCTCTTAGTTAAAACTTAATACCTATGACTCAATCGTATCCTTTATAATAGTAAAATGGTTGTTATTATTTGTTAATTAATATATTGACTTAGGACTACATAGATACATCACATGTCTTCCACTCTTGAGTTGTGCCAAGCTAGAAGCATAATTTGAAAAGGCTTATGTCCTCTTGATAGTAATATATCATATATGGCATTCTTTATGTAATAAAGGTTGTCATCTTACAAATACTTTTCAAATTATCCACAACTGGAGAAAGTTCCTCTCACCACGGATACAGTGCCATACATTTGACATTCATCAGGAAGACAGATTCTTGAAGTTGCTTTTATTGACCACAGAATTCTCTACTCAAAATTGTCATCAAATTATCAAAACGGGAATTTATTGTTAGATGTTTTGATTTACTGTTAATCAATCTTCAAATGTTTTGAGTTCTTGTTGATTATTTGACAAGGTGAAAAATATCAAAGAATTTCCCACACAGATCAAGGATTAAATGCACATGATTGAGTACTTGAGCTGATATATGCCATCTACGGGTGGTGTGATCGTAAACACATAAGTCATAACTACCCCTAGATCTTGATTCTAACAATCACAAATAATAATATGAGCCTTCAAGAATTGTTTTTAAACTGAACCACTAAATTTAAAAGGCATCCAAACTGGAACTAAACTGAGGAGAGAAAATGCATGTTTTTGGCATGCATGCACCCTCTACCTCTCTTCCTCCATAAATGCTCCTGCACCCTCATTATTGTTTTATGGAATTGCTGAAGGGGGTTGTATAGAATTGCAATATTGCTGTACGGAATTCTGCTAGAAGAGGTTTACCTAGTTGCAATACAAACCTGCACACCTATCACATGCCTTCTCTGTGTGTGTTACAGATTGAACTAGCATGTGTGGTTAAATCCCCAAATAACAAGGCTATCCCAACTATAACTTAGAGGTGTTACCCACTGTCACCTCGATAACCACCTCTTTGCACTTCAGGTTGGCTCCTCACCAACTCAAGGGGGGGTTCCCTAGGATAGGATGCTAGGCTATGGTATTGTAGGCACATGGTGGTTTGAAGAGTTAGCTTTAGCAAAACTTGAGGTCTTCTTTGTAGTATCGGTGATGGGAGGGTGACGAAAACTAGTGCAAATCCCTAGGGCATGTGGAGTCTCGGCTGACCATTCTTGGGCCTTGTTTGAAAGTAAATGCTACAGCTTGATTTAGCACCTATTTGGAAAAGTCCCAATCCACTAGTGCTATCAAGAGAAACAATGTGCACTCAAGTTTCCTATGATGCTACTGGTATTAATGGCACTCTTCCATACACTTTTTGACATACTAAAAAGTAAAATTCCAACAATTCTTCTGTCAAAATCACCAAGGATTGACTGAAAGGTACATTTTTATTAAGGCCATGACAGGAGGAGTTCAATCAAATTCAACAATCAAGCACCAACACCACCAACATCAAGGTACATAGAGAGGTTGATGTACTTGATTAAATTCCAATCCGTTACCCTCAGACATGATAGAATCTAGTGGAAAAGGTTGCAATCATGAAATCCTGAAACTGTTAAGGCTATTGAATTTTGAATGGGATCTAAAATTCTACTTTTTGCATATGAGGTCCAATGAGGTTGGAACCACTCTAAAACATCCTAAAACAATTAATGGTAATGTTAAAATTTTAAGTAAAACATGTCTGATGCTACAAACATCAACAACCCGTTCCCAGCAACTCAGTCAAACCAATTGGTTAAAAGTCCAAGCTGTTGGTTTTTAAAACACCGATCCTACCTACTCTGCCTTCGTCTTTTGAAATTAATGGCTTTGAGAATGGGAAGTGCCTCAGGTACTATTTAAAGATTGGAGAAGATGTTTCTAATAATTATAAGGATAATTCCAATTAGCTAAACTCAGCAGTGACCTATTCAAGTTGACCACGAGTGATTTATGGAAATCAGACTGACAAAAATCTTCCACTTCATCTTCCATGGGAATTATATTGAAAATTAATTCCTACATCAACGATATAATCATAAAGTAGAAATTCTGGTCAGAGTGTCCATAAACTTCGCTGAAAATAGGCCAATATCTGCATGATCTTAAATCACAGCAAGATAATCAATTCACAAGTTCACAGATTGGTCTAAATGTTCTACTGACATTATTGTATCAATAAGATGTAGGTAACATTACTAGGAGCACTGTATAATAAAAGATAATCAGTATTGCACATGAACCTCTTTGTCTATGAAGAGGTCCCTATCTTGTGTTGAGTTAACACCACAAATGGAGGCATTCTCATTGAATGATGTGTGACATGTTTCATACCTACACATTTTTTCATCACATTTATAAATCTATGCTTACTAACTAGGAGTTGAATAAGAGCTTCCATGATTGTTTTTACATTCTTGTGCATGTTGTGATTAATATTTCTTCTCTTATTTATTAAATTTATGTGTAAAAATCATTACATATTGAACTGGCATGTGTGATTAAATCCCCAAAGAATAGGCTAGCCCAGCTACAACCTAGAGGTGTCACCCATTGTTGCCTTGATAACCACCTCTCTACACTTTGATTGGCCCTTTTGCAACTCGAGGGGGACTTCCCTAAGTAGGATTGATAGGGTATGGAAATGAGGAAAAAAGGTAATTTGAAGATTTTTCCCTAGCAACAGTTGAGGTCTTCTAGTAGTAAAGGTGTTCTTTTGGCATGTAATAGAAAAAACTGTCACTGTTTTCTCCTTTGTTATTTGGGTATAATGAACTCCTGCTTATGTATGCACACCTCATTCCTACTACAATTTTAGTTCATGTGTGGAGTTTAAAATGGGTGATGGTCCATAAAAATTGTTTATCTATTTTAATTCAATGTGTGAGTTGTGCATATGTACAGGAATATTATCAACATCAGCCTCAACAGGCTGCAAATAACATGTAAAGGTAGGGGGATTCACAATATGGTTACAACATCCATATCAACAACATACAAAACAACCATATCAATAGCAAAGTCAATAGAAACTATCTACATTCAAACCATAATATCAGGTCGGTAAAGAAACTCTGTCTATATTCTACACTTATGCAACATGTAGAATGGCATTGGAAATTTCACTTTCCATTTTCTAGATGCCAATATTTTAATTGATACAAAAGTATGGCCAATTTTCTTCCCCAAATCTACTGTCCATGGAACTTTCACAAAGTTTATTTATTCATAAAATTTTGTCACTAAATCTTAATCAAATCTATGGTTAGACCACATTCTTAGCAACCTTATGGACAGTATTATGCACAACCAGCACAAAACTATTTATAGCCTCAACAACAACCACAACAGGGCCAGGTTAGATCCTATTTTATTGTTTTAGAGATTTATTTGTCTGAATCCAAGATTGAGTCGTATATAAACTTTAAGCTATTGAAAATGGCTTTTGAGTCTCTACTACTGTTTTACTCATGAAACTTCTTTTTCATGAGTGCTGGGAAGCTGATCCTAACCGCATGCATGGCTAGAATTAAGGTTTAGGGCTGCTTATGTGGCAGACCTCATCAAAATTTGGCTTTTCTGCTGTTGTGACCTTAATAATGCACAGAAGTGTCTAAGATGCACCCAAATTCAAGAATTAGGGCATCTACATGCTGTTTGATGGTTGAAACAATGTATAGGATCACTATTTAAGGTTGTTAGGGGGGCAGAGACATACCCAGAATTAGTGTAGATGTCCTCCATGCTGCTGTTATTTTTCCCTCAGAATCAGCCTAGACTGCATCCTTCGCACCCAGGTTTTAGTTTTTTCATTGCTGTTGTGATTGGCCAGAACACACCAGAATCACTTCTTAATGCTGGTTTAAGGTAAAAAACTGACCATAATGGATGACAAAGTTACATTCGCAATCTGCCCCTACAATATCTCCTTATAATGCCCTGAATACATCAAAACTGCAACCTCAAAACAACCTAAGTGAACACCATGCAATATAGGTGGTAACACATCTCATTGATTTCATAATGAAGCACATAATGGATCCCAAGAAAGAGAACAACATTTGCGAGGAGTTGGCTACACGAGGCAAATATGAATACAAAGAAGACTTTCTCCAATTATATAAGATGAATAAGATATATGATTGCTACAATATGAGGCAAGATGTTATAGCATGCCAACAATAATGTTACTCTCAAGAATAATGATACATGAATAAAAAAGGCACAAGGAAAGCTTTATCCAAGACACCAATAGCAAAGTACAATGAATCATCAATAATCATCTCATTTAAACAAGGAAGATGATTGTATTGCACATATTTAGAGTGCACGAGGAAGATGATGATATTCCCATATTTATGTTAGTTTTTCAGAAATTTCAATCTGATCTAGGATCTTAACTAAGACAATAACATGTACAACATATCTACAACATATCAACAGCATATCAATTTTGATGTATATGTAACTTCGGAATGTATTTCATCTATGTATTTCATATATATTTATTGTACCCTTATAAGAGATGTGTTATTCCTCTATAAGGAAGTGTCGTCATGTGTATTGACAAGTGTTGCAAGTGTGTGTACTTGGTGACGGGTTATTAGACAACCATGTGTGGGGTCAGCCCTGAAATATATATTATATTGTGGATGTACCTAGCTAGACAAGTTGGCCCCATAAGGTCACTGGGAAAACAGGTTAGTATAAATAGAGATCAGGAGATCTCTATTTGTATCACTCATAAACTCACAATTCTCTCACTTAGAAAGTGGCGCACTAGTGAGGAGGAGGATCATCTGCTACTAGGAGACTATCTCAGTTTATTTTGGTTGTACTTTGGTTGATCCATTGTTCTCTCTCTATCTCTGAGGAAGTTGTGGGGTTTTCACGTTAGGGTTTTCCCCATGGAAACTCTGTGTCTCTTGTCTCTCATGCTTTTGATTCTTATGATGATTGTCATGCTTATTGTGATTGTCATGCATTGATATATTGTATATGTTATTCTCTCAGTAAAGATCCTAGAGTATTGTGAATTAATGCTCAAAATTTAACATGGTATCAAAGCTAACCTGAGAAGAAGACATTTTGCAGTGACAGAAACTTGAGTTTCTTGTTTATTGGGTTTCTCTCCATAGATTTTGGAAAAGCAGTATAGTAGATTGACTCTACTCATCAAGGAGAATCTATCTGTCCAATCAGAATTGAATTCTGAGCATTTTCAGATTTGGCCCTAAAAATTAGGGTTTCCACAAAAATAGGAATTTCTGAAATCTAAAGACATAGCTGGAAGCTCCTTGCAAAAATCGAAGTTTACAGCTTTGGATCGAGTTTTTTGGCTGGGTAGATCTCCGGGAAACGCAAATCCTAATTCAGGGCTCTCCCTAGTGAACCCGAGAGGACAAAAAGGCAAATCTGAAGGGTAAAGCTTTGCTGATCTCTAATTCTGAATACACCAAGTTGATCAGCTCATCAAGGCGCATCTTTCTATCCTTTCAGAAAGTTGAAATTCACATTTTGAATTTTTAGGGTTTTTTCGACAAACCCTAATTCGGGACCAGATCCAATTTTCAGCATTTCAAGTGGTAAGACCTAAATCTTTTCTATTTACATTTGAAGTACTCTTTAAAATGTCTCACCACACCAAGATTGAGGATAAGCTTGAAGGGGCTGATAACTTCCGAGCTTGGAAGTATAGGATTGGGTTAATCTTGGAAGAGAATGAGTTGGACTCATATATAAAAGAAGACATCCCTATCCCAGAGGATGAAGAGGCTAAGGTATTGCATAAGAAGAACTTGGTCAAGGTAAAGAGAATCATTGCTGATTCTATCAAAGACCATCTCATACCCCATGTATCTTCTCTAAAGACACCCAAGGCTATGTTTGACTCTTTAACCAAGCTATTTGAAGGGAAGAACATAAATCGGAAGATGACCCTACGGAATCAATTGAAAGGGGTCAAGATGTCGAATGTAGAAACCATTCAATCCTGTTTCTCCAAGGTCTCTTAGATCAAGGAACAACTTGAAGCTGTAGATGAAATGGTGGAGAATGGTGAAATTGTTATGACCACTTTGAATGGCATACCTAGGTCATGGGACTCTTTTATCCAGGGGATCTATGCCAGAAAGAAATTAATCTCCTTCGGCAGATTGTGGGAGGAATGTTCTCAAGAATAAGCAAGGCTTGTGGCAAGATAAGAGAAGATGGGGAATGAAGATCAAGCTCTCATAGCTCACACTAAGAAGGGAAAGTTCAAGAGGGAGCCATCCCATCACAAGAAGAAGTCTTCTCCTCATTATCACAAAGACAAGAAAGATCTAAGGTGTTTCACTTGTAATGAGAAGTGTCACTTTGCTTCAGAATGTCCCAAGAACAAAAGGGACAACCACAAAAACTCCAGCAAGAAGAAGAAGGGTAGCAAAAGAAGGTACCATGCTCATGCTTCCAAAGATGATGAACCTCCAAAGAAGAAGGCTAGGGCAGAAAGTGATGATAGTAATGATGACTCATCAAGTGAAGAAGAGTATGTTCTAATCTCTGCTCTAACAGGTACAATCTCCCATGGTTGTAATGATTGGTTAATTGACAGTGGGGCTTCCAAACACATGAATGGGTTTAAAGAATCTTTTGTAAATCTGTCTGAACATGAATCACCCCATAAGGTGAAACTTGGGGATGATTATCAATACCCAATCAAAGGAAGTGGTGAAGCCTCCTACAACCTAGATTCTGGAAAATCTTTGAAGATGAAAGAAGTCCTTTATGTACCTGGGCTCAAGAAAAAATTACTCTCCATCTCTGCACTAGATGCAAAAGGTATGAGGGTTGCATTTGTGGATGGCCAAGTCCTAATGTGGCCAAAGGGAAAGACCATAGATGATGCAGTAGTGATTGGAGAGCAAGAGGGAGGTTTGTATAAATTGAAAGGACAACCTGAACATGCCATGGTGCATGAATCCATGGAGCCAAGTGAACTTTGGCATAGAAGAATTGCTCATATGCACTATAGGGCACTTCCAATTGCAAGCAAGGCTATAGAGGGTCTTCCTGAGATCAAGACCAAGCATGAAGGTGTTTGCAAAGGATGTGCAAAAGGGAAGAACATTAAGAAGGAATTTCCAAGCAGTGAAAGCAAGGCAAAAGGTATCATGAAAATCATCCACTCAGATGTATGTGGTCCTATGTCATCCAGTTCTCTAAGTGGGTATGTTTACTATGTCTCATTTATTGATGACTTCTCCAGGAAGACTTGGGTATACTTCTTGAAAAACAAAGATGAGGTTGTAAAATCTCAAGCACAGTTGAATCTAGCTACTGTGGATTCCTCACTGGTGAAAGATTGCACAACATTTGCAAGAATTAGCATAAAAAATTTAAATGAATGAAGAACAATACACATGAATTGGTGAATAATGTCAATATTATTAACTGTCCAACCTTAACAAAGGTTAAGAACACCCATATATACAAATCTGGAAGAATTCGAATCCATCTGGAGTGTTCACACTGATCTAGCTTAGAAAAAGCTCAAACCCCCCTAGGTTGACCAAAAAATCCCAAACCATCCCAAACTGGTTCGAATCTGCAGTGTGAATGCTGGGAATGACTGGACAGGCCCATGTGACCTCACACATGTGAAGAAACTGGTTGGTTAGAGGTTTGGAGTCTAAAATTGGTCAAAAATGTGACAAAACAAGGCAAGATTGTCCACAAAGAGAGCAAATGCGCCCTAGGTAGAAGAGAAGCATGCTGAGTGCATTAAATGACCTGAGGAGGGCGCTCTAGGCATGCTGAGTGCATTAATTGCCCTGGGGAGCGCTCCACATAGCTGGTTTGACTCAGCACTTGTTCACATTTGCCATCTAGTTCATGATAATTGACCATTTAGTAGCTAATCAACTTAGGGATGTAATCATTAATCACTTGGGCTAATTAATCATCATTAATAAATGATTAATGTACATAGGTGGAAAAATGTTCTAACACCCCCCCTTAAGCTAGACTTAGTGAAATATCAAAAATTAAGGCCTTGGCAACTAGGCTCAAGTCACCTTTTACATCATAAAATTTATTTGTCCATGTAACCAAGGTAAGGAGGAAAACAACATGGGAAATAAAACCTCCCCTCTAAAATGGACATGTGGCATATATCAAAATACACCAATCATCACCATGCATCACTCACCCCAAGCAAAGATCTAAGGTGAGTGAAGGTCTTCTCGGTAAAACACTTGGTGAAGATATCAGCAGTTTGCTCACTGGATGGGCAATACTGCAATGCTATGATCCGGTCATGCACCAAACCACGAATGTAATGCATGTGTATCTCTATGTGCTTGGTCCTCTGCCTCTGTACTGGATCGGTAGAAATCTTGATTGTACTTTGATTATCACACCAAAGAATAGTGGGTGAATCAAAGACAATCCCGAACTCTGCAAGAATACCTTGCAACCAAACACATTGTGTGGCTGCATTGACTGCTCCCCTGTACTCGGCCTCAGCTGAAGATAAGGAAATAGTGCTTTGTTTCTTGCTTGACCAGCATATAGGTCCATGTGCAAGCATAAAGACATAACCGGAAGTTGACTTCCGATCAATACAATCACCGGCCCAATCAGAATCTGTAAATCCTACTCGTTCAAGGGATGAACCAGCAGCATAATGGATACCAAAAGACTTAGTACCCTGAACATAATGAAGGATCCTCTTGGCTGCCTTCCAATGGATCTCATGAGGCTCTTGCATGTGCCTTGCAACAGCCCCAACAGCATATGACAAATCTGGTCTAGAATGAGTAAGATATAGCAAACTCCCAACAAGTTGCCTATACAACGAACTGTCAACTAGTGGTGAAGAACCCCATTCTGTAAGCTTAACTCCTGAAAGAAATGGAAATTTTGCAGACTTACATTCAGCCATCTTAAATTTCTGCAGCAAATCTGAAGCATACCTTGACTGACATACAGAAATTCCATTCACAGATTGATCAATCTCCAAACCCAGAAATTGTTTTAGCAATCCTAGATCGGTCATGGAGAATGCACTGTGCAATGCTCTCTTAACTGAGTCAAGTTCTTTGGTGCAGCTACCAGTGATCAAAAGATCATCAACATACAGTACAATAATCAATATCAGATCACTAACATGCTGCATATACACATTTGGATCAGACTTACACCTCTCAAACCCCAAAGATAGCAGAAAATTGTCCATTTTTGCATACCATGCTCTAGGAGCTTGCTTGAGCCCATAGAGTGACTTGTTCAACCTGCAAACAAGTGTATGATCAGAAATAAAACCTTCAGGCTGCTGCATATAAATCTCCTCATTCAGATCCCCATGAAGAAAGGCACTTTTTACATCCATGTGATGAATCTCCCAGCGCTTGGAAGCCCCAATGGCCAAAACTAGTCTTATGGAGTCCATCTTTGCCACCGGTGCAAATGTCTCTGTATAGTCCACTCCTTGGACCTGAGAGTAACCCTTAGCTACTAACCTGGCCTTATACTTCAGATCAGAGCAATCAGATCCAATTTTGGTTCTATAAATCCACTTGCATTGCACTAGTTTCCTCTTGGGAGGAAGAGGGACCAAATCCCAAGTTTTGTTCTCATGGAGTGAGTTCATCTCCTCTTGCATGGCTGATTGCCACCTTGGGTCTGTACATGCTTCTGAATATGACATTGGATCAGATCCAACCATCAAATAACATGCCTCACTCAGATCAGAATTATTATATGCAAAGGAATTGTGAAATTGAGATCTAGTTTTCCTAGCATCTTGGGGATCTCCCACTAGCTCTCCGGCACTTTGAATTGTTTTCTCTGCCCACTTGGGCCTTGAGGGAGGGATATGTTCAGAATCCATATCAACATCATCTTCAGCAATATCAGAATCAGAAATATCAGAGAAAGAATCACTACTTACTTCATCATCAAGACGAGGAAATGAGCATTCCCCATCACCTTGTTCACTAGCTTGCAAGAATTCTTCCTCTTCGAATTTGACACTTCTTTCAATGAAAGTTTTGTGAGTGGATGGATCAAAGAGCTTGTAGCCCTTGGAATCCTCTTCATACCCAACCATGATTGACTCCTTGATTTGGGGCTGCAATGCCTTTCTCTTCTCCGGTGGAATTCTGGCCCAAGCCCTTGAGCCAAAAATTCTGAAATGTGAGACATTTGGCTTGTGGCCCATCCAAGCTTCAAATGGAGTGATTCCTTGCAATGCTTTGTGTGGTGCCCTGTTCTGAACATATGCTGCACAATTCATAGCTTCAGCCCATAATTTAGGAGACAAATCCCTTGCTTGCAACATGCAAGTTGCCATCTCTTTCAGTGCTCTATTTTTGCGCTCTGCAACACCATTTTGCTGAGGTGTGTAGGGCACTGAGTGTTGCATCTGAATGCCATGCTCTTGACAGAGCTGCTGCAAATTGTTGTTGACATACTCTCTACCATTATCAGTCCTCAAAATATTCATGGCCTTCCCACTGAAGTTCTCAACCATGCTCTTAAAAATCTTGAAACAATCAAAGACTTCAGATTTTTGCTTAAGGAAAAATAACCAGCAGTACCTTGAGTAGTCATCGATGAAGGTGAGCACATATTTGCTGCAGCCATAGGAGGGTGTGGGGAGTGGCCCTATGAGATCAGAATGCACTATCCCAAGAGGTTGATCAGCCCTCCTAGCCTTCCCTTTATCATACTTCCTTTCAGGATGCTTCCCAACCATGCAACCCTTGCATGTTCCACTCGAAAATCTGATTTGGGGCAGCCCTTCTACCATATTTTCTTTGCTTAAAAATTGAAGATATCTGTAGTTTAGGTGCCCATACCTTTGATGCCATAGCTTGCTGGTCTCATTCCCATGTGACAGTAGCACACTTGGTGAAGAAAATTCGAGGAAGTGGGAGAACATGTACATCTTCATGTCATGGTCTGCAACACCCTTTGCAACAATTTTCCCGGTGGAAACTTCTGATATCTCCACTTCATCCTAAGTGAAGACCACCTTCTTTGCTGCTCCAGTATGAGTCATTTGATATATAGAGAGCAAGTTTGCTGCAAGATTTGGCACATACAGCACATTGGAGAAGAAGCCATTCTCCATAGAGATTTTCCCAATGCCATGAGCAGGGATTTCTGAGTCATCTCCCATTCGAATTGAGAGACCACTGTAGGGAGCAAGTTCAGAAAACGAGTCTCTTGAGGAAGCCATGTGCCTTGAGGCACCTGAATCAATGATAAACAAAGGTGAATGAGATGAGCTAGCCACCAAAGCATGGCAGCTCTCCTTGTCTTCAGAAACGCACTCCTTCTTCTTGGAACTTTCAGGAAGAGGAATATTATTTTTCTGTAGGAGATGTGTCATGGTGTCTATGGTTTTCTTCATGCATGAGCTCTCTGGATGAAAACCTCTTTGACAGTAGCTACATTTTGTCTTCTCAGCCTTCTTTCCCTTGTTCTTGACAGAATTCGAAACCCCCTCAGAGGATTTGGGCCTCTCATCCTTCTTCTTCTTCTCTTGAGGTTTCGGCCCCCTGGGTTTTTGCTTGCCTCTTCCACATTTCGAATCTCCAGCTGCAAGCACTTGATCTTTTTGCTTGATGGAGCCCATCAAGACCAGCTTGTCTTGCTCTTGAGTTAGCATCTCCATGAAGTCAGCCAAAGATGGCATCTTCCATCCTCTAACTGTGAGCCTTGTGGAGTTGAAGGAAGACACAAAAACTGAGTATTCAGAACCCAATTTGGAGAGAATGGACAACACCAACTGTTCTTCTTTCTTCTCTATGCCACATTGTCTGATCTGCAAGACCAAGTTCTTGAACTTGGTGAAGAAGTCCTGGATGGAATCGAAATTCCCTGGGCTCAGTGAGACAAGCTCATTTTCGAGCTGGTGGCCTCTCATCTCATCAGTCTTTCCAAACAGTGTCTCAAGCTTGAGCCACACTTCATTTGGAGTTGCTAGACTTTCTACATGAAACAGGAGGTCTCTCGAAATGCTGAGACAAAGGAGGCCAAATGCCTCATCCATTCTGTTAAAAAACTTGGATTTCTCCACAGCTGAGTTTGGCTCAACCTCAGTGCCCATCGTGATTCTGTAGAGACCCTTAGATCTCAGCAAAATCACCATTTCTGCCTTCCAATCGAAATAGTTGAAGGGTGTGAGCACGTTTGGGTGAGATGGCTCCATTCTCCTCTGCTGCAATTCGCACTTGCTGACAATGCTGATCTTCAGTACCTACAAACAACTCTCAAATCACTCTGGAGGGATCTACACTAACAGATTCGAACCCTGTATGGATAGTGGGTGCATTCGGGAGAGCATCACACCTGAGAGGAGCCACTAGATTTCTCCAGTAAGCTCAAGGCAATGGCCTCAGGAATTATGTGGTTTCTCCACTGTTTCTGGCAATCCACTACAACAGTCTGCTGGTTTGAATTCTAGCTCCAAGAGCTCTGATACCATGTAAAATCTCAAGCACAGTTGAATCTAGCTACTGTGGATTCCTCACTGGTGAAAGATTGCACAACATTTGCAAGAATTAGCATAAAAAATTTAAATGAATGAAGAACAATACACATGAATTGGTGAATAATGTCAATATTATTAACTGTCCAACCTTAAAAAAGGTTAAGAACACCCATATATACAAATCTGGAAGAATTCGAATCCATCTGGAGTGTTCACACTGATCTAGCTTAGAAAAAGCTCAAACCCCCCTAGGTTGACCAAAAAATCCCAAACCATCCCAAACTGGTTCGAATCTGCAGTGTGAATGCTGGGAATGACTGGACAGGCCCATGTGACCTCACACATGTGAAGAAACTGGTTGGTTAGAGGTTTGGAGTCTAAAATTGGTCAAAAATGTGACAAAACAAGGCAAGATTGTCCACAAAGAGAGCAAATGCGCCCTAGGTAGAAGAGAAGCATGCTGAGTGCATTAAATGACCTGAGGAGGGCGCTCTAGGCATGCTGAGTGCATTAATTGCCCTGGGGAGCGCTCCACATAGCTGGTTTGACTCAGCACTTGTTCACATTTGCCATCTAGTTCATGATAATTGACCATTTAGTAGCTAATCAACTTAGGGATGTAATCATTAATCACTTGGGCTAATTAATCATCATTAATAAATGATTAATGTACATAGGTGGAAAAATGTTCTAACAGAGGTGTTTGATAAGTTCAAGGAATTCAAAACCTTGATGGAGAATCAAACTGACAAGAAGATCAAAACATTCAGATCCGACAATGGTGGAGAATTCACCTCAGGTGACTTCAAGAAGCTTTGCAGTGATTCAGGGATTAAGAGGGAGTTGACTGCTCCTTACAATCCTCAACAGAATGGAGTTGCAGAAAGGAAGAACAGAACAATCATGGAAGAAGCAAGGGAAATGCTGCATGACCAAGATCTACCTATGCATCTATGGGCAGAAGTAGCTAGAACAGCTGTATATGTGTAGAACAGAACACCCCACAAGATATTGGACAACAAGACACCAGAAGAAGTCTTTTCTGGTAAGAAACCCGAAGTCAACCATCTTAGAATATTTGGTTGTCCAGTATACACTCATGTCCCAAAGGAAAAGATGACCAAACTAGATCCTTCAGGAAAGAAGGGTATCTTTGTGGGTTACAGTGAAAGCTTGAAGGCTTACAGAATATACTTTCCAGGGTTCAAGAAGATTGATGTCAGCAGGGATGTAACATTTGATGAAAACTCAGCATTCATCAAATCAAGGAAGGAACCTATCGAAGTTTATGAAGAACCTAAGGAAACTAGATTTCAAGACACTACCATGACTGAAGCAATTCCAGAAGTTATTCGTGAGTTTGAAGATCCGCAAGAACCTGTAGATCCACCCCATGAGGATAACTCTCACAAGAGGAAACATGCATGGGCTAGAGAGCTCATTCAAGATGCAGAAAGATATGGCATTCCAGAAGAAGAACACAGAGCAAAGAAGAGAACCAGATCACATACTAGCTATGTTGCTTTACTCTGTGACATTATGAACAAAGAACCTTCCAATTATGAAGAAGCAGTGGAAAAGAAAGAATGGAAGGATGCCATGGTTGAGGAATACCAATCAATAATGAAGAATGATGTTTGGGATGTTGTCCCAAGACCTAAAGAGAAGTCTGTCGTGACTTCCAAATGGATCTACAAAATCAAGCATACTGCAAATGGCAGTGTAGAGAAGTACAAGGCAAGATTCGTAGCTCGTGGCTTCTCTCAGAAAGAGGGAATAGATTATGAAGAAACTTTTGCACCTGTAACCAGGTATACTTCCATCAGAACAGTACTTTCCTTGGCTGCAGCAATGAAATGGAAAATACAACAGATGGATGTCAAGACTGCTTTCTTGAATGGTGTAGTTGAAGAGGAAGTATATGTGGATTAGCCACTCGGTTTTGAAATACATGACAGGGAGTAATATGTGTGCAGATTGAAGAAAGCCTTGTATGGCTTGAAGCATGCTCCCAGAACTTGGTATGGTAGGATGGGAAGTTTCCTATCTAGCTTGGGATTTACCAAGAGTAAAGCGGATTCCAACCTTTACTACAAGGTTGAGGAAGGGAATCCTGTGATTCTACTTCTGTACGTGGATAACTTATTTGTAACAGGAGATGACAGATTAATTGCAGATACTAAGAGGAAGCTTGCTGCTGAGTTTGATATGAAAGATTTGGGAATGATGCATTATTTCCTAGGCATGGAGGTGTGGCAGAATTCAGGTGGGATCTTCCTTGGTCAAGGGAAGTACATAGTAGATATCCTGAAGAGATTCGGGATGATGGATTGCAAGGCCATGGCCACACCCATGGCATCGAATCTGAAACTTCTATGTGATGCTTCATCTGAGCCGGTTGATGTCTCTATGTATCGTCAGATGATTGGGTCCTTGATGTACCTGACGAACACGAGACCAGATATTTGCTTTACTGTGAACACATTGAGTCAGTTCCTAACAGATCCGAGGAGTGTTCATCTGATTGTTGTAAATCATGTTTTGAGGTACCTGAAGGGTATAGTGGATTATGGGCTCAAGTATGAAGCAAATAAAAAGTTTAACCTCCAGGGTTATGTTGATTCAGATTGGGTAGGCAATGTTGTAGATAGGAAGAGCACATCTGGGTGCTGCTTCAGTATGGGATCAGGTGTGATCTCTTGGTTCAACAGGAAGCAGTCTTGCGTAGCACTGAGTATAGCTGAGGTAGAATATGTTGCAGCCTATTTAGCTAGTTGTGAGGCAGTATGGCTACGGAAGCTACTGTCTGAGTTATTTGATCTCCCATTGGATGCTACTGGTATATTCTGTGATAACCAGAGTTGTGTGAAGCTGTCTGAGAACCCAGTGTTTCATGACAGGTCGAAACACATAGAGATAAAATACCACTATATCGGGGATATGGTGCAGAGAGGATCCGTGAAGCTCCTGTATGTTGCGACAAACGAGTAGATTGTAGATGTGTTGAAGAAGCCACTAGCCAGGTTGAAGTTCGAGTACTTCAGGGAGAGGCTTGGTGTTCTTCAAATCGATGACACTTTGAGGAAGAAGTGATGGTCACATTTGCTGAAGCCATTCCAAGCATGTTGGAAGGAGGATCCTTCACATGGCTGTGGATGTAAGCGCTGGATGATGAGCATCAGGACGATGCTTCAGTTACTGCTCTGTATATGCATCATGTTGGATGATGGATATGATCAGTTTGATCATTTATATTTGTATGTATGTACACATCGTGTTGATGCTGGATATGATCGGTTGGATCATTTATATGTATGTACGCATCATGTTGGATGTTGGATATGATCGGTTGGATCATTTGTATGTATTTGTATATGCATCATGTTGGATGCTTGGACCATGTATCTGTATATGTATAAGGTGGATACATTGTATGATCAAGTAGATCATGTATGTTGATATGTATCATGTATTTGTATTTGTATCAGGTGGATACACTGTATGATCAGGTGGATCATGTATGATGATATGTATCAGGTAGATACTTGGTGTGCATCAGGTGGATGCATTGTATGATCAGGTTGATCATGATGATGAGCTTTAGGATGTTGCTCCAGATGATATGTACCAGGATGGTACAAGTGATGACGATCAGTATGATCATGGGAATCAGGATGATGCCTCGTGTGATGATGATCCATTGGATCATGAGTATTGGGTTGATACTTGGAGGTTAAAGATGATATGTGGCAGGTTGTGCAAATAGCATGTAATATGTCCTGGGAGATCTTGCTGGTCCTGCTATGGCACATAAATGTTCCTGTGGTACTCTTTCCGGTATTGCTATGTAGTATGTAATCAGTCCTCAGATATCCGATAGGTTGAGTTGTGTGCTCGTAATCAGTCCTGGGATGAGGTATTACTACGGAGACATGTAATCAGTCTTGGAGATCTGAGAGGTTGAGCTGTGTGCTCAAAATTAGGCCTGGGATGCTCTTTAGAGATCTTTTCGGTCATGCTGCGGCACATAAATGCTCCTGGGATGCTCTTTAAAGGTTTTGTCTATCCACATGTAATCAGTCCTGGAGATCTAAGAGGTTGAGTTATGTGCTCGTAATAAGTCTTGGGATGCTCTTTAGAGATCTTGCCGGTTGTGCTACGGCACATAAATGTTCCTGGGATGCTCTTTAAAGGTATTGTGGAGGAGATGCATGTAATCAGTCTTGGGAGATCTTGCCGGTCGTGCTTAGGCACATAAATGTTCCTGGGATGCTCTTTCTGGTATTGCATCTACACATAAAATTAGCCCTGAGAGGCCACCTCTATCAGACCATTCGCACAGATGATGAAGACCTGTAGGTGGTGGGCCTACATCCAGTATGAAAAAGGGACTTTCTCTGTAGAAATTCCTATGACGAGTAGAGTCAGAGATTGGTTGAGATAGCAGCAGCAGTGATGATGATGATGACGATGATCCCGAGAAGAAGACTTGTCTAGCGGAACTGTGTCGAGAAATAACTTCCTAGTTAAGAGGGAGTGTTGATGTATATGTAACTTCGGAATGTATTTCATCTATGTATTTCATATATATTTATTGTACCCTTATAAGAGATGTGTTATTCCTCTATAAGGAAGTGTCGTCATGTGTATTGACAAGTGTTGCAAGTGTGTGTACTTGGCGACGGGTTATTAGACCACCATGTGTGGGGTCGGCCCTGAAATATATATTATATTGTGGATATACCTAGCTAGACAAGTTGGCCCCATAAGGTCACTGGGAAAACAGGTTAGTATAAATAGAGATCGGGAGATCTCTATTTGTATCACTCGGAAACTCACACTTCTCTCACTCAGAAAGTGGTGCACTAGTGAGGAGGAGGATCATCTGCTACTAGGAGACTATCTCAGTGTATTTTGGTTGTGCTTTAGTTGAGCCATTGCTCTCTCTATCTTTGAGGAAGTTGTGGGGTTTTTCACCTTAGGGTTTTCCCCATGGAAACTCTATGTCTCTTGTCTCTCATGCTTTTGATTCTTCTGATGCTTGTCATGCATTGATATACTATATACGTTATTCTCTCAGTAAAGATCCTAGAGTATTGTGAATTAATGCTCAAAATTTAACAATCAATCATGGACACAATAATGCAAGCACACAAGAGACACGGAGTTTCACCGGGGAAAACCAGGAAGGTGAAAAACCCCACAACTTCCTGAGAGATAGATAGAGAAATGATACAAACCAAGTACAAGAGATAGTCCTCCTAGCAGTAGCTTCTCCTCCTCTACTAGTGCACCACTCTCCAATGAGTGTAAGAGTGAGAAAGTGAATGATCAAATAGAGTGCCTCCCGCACTCTATTTATACTTAACTTGACTTGCCCAATAACCTTTACTAGGTCGGCCTTAACTTAACCACATAACATAATGTTGACAGGGCCGACCCCCAATAGGGTGGTCTAATCACTTTAACCCACATGACTTATACAGGGCCGACCCCAACAAGGTGGTCTAATAACCCATCAAGTATAAGTTACGACACTTACAATATAAATGACGACACTTCCGTATAGAGGAATAATAACATCTCTATAGGAATACAATATACATATATGAAATACATTCTGAAGTTACAAATACATCAACACTCCCTCTTAACTACGAAGGTATTTCTCGACACAGGTCTTCTAGCACAAGTCTTCTTCTCTAGATCATCGTCACTGGATCATCGTCATTGAATCATCGTCATCGTCACTACTGCTGCTATCTCAATCAATCTCTGAACTACTCATCATAGGAAGTTCTACAGAGCCAGTCCTTTTTCATACTAGATGTAGGCCCACCACCTGTAGGTCTTCATCATCACTGGCCATACTGTGGAATCCTCAGGACTTATTACATGCATCAACAAAACCTTGAAAGATCATCCCAGGCATTTTACGAGCACACAGCTCAACCTATCAGATCTCCCAGGATCTTTTACATGTGACTGCCAAAAAAACTTAAAAGAGTGTATTTCCAAGCAAGATCTCTAAAGAGCATCTGAGGCTTTTTTCATCCTGTCCAAATCTCTAGGACTTATTACATGTGACCCCTACCACAAAACCTTAAAAGAGTGTCTTGCCAAGCAATATCTCTAAAGAGCATTTGAGGCCTTTTTCATCCTGTCCAGATCTCCAAGACTTATTACATGTGGTCCCCACAAAACCTTAAAAGAGTGTCTTGCCAAGCAAGATCTCTAAAGAGCATATGAGGCCTTTTTCATCCTGTCCAGATCTCCAGGACTTATTACATGTGGTCTAGCAAAACCTTAAAAGAGTGTCTTGCCAAGCAATATCTCTAAAGAGCATATGAGGCCTTTTACATGACTAGAACAACCTGTCCAGATCTCCAGGACTTATTACATGCTACCCTTGCACAACCTATCCACGGCCACATATTATCAACCTGATACTCACCATACATCGTCCTAATGTACATGATCATCCCGATCATCATCACTGCATCGTCCTGATGCATGTCATCTGGAGCAACATCCTGAAGCTCATCATCCATGACCATCCTGATCATACAATGCATCCACCTGATGCATACCACGTATCTACTTGATACATATCATCATATATGATCCACTTGATCATATAATGTATCCACCTGATTCATACACAAATACATGATCCACCTAATACATATACAGATACATGGTCCAAGCATCCAACATGATACATATACATATACATGATCCAAACGATCATAACAAGCATCCAACATGATGCATATACATGATCCAACCGATCATACCAAGCATCCAACATGATGCATATACAGAGCAGTAACTAGAGCATCGTCCTGATGCTCATCATCCAGTGCTTACATCCACAGTCATGGGAAGGATCCTCCTCTCACGATTCTTGGAATGGCTTCCAGCAAATGTGTCCATCACTTCTTCCTCGAAGTCTCGTCAATATGAAGAACACCAAGCCTCTCCCTGAAGTACTCAAACTTTACTCTGTCTAGTGGTTTTTCCAACACATTTGCAACCTGCTCATTCGTCGCAACATACAGGAGCTCCACTGCTCCTCTCTACACCATATCCCTGATATAGTGATATTTGATCTCAATGTGTTTTGACCTATCGTGGAAAACTGGGTTCTCAAACAGCTTCACACAAATCTGGTTATCACAAAAGATACCAGTAGGCTCTAGCGGGAGATCAAATAACTCAGACAGTAACTTCCAGAGCCATACTGCCTCACAACTAGCCAAACAAGCTGCAGCATACTCTGCTTCGGTTGTACTCAGTGCTACACAGGACTGCTTCCTGCTAAACAAAGAGATCACACCTGATCCCATACTGAAGCAACACCTAGATGTGCTCTTCCTATCTGCAGCACTGCTTGCCCAATCTAAATCAATATAACCCTGTAGGTTAAACTTTTGATTCGCATCATACTTGAGCCCAAAATCAATTGTACCCTTCAGGTACCTACGAATATGCTTTATAGCAACCAGGTGAACACCTCCGGGATCCGTCAGGAACTGTCTCAATGTGTTCACCGCAAAGAAAATATATGGTCTCGTATTCGCCAGGTACATCAAGGACCCAATCATCTGACGATACATCGTGACATCAAATGGCTCAGATGAAGCATCACATAGAAACTTCAGGTTCGATGCCATAGGTGTGGCCATGGCCTTGCAGTCTATCATCCCGAACCTCTTTAGGATCTCTACTGCATACTTCCCTTTTCCAAGGAAGATTCCATCTGCACTCTACCACACCTCCATGCCTAGAAAACAGTGCATCATCCCCAAGTCCTTCATCTCGAACTTGGCAGCAAGCTTCCTCTTGGTATCGGCAATCAATCCATCCTTACATGTAACAAATAGGTCATCCACATACAAAAGTAGTATCACAGGATTGCCTTCCTCAACCTTGTAGTAAAGGTTGGAATTTGGTTTACTCTTGGTAAAGCCCAAACTGGATAGGAAACTATCCATCCTACCATACCAAGTCCTAGGATCTTGCTTCAAGCCATACAAGCATTTCTCCAATCTGCAGACATATAATTCCCTGTCATGTGTCTCAAAACCAAGTGGTTGCTTCACATACACTTCCTCTTCGACTACACCATTCAAGAAAGATGTCTTGATATCCATCTGGTGTATCTTCCATTTCATCACTGCAGATAGAGCAAGTACTGTTATGATGGAAGTGTATCTGGCTACAGGAGCAAAAGTCTCTTCATACTCTATTCCCTCTTTCTGGGAGAATCCATGAGCTACAAATCTCGCTTTGTACTTTTCTATGCTGCCATCTGCAACATGCTTGATCTTGTAGATCCACTTGGAAGTCACAACAGACTCCCCTTCAAGTCTTGGGACCACATCCCAAACATCACTCTTCATGATCGACTGATATTCCTTGATCATGGCTTTCTTCCATTACTGCATCCTGAATCCTGGGAACTTCAGTTTCTTCAATATCTTCAACAGATATATTTCTTTAAACTTCGTTGCTTGAGAAAATGTTGTAGTCCTTCTTTTGTAGGTGATTGTACACGATATTTCCTACATGTCAAATTCAATTTCATGATTAGAAACTTCTCATAGTTTTCAGAACAAAATCTTACACATAAAAATATATGTCATGCAGTCATGCAATTGTCTTAGCCAATGCTTCAATACAACATTTATCCATATCCTGTAACTTTATAGATGCCTTCCATCTCTACCAGAACATTGTTAAGAGTGTGCACAACTCCCGACATGTCAGCAAAGAGGTTTCATTCTAGATAAGTAGCAATGGAATGTTGTATAGTACCATAGGCCACTTACCCATTACTTGCATGTTAGTAGTATCTTGTTCATTAATGCAACTTTTCTAATATGCATAATATATATCCTAAATCTAGGAACATAAGTATGTATATGACTGGACAACATTATTTAAGTAATCATATATATAATAAATGACAATTCAAATACTTATCTTTGTTTGGTTGATGGGTGGACTCCCTCTTGATCTTTGCTTCCTAAATTACCTGTCCTTGAACTTATATTCATTCTAGACCACTATGCACGCTTAAGTGTGCACTAGTGTCATCCTCAAGATCTCATACATAATCATACATCCATTAGTATAATCTCAATACTATCAAAACATTATGATTCTAAATAATATTAAATATGTATGGTCATAATCATTTCACACACAGGTAATTTATCATAAGCATTGGTATTCAGGGTTTCAAGGAGGACTTCTATTACTCATGCATATTCTTATTTGACCATAGGACTCTTCTAGTTAGTCATATCACTAATCAAAGTAAGAAACATAATATGCATAATCCTATGATTACTCAAACTTATAACTTCATGAACAATCATCAATCATACAAAGATATACTTATACAAGAGATCCTAACACAAGGTAGGATTCTAACTTGATATAGGAAAAACATACCTGGTTATCATATTTGCTAGTTATGTCTAGCAATGTCTTCTTGTTCTCTTCAATGACTTGTGCTAGTAACTTGTATATCTCATAGGTTAAGCATTGTAGAACCAAATTATACATACCTTGTAGGTAGAGCTTCTATGTGATCCATGACAATGGATGAATCTTTGTTTTCATGTCAGCATGGTCATATGTTCTTGAACTAGAACATGATTTGTCTTTCTTGATGTACTTTTCATGTTAGCGGACAACATCATCCTCATACAACACCACAATGCATTAGTACAATCATAAGTGTCAAAACCCTAATCAATGAATATCTGCATTCATAATTTTATTAAGGTGATACGACAAGTCTAAAGTTAATTAAGATTGTACTAACCTTAATGAAGACAAACATACCATAAACTTAATCATGAACAGATCTCGAAACATACCTGGATAAGTCATACCTATCAAGATTGCTTGTAATCTTCTTATGTAAGGCCTTAGCCTCATCTCCCTCTAAAACAGGAACTTCTTCACTTATGAAGATGGCCAATCCATTCTCTTCTAGGATTAACCAAATCAACTTGAATTGCATAAACTGGATCTGGAGCTGGATTAGGGTTTGTCAAAGAAACCATGAAAATTCAAGCTTTGAATTTCAAACTTATGAAAGGATAGAAATATGCGCCTTGATGAGCTGATCAAGCTGGTATACTCAGAGTTTGAAAACTGCAAAGTTTCACCTCTCAAAATTGCCTTTGAAACTTCTAGATCTTCTGGATAGGATCACGAACTAGGGTTTGATAAAGCCCACCCTTTTTCCCAACCAAAGGGTTTGATCCAAAGCTCTAAACTTTGATTTTTCTGAGGATCTTCCAGCCATGGTCATAGACTTCAGAAATTTCAACATTTGCAGAAGCCCTAATTTTCCACCTTTTCGATCAAAATCCTGAACTAGGGTTTGATCAAGCCCGACCTTCTTCCCAACCAAAAAATTTGATCTTGGTATCTAAATTTTGATTTTTATGAGGAGCATCCAGCCATGGTCTCCGATACAAAAGATTCCAACATTTTTTGAAACCCTAAATTCTGGGAGCCATGAATGAAGGTTCTCAAAATCCAATTCTGTTTTGACAGAAATATGCACTTGATTGTTTCTGGTGTAACTCCAAAATTTTAGATCTACAGGGTCTGAACATTATTCCCGTGGTATCTCGACCTGTTATCTTTCCAACCCCATAGGTCTGACCTCAATTGGATTCACTGAGAGAGAGTTATGCCAAGTGTCGCAATGTGACCTGTTTATGGGATAAAACAGGAGAGCAAACTTGTACGGTGTGCCACGTGTCATTGGTTCAGTTTCAACCTCTGAAAAACTTACCTGATAAATTACAGTCCATTCCCTACCTGTCACTTTTTACTAAATTTCATTTGGAGCTTCCTATCCCAATTTATGACCTTTTTTCCTAGGTCACCTATTTATGACTCAGATCTGGAAGAGGCAAAAACCCTATATTGTACAGATCATAAATCACAAAGTACAACGAATTAGGGGTTTTCCTTTGGAAACAAGGTACATGGGGATCTTATCTTCGACCTATAAGATTTTAAGATCCTGAAACCTTGCCAAAATGTATTTATAGTGAAAGTTCTTTGATGACTATTTTTTTCTATATCAATCCCTCGCTTCACAAATGCAACAAGTGTCATAAATGCCATACCATGCCTTCTTTCAGGCTAGCTATGATACCATGTTAGTTTTTCAGAAATTTCAATCTGATATAGGATCTTAACTGAGAGAATAACATGTACATCATATCTACAACATATCTACAGCATATCAATCATGGACACAATAATGCAAGCACACAAGAGACACAGAGTTTCACCGGGGAAAATGAAGAAGGTGAAAAACCTTGCAAATTACTTAGAGATAGATAGAGAAATGATACAAACCAAGTACAAGAGATAGTCCTCCTAGTAGCATCTTCTCCTCCTCTACTAGTGCGCCACTCTCCAATGAGTGTAAGAGTGAGAAAGTGAATGATCAAATAGAGTGCCTCCCGCACTCTATTTATACTTGACTTGACTTGCCTAATAACCTTTACTAGGTCGGCCTTAACTTAACCACATAACATAATGCTGACAGGGCCGACTCCAATAGGGTGGTCTAATAACCCTTTAAACCACATGACTTATACAGGGCCGACCCCAACAAGGTGGTCTAATAACCCATCAAGTATAAGTTACGACACTTACAATATAAATGACGACACTCCGTATAGAGGAATAATAACATCTCTATAGGAATACAAACACTTCCGTATAGAGGAATAATAACATCTCTATAGGAATACAATATACATATATGAAATACATTCCGAAGTTACAAATACATCAACAATTTATAGGTGCAAAGGAAGGTGGGTAAAAAGAGAAACTCTAGTGACATGCTTTGTAACAATTTCAATTTCAATTAATTTGTGTTAAGGAATTTTTATGGGAATCACTAAATTTTCTTCTTAGAATGGCGATGGTTCCCAACCACCAGATACATCTACAGAGCAACATGACCCTAATAAATTGACACTCTTGTCTTGTTTCTCTCATGCTAATTGGAAAATTGGTGGCCGGTGTTTTTATATAACAGATAACATGTTACATTCTGTATAAAAGATAGTCTTGTTGTATTCAATGATATTGAAATGATACTTTCTCCTTGTATATGTCTTTCTCATGGTTGTGCATTGTTAAATACGAATTCTTCTCCCCTGCCCCCTCCTTCGATGCCATGATTTCAACCCACCAACAAGATTGCAATGTGCACAAATCAAAGAGAAATGTAGTTGATGCCTGAGCTGAAGAAAAGAGAATGCAACAGATACCTAAGCAGAAAACAGGGAAACGTCACATGGTGAAAAACGTTTTGCCATGATTCGACTCAGGGAACTGCATAATGCATCTGCGCAAGCTAGGACACAAAGCAAGCTCGAGTCTGCTAACACTGATTTACAACACAGTGAAATCAGTGGCTCTCTTTGGGATCTCATCCAGATAGTTGGTGAGAAAGCTCATCAGAATAATGTAATGATGATGGATAGAGAGAAAGCATAAGTGTTTTACAGTCGAGTTTTAGACTTGGAGGAATTTTTTTCTTGTGTTAACCAACATCTAACTTATGTAGTAGGAAGGGAGTTGCCACTTCGGCTACAAATAGAATGACTTTGTGAAATCTCAATTTCCTGCACAAGTGTTGTACGCACTGCTATTCGCTATAGATATATCCAATACTCTTGGTATCCATCCCCTGAAGGTCTAACACCTTGGTATTTCCAACTGACAGTACGGTTTGGATTTTGGAAGCTAGCATCGCTTATCCTAGAAATAAAAATGGAAGCAGATGTTTTAGAACATTCAATGAAAATAGTTTTGGTTTCTTAGCTAGAGGAGGTTACTGATATATTATTGGAAGCATATGCTAGTGCAATTACTGAGAAAGTTGAACATGAGGAAGAATATTGTGGTCTGCAAACAGAGTATTGGAGCAAATGTGATGATCTCCTTAATGCTTTATATCTACATCTTAAGGATGTTACAGAAGCTGCAGCTCAGGCCAGTGATATTCAATATCTGGTAATGTGTTTTATGATAGTTGATGTCATTCGCATTGCATGCTTTTTATGCACTAGTTCAATGTTCATTCATTATTTATTGAATGAATGATAGTTGATGTCATTCGCATTGCATGCTTTTGGTTTTGTCATCTATTCTATTGTTGTTTAAAGTTCCAAGGGACAAACATAGCACCTTTGGATTGATAGCTAAACTTTAATTTTTAGAATGGAACTTTGATTGGTGGTGCCAGTCTAAATGCATCAATCCCTGTAAGTGCTATCCTTATTTATGTCCTTTACAAAGTAGGCTAGTTGACTGATTTTGTTTAAGAGGTTTGTAAATACCAGGCTATATTTTTTTGAATGTTTATAGAAATGTAATCAATAGCATACAATTCCATAAGAAGGATTCACCACTCTGGAAATCTATTGTTCTGTGAAGTATGATGCATTTTGGTATCATAAATCATCCTTATAAAGTCTAATTCAAAAGCTAGAAAATGAATACCACTAAGCTGTAAACAAGAAGACAAATCCAATTTCAAAAAGAGCAATCAGTTGGTTGAGCATTAAATCCTACGAGAGCCATAACAATCTACGACTATTAGCATAGATATTTTTTGTGTATCTTGACCCCAGGGTTTACATTGATTCTTTCAAGGGTTTACATAATCAAATACATTAATACTTTCTCTCGTAGGATGTACAATACTAATATAATGAAATACTATAGAATAAATTCTACATAGTTGCAATATTACTGTTGGAGTTTATATGGTTCCAGCTACAAGATTTGCACCTATAACCTCCAAAACCTGTAACTGACCTCCAAAATATGGCTCAGGAACCTTTCAAAACTAGACACTGTCTCAAGATAGGGTATAAAAAGATGAATGTGATGCTCCCAAGGTAAACATCCACATCACTATGAACTTGTAGAAAATGAATGTTGCCACAGTTGAAGGCATGGAAAGAAGTAGTGGAATCCAAAATCTGAAGTCTAGGAAACTATTACAACTTCAACCATGGCCAACTTTAACAATGACCAACTATTGGCACCTTATTTCTCAAGTCTGGGCACTTTTCAAACCTCAATAAGTAATAGGCAGTGTGAATTATCTAATATGGGCAAGTCTTAGGGTAAAAAATGGGCATATTCAATTTCTTAGAAACTTAATTAATCAACAACACACTTGATTTAGATTCAAAATCTACTGGTTAAAAGAAAAATCTATTCCATGTCCTCCATTAAAACTACATGTTACCTTAATTAGAAATCACTTTTAGCTCTCTCATAGAGTTTCAAAAGTGCATTCCTTTAATGATTGGCTATTTGAAATAGGACGGAATTATGAATGAGATAAGCCTCTATTCCCATTCAACTACATAGGCAATCCTCCCAAAAACGTCACAACTCCCACGAACAGAATGAGGGTGAAATTCCTCCCTTTCAACACCACTGTCCAGCTGGTTCTGTAGGACACCAGCATTGCAGGTGATGAGAGCCATCCCCTCCATTTGCATGGCTTCAATTTCTTCATCGTAGGCCAAGGGTTTGGAAATTACAATGAAACAAAAGACTCCCCAACATTTAACCTCGTTGACCCTATGGAAAAAAACACCACTGGAGTGCCAGCAGGTGGCTGGGTGGCCTTAAGATTCAAAGCTGACAATCTAGGTAAATTGTGACAGTGAAAGGCTTGAGAACAAGAGTGTGGTTTGGTACGTGAGTCTTGTTTTGGTACCAGTTTTGGTACTAGGTCTTGTACCATGCAAATGAAAAGGGTGAAAACCTAATGAAGGTTCTGATACCCATCATTTACTTTCAGTACCCACCCTCATACATGGACATGGTTACATACCTCAAGGAAGAAATCAGGCATATGGTTCTTATGCACCCTTGGATTGACACAGTTTCTCACCTACTAGATCATCTCCAAGTGTCACCATTTGAGCATTGGAATCTCTATTCAATGGGACATGGTATGAAATATGGAGTATAAGAATGAAGGAATTTCTAGGAGCCTTGAGGTATGATGTCAAGAAATCAGTTGTTACAATTTACACCCCTCCAAAAATGCCACCAAAATCTGCATCCAAGAAAGAATTTAAAATGAACAACAAGCTAGCAATGGATACTATTATGGAAGGATAAGTTGATTCGGTAAAAGACAAAGTTGGAATATGTGTCTCAGCCAAAGAACTTTGGGATAAGCTGAAAGGTTTCTACATGGTTGAGTAAGTGATCATGGCAAGTGAAGAATCGGATCAAAAGGATGAGAGCAGCCCATCCATTAAGGAAGAGTCATCAGAAAAGGAAGCAGCTTCAAATGGGTCACATGAAGGTAAATCAGATCATATAAAAGGAGTACATTGTAAGTTTTCCCATAATATAATTCATTTCTCTTCTTCCAAATATGTTGTTGAAAATGAATCTTGTAGTCTGCTTGATATGAATGATACTAAAAGTTATGATAGTGAATAAAAAACTTCTGAGAACGAGACTACGAATTTTGACTGGGAAGATTAACTAACTAGTGCTTTGTATGAGCTAAGAAAGGTAAGAAAGGAAAATGAATTGTTAAAGAAACAACTGCTACAACATGAAGAAAAGGCTCAAGTAATTATAAGCTTAGAAGCTCAAATAGATGAGGCAAGGAGTACTCAAGAAGCCCTAGTAAATCAACTATGTGAGAAAGAGTCAACATGCCAAGGACAGGAATATGATATTGCTTCTCTAAGACAAGAAAATCTATATCTGAAAGAAGAGTTGCCAAAATCTCAAGAGGAATGTCAAAATTCAAACAAACAAATGCAATGCATCCATTATGGTCATATTGCAAAAGATAGTAAGAGGAAGGGACATACAAAAGTATGAAGAAAAGAAGTGCATAGCAAGATAGGGCATGAGAACTTTGCACATCAAGATAACAAAATTGCTCAAGTAAATGATAGTAGAATACTAGAAGGAACTTCCAAGGAAGATTGTGGTTTGGGATTCATTGAAAAAACCCATGAAGGAAGAAACTCAGTCAAGGATAAGACCCTTGCAGAAAATGTCACAAAAATCAAGGATTGGAAAGACAATTCTCTTAGTCTTGAAAATTGAAGAAGATTTCATATAGGATGAGTATTGGGGCTATATATAGCACGGATCCAAGAGAAATACTTTATTCTAGATCTAAGATAGAGTTGTAGAATTTTTTACGTGCCTTGATAACTGTTGTAAAGATTAATATATGACAACAAAATCTTAAGTTTGTGAATGATCAAAGTTTTGCAAAATGTAGCAGCCAACATTCAAAGAAAAATTATGGATTGTGCTCATTGTAAAGGTCAACAAAGTGTCAAATGATAGTGGAAGCAGATGTACAATCAGAAATGGTGCATGATCAGATCTATGGACTGATTTTTGGTTCACCCTTCAAGGACTATTTTTAGTTTTCTATTGACATAATTTGGCATGGTTAAGGACGATTCTCAAGAATTTTTTTGACAATATGCTTGAGAAAGGTTCCTTTGGCATTCTTCTTCAAGAATGATTGTGACTAGTTATGGACATCTTTGGAGGAGCGGGAATAGAATTGTGGACTGCTTGGGAAATATTGAAAGTAATTTTTGCAGAGCTATTGTCGATAGAATTAAAGTGGTGAAATGGAAGTGTCTCTTTGCAAAAGATAGAATACCTGAAGCACTAAAGCTCAGGGGGAGTCAAAAGTCTTGTAATTTATTTTGAGGCTATTCTATTTTGAAATTTTAAGGACAAGCTTATGGACAACTCATAGACAAGGCTGATTGAAAGAGTATTTGGCTGCAATTTCTAATAAGGTATCATTTGAAACCAACAATAAACCCTCTATAATTAACAGATCTATAGAAGAGTTTTGGAAACATAAACAAGCCATCATTTGACCAAGTTAACACCATCATCTCGTAGCAGTTTTTGACCAGTTTCGATAAGGGTTTGAACATAAGATTACTAAAAAGGTGCACACTATATTGGACAGCTGAAGGATGATATTTATGAATCTCAGTACCTATGTATTTGTACCAGTATTAGGGCACACTTTTGGGAGAATTATTTTGAGGGAAAAATTGTGCAAATAAAAAATAGTTGAGCAGATCCATAATGACCTTTTGAAGCATGATGTATGCATGTCTTCAAAATATAAGTATTAGAATAAGTTTGACAAGTATCTAGAATTTCAAGTCCATTTGACTTGGGTCTCCTTGATTGGTTAAGTAGATCTTAACTAAGAAAAGGAAAAAGTTGGAAAACCTCTTTGAAGGTAAAGTTTATTCTCCTTGATAGAATTAAAGATGAAGTTTCCACAGTGATTTAGGACAACATTGTTGAGCTGTGTAAGAGGACATATTGAGGACAATATGATTGCTCAATACTTCTCTCAAAGGAATGCATGATTGAAAAATATGACAGCTTGGATTAGGATGGCAACTCATGGAGTCATGATGATTTCTCACTTAGGGGGAGCAACAAAATATCAAAGGAAGAAAATAAGTCTCCATACAGTCATGAAGATACAAGGGAATATACATGAGTAGGTATAAAAGGTAGTACTAAGGAAGGTGATGAAGAGAGCTGACTAGAAGCAATGGGAATAATATGTAAGTAGTTTTCAGAACTTCTTAACCCTTTTAGTCATTGTGAAGCTTCTTGTTCAGTGATTTGTGTACATGCTCATAAAGAATCAAGAGCTATGGACCTAGTTTTGTGTCTTAGAAAAAGAAGAACCTAGTTGATCATATTAGCAGAACTAAAGACACTGTCTGAAGTGCATCATTGAAAGAAATGTAGCTCATCCATAAGCATCCTATTGTAGAAAAGGTTGAGAAAATAAATATCAAAGTCAAGCTCAGTCCAAGGAGGAGAACAAATCAGAAGAATTCCTGGCAGGATCTTAGGGGGAGCAACAGAAGACCAAGAAGAATTACGTTTCTAAGAGGCCCTTTATCATTAATGTCAAAGGGAGAGAGATATTTGATTATGTTTTCATCAATCCAAAAAGGGGATATTGTTGAGCATTTGTTGGCATTGATGTCAACATGGATGTGGCGATGTCAGCATGATTGATGTCAATAAGGTCAAGAGGTATGCCAAGATTATTGATGTCAATGTGGCAGTAATGATTATGATGGTGCAGTGATGATGATGATGTGATAGTGAAAGGATTGAGAACAATATTGTGGTTCAGTACCCAAGTCTTGTTTTGGTACCAGTTTCATTACTAGGTATTGTACCATGCAAATGACAGTGGTGACAACCTAATTAAGGTTATGGTACCCCTCATATACTTTCGGTACCCACCCTCATACATGGACATGGTTACATACCTCATAGAAGAAATCGGACATATGGTTCTTGTGGGCCCATGGATTGACATGGTTTCTCACCTATTATATCATCTCCAAGTGACACCATTCGAACATTGACCTCTGTTCAAAGTTTGGTTGAAGTGGATGGTTTATGGGTTACATGAACAATATACATGCAATATCATCCCACACATAATTGTTTTGGTCCACAAGCTCATAATTTGTTCAAAAGGAATTAGTGACTGCATCCCCTTGGTGGCACTTTGGGCTCACATGATGGATTACTTGTGAGTGTTGAGGATGATTTTGAGAGCTCTTTGATCTTAAAATCACTACTACACTTAGGATAGAAGAAAAACCAGAGTGAACAAGGATACCCAAAATTCTCAAGTTGCCCAAGCTTTTCCAGCTACTCTCAAAGTAATGGAAGAGTATCAACAACTCCAAGATGAGTAGCAATTTTTGAAAAGGGAAAATGCCTCGTTGATTGTAGTGAAAAATGTGAATGAGGATAGGATCAGAGAGCTGTAGCAATCTGAAGCAGATGCTAGAAAAATCAAGAACAAGTTGGACAAGGCAATTGTTCAGTTGGATTCTGTTGACGACAATTTTTTGTCATCAACGATATTGACCAACAAAATGTTGCCAGTCTTTCCCTTTGATTCAAAATGACATAATCTACACTTATCATCCTCACCCATCCTCTTCACAAGTCTGCAATCCTATCTTATGTCTCTAGCTTACGTAACGTCGACTTGGGGTTTCCAGTGTTAGGGAAGTCTTTGAGATTTTAATATATTGATATATGGAGGGAACTTTCAGACTTCTACATTTCTCTACAAATGTATAAGCAGGAATATTTTTTTTGGAGGGATTTCTACTTGCTCAACCATCAAATGCGTTCTTTCACTTATCATATGCTAAGGTGCTTTATATGATTGGGGCTCTTGAAAATTTCAAACTAACAAAAAAGGTATTATGTTGTGGCTATCGACTTGAGTGAGGGAAGAGATATTTGAGCTCTGTATTGTGTATGCATGTGTGGAGGGGCCATTAATCAATTAAGGAATATAGTAGAGAAGAAAAGAAGACTCAGAGTTACACACTCTTGCAGTGGCCTCTATTAATTAAGGATTATAAACAAAGGTCCTCTGACAAGGCCCCGTTCATTAAATATGTTCTTGAACAGATGAATCCTTTTCATCATAATGGTTGTCATGACATCAAATGAAAACCTGCAATTTGTATAACTCATAATCTTGCAAAAGGATACAATGTTGTACTTACAGGAAAACAAAATTTCATTGATAACGTTCAAGTACAGGTTTGATTTGATCATATGTCCTCTTTAAATCGTAAACCATTTTAAAACCCCAAAACAACTTCAGATAAAACTATGTGAACAAACTTGTTTTGATAATTTATAATGAATGGAACCCTGTTAGGCATAAAACCAGAATCGTGAGAACCAAACGATCTCCCAAAAAATGAAATTGTGATTTCATGTTGAATATTACAGTCATTGTGTAATAAAATCAGACTCGAATTCAATCGTTTGCATTCCCAAAGGAGATGCTTAGGGTAAAATACAAGTGAAAACAATTTCGTGGGAAAATTTAACAAATTAAACAAGATCAAACCCTAACTGACCGAATTGGGGGGCATTGCGTCCTCTAGGAGACCTCCGTGTCCTCTCCACCTCTACATCCTCTCGACCTCTGCGAGCTCTCTTCCTCATCCCCTTTGCTCTGGGAATTCCTCTCAAGCTCTCTTCCTCCTCCCCTCTGCGACCTTGATCTCGGCTCAGCTTGGTATGCTAGTAAGTCAGATGATAAGTGAAAATGCAATCCGGTGGGAATGTTTGTTATGTTATCTATTTTTTTATTTTTATTTTTATTTTTCATTATTTTTTTCTATATTTTATTATTTATTATGTTTATTATTTATGTAATGTTTATTATTGCATAGAGAGTGACGGTGGATGGGATTAGGGATCCTAATGGCCTCCATACCATGGTGTGCATGGCATAAGTTAAAGCCCCTTTGTCAATGATACAACAATGTATGATAAGTTTTTTGATTATGATAAATATCTTAGATGTAATTGTAGGGGAGCCTTGGATCAAAGATTCTTAAGTTAAGGTTCATCAAGAGTGAATTTGATGGATTAATAATGCTTAAGGTTGATATTTGGGCCGACCTCTACTAGTAAGGACCTCTAGTGTTCACAATGTGGTAAGTGATTATCCCAACTGAGGTAACTTTCCCCCACAACAGTAACTCTCGACAACATAGTCGGTAGAACCTATTGTGAAATTTGCAGCTTGGGTAAAATACAAAACCTATTGATGAAAGTTTTACTTAGGCTAAACTGAAAATTTTCAAAAACTATTAAGAGGAAATATATTGCGCAAGGATGCACTATAAACGTTTGATGCTGTCGAAATTTCAAAGGACTAGTTTTATTAAAGCCCATTGGTTCAATTAGATCTAGATTAGGATGTGGCATTATGTAGCATTTTAGATTTGGGGGCTTCAGACGTCTAGCATATGAAATATCATTTTTGGGATTATCTACATAGAGTAACATATGAAATGTAACTTTTTGGATTATCTGTGTGTACATGAAATATCATTTTTGGAATTGCCTGTGTAGAGTAAGTCATTAATGCATGAACCATTCCATTCTTGTGAGAGCTAATCAAAATACTAAAGAAAGGTCCTAACT
The DNA here is from genome assembly GCA_027924585.1 of Larix kaempferi. Classification (NCBI taxonomy): domain Eukaryota; kingdom Viridiplantae; phylum Streptophyta; class Pinopsida; order Pinales; family Pinaceae; genus Larix; species Larix kaempferi. The sequence continues at coordinate 425,574 of BSBM01001213.1, read as the reverse complement.
GGTCGATTTTGCATAGCGAGGGGATCAAAGCAACAATTGCCAACAAGGTGTTCATGGGAACCATTTAATGGATCCGCAAATGCAAATGAAAACGAAAACCCATAAAAGCCCTACCTGCACAATGCAACGGGTTCGGTGAACAGAGGCCCAAATCATTTCCAATGCCCACATTGTCATTGCCATGACTCCACTCCTACAATCCCTTCCCAATTGAAAAAATTTCCCTTTCTTTTGCAAACCTCAAATTACATTCTCTAAAGCACTTGAACATAAGAACCCAGGATCTGTCCATAGGTTTACACCCTATTTCTATTTGATGGCTCCCAGTTCGATTCCCCATAACTCCAAAAACTGCTCTAAGGCCACTCTTACCAGCCAGATGTTGCAAATTCAAATCAGGTACAATGGCATCCTTTGAGAACTACATACACTCAAATGTAATGGAGATCGGCACGCAACTCTGCTCATTGTGGATGCAAGAAGATCCTACATATCTGATAATGTCTACTGTCTATTTTATAAATCAAGTATTCAAATAAGAGAACAAAATTTACCTGTTTGGATGCCAAAGCCCATGGAGCGCTGTGGCGGATAGCAGTGGCCTATCTTGAAGACTGCAATCCGACTGCCAGAAGGCTGTTGAGAAGTGTGCCCCTCATCCCTGCTGCTTTGCTTTCCCTGATCTTCAGAAAACAACAATAGTCACACCACACTTCGTCCACGCTTATCAAAAATACATCTCACCTTCATGCAAATAGCTTATATTCCAAAATATGTGTGTATAGAACATTGCAATACAATAACATGTCGAAATTTTCACACTAGTTAAGTGATGGCTGTGTTCGTTTTAGTACATAACAATTTGTAATTAGGTTTTGGTAAGAATCTAAAACATTTTAGAAAATTAAAACCCACACGTTCTTCCATGGGAAATAAAATTGCAAAGTCAATGGCTCCTCTCCCATTTGAAGCTCATTACATAGATAAAAGGATCTCACAAATATGTATATGTAAAAGGACAAATATGTTTATATGGAAAGGTGTCTTATATGTTGTCCATGAGAATTTTGATATGCAATGATTTAAAGTATGATGGCAACCATTGTGTTTTTGTCTAGTGTGTTGGCTTCTATCTTGAACTCCCATACTAGGGTGCAAAGTTCCACTAGATATTAAGTATTGGTGTCACGTTGAAGGTACAAGCCAACTACAACTACTCATTAATGAATGAGGGTTGGAGGGGAGTTAGGTTTATTGAAATTGATTTTCTTTGATTCGCAACAATGTGCATTGTGATCTTCATTATATGAGATTAGTGAAATATGAACCATGGCACAAAGAGTGTACACAAACCATCTTTAGCTTGACAAGAACATGTCATAAGGTTGCCTCTAAAAATGATAGCAAGCTAACCTTCAATGCATATATAAACTATTGAGTTAATTGATGTAAGTGACAGACCCTGTAGGGTTAGGTAGAAATCCTATCTTCATAGGTCTTGAGTTGGCATAGAATGTGATTTACTATTTTATCTCTTTACTCCTAGAATTTGGTGTTCTATGTTTGAAGTGGGGGTTGAATTTTCAGTGAGACACCAGAGTGTTAATGCAATGTTGTTAGTTATTACTACTACTTGACAAATCTTGATGGTTCCAAGCTTGCAGGTATTAGATGTAGTGGCTAACACTCTTTGCTTCATGTCTATGCCAGAGGTGTTTGGTATGTGTTAATGAATTTATTGTGATACTATAGTGAGGTCAAAAAGAGCTTGGAATAGATGAATTAGTTGTTGTATAGGATGAAGATCAAAAGTAATTATTGTGCAAAATAATATAACTCCATTGTGATATCTCCATTATAGGCTACTAGGATGGGAAATTGTAATTTATGCTCGGTTTTCTTGAAGTGTTGCAACCAATTCTCCTTGTTGTAGATGGATGATAGCATCAATTGTTTTAGAAGTGTGACTCAATAATCCTAGGAGATGTACTTTTCGTGGCTGTAGCGACGACATTTCGTGGCTATAGCGACAATCGTCGGGGGAATTTTCAAATTTTTCCAAAGATTTAAACTGTTTTTCCACGAAAACATCAATTTTAACTGTTTCGTGGCAAACTTTCATGGGACTTTTGAGCCAAATGTAGTAGTGGAAGCATGCCATGATTTGGAAGTTGTAGCATATGCAAACATATCACATGTCCATTGCAGTACACCTGTCCTGGGAATTGTCACCACTTATTGATCACCTCTCAAGATAACTTGCAAGGTTAAGGGCTCTACATTTTGGGTTTTGATAAAAGGGCGTGTGTCCTTAAGGATGTTTTTGTTTGAGGGCTTGAGGATGTATGTGTTTGTGTATATTTGTGTAGAGAGGAACCATGTATACCATTTGTAGTACATTTTCACTACAATACACTTGTCTTGGATATTGTCACCACTTATTGATCACCTAAGCTCAAGATAACTTGCAAGGTTAAAGGATTTGCATTTTGGGTTTTTGACAAAAGGGATGAGGAGCTTTTTGTTTGAGGGTTTGAAGAGGTGTGGGTTTGCATATATTTGTGAGGAGAGGAACCATAGGGTGGATAGAAAGGAATCCACATATGCTTATCTCAAGCTTTACTATTCATTATCCTAGAAAATGTGCTAAGTAGTTTGATTCATCCCTTGAATTTTAATTGGGATTTTAATGTACTTAGTGTAATTAACAAAATAAACAAATGAGCTTCTTGTAATGTTTTACACCCAATAGAAAATAGCATGGGCCAAATAAAGGATTATGTTTTTTAGTGTCAAGGGACAATATTTGATTTCTCCATTGTTTACTTATGGAATGTTGAAACAACACCATCATGTGAAAATATTTTTTGCAACTTGATGTGGTTTAAATGGGGTTTAGAGTTTCCTTGATGAGGGTGAAGGTGTGGCCCAATATGTTTGAGCATTCTAACAACTTAACACAAATTAATTCCAAAATCCAATGGATAACTCAATGTGTAAGTTCTAAATCCGTGTAGAGAAGCAAAGCATACATATTCTTTTAATAAAAAAAGAGATTACACCACAAAATTCACACATAATACATAGATATTTTCCTTGGAAATCCTTGATTGCGAAAAACCAGTAAACCTTGGAGCCACTGCTCCTATTTTTCTCATTAGCATTATGCATCACTCACAATACAATATAAGCATTTCAAAGCATCCAATACCCTAATCCGTTAACCCATATTATAAAATAGACTGCAATCCCTTAACCGGGATTAAATTACATATTTTTAGAAAATTCCCCAAAATAGCCAAAAACAACCCAAAAACTTTGGCGCTCGCGGGAATGGAAATCGCCTAACGACCATTTCTGTCATCCACTTCGTAGAAGGGAAGGGCATCGGCATGCCCCCCCTCTCACCCCCCTTGATCCAGTGTCATGCGCAGCACCCGACGCATATGGAAGAGCACTAGATGGAGGGGATTGACCACTACACAGTCAAACATGCACCCCCCCCCACACACATGCAAAGAATATAACATATAGTCAACATTCTCCCACTTGTTGTTTTCTTTGCATACATGGGGTACAATATTTTATTAGATCAGCAATCCAGGGCACGAATTTCCATTGCTCCTTTACACCATGATAACTTCTCAGTGCTCACAGATTTTGTCAATGAATCTGCAACATTCTTCAAATTGTCAACTTTATCCAGTAACACCTTCTTGCTTTCAACCATGTCTCTTACAAAGTGAAATTGTACATCAATATTCTTCGTTCTTGAGTGATAAGAAGGGTTCGTTTCCAGGAATATTGCACTTTGACTGTCACAATCTAACATTATAGCTTGTTGTTCAAACCCAATGTCCGAACACAATCTCTGCAACCATACAACCTATTTACTTGCATGAGTGGTTGCCATGTATTCAGCTTTTGTAGTTGATAGTGCCACTACAACCTGTCTGGGAACTTCTTTGACTTATCTAAACACAACATATCTACTATAAACAATCTTCTTAGTTTCAAAATTCCAAAGATTAACACCTTTTATACCATATTTATAGCCAATAAAGATTCATTTTTCAGCTTTGTTATCTAACTTGCTCCTTTTCTCCTTTGGAACATGTACATAAGCATCACAACCAAAAAAAAATTCAGATGCTTAATAGAGGGTTTCTTACTAGTCCATACCTCTTTTGTAGTTTTGTCAACCAATGTTGATGCGGGTGATCGATTTACCAAGTAACATGTTGTCTCCACTACCTCTACCCAAAATTCTTTTCATAGCTCGGCACTACTTAGCATGCTCCTTGCCTTTTCCATCATCATCCTATTCATCCTTTTAGAAACTCCATTCTGTTGAGGTGTGTATGGAGTAGTCTTCTGCCTTGCTATATTGCACTTCTTACAGAATTCCTTGAATTCATTCCCGTAGAACTCTCCACCATTATTCGTCCTCAACAACTTTATTTTATTTTATGTTTGATTCTCTACATTTGGAATGTGTAGTACTCCAGGGATAGTTCTAATCCTTCCATCCTTGAGTTTCAACTTGACTCTACCATGCCTAATGATACTTGTTGGTGAATAATCTCCCAATAACGCATCGCCTCCATTGTACCTTTCATATTCACAGAACCACTCCCTATGAGGAGTCATATGACATGATGCACCTGAGTCAATCAACCATATATCATGTTCTAAATGATTACTAGTGGAAGTTGGGTACACATCCCCTCCTTCTTCTGAGGAAGTCTTTGCCTCGTTGGTAGAGGTATCCTCAAATCCCTTTACTTTCTCAACATTCTTATATCTACAATCCTTTTTTATAGTGCCCAACTTTACTGCATTTCCAACACTTCCTTATAATTTTTTCTAGGGATTTAGATCTGCCCTTAGATTTAGATCTCCCCCCCAGATCCCTTATTTTTGTTTCTCTCCTAGAGGAGATCTCTCACAGACAATGGATGCATGCTATGAGTATCCATGGTTTTCCGCCTCATCTCTTCTGATAGCAGGGATGATACTATTTCATCAAATTTTAATGTCACTTTATTAACACTCCCTATTGCTACAATTAGGTTGTCCCAGGAATCTAGCAAAGAACACAATAATGTAATACATTTATCTTCTTCAGCCATTTTAATGCCAACAAAGGTTATTTGACTTACGAGAGTATTGTATACATTCAAATTTTCTCTCATTGTGTCATTATCATCCATTCTGAGGTGATACAGTTTCTTTTGCAGAAACAACTTGTTTACAAGGGATTTTGATTGATACAAACTCCTTAGTTCTGCCCAAATCTTTACTGCGGTATCTTATCCAAATACGTTCAACAACACAGAGTCTGATAAGCACAGTTGGATTATACTCCTCTCCATTCTATATAAATTCTCCCAATCTTCTTTCGACGTTCTAGTGGGTTATGTACTCGGATCCACAACAATCCACTATTCCCAATCTACAAGAAGATCCTCCATTTCAAGCTTCCATAGATCAAAGTTCTGGCCGTTAAATTTATCGATCTCAATTCTTGAACTGCTCGCCATTCTCTTTCAATGCACAAATCAAAGTTTCAAAGCTTCCACTGAACCCAGGTTTATCATAGACCCAAGATCTATCAAGCGCGTTGAACCTTCAACAACAAAGGCATCCCCCTCAAACCAAATAATAGAGATTTGACACCACATGTAATTTTTAAACCTATGCAAAGAAGAAAAGCATACAGATTCTTTTAAGCAAAATAGAGATTACACCACAAAATTCACACATAGTACCCAGAGATTTACCCTTGAAACCCTTGACCAAGAAAAACCAGCAAACCTTGCAGCCACCACTCCTATTTTTCTCATTATCATTATGAATCACTCACAATAAAATATAGGTATTTCACAGCAACCAATACCCTAATCCGTTAAACCATATTAGAAAATAGACCCCAACCCCTTAACTGGGATTAAATTACATATTTCTAGAAAATTCCCAAAAATAGTCGAAACAACCCAAAACAATTGGCACTCATTGTGATCGCGGGATCAATAACGACCATTTATTTCATCCACTTCGTAGAAGGGGGAGGGTGTCGGAATGCCCCCCCCCCCCTCTAACCCCCCCCCCCACCATGCCAGTGCCACGCGCAGTTCCCGCCATATATGACAGAGCACTAGATGAAGGGGATTGACCACTGCGCAGTCAAACGTAACCCCACCCCCCCCCCCCCACACACACACATACAAGCAAAGAATATAACATATAATCAACATAATGAACAACAAAAGGTATACACAATTCAATATTTGGGGTTTATTGAGACTACACAATCTATATCCATATTAGTTTACTCTTGGTATTGTTTAGTGATTTTATTTTTTTGTTAAGAATGTCAATTATCATTTTCCACTTTTCCTTTGTGTTTGGGTTCCTTCTCTCTCATGTCTAAAGTCATTCACTACATTTTGTCCAAAGTGAATGTAAATTTGCAATCACATGAAAGAACACAAGGAGAACAAAATATTTCAGGGAGGGATAATTGTCCTAAATTCTTTTTAATGTTTTGGTTGAGTGGAAAACAAGTTACTCAAAGTATCCTCAATCCATATGACATACACATAAAATAAAACACATTTGTTCATTTCAATGATGAATACAATATATTTTTTGGACTGCTAATGGACAATAGAATTATCTTTGCAACTTCACATGGTTACATTACTTTTCATTCTTACATCTTGCATTTGTTCACCTCCTTGCTTCTGCAAGTACACCAACACTTGATACAGTTCCCAAGTTCTTGCAAATCAAAGTCACATAGAGGAAATAACAAAGTAATAATAAATCTACCAATGCAATAATTTGAATAGACATTCCACATGATGCCCACTACCAAAACAAAAATCACATGAAAATTTATAGAAAATACTATCCAAAACAATCCTTACAACTTTATTGAGTCAATGGCCAAGGCTCTTTAACCTATTTGCAATCATAGAGACAATGCACAGGTCTCTAGAATCACACACAACCAACAATAAAGTCCAAGCAATGGAAAGCCAAAAGGCCCTTGTTACATCAATCTCCCAAGTATTTAAGTTATGGGGCCATGATTGTTCGATTCCTAAATATTTTCATCTCTTTGGGTAACCAAAGAATTTATTGAAATAATACATTGCTAATATTCTCTCTTTAACTTGCAGATACAATGGAAATGTTGAAGTTTAAATATTCAAAGTTAATTTTGAAAAAATAAGCACGTGGAAGAAATTTTGGGGATTTTCATCACACTATGTGTTTGGCTTAATCATCCACCTTAAATTAAAAAAAAATGAACTTTTGAGACTAGATAGATCAATATGTCTTCTACATCCTGTGAAAATTTTAGACCCTAACTCCAAATATTGGTATTTCCCAAGTCAAAATACTATACCCATGTTTATGCAAAAATATGAAAAAAAATGTGCCAGGGTTTTGAACTAGGCATGTTACTTCAAATATAAAAAAAATTGATGAAACTTGATTAAACTTGATGAGCATATAGAGGAATGTGTCCTTGACTTCCTTTCCAAATTTTAGACCATGACTCCAAAATATGAGAGTGCATTGATCAAAATACTAGACCTTTGTCAACATAGAAATAAAATATTGAAACGCATGTGGGTTTTGAACTTGGGCACGGGGTCTAAACTCCATATCTACCTCTAAAATTCGGTTTGAGGCTATAGTAAGATATCCTCTAGAACATCTCCAAAATTTAGCATCTTATTTCAATGCATGAGAGAGAATTAATGAAAACACTTGAAACAAAGCCAAGGAAAAACTAAAAGTATTTTTGAGAGTGCAAGATTACTAGAACCCTAGGGATGCTCTTGAATCAAATTCCCCTAGTTGGGAAATTTTGATCATCCTACTTAAATGGTTGTTGATGAATCGACAACTATTGGAGGTTTGATTTGCTTCTTTCTTTCCTTTCTTCTTTTCTTCCACACTCTTCTCCACTGTACTCTTCTCGTTTGCATCTAGCATTCAACTTCTTCTTATCTTCACTCTTTCTCTTCGTATTCTTCAAGTGTTACTAGGAAACACCACATTCCCACCATTATTTATGATTCGACCTTATTCTTCACCACCTTCAACAGCTATGCAATCGGTTTCCACTCTCTATCAATGGGTCTCATTCCCTCAAAATGCTCCCATTGAATGGTGCTCATTGCCTTACACCACTCCTACTCGATGATGCTTACTATCTCCACATCCTTTCACTTCTTCACCATCACCACTAATGCTTGTTACTCAAGCATCTCCTCACTTTATTATTCTTGTACTACTACCACTCTTCTACTACAATCACTTACTACTATAATATCTATGTAACCTTCTCTTGCAATTTTTTTTCAACACCTCATTTCCCACGATCTCTACCCAATGCTATTCAAGGGTGGAGTTGTATCTCCTCTTATGAATACTACCCAATCCAACCACTATAGGAATGCATCACTACTCATTTAAACAACTATATCCAACATTACACCATTATTGGAGTTATCTACACTTATTCTCTTTCTCTAGTACAACCACTTTGTTGCTACAATCATCTTTGGACTCACTTTGCATATCCAATTTTTTGTGCTTCTTCATCTTCTTGATTGTATGGCATCAAATTTTCTTACTTCAATCTATTCTCCATCATGAACACATCATGTGCTCCTTCACCTTATCATATTTAATCTTTCTTCATTGCACTACTACCCTATAACTATGTATCTTTAGCTCATCATCTTCTTCATTTTGGAAACATCCTTATTACATATTTTGTCTAGTTTTATTATTCACTTGTTCAAGCAAATTGTTTATTTCTTCACTAACAAACACATTTACACTAGGAAGTTATGGGAGTCAATATTTCCCATTTGCATCTCTTCCACCATTACAACTACTGTAACATCATCTCTTTGCAATTCCATTGTGGCACAACCGCTCTTTGTAACACATTTTTTTCTCATGTAGGTTTCCTCACTTGGATTTCTATCTGCATCATTTTCCTCTCTTCCTATGTAGGCTACCTCACTTTTTTTTGTTTTGCATCATATTCCTCTTTGTAGAAGGTAATCTACCTCACTCAATGTTCTGTTTGCATATTAATATTCCCCTATTCCTTATGAAGGATACCTCACTCAACATTTTGGCTACATAATTTTCCTATCTTTCTTATGTAGGTTGTGTCACTCAACATTATAATATCTACATTATATTCACTTCTCCACAAAATAAATTTCCCAGACATGTATACCTTCAACAACAAACAAGTTATACAACTTGACGAGAACTTTATACTCAAAACGAGAACTCTAGCCATAAAAACCCATATTTTGCATAAAAAAGACCAAAAAACAACCTCGAATAAAAAAGTGGTGCTACTGGTAGCACCACTTTTTGTATTAGGGTCAAAAATATATAAATGGACCAAAACAATTGTTATTGTTGTTTGCAAAAACCTTAAAATTAAACTCTAAATTGAAAACTAATGCTACTGGTAGCACACTTTTTCAAAAAATGGCTGTCAGAACCCAAAATTTCCAAAAAAATTTAAAATTTTTAAATTAGCATGTAATATGATTAAAAGCAGTCATTTAACTGTTTTGATGAACATAAATGTGTCTAGAGTATCTATGATTGTACTTAATTTGTAATATGAGTTTTATTTACAGTTATTGATTTTTTTCTGTTCTGCAACCTCAAGGGGGAATTGCCATAGCAGACTGGGCTTACTTAGCTTCCGAGCTAATGCATCAAAATGTCTTTCTCTTACAGATATACAGGTAATGTTCGGGTCGCTGCAATTAATCTTTAAAGTATTAAAAATCATTTAGTTGTACCAAATCATTCAGTAAAAAGTCTGAACACGCTAACCAGGTTATCAGGTGTTTGAAGGTAGCACTCTGCCTATGACCTCCTCAAGATCTTACTGATAGTATGACAGAGTTATCATAATCAGTTCCATTTTTTTTTACTCCACCATTGTTATTGCATCAAGTTATGTTTATAGTTAGAATATTTGATATGCAACATTTAATTGTAAGGACTTGAAGGTACCTATATAAATATACTTTGCTTGTCTCAACAAATTTCCAGGTATTCTGTAAATTACATGTTTCCTCTTATCCATTTCAGGATTTGTCTCATCTTGAAAAACTATTCCCATTTCTATGATTGATAGTGGATTGAGATCTGTAAGCTATCTTTATTAAATTCAATGTATCTTAAGGATGACAAGGGTCTACTTGTCATATGCTAAATCCGAGTCTATTAAAGAATTATTATTAAGTTATATCAACAATTGAAATGGACCACGGTAACCCTAATCCGATAATGTGAGTTATGTAATTTAAATCTTACAAGTTTTTGGTCACCTAAGACGTAATGGCACGTCCTATGTCATCTATGTACAGCTATCGCATTTAACATTTTGATAGTATAGTGTAACAGCTAAATCCAATATTTTTTTCATGATCTCATAGACTTAAGAAAAAGATCTATGTCATAACACATGAGATTAGGGTGATTGGAAATGTCGTGATAGGTCTTTATGAACCACATATAGTATACACTACACCCTGATCCTTATAATTTTATAATGCAAAACACTTCCTCCATGTCTAGAATACTTCAATACTGAGTTTTGAACTATGTTTATATTGCATGAATTAAATAAATACCAAACAATGTTTTCATCATAAAGTATGCCAGGTTCAAGGTATTATTCTAAGGTTTGATTGTTTAAAAAGGATGACATATGAAACTACAGTATTGCTACCAAAATGGATAACCATACAAAATTCCTTTACCCATATTATAACTTCTAAATGGATAACTCATCGAATTCTTGATCACTATTTGACAATTGTATGGTTCTATGGTTTGTAGGGCAAGTGTTATTATTCACTATGCACAGTTCGGAGGCACCGTTTGCTTAACATGAAATATATGACAGTTTTAAACTATAGTGTTACGACCACCTTGGAATATCCATGTTATCATTTTATTTTGCAAACGTATGATGGGAATCTCGTTGTAAACTATAGAACAACGACCCACTACATGGAAATTTTTTTAAAAGCTACGTGGGTGCTTCTACGCCAAGTGTTGATGATAGATAAGCGTTGACTCAACCCTAATCTTGTCATTTCTTCCCTTGCCTTCGGGCTCGGTCGCTCTGTGAATTCTCATGTCCATTTTTTGCTGAAACAATGGTGGTAACAGCTCCCATGCTGCTACAGTTCTTCGTGCTTGTTCATTAGTATGGTTTGGAAGTCTTGTATTGTGCTTTTAGCAGCTATAAGTTTGTGAAAGACCTAGGGTTTTTACCCTTTGGTATCAGTTTCAACCTTTTCTCGGCGTGGCCATGAATCTCAGCTTGGTTCTGTTTGAAGCTTCCACTGTGGCACATACTCCTTGTTTTCAGTCAGCTTGTTCGTTTTGGTGAAAAGAGAAGATTTCACCCTTCTGCTACTCGTGGCTATGAAACTACCTACTGTGTTTGACTTCATTCCAATCTCTGGTAAGCTATAGGATTCATCTTCGTCTTCTGAATACAAAAATTTGTTTAGAACTCAACATTAATATATATAAGTGATAACTGATAATGTTTTTCTTTCGTTGCAGGCCCTGACTCCATTCGCAATGTGGGTGACCCAAGCTTCGGTAGTTGGTTGCTTAACCTGGTAAGCCTGGTTTCACCATGGCTTTTCCTCCTTGCTGGTTGTAGAGTGGTTAGGGTTTGGTCTTGAAAGATCCATCCTTGTGTCTATCTCCGTACTGTTTGACCTTGTAACTATTATCACCAAAATTTATGGACAAGTTTAACCCTGTGATGTGTGTGGAATGTTACGGCTGCAATCATATGTAATTTATTCGTCTTTCTTGTGGTAGTTAGGGTTTATAGAAGAATTATTGTATATAAGTAAAAACTGTGGGCCTGTTCTGAAGATGAGGTTATGGTTTTGTAGTTTAAACTTCGTTACAGCACTTTAATGATTCAGGGTTAATCACCCAGGTTTTTGAGTTGAAATAATATAAAGTGTTACCTGGCTTGTTTTTATGCATGCGTTTTTTTTAACTTTAAACTATGTATAGTAGTAGTAGATTGTTTTTAAGTTTTAAACCCACTTAAAATAGAGGATTCGTGACTCGGCTGTAGGTGAAGATGATGTCTTACTATTTAGCATTAGCTTTGTTTGTATTAATGGGGCTGGTAGGGTTTGACCCTAATAAGTTACAATTGGGGTTATTTATTTTTGTTCGAATGCTTAATCTATTAAATAAGAAGTACGACTCGGATGGAAATCTGTGAGTTGAACAAATGTTAAAAATACTCGAAGAATAAGCTAAATAACGTTCTGTCCATTTTCTTCTGTTGAAGGAATAGTAACTAAGTTATTTCTCTGTTGAAGAAATTCGTGTTGTAGAAACTAGAATGATAGGATTCATTTCGAACTCCTCTGTCGTGATTTTGTTTAGTTACTAATTCAGTTATTCAGATTACGATTCTGTGGGTAATATGGAAGTTAAGAAAAAAAAATAAAACTAAATAATTTAAGCTCGATATCGAGCTAGATATGGTTCTGATACTTCTTTTGTTTTTAATACAATAACTGGTTTATTTAACTGTTAAATAAGTTCTGTGTGAAGAAGTTCTGTTAGGGTTTCTGCACAATCGTTTTTTCTGATAATAAATAAATGGATAATTGTTAACTAGGTTTTGTGTATTAATTTAATTTATAGATTGAGACAGGCTAACTTCTGACTAGGGTTTGTACCCTGAGATAGAGATCCTATTGGTGACTACAGAATCTCCTGTAGGTTCTGTCGATCTAGATATAATTTATTGTAGTATCTATGGTTAGGTTTACTGTTTGTCTCCTATAACTGTATATTAAATTTTATAATATACAGAGTACAAATACTTTATATGTAAACCCTGCTTACCTGTTGAGCAAATATAATCAACTAGGGTTATAATTATAGCTACGAATTATTACATAAAGCATCAATAGTTTACTGCATAAATTATAAATAAATTAACTGCAGAAATTATAAACACATTAATAATAATATAACAAGGATATTACATCATACTAACGATACAAAAATCACAGTAACTCTCAGTAATTCTATTGCTGATACTCAGGGATACTATCTTTTACTAAACTAATTACTATTCAGACATAAAGAAGATAAACATAACATACATTCATTCATACTTAATAAACATAAAGAGATAAAATGACAGAGCCTGTTGAGCCGTGGACAACAACATCAATGGGAGGCTGTTCCTCCCTACCAACTCCTGGAGAGTGCCCAGACATCACTTCTCAGGACCCCCGAGCTTGCTCTGGTCTCCCTGGTTGGAACTAGGTGCAGCAAAGTAATTCTCTCAGCCCAAATCAGCTATAATGGAACCAAGTTACTGCAGCATTCCTCTCAAACAACTTCCTTACTATAAAATTTCCCTCTTCCTCAATGGGACTCCTGAATAACATCCACCTGAATGTATCCTCCCTCCAGAACAATTCGAACCCCCAGCTCAGTTCATTGAGTACTATTTAAAAGATTGCCTAGGTCTTTGTTGGGTTAACTGTCATAAATGAGCCACCTGCTCAGATTCCACTTTCTTGGTGAATCATGACCCCAAATATAGGGAAGTTGCCACCTGCAACTTAGGAAGTGTTTGAGGATGCTGCCACTTGTCTTTTTGCCTTTCCACCTAGTTCCATCCACCAGTTTGACCAGTAACCTCTTTTAATAGCTCTCCCATGCTGTTGTCTCCATAATTAATTTATTAATAATAAAATATTCTGAATTACATTCCATTTCTAGTGACTCTGTTGAGTCATCAATTCCTACTTAGCATTAAATTTAACATAATGTCTCAAGAATGTAATAAAACAATTACATAATTTTTACAAAATTGGGGTATGTGACAATGGCATTATTATATCATTTTATCATAATTTAAAATTGTACTTATTTAATCACTTAGTAACACTATATAAACCTTACACTGAGTTAAACACAAATTATTCAAGAAATTATTTCACCACTCTTTCCATATAAAATAAAAGAATTGATGATATTCATCATAAAATCATATATTAAACCATAAGACGTAGAAGTAATTCATATCAAAATTCAAGCACTCATTTAGAGTTTCCATAGAAACAATTCCATCTTAACCAAAAATACAAAAATGTTTCATGTGCGAATATTCAAATCAACACATGGATTCTTGTCATGTCCCCACTGACCTCCTTAGGCCACGGGAGACCCTGATAGATTTTTTTTCTCCAAATTCGACTGAATACATACACACAGTCAAAATGACTCGGATCCGCAATCTACAACCGGCAACTATGAATCTGCAATTGCGGATGTGGAAGTGCCAAGCTTCATAACCGAAAAGCTTACCTTTCCACAATCTGCAATACGCAATGGCAGATCCGCATCCGCAATTGTGGATGAGGAAATTCCAAACTTCACAACTGGAAGGCTTACCTTTCCACAATCCGCAATCCGCAATTGCGAATGCGGAAGTGCCAAACTTCATAACCAGAAAGCTTACCTTTCCACAATCCACAATCTACAACAGAGGACCCGCAATTAGCAATCTGCAATCTGCAGTTGCGGATGCAGAAGGTCCAATCTCAACTTCCAACAATGGTTTCTTCCGCAATCCAAAATCTGCATTGCGGATGCGGGCATGCGGAACCATAACCTCTGTCATGGTAAATTTCCCACACAATCTTCTGAGGGGCATAACTTCCACATCCTTGGTCCAAATGAGACAAGGTCGGTACCATTGGAAAGCTCTTGGAGATATCTATCCCATGGTGAAATCACTACTACATATGGCCAAAATTGCCACGTTTTTTCATTCTAATAGCCACGATTTTTCGTCCCTATTGCAACGATCTTGGGTTCATTTTTTTGTGGATACAATTTCATGGATACAGGGACGAAGATTCCCCATCGTGGCAATAGCAACGTTTCTCAGTGGCCACGTGTCACCTTGGCAACAGTCCTCAAATTTTTGGAAAATTAATTCTTCCACGAAGTTTTGTTGCAATAAAGACGATTATCCTCGACACTGCGTCTCTGTATCCACGAAACTTCGTCCCTGTATCCATGAAAAATCATGGCAGGTTCAGCATCTACGTAGAAACATTTCGATAATTCCTTGACACTGTGTCTCTGTATCCATGAAATTTTTTCTCTGTATCCACGAACCTTCGTCCCTATATCCACGAAACATCGTGGCAAGTTCAGCATCTACGTAGAAACATTTCGATAGTTCCTCAACATTGTGTCTCTGTATCCATGAAAGTTCATCTCTATATCCATGAACCTTCGTCCCTGTATCCACGAAACATTGTGGCAGGTCCAACATTGCATGGAAACACTTCGATAGTCCCTCGACACTGCATCTCTGTATCCACGACATTCCATCTCTGTATCCACGAAAAATTGTGGCAGGTTCATCATGCGCGTCAAAAAATTCCTATAGTTCCTCGATAATGCGTCTCTGACTCCACCAAATTTCGTCTCTGTATCCATGAAACTTCGTCCCTGTATCCATGAATAATCGTGGCAGGAAGCTGTCGATATTGTGACGCTACTTGGAAATGTTAAAAAAAAAAAAAGCCTAAATGGCAATCATATTTCACCTTTCCTTGGAAATATTTGTGGTGTCACTTCTTATAATGTATTAAAACAAGTACAGGTTTCACCTTTCCTTTCATTCCTTATGATGTCCATGAACCATTGATGCCTTACGTTAAATTCTGTAATGTTGAGCTCACTCCTTATGATGCCCATGAACCATTGATGATTTATGTTAAAATTTGTCTTGATGGTGTCCATGAACCATTGATACCTTATGTTAAAGTTTGTAGTGTTGAGCTCACCCCATATAATAGATGCAAATATATATGTTGGAATTTAACACCCAAATCTATGTAGGAAAAACTAGTATGATCAGGTCCAATGATCATGTTGCAGGTGGAATATATAATCTTAAAGATGCATAAATAGTTAATACTCACATTGAGGAGCTTGATTAGATAGTCAAATCTTATTTCACACTGACAAGTTACAACGTGTTATGATTGTACATCATCTTTGTGTCAATATTTTCATGATGCATGTATCAATGGTTTCCTATCATCTTACTCAATTTCGGGAAGGCAACAAATATATCAGTTTTGTACAAAGTGGCCTAAAATTGCTTTAGATCTAGGTATATCATTGAACCTATATTGTTCAAATTCTCAATTGTTAATGCTCGAATATGCTTTTCATTTTTTCATTTGGAAGCATTTCTCATAGAATCTTACAGTAGTCCCTTTG
Organism: Larix kaempferi; assembly: GCA_027924585.1. Classification (NCBI taxonomy): domain Eukaryota; kingdom Viridiplantae; phylum Streptophyta; class Pinopsida; order Pinales; family Pinaceae; genus Larix; species Larix kaempferi. Next base: position 409,185 of record BSBM01001213.1, on the reverse strand, counting down.
GTTAACCTGTTGTTTTATGAGAGGCATTTTTATGCCATCAAAATCACCCAGGACTTATAGCTGACATCATCTAAATCCATTTGGAAGGAGTGGTAATTGTGGCCTCCTCTATACCTACTCAAGGGTTGTGAATCTAGGTCTTCATGTTAATATGTAAGCTCAATCGGATATCTACATTATAAGTGGAAAAGAATAAAGGCACACAAAAGAATTCCAAAGAAAAAGTAACTAGAGTTTTCAATATAATAACTAGATTTTTTATTGATCTACCTCAAAGATCTCTTGTGTCCCATCCCTATGGTGTACATTCCAATCAACAATAATAACCTTTTTTGCTCCTACAACCTGAGATGCTGAGACAAAAACCCATAGAATCTTTTACCCCTGCATTATGACTAGGAGGTCTTACCAGAGAAAATCCATTCTAAGCTTGGCTTATCATAATTGCTTTTGCAAGGTTAGCACATAAACCAGCTACAATTCTTCCCACCAGAGATGAGTACTTATTTTCATATGTGAGCCTTACCAATGCCAAATAAATTGATTAGTCTGTTCATTTAATGACCTGGAAACAAAAATCAATTCTGAAAGGAGGGTACTAGTGCCATAGTATTCAAATTGCTCAAAAATATAGTTTACTCAAATGTCCACATATTTTTCCAGAATAACCTCGGATACAACCTAGATTTTCCAAGGTTGAGCAATACACAGGTTCACTTTTGTTGAGTTTTAGAACAGTTTCAAGTGCCCATGGATGCCTCCTGTGTGTCTTTCATCTAGCTGCAGAACCGAGCATTAATTCTATTAATTTAGCACTATCTCAATGCCATGTAGAAGACAAAATAAATGCAAACTACTTGTTGGTATTACACAAGATACACCAAAATTCATATCAACAACCCTTATCATTGATATTGGGTGAAATAATGGTTACAAATAGATATTTTTTGCTTCTTTAGCTCACATGTTTCACCCTGGGGTGCTAGAAGTGCCCAAAATTTGAAATAATAGGTTTGTATTATATTTTCCTACTACAAGAATGTCATGAATAGGATAAGGATCCACATAATCAAGTGTATGGTGACTGTTGGACATTGTTTTAATACAAAGAACACACCCAAATTGGATCACTATTGCTACAAGCAAAGAAATGCCATCTTTAGGCTCAAAATATCCAACAGAATGTCACAGTAAAACCTATCATCCACAATGTTATTCAAATCTAAGTGAATGGGTTGTATTCTTGGGCCTAGATCAGATCCTGCCACTCATGAAATAGTCATCAAAATTCTTCTATGAGGGGACATTTTAATAGATAGTTCCCAGATCTATTTCTAAGCATGGTTGATAGCTAGTAGCCTATTATAGTGTGAGGCCTTTCAGTCCTATAAGTAACTGCGGTCTTAATTGTGAGACATCCTTTGTTTTTTGGATTACTAATTCTGATAGTTAAAATTGAGCTCTGCACTTTGATAAGTAGGGAAACTTGTGGAATTCTATTGGTTTTGCACAAGTATGTCTTGTGAAGAATGGTTAAATGAGTTGGTATCAATTTGATCAGAGTTTAACTTCCTAGTATAATTTTCTTCATATTTTTCCTAGTAGTTCTGTGTATATCATATTTTTGGGGTCTCTGTAGGTGATTATATGGAGCAAACTATTTTTCAACTACTAGGAGTTAATGGTGAGTTGATCAATATCTCTTACAAAAAAGAGAAATATCAAATAACCCTTTGATATTGCATGTCAGCCACAAGGGTTGTTTGGGTTGTTATTTATGAAGGTATTGTAAGTCGAATGATTGTAAATGGTGCTAATGTAGAACCTATCGATAGCTTACATTGCCAGAAAGCTTATTTGATTTTAATGTCGAAGGGCCATCTCTCTATTGACTGTAGCTTACATGCATTATCATGGATCCACATGTTAAAGAGTGTTCTAAAATCTTTATTCTTTGAGATATTATCCAAATATAAAATGAGAAAAAGGTACAAGAGCACCGGTGCAAAGACAATTCATAGAAGGGGAGGAACATGGTGGTGATATCCTTGCTAAACCTCAACCCAAACCCAACATAATAACAAGAAGGGCCAGGATGCAAGAGAACCAAAGGATAAGACTCCTCCATCTCTTTGAATGGGAATGGCCCAACACCAGGTGTTGTTTAATGGAACAAGCAGTCGCCAATATGGATGGAACTAGAATAGTTGGCTCTATGACAGCTTCTTACTATGTGCTCCCGCATTTGGCATTTGGAATTTGGTCCCGCATGTGTGTTTTTTTTCTGTTTATCCTTTAGTGTGAGATGCCCTCCAATAGAGAGCCACTTGGTGCACCGATTTGTAATTTTTTTCTCCACTTTTTGTTATAACTATATCCAATCTCTAAATCCATCGTCATTGGTTTTTAAGGTGAATCCCAAGGGACTTTAGTCAACTATTAGCAATCACTTGAAAAGGAAAAACCTTGGAGATATCAGAAATTTGTCTCACTCAAGACATAATAACCAGCTCTCAAGTAGCTCTCTTAAGAACTTAGGAACATTCCACACATGTTCATAATCTCTAGCTTTTTGCTCATAAAGTCACCAATCCACATAATAAACTTGCAATAAGAAATTTCGTTTTTCTTTACACCTGATTGGGATGTGTGCAAATTCACAAGTTAACTAAATTATGAAAACAAGCCCAAATGAGTGTTTGGAGTGTCAAATTTGTGATGCACTATGATAAAGGAATCTCAATCAACCAAATGACTAGCAAGTCAATCAAATGTCAAAACTTAGGGTTCACCGATGTTCAAATCATACTAGAGCATGTTCTGACCAATCATTTTCCTAACAAACTTTACCTTGATTGCAAAATTTCCATAGCTCCACCTAGGCAAGGCATATCCCACCTAAACCTAAATAAAGTCTCACAAGCCCTCAAATCATTGATAGCAAACCTTTCCCAAAGCAAATTTGGTGAGACAATGCCCTCAAAACAAAAGTTTAATGTTGTTCAGCCTTCATTCCTTGCCAGGAATTGTTTTAGAGTAAATTTTAGTCTTTTTATGGCTACTTACTCTGTCAGAACTAGGATTAGGTCTTTTTATGCTTCCAAGTTCAAAGGATTATTTCAACTGGTTCTAAGTTCAAGGGATTAGTTCCACTGGTTCTCATTAATGTTGATGGGTAATTGGCTATTTCTGTGCCAACAAGTACCTGATTTGAATCTCCCTAGTAAGATGCTCTAATCCATGTTGATAGACTTAATAGGACTGTAGAGTAGCATCCCTTAGATTTCCCTAAAAAAATTTGTTGAAAAAAAACAATGATATAATTCAGTTTTAACCATTGAAATTAAATAACAAAGGCTTAAGCTTCTGAAGAAAGTATGCAGTTCACACCCCTACACTACTAGCAAAAGACAACACATGGGAAAATATTTCTATATTTGATTCCTACATAGAATCTTTAATACTTCTTAATTTTGATTTTGGTTTTTATCCTTCTTGGGATGCTTCCACACTTCTCTTTCAATATGTCTATTTATTTTTAATGGAAATAGACTCAGCCCTTTGATCCACTATCTATTTTTGGACTTCTTACAACTTTTGGCCCTAGTTCGTTAGATCCTCCTTTATTTTATCTCCTAAGGCCCATGGACCAGGACCTTTCCACTGCTACAAAATGCTCAGCCTCATTCTTCAGAATTTAAAAGCAATGAAGACATCTTTCTGGGACATTTTTGTTGGTTTTTGGGTTGTTTTTCAACAATTTGGTACTTCTCTTCAGAAAGGGTGGATATCACTCATCCAACCTCTATTTGGGAAGTGCCATATATTATTGGAAATCTCTTTTCAAGACCTTTCCAAAGTTGTAGAGTGATCAACAAGGTTCCTAGGGGTTTAAGAGCGCTACAGTCATCTTTCAGGCCATTATTTTGCCATTTGGGAGCTATTTCCAGCATTTTGTTTATTACCCTACAATGTTTGGAGGCATCCTACATCTTTGGAGTTATTTCCTCCTCACAAGGAAAATCTTATGGGTTGATTCATGTACTTGTGGCATTGATCACCTCATATTATGGATGTTTGTTAGAGATGGTTATATTTTATGAGTAATTTTATTTGTTTACTCCTCCCTAGGGTAGATCTAGGATTTGCTAGATCTGTTATTATATTATTGTAAACGAAGTTGAGCTCCTCTCCTATATAAGAGTGCCTCTTTCTCATTTGCACTCATGGTTTGAAGGAGAATTCAAGGTAAGGTATTCCCAATTTTATTACTCAGAATGCAACAAAACATGAACAAAAAGTACTTCAAGATACCAAAGATAAAATCATTAAGGATTGTACTTCTAAGTTCTAATTTCCTATATTTTGGTCTGCAAATAGTCATCTTTTGGTGGGGAATGCTGGGTTTGGAATTGTGATGTATCTTCTATATTTCTTCTTGAGTCTTCATTAATGGATACTGAATGGATGACCTGGGTATCATGTAATACTTTTTTATCATACCCACAACCAGCAGCATGTGCCTTTCCACAAAATAGGCAACCATTTTTCAGTATTGCACTTATGGCATTCTACAACAAATCTATCAAAGAGACCAGAAAATTTATTGACAAGAAGTTACCCATGAAGCAAACGTGCTTGCATTTTGTTCCTCATGTCCAAGTGAACTTGGCATCGTTTTACGGCATGTATTGTATCTAGCCAAATGTAACAAACACAAAATATGTTAAGTTACCTATATTCAAGAAAAATAAAACATCAGAAACACTACCACAGCATGATATACAAAACACCAATATGCTCAAGGATATCACCTTATGTTATTTGGAGTGAGATAGATCCCACTCCTAGAATTGGATATGTGGCATAATCACTAAGTTTCACATGCATACTTACCTCCTGTAACTAAGCACTCCAAATGTAGAACTAGTAAGTTCTTAACACAGGCTCTTTGGTATATTCATAATTGCCATATCAACAGACTATAATTGCTAACAATGACAAGCAAACTAAAACGATAAACTAATATTCAGTAGCATGTAATAAAATAAACATGTATATCATATAACAGAAATAGAGATATAGTTGAAGATACCAACCAGGTGAGTGTGAAACCATTATTGAAAATATACTCAGAAGTGTTGCTTTCAACAAAGACTGATTGTGCCTTGGAGAGGCCAATCTTATCTAGGAACCAGATGACCCTACAAGAGGGTGTGTACAAACCACACAGAGAGAGAAATGATTGGAGTTGATTAGGTCAATGACAGTCAAGAATAGTACATAACTCAACATAAATTAAGTCACAAAAATTCTAAACTTCAACAAAGTCAAGTACTGTATAAGACCAAAACTTCAACAAGGTGGTATAAAAAAAATGGAGGGTAAATGACCGCATTAGCCACAAGTCTTAGGGAAGGTACCACAAGTCCAATAATAAATCAATCAAGGTGGGGAAGGTACAACAAGTATTTAATAACTCAATCAGTAACAGGTAATAAAATAAACATATCGATCATATAACAATAAGTGAGTTATAGTTGAAGATCACCAAGTCAACATTAAACCAAAAATCAGTTCTGAAGTGTGGGTACAAATATAAACAATGGTCATAAAATAAGAAAAATATAACCAACGGTCATAACATAGGTGTGGGTAGTAGAATACCCATGACCCTTAGAACCAAGGGTATGCTCCAAATTTCGCCAAACAACCATAGGACTCTATAAGAGCAAAACTTCAACAAGGTGGTTTTTAAAAAGTTACTCCAAATGTCTCCAAACAACCATAGGACTCTATAAAAGCAAAACTTCAACAACGTGGTTTTAAAAAAGTTATGAGACCAATCATATCTCAATCAAGGTGGGGAAGGTACAACCAGTCATATCTCTCTCAAATGTACAGACGTTCCATATAACCTGAAAGTTCATCATCACAGTATAAGAAAGGGTGGTGGGATGCCAAATAAAAATATCCATCATTTCTCTCTATGCAATCCTGATAGCATCACATAACAGTTAAGTACCTTGTACAATAAAAAATAAAAGCCACCTGTTTAACCTTTAAATTTAGGAATATGGTCTACAAAAGCAAAATTTCATCACAATTACCATCAAAATTTCTGACTAGTGCCAAAGCAACAGTAAAAGAGTTAATAACATAATTTTGATCTCTATCAACTTCAGCACTCCTCTTTGGTCCCTGTGCTGAAGTTGGTCCTCGAGATGTAAAGTTAAGTGCAGAGCTCAAACAGGTTTACACAGTCCACATACTACAACAATTAAGCACACAGATGATGAAAGAAAGGTACAGTAACATAACAATTCTACAGCTGAATGATAAAATGGTACTATTTTTGAATAGTGCTAAAGCAATAGTAAAACATTTTATAACATAATTTTCATCTCTTTTAGTAGCATGTCATAAAATAAACATATTTATCATATATCAATAAGAGAGGTATAGTTGAAGATCTCATTTAACCAAAAATCAAATCTAAAGTGTGGTACTATTTATGAATAGTGCTAAAGCAACAGTACAAGATTTTACAACATAAATTTTGATCTCTATCAACTTCAGCACTCCTCTGTGGTCCCTGTTCTAAAGTTGGTCCTCGAGATGTAAAGTTGTTAAGATTTAATATGCTAAGACAGAAAATAGTAGCATTACATTCCATTTCACAATAATAGCATATACAGGATCACTGAAGAAACAACAAGTACAGCATAAACACAAGAGACAGAGATTTATCCTGGGAAATCCTCATGGGGTAGAAAACCCAGCAAAGCTTCCTCAATATAGATGACCAGCAATATACAAAGATGAAACCCTGAGACATGATCTCCTCCTCCACAATAGCAGACCTCTCCTCCACAAGTGTGCTATCGTCAAGTGAGTGAATGTGTCAAATGAGGAACACACCTCCTCTATTTATACACTACACTGACATGTATTTTACACAGGTACACGTAGGCTCGTATTTAACCAATGGGTTAAATACCCCACTACAACTAACTGGGACGACCCCTCTAGGGTGGTCTAATAACCCTTTGACCCACATAACACATACAGGGCCGACCCCCACTAGGGAAGTCTAATAACCCGAGTTACCACATTCTGACGGAGGAATAAACATCTCCGGATATACAATAAGATCTTCACGGAGGAATGAAACATCTCCGCAATAATAAAGTACAAATATAATATTCTTTGAAGTTACAATATCTCAACACTCCCCCTTAACGAGAAGGATACTATAACAACATCTACACGAGCAAGGAGTCATCAACATCATACATGATACATCTATAAATCATTGGAAGCTTTCTCAACATCATCAGTAACTCAAGCAGTTACTGGAACATCTTCAATACTGGAACATCAACATCTTTAGTACTGAGTCTTTATCTTCTGCAGCACTCGAACAACTACAACAACATCAACATCTGGATCCTCACGATCATCAGTATCGTCATCTCACGATCATTAGCATCGTCATCACACGATCATCAGCATCGTCATCACACGATCATCAGCATCGTCATCTCACGATCATCAGCATCGTCATCACACGATCATCAGCATCGTCATCACACGATCATCAGCATCGTCATCTCACGATCATCAGCATCGTCATCACACGATCATCAGCATCGTCATCACACGATCATCAGTATCGTCATCTCACAATCATCAGCATCGTCATCACACGATCATCAGCATCGTCATCACACGATCATCAGTATCGTCATCACACGATCGTCAGCATCGTCATCAACACAGGTATCCATAACAATACAAGTATCCACATCATTAGTACAAGTATTCATGCCAATACAAGTATACATATCATCAATACAAGTATCCATACTGATACAAGTAATCATGTCATCAATACATGTATCCTACCGATACAAGTAACCACATCATCAATACAAGTATCCATACCGATACAAGTAACCACGTCATCAATACTAGTATCCTACCGATACAAGTAACCACATCATCAATACAAGTATCCTACCGATACAAGTAACCACATCATCAATACAAGTATCCTACCGATACAAGTAACCACATCAAAAATCACTTTCTCGGAGACCATACGTCTACGGATCAATTCAGGGACCAAAGTCCGGGGATGATACAATCCCCACTTCTCGGAGACCATACGTCTACGGATCAATTCAGGGACCGAAGTCCGGGGATGATACAATCCCCACTTCTCGGAGACCATACGTCTACGGATCAATTCAGGGACCGCAGTCCGGGGATGATACAATCCCCGCTTCTCGGAGACCTCACGTCTACGGATCAATTCAGGGACCTAAGTCCGGGGATGATACAATCCCCACTTCTCGGAGACCTCACGTCTACGGATCAATTCAGGGACCTAAGTTCGGGGATGATACAATCCCCACTTCTCGGAGACCTCACGTCTACGGATCAATTCAGGGACCGAAGTCTGGGGATGATACAATCCCCACTTCTCGGAGACCTCACGTCTACGGATCAATTCAGGGACCACAGTCCGGGGATGATACAATCCCCTGCCTGTTCATTCAGGACTTCATTATCGGAGACCCAGTCTACGGCTCTATTCTGGGACCTCAGTCCGGGGATGATGCAATCCCCTGCCTGTTCATTCAGGACTTCATTCTCGGAGACCTCACATCTACGGCTCTCTTTAGGACTGAAAGTCCAGGGATGATCCAATCCCCTCAACTGTCCACTAAGGACTTCATTCTCGGAGACCTCACGTCTACGGCTCTCTTTAGGACTAAAAGTCCAGGGATGATCCAATCCCCTCAACTATCCACTAAGGACTTCATTCTCGGAGACCTCACGTCTACGGCTCTCTTTAGGACTGAAAGTCCAGGGATGATCCAATCCCCTCAACTGTCCACTAAGGACTTCATTCTCGGAGACCTCACGTCTACGGATCTCTTTAGGACTGAAAGTCCAGGGATGATCCAATCCCCTCAACTGTCCACTAAGGACTTCATTCTTGGAGACCTCACGTCTACGGCTCTCTTTAGGACTGAAAGTCCAGGGATGATCCAATCCCCTCAACCGTCCACTAAGGACTTCATTCTCGGAGACCTCACGTCTACGGCTCTCTTTAGGACTGAAAGTCCAGGGATGATCCAATCCCCACTTGTCCACTAAGGACTTCATTTTCGGAGACCATATGTCTACGGATCTCTTTAGAACAAGTGTTCAAGGATGATACAATCCCCAAATGTATTCTGATCAATACAAGTACAAGTATCCTCAACCATACAAGTACATTAATCAATACATGTATCATCAAAAGTATGTATTCTTACCAATACATCTTATCATCAAAAGCATGTATTCTTACTAATACATCTAACATCAAAAGCATGTATAAGTAAAACTAAGTATTCTAAGTATAAGAGTCCTAAATCTAAATATTTCTAAGTATCTAGGTGTAGAGAACAAGTTACCTCATCATCGACCTTGTTGTTCGATGAGACAACCTCATCATCAGTGACTATACTACTCCCCCTTTCGAGGAGGGTCCTTTTGAACTACACCAAGCTTGTCTCGGAAGTATTCAAATTTCACTCGAGACAGAGGTTTGGTTGGTAACTTCTTCACTTGAGGTAGAGGTTTGGTTAGTACAAAGGTAACCTGTTACAAATTCAAACTTTATAGTTCCTTTCCGTGTCATATCTTGTTAGTTCCCTATGATCTTTGACTTATCATGGAACACTAGATTCTATGTCATCTTGATACAACTCTATTTATCACATAGGATCACAATTGGTTCTATCTCTAAGTCAAACAATCCTGAAGTCAAACTTCTTCACAACTAGTAGAGCAAGCAGCCACATATTCCACTTGTGCTGAGAGCCACACTAGACTGCTTCCAGCTAAACCACGAGATCATGGCTAATCCGAGACAATAACATCCTCTCGATGTGTTCTTCCTGTCTGATACACTTTCTTCCCAATCAGCATCTGAGTAGTCATCTGAAGTCATGATCTCCAAGATAGCATATATCAAAGTCTATCGTATCCTTTATGTGCCTCATCACATGCTTTGCAACTTTCGGGTGAACACATCTAGTTTCCACTAGATACTGACTCAAGGTGTTCACAACAAAGCATATATCTAACCTAATATATGTTAGATACATCAATGACCCAATAATTTGACTGTACAGAGTTATATCCACTAACTCTGATGAGTCATCTCTTAACAGTTTCAAGTTGGAATCCATAAGAGTGGCCATTCCATCATATCAAGTCTTCTCAAGATTTCTCAGCATACTTTCTCTGGTTGAGAAAGATTCCTACTGAGCCTTTCCATACTTCCAGGCCTAGGAAGTAATACATTAATCTAAGATCTTTCATTTTTCTTTTCTACAGTCTTCTATCTGTGCCATCTCTCATCAGATGGGTCTACTGATATGAGCCTCAACATCATTCCAACTCTGTGGTGAGTTCCTTCTTGCATCCATGTCATATGTGTATAGAAGCCATATTCAACCTTGTAGCAAAGGTTGAGATCCACATCACCCATGGTGATCATTAAGCTCATCAATTGATTATCGATCTTGGGAACCCATATAAAACCTGATTCACACTTCTTCTTTAATTACACCATTAAGAGAATGGTCTTATCTTAGCCACTTGGAGCAAACATCTCATCATGATTCTCTTCCTCTTTCTAAGAGAATCTTCTAGCCATGAGCCTTCTATATTTTGTTTGATTTGTAAATCTTCTTGTTGAACATCCATTGCTTGTTCAGTGTTCATCATTCATCATGATTTTTCCTACAAATCAAAATTAGGTACATGATTAGTAATACTTCATAATCATCAAATCATATTGACATGATAACCTATTATGCATACAGATATCATTTACATAGTTATGCAACTATTTTGACCAATACTTTGGCACAACACTTTCCCATATCCTGTATGCATACAGTGGCTATCTAGATGCCTTCCATCTCTACCAGAACATACTATCGAGAGTGTGCACAACTCTCAGCATGTCAGCAAAGAGGTTTCATTCTAGACAAGCAACAATGGAATGTTTGTCCAACTTACCAATCATATGCATATTAGTAGTATACTGTTCAATGTTCTATAAATATTTACACTCACCATGATATATTATAGGAATACAAATATGCATACAACCTATTACAAGCAATATCATTTACTTTTTCAAATAACAACTCAAATACTTATCTTTTATGTTTGTGTGGTTGCCTCCCGCTTGATCTTCTGTATGTCTTTTGAACTTCTATTCATTCTGTACCACTGTGCATGTTCAAGTGTCATCCTCATGATCTCATACACAAACATACACCCATTCGTATGTTCTAAATGTTATCAAAACATTATAGTTCTAAATAATCTTGAAAATGTATGGTCATGATTATAGTTAATAAACATTAGTATTCAAGATTTCAGGGAAGTTTTCTTTTACTCATGCATATCATCAATCAAGATAAAAGACATAATATGCATAATCCCTTGATTACTAACTTTATGAATAAGCATAACCAATCATACCAAGTATACTTAAGGGATCCTAACACAAGGTAAGATTAATGGGAAACATACCTGGATTAGTATACCTACTTAGTTATGTACAACATACCTAAACAATCTCTTCAATGATTTAGAGATCCTAAGCTAGAACCTGCATGTCTCATAGGTTAAGCATAATATAAAAAAAGTCATACATACCTCGTAAGTAGAACAAAGATTATGGATGAGTCTTTGTCTTCATGTTTTCATGGTCATGGAACCTGATTTGTCTTTTGTGATGTACCTGTATCTTGTTAGCAGACAACATCAACCTCACACAACATCATAATGCATTAGTACAATCATATAGCCCTAATCAATGAATGTCTTTGATCATTCACATGCATTCATACTGTTACTAAGGTGATAAGACAATTCTAACATTAATCAAGATTGTACTAATAAATAATATGAAGACAAACACATCATGAACTTAATCAAGAATTAGATTTCAAGACATACCTGAGCCTCCTTAAGTCATACCTGTCGAGACTTCTTGTAGTCTTCTTATGTAAGGCCTTAGCCTCAACTCCCCCTGAAACTGGATCTGGAGCTTGATTAGGGTTTGATAGAGAAACCCTAAAGATTCAACCTTTGACTTTCATACTTCTGAATGGATGAAAGAATATGTCTTGCTGAGCTGATCAAACTGGCATACTTCAATTTTGGAATCTCCAAAATTTGACCCCTCAAAATTGCCTTTGAAACTTCTGGATCTTCTGGACAGGATCCCGAACTAGGGTTTGATGAAGCCCACCCTTCTGCCCAAACAAAAGGTTCGATCCAAGGCTCTAAACTCTTATTTTTCTTAGGAGCTTCCAGCCGTGGTTACAGACTTCAAAAATTCCAACTTTTGCTGAAGCCCTAATTTTCCATCTTTCCGATCAAAATCCCGAACTGGGGTTTGATCAAGCCCGGTCTTCCACCCAACCAAAAAATTCAATCTTGGTCTCTAAATTTCGATTTTCCTGATTAGCATTCATCCGTGGAATCCGATTCCAAAAGTTCTAACTTTCTCCGAAACCCTAAATTCTGGAAGCCATGAATAAAGGTGCTCCAGAAATAATTCTGTTTTGACAGAAATATGCACCTGATTGTTTCTGCTATAAATCTGAAATTTTTGCTCCACAGGTTCTGAAACCATTTTTCTGTAGTAGCCTGACCTGTCATCTTTCCATCCTGACAGGTCTGACCTCAATTGGGTTTTCTGAGAGAGAGTTATGCCAAGTGTCGCAACATGACCTGTTTATGGGATAAAACAGGAGAGCGAACTTGTACAGCATGCCACGTGTCACTGTTTCAACTTCGGCCTCTGAAAACTTTTTCTGAGATAGATCGACCTGTCATCTTTCCATCCTGACAGGTCTGACCTCAATTGGACTCTCTGAGAGAGAGTTATGCCAAGTGTCGCAACGTGACCTGTTTATGGGATAAAACAGGAGAGCGAACTTGTACGGCGTGCCACGTGTCACTGGTTCACCTTCGGCCTCTGAAAAGTTTTCTGAGATAGTACAGTCTGTGTACTACCTGTCACTTTTTATGAAATTTCATTTGGAGCTTCCTAGCCCAAGTTATGACCTTTTTTCCAAGGTCACCTGATTTTGACTGAGTTCTGGAAGAGGCAGAAACCCTAACTTGTACTGATCATAACTCATAAAGTACAATGAATTAGAGGTTTTCCTTTGGACACAAGGTACCTTGTCTTCCTTCAGGTTATCTCTGATACCATGTTAAGATTTAATATGCTAAGACAGAAAATAACAGCATTACATTCCATTTCACAATAATAGCATATACAGGATCACTGAAGAAACAACAAGTACAACATAAACACAAGAGACAGAGATTTATCCTGGGAAACCCTCATGGGGTAGAAAACCCAGCAAAGCTTCCTCAATATAGATGACCAGCAATATACAAAGATGAAACCCTGAGACATGATCTCCTCCTCCACAATAGCAGACCTCTCCTCCACAAGTGTGCTATCCTCAAGTGAGTGAATGTGTCAAATGAGGAACACACCTCCTCTATTTATACACTACACTGACATGTATTTTACACAGGTACACGTAGGCTCGTATTTAACCAATGGGTTAAATACCCCACTGCAACTAACTGGGCCGACCCCTCTAGGGTGGTCTAATAACCCATTGACCCACATAACACATACAGGGCCGACCCCCACTAGGGAAGTCTAATAACCCGAGTTACCACATTCTAACGGAGGAATAAACATCTCCGGATATACAATAAGATCTTCACGGAGGAATGAAACATCTCCGCAATAATAAAGTACAAATATAATATTCTTTGAAGTTACAATATCTCAACAAAAGTTAAGTACAGACCTCAAACAGGTTTACACAGTCCTCGAGATGTAAAGTTAAGTACAGACCTCAAACAGGTTTACACAGTCCACATACTACAACAATTCAACACACATATGAAAGAAAGGTACAGTAACATAACAATTCTACAGCTGAATGATAAAACGGTACTATTTATGAACAGTGCTAAAGCAACAATAAAATATTTTATAACATAATTTTCATCTCTTTCAGTAACGTGTAATAAATTAAACATATCAATCATATAACAATAACAGAGGTATACTTGAAGATATCCACGTCAACAATTAACCAAAAATCAGATCTTAAGTGTGGTAATATTTCTGAATAGTGCTAAAGATAAGTACCTCGTAACTATACCAAATAAAAGTTATCTATGTAGCATACTAACAATGTTTCATACTAACAACATCGGCATCCATCAAAATACAAATCATGAATTTATGTTGCATCTACTTTTTCGTTGTTTTATGTTTCTTTGCATGTAAAAAACTTGCGAGTGGGGTATCACAATCATCCAATGGCGCAGTAGTTACTGCGATATCTCCTATTATTGTTTGTGTTTCCATGCCCTCATTTATGCCACTTCTTGTACGTCACTGAGCAAGGCGTGGAGGCAGTTCTGTAGGGGTGTGAACTGCAACAACGGAAATGAGCATATATATATATATATATATATATCTATATATATATATATATATATATATCTATATGATGTAGAACCATTATTGAAATAAATATTTCATTTTTTTAATTTAAATTACAATATTCCTCCTTACCAGTCACTGTAGATGTGACAACTGGGGTGTTAATTGGAGGTATAGTTGCTTCCTCTTGCAATTCATGCTCCTGAGCTACATGGTCTTTCATTGAAAGAAGAAAATTTATAAGTATACGTCAGGAAATATATATATCTAATCACAGTAGATATTTCTATTTCCAAAGCATACATACCAGAATGGACAATATGCTCCACACTATCATGGGACATGTGCACCCCAAAATCAACTGGTACTTGCTGTGTACCGCTAGATTCATTGTTGCAGTTGCATTATTTCTTAAAAACAAACATAAATTTTTAGTTATGGGTGATATAATCAGAAGTACTGAATAGAATATAATAGTATACTACCATTGGTGATATACCTGCATTTGCGTCATTGGGGAGATTGGAGTTTGCCCCAAGCTTTTCCGATATTCAACCACACTTTTAAAACCAAACTGGAAACCAAGCTTTAGGTCTTCCTTGTTGGAAACAGCTTGGAATGTATTTCCCTACAATGCATGATAACACATTTCGAAATTTCCAGTATCAAAATCCGATATTTGTTTGGTATTGTTAAATAAATATTCCCAACAATTAATCATTTAATACTTACGATTCTTGCTCTTAGTTTTCTATAGCCACCCTGGCCCAGTCTATGTTTCCCGTGCTTTTCCATTCTAGCCTTGGTTGCTTTGGAGGTGTCAGTTATCCTATATATGAAAATTTTGAAAACCTTAGATATCAAAAATCTCACTTAAAACAAAAAAGAAAAACATAATTGAGCTTATTTCAGTAAAAAGATGATATATGTTGTACCTTGCTTTACTAGGCCGTGGTTGTTTTCCTTGTCTTTTAAGCAAGTTCTCCTTTGCATTATCTACGAGTGCCTTCCACTCCTTCTCTGGAACCATGGGAGGGCGCTCATGCTTGAGGCCAGCTTGCAATCTTTCCCTATATTGGGCCCTGGTATATTTCAAATTCTCACCGGCTAACCTTGCAACAACCTTCTTGTTGAAAGTATTGCCGAACAAGTTCACCATGTGGTCCATCAATTCATCTCTCTTATTGCTATCTTGACTATTCCACCATGTGCGAATGGTGGGGCCAAACAGCTCCAAGGCTTTGTCATTCAAATGCTTGTAGAATACATTGTTTCCTGCAAATTAAATATGTAATCCATTAATTTAAAATAATTTCAACGTATGACTATTTCAATTTCATGGTTAAAATGAATAATTTAATTAATAAATACCAGCAATCTTTTGGATCTTGATAGGAACACAAGATTCATCCACCAGAAAGGTGAGATCGAGTGATCCTGTGCTTTTAACTCGTGCTGCTCCAGGAAAACAATCATGGTTGTCTACAATACATTCATCTCCAGATTCATGTGGAGTGATAGGATCCATCTCATCATGCTGAGGCATAGCATCAGGCTCCGGCATGGCATCATGCTCTCTCTCATCAATGTCATCATCAATGGATTCAAGGCCATCCGTAGGATTGCCAAAAAGCCTCATTGGTACACTGCTTCTTTTTTGCTTCATTGGACCATCACTGCTACCTATACCTGTCAGGGCAGGTTCTTTAGTCACAGGTTTTAAAAACTCCTAAAAACAATAAATTTTACTTTATTAGATCACTTGGAAAAATAAAAAACATAATATCAGATATGAAATCACAACATAGCTTAAAAAATTTGTGAAGATGCCACTTACCCCATAAGAGTGTATTCGATCTTGCAGCTCTAGAATCCTTGCCCTAGCCTCCTGTGTCAAGGTCCTTTTGTGAGCCAAGGCAAGCATTTCTATGTTTGCCTTTTTCAAGGCTGTTCTAAAAGTGTGTTGTGGGTCAGTGGAATAGAAAATTTCTTCCTCAAACCCCTCATCACCCAAATCATGTGCACGTGACTAAATTCATCAAACAATAAATTAAATTAAGCAATATAATTTTAACATCATTCAAATATTGATATTGTAATGAAGATTAAGTCACTATTATGCACTAACACTTACCTGGAGCGGTGTTATGGCTGGTGAGTGTCCACGATGAACCGTCGTCATGGGAGCAGTAGGTTCCTTTCCATGGTCCTGAATGAACCAGTAATCCATCATAATGTCATAAAAATGAACCAATAGTCCATCATAAGCTCAGAAAAATGTGATTTTCAATAGTGGCCATTGAATGTTAACATACTAAATCGAAAAATTTAGTTATTTTACTAAACAATTACCTGACGGGCCACAAAGTGTGACCTTCCATGCTAACCCTCGACCATGGAAGCAGCAAGTGCCTTTCCAATGGCGCCACACCGACACAATCAATCAATAAATAAACGTTTACCTCATACTAAATAATTGTAACATAAAGAAAAATGAGATATTGCATTAATATTAATTTTTACCTCAGAAGTGGAAGATACATGTTCTGCTCCATGGACATGAGCAGACTCCTGCCACAGTTTAATAAGCATGCTTTCATATGGAAATATTAACAATAAGCACTGAAAAAATGAATGCTAATAGCGAAAATCAAAACATCTTGTTGTTGTAGTCATATTTATTTACTATATTTAACATTTACCTGACGAGGCATCGTTTCTGACCTTCCACGGTCACCCTGGACCGTGGAAGAAGCATGTGCCTTTCCACTATCATCACCCTGAACAAATGTCAATAGTCAATAAATGCCTTCTCTCTTCTTTGAAAGTACACATTTACTTGGTTAAACACATTTACTTCTCTCTTTGATGCATGTTGATTCTATCTTGTGAATGTTGAAATTTACATGGATGTATGTTCCCCTAGTTGTATGAAATTTTATGAACTAAAGTTGTGATTAAAATCTCTGAAATTTCATTGTATCAAATGCTAGATTGAGTTCTGCTATGTATTAGACCATGTGAGATCTTTGAATTTGGCAGATATCTTATTATAAGGGATGTGATATGGGTAGACCATGCCATTATCATTGGATATCAAGATCATTGAAGATCCATCACAACTAGAGTTTAAGCTTCCAAAACCAAAACAAAACCCTATTTTTTTACCATTCACAATCATTATCAAAACAATGATATAGTTAATTGCATTCTACATAACAGCTTGAATTCCATACTTCTATTTGAGGATGGCATGGTCCTTTTGCCTTCCTCCACCAAGCATTGGATTTTGATTGCTCCATGAGTGTTTTCACAAAGCTAGGAGAGCACTTCATGGGGATGTGATATGATTGTGGTCTCCTAGCCCTGTTATTATTTTTTGAGTTACATTTGGAGAGCTTAGATTGGATGTATGCTTGCCTTGAGATCAATGCTAGGGAGCTATACTTCTTAATGTGGTAGTTTGCACAAGTGGCATATTTTTCATCTTCTACAGGGACTCACCTGTTAAGGATTATGAGCAATTGGTGCATCTGGATTAACCACCTTGAAGGAGGATGTTAGGTGCATATGATAACCTGAGATGCACAAAAAATGATATGTCTCGTGTGAGAGACAATTACCTGTACAACTAACACTAACATAAGACATAATTAAGTCTAATTAGCACATTATGTCATGCCTTCACTTTATTTACTAATATGATATGTGGCTATGATAGTATCTCCTAAGTCACTCTATTATCTAATTGTAACACATGGTAAATACATCGACATGACCAATCGGAATATACTATCTCTATCAGTCCCTGTTGGGAAGCCAAAAATAAAAATGGAATGAAAAATAAAAATCTAAGGTTCCTAATCTTACATGCCATTTTACACACATATAAGAAAAAATGATCACAGCAAGTTTTTTCATCCTTGCTGCTAAACATGACAGGTGGAAGTCAAAAGCTACTTGTGGGCAAGGATTTCTAGCTGTGGTCACGGATTCACAGATGTGCACATTGATTTCCTTTTTGGGCACAGATTTCCAGATGCAAGGGCACTGTTTTGGCCACTGATTTCTTGCTTTGGGCAATGATTTCATACTGTAAGCACCGTTTAGTTGCCGTCGGCATGAATTGATTGCTTTTGGACATTGATTTCTTGTTGTGGGTATGTTATTATTATTATTATTATTTGTAAAAGATACTTCTTATAAATACAGAAAATATTTACAACATTAGCTGAAAATAGTGAAAGGAGATTTTAGTTGCTGTGGGTATGTTATTTCTTGCAAGGTTAATGTCTTTCCAAAACTGGGCACTGATATTTTGCTTGTGGGCAGCAATAATGGCACCAAAAGTTTACCCCAAGACCCCATTGTGGAAGTATTGCACAATTCTTGAATTGAAGAAGGGAGGAGGCACAAGGGTAATTCATTGAAATTTGTGTGCCTATGCTCCATGCCAAGAAGTTATTTGAGGGTCAAGGTCCATTTCTTTGGGCTCACTAGTTTCAGTGTTACTCAATGTGAAAAAGACTAAATATAACTCTAGTCCGAGAAAATGTTCGAAGATAATAATGTTGCTGAGGGATGCACTCCTACTCTCTTCTATTCTTTATGGTGTACCTATTACTTGTTGCAAGAATGCCTCTTCCATGGAAAATGTAATTTGTTCCCTCCATTTTTAACTTGTTTGACGATGAAAAAGCGAGAGAATTGACTTTTTAATTGCACTTTTCTTTTATGCATGTGGTGTTTTGTTCAATGTAGCATACTTTTCCCATGTTAATGAAATGATAAATGAGGGGCCTAAGGGATACAAACCTCGAGATATGAGAACTCCCCACCAGTCTTCTAGATAAAGAGAGAAGAAGTTGATAACTAAGTTAGCCCAATCAAATTTGAGTTTTAAAGGATGGTTGCTCCATTATCATGGATGGGTTGACATATCAGCAAAATGTACCCTTGTTAAAAGTAATTGTTTCTTGTTTTCCAAGGCCATTCTAGAGGCCCATTGATTGTTCATTACGGGGGTAAAATGTCATGTCCTAGAAAAATATGTTTTGAGCAGCTATAAATGATGTTGATCTGACTAATGTTGTGCAGCTAATTGCAGAGGCAGCTCCAGTATGTAAAACTGTAGGCATGTTTGTTAAAAATAATTACATGGTACAACTCTTGGACACCTTGTGTTTATAGAAAGAACTGGGAGACTTGACTAGATAACTCTTATATTGCCAAGGCAGAAAAGTACAGATGTTCATAACAAATCACCACTAAGCCATATCCATATACTAGTTGTATGCTAAGTAAGATTTGCTAAAACCTGCAGATACTCTCTTCACAACCTATCATACTTTACATTAGAGGATGCTAAAGATAGGTGGAGCAGCAAGTTCCATGGTCATAAGTGACATGTGGGTTGAGTGGTTGGTAGTCAAGTTCAAAAGTTGCTCAGGAAGTCAAGAAACTCGTTCTATATGACATTATTTGGTTTGAGGTGAAATTCATTGTTGATATTGTTCATATTAATATTGATGTAATTTGATACAAAGACATTGATTCTCTATGTTTAAAATAAGTATATGAGAATTGACTTTGTGAACAAAAATGATTGTAGATAGGAGGGTTTCATCTTATTCTCCATATCTGGAGGAGAGGGAAAATAACAGGTGGAATTTCCTCTACACACCCCTTCAACGTATATTTCTTGGGGTGGTAGATGACGAATTCTATACAAGAAACATCACAGTAACTACTATCTCCTATTGCAGCAGACCCTCATCAGGAACATTGAGATCGAAATCAAAAATAGGTTGAGATACGCTTTTGCTTGGAACCAATGGTATGTGTTTCAATTCCATCTTGGCACATGTGGCACCTATTTGATATTCTTCCATTTTTATTTGCAACTTAGCACCTATTTATCTTTGTCCATATCCAATCACTAAATGAATTGTTAATGAGTCAATGATTGTGCAAGGGAACGAAATTCCCGAAACTTTTTAACTTTGGTCCAGATCATGCTCTGAAAATAATTAGTAATTGCAACCTAAACTTAAATTCCGCCTTCATGGTATGAGGAACTCTTAAATAAAAACTATCTCAATTGCTTCTCTGCTGCAAAACCTAAAACCCCTCAAAATTTGGTGATCATTTTCTTCTAATTTAAAATATGGAACATACTTGTGTTCTCTATTCCTACTACAGGAGCAACTCTGCCACTAGAAAACCTAAAATAGGGGTGTATAATAAACCCTAATTTCCACATCATTTGGGTTTTGTTTGGCTTTTGTCTTGGTTTCATGGTGAGATAATGAAGAATTATAGTGCAAAATAATGCAACCAAAACTCAAATACAAAAAACCCACAGAAATCAAACATATAGGGCCTACCTTGACAATGCAGCTCATGGGTCGTATCATTGGGATCCATTTTGAATTCCTTTAACATTATGTGTATCTCCTCATCCAATTGAAATACTATTTCTGTTACAGGATGCATATCTAGGGTTTAAATGCCAGAAACCGTACCATTTTGTGCATCTCCTGCAACTGTGTTGATGGTGCCTCCTATGTGTTGGTTTTTCCAAGATTTTCCTTCTCCTCCGTGTGGGTTTCTCCAGGTCTCGAGCGGGCTGGTGGGCTGCCTCCTCTGCGCGGGTTTCTCCAAGTCTCGAGAGGGCTGGTGGGGTGCCTCCTTTGCGTGGGTTTCTCCAAGTCTCAAGCAAGTTGGTGGAGTGCCTCCTCTACACGGGTTTCTCCAAGCGAGCGGGTGAACAATGGCATTTGGTTTTTCAATTTATGTTTATGCTTTGTTTTTGTTTTTGTTTTATTTATTTTAAAAAAAAAAATTATATAATACATTACATAAAATTAAATTATTTTATATATGTTTTAATTTTATAATTTGTTTATTTAATTTAATTTATTTTCTATTGGATTGAAAACTAATAGCAAGTTTCTTTGCCACTCTAATTGTGTACCCTACGGCATAATTGAATGCCAATGACAACAATATATGTTTTAATTTTTCATTCAACACTATGAATGCCACACGTACTTGGGATAGAATAAGTTTAAGCACTCCTTACATGTTATATGCTATGTTATTGTTTGAGCAAAGAGAACTATCTGACTTTAGTCAACTTTTGTTCTCAATAGTTGATTAAGGACCCTGGATGCTTCTTCTTTATATCCCTCCCCCTAGATCTCATTATACATATTAAATCTATCGTATGATGGAGAAAGGGAAGGGTTGTGAAGCATAATTAAAATGTAGGTAGACCAAGTAGAGAGGAGATTCATAGATGGTTGAATTTCTTTTGATATGGTTGAAGTTCCTTTTTTATTCCAAACCAGCCGATAAGGGCAACAAAATAAAAAGGTAAAGTAGCACTGTCATTCTAAAAATAAAGATTACAAAAACAATTTTGTCCCGGTTCATAAAGTCAAACGCAAATTGTAAGTGTAGTAGCATCGGTGGTCTTCATATTAATAAATACCAAGAATCTTAAACTGTGTACTAGAGGAAGGTGTCGATTCGACGAGTGAGCAATTGGGGAAAATAGCTCATGTAATAGCAAGTGTCTACCATATTGAATATGGTACATACCATGGTTTAATCCTAATAGAAGGAGTTATCGGAAGTGATTTATGGATCTAGGTTATTAACGCTCAACTTTTGAGAGGTTTTATATGCCACCTTTGGAGGAGCATCCCCTTTGAGGTCTCATTGCATGGAGTAAATAGCATTTAAGGGAACCCTAGAATTGCACATTTAGCTTTATAGAGCACCTACACATGAGTGCACGGAATTTTTGTCATAACATTTAACCTAGAGGTGTTATATCCATTAATTTGTGCCTTTATTTGAAGAACGTTCCACTTTGTATGGTTTCTATCCTACTTTGTGGAGGATTCTCACCCATTTGAATCCAAATCCCACCTAAGGAGGTTTGTTATGCATGATTTATGGAGAGGAATTTGATTTTTTGGGGTCTTATTGAGCACTTTGTGGAGTTCGTTTGTATTTGGTGGATCCACTTGCTATAATGCCCACTTTTTAGCATGACTTTGCATGCATTGGAGTTCTAGCCTTTGGAGGCTATTTTGAGACTTCTTAGCATTAATTTATCATTTCTTGAAGGAACCCCCTCTTTCTTGGGATTTTATGGATCTTTGAGACTATACATGTATCATTTACCTCGACATTCATCCCTGTTTCCACGAAAACTGAAACCTAGTTTTTTCGTCCCTATATCGACAAATGTTCGTGGAACTTCAACAAACGTGGATATTGCCACGATTTTTTCGCCCTAGCAAAAAAGAGTTAAAAAATTATTTTTTGAACCCCACGGATGTTGAAAATGTGAAAACTTTTCGTGGAACAATCCTCCCATATGTGGTAGTGAATCCCCGCCCCATCTAAACATTCCTACCATGTCAAATTTTCCACTGAATTTATGTCCATAACTCCACTTAATACTTAAGGCTTCTTCCTATCATGACTTTCCCTTCCACCTGATCCACAGAGGGGTTCAGAAACATTCCCAGGGAATTCCCCTCCTCCCCAAGGATCAGATGTAAGCATACAACTCATTCACAAGGTTAATCAAATCAACCACAACATTTCATAACATGTAAAATGAATTAAATTAGATCTAACAAATACATCCATCACATGCAAGGCTTATAATGCATTAAACTCATGCAATACCATGCTATACATGTAACAATGAACTCATCCCTTTACTTAGGTCTGCACATGATTCCTTGTCAATCAAATCCATATAAACATGCATTCCACAATTGCACCATTGAACATAAGCAACGATTTCATAACAATGAAACACCATCATATAACATAACAAGAAATACTTATCTTTCAATTTCTGAATCAACTAGCTAAGTGAGAGCAATGTTCCACCCAACCTTAGATATCTGTATAGCCTGTACTCTTTCAGCTAAGAGATCACCCCCGAGCTGGGATGTGTATCCACTAAGGAAGGCTAGCAGGTTCTCTCACAGTCCAGGTTCCATCCCAATGCTAAGCCAATCTGTAGTTGGGTTTATCAAGCATTCCAGGGCACCTACCCATGCTAAGCCAATCTACTGTGGGTTTATTAAGCATTCAAGGAAATACTGGTCATGCTAAGCCAACTTCCAGTTGGTTTTATCAAGCATACAATCAGCAGGGTCATGCCAAGCCACCATACAGTTGGGTTTATCAAGCACACCAGACTATTTGATCATGCTAATCCAACCTGCAGTGGGTTTATCAAGCAAGCAGGGATAGCAAGGGAGGCGTTTCTAAACCAGTGAGCTTGACCACAGAGTTGCAGGCATATCAACACTCAGTCGACTTGGCACCCACATTACCTACCACATCCAAAGACCCTCTTCTCTGCTGCACAGTCCCTCAAGGCCTCTTCCCTTCTAGTGCTATTCCAGGATGGGAATAGAAAGGTCCAGTCACTAGTTCTATGAGACTACGAACTTCACTGGGTTTATCAAGCAACCCAACCTTCTTCCACAGTTCAACAAGCTAACTCGTTCTAGGCTTGCGGACAAGGCTTTGTTCCGCAATCTATCCTTTGTGATCCAAGCTTAGGCTCTCTCACGGCTTCTCCGCACTATTCAGGCTTGCAGTTTCCTCATTAGTTCTGACCACTCGGTCATGGAGCACTCAGTCACCAGTATCCTAGGTTCACACGCACAATTATCATGGCTATCAACTCTTTGGTATTTTCTATTACATAGGGAAACATGATTATCTTCAGGTTATACCACTCTGTTGACTCTGCATATCCAGAAATGTATGAGCAAGCTCTCTCTCTATGGGGAGATTTATCGTGATGGCTAGTGCGTGAATGTATCGTCGATGTCTGAATGAATGTGGTTGTTGTTTCCTTCCACCCCCGGTAGTCAAACAGGATCTACCAGTTTCCGACGTTGAGTGTCTTTTCGGATAAGCAACCAGATTCATGCTCTGCCATACAAAATCACAGGAATGCTCCATATTCCATCGGCTTCAGCAATAGGGTTCTCAACCACCCTCTACAGCCGCATTAATGTCAGCAGGGAGTTCAAACAGGTTCACAGTCGGACATGTGGCAACATGGGAAATCAATCCCATAACCCCCTCACCTCTCCCTAGTGGATACATGCGGCCCCTTCTCATTAGTTTCCTCCTTAGCCAACTTCTTTGTTATTTTATTCATTAATAATAATTACATCATTTACTGTTCTTCATGGCTTAACAACCCATGAATAATCAAACTGTCTAAATACTTGCCTAAGCAATAAACTTAAACATCCACTAGTGGGGCCTTGGCCTTGAGTTCCACACTAGGGAAAATAGACATACTACATATATATACAGTCTTTACATTGAAGCGAAATATCATAAAGGGAAAAATGGGGTATTACAACTCCCTCTCCCTTAAAATAACACTATCCTCGTTAATCTCAAAACTGAACAAAAATGGGAATGCCTCTTTCATGGCATCCTCCATCTCCCATGTGGCCTCTTCTAGGATAAGGTGCCTCCATTGCACCTTTACCTTCCCCATGGACCAGTTTTGGAGCAAGGTAACCTTCTTGTCGAGGATGCATGTAAGCTCCACCTAGAACTCTCCCTCTGGTTCCACTTGTATCACATGCCAATCAATGATATGATTAGGATCATGTACATATTTATTAAGAAAAGATACATGGAAAACATTATGAGCTTTCATATTAGCAGGAAATGAAATCCTATATGCAACTAGCCCTATCCTATCAAGGACTTCAAATGGCCCACAATATCTGGGTGCCAAATTGGCACAACTTCCCAACTTCATGGAACTCTTCCTTGGTTTCACTCTCAAGTAGACATGATCCCCAATCTGAAATTCCTTATGCATTGTTTTCAGATTTGCATAACTCTTTTTCTTGTCCTGTGTTGCCTTCAAATTCTTCCTTATATTCACAATCTGCTGCTCCATCTCCTCAATCATTTATGTCCCAAGCACTACTCTGTTCATTGGGTTATCCCAGGTTGCTGGAGTTCTGCATCCTTTGCCATACAACACTTCAAAAGGACTCATCTTCAATGATGCTTGATGTCCATTGTTGTAAGCAAATTCCACTAAGTGTAAGTAGTATTCCCACTTAGGTGGCTTATCCATCACATACATCCTTAGAATATCTTCAATGATCTGATTTACTCTCTCAGAATGACCATCTGTTTGAGGATGATAGGCTGTGCTAAACTTCAAATGAGTTCCCAACTCTTAGAACAATCCTTTCCAAAAATTGGATGTGAACTTTGTGTCACGGTCTGAAACTATTTCCTTAGGCAATCCATGCAATCTGAATATATCTGCAATGTCATTAGCCTTGTGAGTGGACTTGACTGGAATGAAATGAGCTACCTTTGATAGCTTGTCCACCACTACCATGATTGAATCATGTCTCTTCACTCTTATTGGAAATCTTGTTATAAAATCCATATAAATCACTTCCCACTTCCATTCTGGAATGGGCAATGGCTACAATGATCCTGCTGGATGTTGATGCTCTTCCTTAACCTATTGACACTTCTGACATCTAGCAATGTACTCAGCCATGTCTTTCTTCATACCATGCCAAAAGTACTACTTCGTTCCTATTGTTATAGTCTTATGATATCCTGGATGTCCTGAGTATGGTCTTTGATATATCTCATCCATCACCAACTTCTTCAAATATGCACTATTTGGAATGTACAGTCTGGTGTTTTGATAAATGAGAACATCATCCTCACCCAGTTGATATATTGCATACTCCTCCTCTATAACACTCTACTGCAATTTCTCTTTGATTTGAAGCTAGACCTCATCACTATCTTGAACCTCTAAAATTCTTTCCTTCAAGTCTGATTCACACTTACTTATTGCTGCAATGTGGAATCTCCTGCTGAGTGCATCAACAACTTTATTCTCCTTACCCTTGACATGCTTAATTTCCAAATCAAACTCACAAAGAAAATCCATCCATCTAGTTTGTCTTTCATTCATATTTGGTTGGTCAAACAAGTATTTCAAACTCATATGATCAGTTTTGAGCTCAAATTTTCTTCCCAAGAGATAATGCCTCCATCTCTTGAGAGCATGAACTATGGCTGCTAGCTCTAAGTCATGGGTGGCATAGTTCCTTTCACGCTCCTTCAAATTTCTTGACTCATAGAAAATTATAGAACCTTCTTGCATTAGCACTCCACCGAGTCCCTCAATGCAAGCATCAGTGCATACTACAAAATCCTTACTTGGATCTGTAATCTTCAAAACAGGTGCACTGGTAAGCAACTTCTTTAACTATTGGAAGCTTCTTTCACATTTTTCAAACCATGTGAATTTGATGTCCTTCCTCTGCAATGAATTAATTGGATGGGATATCTTGGAGAAGCCTTCAATGAACCTCTTGTAGTAACCAACGAGGCCCATAAAATATCTAACATATGTTGCATTCCTTGGAGTAGACCAATCCATGATGGCCTCAATATTCTCTGGATCCACTGTAATGCCCTCTGTTGATATAATATGACCCAAATAATGCACCATCTCTTGGTAGAAGTTACATTTACTCATTTTAGCATACAGCTGGTGCTTCCTAAGGACTTGCAATACCATTCTCAAATGCTCATCATGCTCTTCTTCATTCTTGGAATACACAAGAATGTCATCAAGGAGCACAATCACAAACTTATCCAAATATTTGCTGAAGAAACTATTCATGAGACACATGAATGTAGTAGGTGCATTGGTAAGACCAAATGGCACCACATTAAATTCATAATGGCCATACCTAGTTCTGAAGGCTGTCTTATGAATTTCTTCTTCCTTTATCCGTACTTGATGGTACCTAGACCTTAAGTTAATCTTTGAAAACACTCTAGCTTCCTTCGTCTCATCAAACAAGTCATCAATCCTTGGCAAGGGATACTTGTTCTTGATTGTCACTTTATTGAGCTTCCTGTAATCAATACACAGCCTCAATGTTCCATCCTTCTTCTTAACAAACAACATGAGTGCACCCCATGGGGATACACTCATTTTGATATATTCCTTTTCCATTAATTCCTACAGGTGCATCTTCAATTCTACCAACTCCGGCATGCTCATTCTATAAGGAACTTTGGAGATGGTTGCTACCCCTGGAATAAGATTAATGGAAAAGTCAATATCTCTCTTGGGTGGAAATCCTGGAACCTCATCTGGAAACACATCCTGAAAATATTGCAATATCTGGAAGTATTCTATCCTGGGTCCTTTATATTCTGCTGAATCTGATATATGCACAGCATATAATTGACAACCCTTTTTATAAAACTTCCTTAATTGCATAGCTGAAATCTTCCTTACTAAAACATGCTTTGGAATTCCTTTAACCAACCTTGGCTTGCCTTCATCATCAAGGTATTCAAGTGCTTTCTCATAACAGTCCACCTTGTCTCTATGCCTTTCCAACCAATCCATGCCAATTAAGGTATCATATGATCCCAATGGTAAGACATTCAATTCTGCATGCGTGAGGAGTCCATTCAATTCCATAGGACACTCCTTCACTACTTCACTTACCTTTCTCTTGGTACCAATGGTTAATTGAACTAGCCAAGCTTCATCATGCTTTAATTTACTAAGACAACAACTTTCAAATACCTTAGGAGATACATAACTATGAGTTGACCCTAGATCAATCAAAACAGAAATAGGTTGCTCAACAGTATTACCTGCAACCTCCACCACTGCTGATTCATGGTTTGCTTGGTGATCATCCAGTGCTGCATAAATCCTATGTGTTGCTCTTGCAATGTCCCCTACTGTAGCTGCTCCTCTAACATTGTGCAAGCTCCTGGGGTTCTTTTTTGCAGTTGGGAAATCTCTGAGCATGTGGTTCTCCCCACAACCCCAACATTGAAGTGGCCCCTTTGACATTCTATTTGCTGCTACATCCAGCTTGAATTCTCTTCTTGCTTGTTGGCCCTGTGGAAATATCCTAGGATGATTTCTGAATGGTGGTATGAATTCACCTTTCTTCTAATCAAAACTTCCCTTGGGTTTACTGTTGGTTGTCGATCACCTTCTTGAGGTTTCTAGTGTAGACCCAAGTACTTCGCGGTTCAAGGAACCAACAAAACACCAACTCACCGGCCCTTTCGGAAACAGGCTGCAAGTAGCCTGGGGTCTCACCCAAGGAAAAGCTGGAGGGGGTGGTTGCGGAATCAAGTTTCCTTAACCAGGTGATGCGATGGGGGGAAAGCTAATAAGAAACGCAATGCCTTGCGGGTTGCGTGGATAGCTAACTGCTCGAACCTTCTGCTTCACGTCAGATACTTTAGCGCGCAACTGTGCTCACGCACTTGCGCCTTCAGCGCACAACTGCGCTCACACCTCCAATGACTGTGCGATACAGGATACCTTTGCGTTACGATAGTAAGCTATCAATAGCTACCTCGCAGCAACCTTCAATGACTCAGCGCATCCATGAGACTGCGCGTCCTTGCCAAGATGTCCAATTCTAACCATTCTACTTAACGTCTTTTATCCCTTTACTCCATTCAAGTCTTATTAGTAAATTGTGGATGGTTTAATAACATACGTTACTGTGCGCTCCAACGCTGCACTAAAACTCAGTGTTCACTACTTTGGCCAATAGATAGCTTCATACATTCCAATCGATAGATTCATACATGTTGAATACTTAATAGTCCTTTGTGCATACATTACTTAACATATTATTCCCATTCACTGCGGCGAATACATATAAAAGCAATCACATACAGAAGTTTCCAGCATTAAACATACATACCAAGCAATTAAACAATCGTAAAAACACATTGGTCACACAACACAGAATTTAACGTGGTTCACCCCCCGGATGGAGGCTACGTCCACAAGAACGGTTATTAATATTGCTATTAATGGGAAGGGTACAACCATTCTTATTCGATGCACTCAGCTGCAGACTCTCTTCTCTCTCTCACATAGGTCTCTATGCAATCAGCTATAGAGCCTTTACAATGGCTGTCTAAGCTTAAGATTCTACAATAATCAACACTTAACCAAAATGAAGAGTTCAACAACCCAACCAACAACCCTTTCCCATACAAAATCATGCCTATTTATAGATTATGCATGCAGGCATATCTTTACAATTCGTAAGCAAAAACCCTTAGGTCTACAAAACTGGCATGGCTAACTGCCACCCTATCTATCGCCGTTGACAGCTTACTCTACGTGCTCCAGTTGGGCCACTCGTGGCTCACACGCTCTTCTGACAGCCGCAGTCCTTCAAGCGGTTACAACTGCATCATGGCCTGTCCCTTTCCACTCCTTCACCTACCTGTCACCATCAGCATCATGGCCTAGCTTCTCAACTGCTTGCCACCACACGTTTGAACAGGTCACTTTCATCTGCCATCCACCTATTCCTTACCCAAACTAGGTCATATCCTCATCTGACCTTTACTCATGTTCTGCCCAAAAGTAGCTTATGCGCTACTATGCACATCGTCCTGTTGCGCGATCGTGCCTTAGTCATTTCCCTCGCGCGACATGCACAAAACCTTAAATTGCTCGTCACCTGCCGCCGCGCGCAATGCGCTTTCACCAAAATTGCTTTCTCTTCCTGCTGTAGTGCACACTACGCAATTATCAAAATTTCCTTTTCTTCCTGCTATAGCGCGCTACGCGCGATTTTCCATACTTGTATATTTTTTCAACCCACTTAGGCCCCGCCCAACAGGCCCCTAACACTCACTTGTGGCTCGTCCCGAGCCACTTCCACCTGCAAACTCTGATGCCGCATCTTTCATCGGCCCAAACTTTACTGTGAAGCTTTGCAAAGTTTGATGCAACTCCGCAACTACATTCTTGGCTTTCTATTCGAACCCTTGAAGCGTCTCCAGAGTAGCTTGCGAGACCTTCTCCCGAGCCACTTGTTCCTGCATAGTTCCTTCTGCCATCTGAAGTTCTACGAACTTCACATCGAATTGTTGTATTAATTCAAGGCCTTCTTTCTCAATAGGCTGCAGCCTGTCCGTTGCAGAAGCCTCTTTCTCTCTTAGTGTTTCCAACTCTTTCTATAGGTCCCTGACCTCATTAAATATCTGCACTTTCTCTCTTGTCGGTGCATTCCTCATTTGTATGCTTACAGCATCTACCTGCTGCTACTTCTATTCTACTTCTTCCCGTACCTGCTGTAGCGCAGGATCCTCGTTCAACCAGGTTACTGCTGTAGTTATCCGCTCAGGCAAGTCTTGGCATTTCATCACTTTCGATGAAATGCCATCCATGGTTACTTTGATGTCCTCAGCTGGGGCTGGGCACTGATCTCACGGAATCACAGGGTGCAGAGACTCCAATTCTGCGATTTTTCCTTTATACGTGGTTTCCATTTCCATTTTCTCAGCAGTAAGGGACTCTAACTTGGCCCCAATTTTCTTTATTGTGTCCTCCATGTCATCTTCTTCCTCGTATTCCTCTATGTGTGCGCACACAGCTAAAATGGTTTCCTTCAGCTTCTGGCCCTTTTCCTTGGCTGCGCTCAATTCTTGCTTGGTGTTATCTGATTCCTTCCTTAACTAATTGATGTCTTCAGTTAACTGCGCACACTTATCATATGAGGCGATGCCTCTCTCATGAATTTATTCTACAACTTTGATGTGCAACTCATTCAGGTCCTCTAGGGGTAAGGGCCCAATGTTCAAGTCAAGGCGCCCAGTCTTTAGTGCCTCCTTAACCGTTTCATTTTGGTAAATCAGGTAGCTAGTTTCAAGGCTCAAGATGCACAGATACTTACTTCCAGTAACAGGTGGTCTTCTTTGTACTCTTGGCTCTGCTGATTTCTCGTTAATACCTGAACCTGATTGCCCCAATCCCATATGGGATACCAATGTATTGACCTACTCCACAGCTTGGATTATGGTCAACTGCAGTTGTTCTTACTTGGCTTCGTTCTCAGCGCGAGCCTCTTCCCATGCTTCATGCACTTTTGTTGCAATGGTCTCGAAATCATTAGGATGTAGTTGCGGCCTGAACTTGGGTTTTTCAGCCTTTCTTTTTGTGCGTCAGCCTTGTTTTTGCAAGGGGCCTTCAGTGGCCTTTCTCTTTGTTGTTGATGAAGCGGAATGTTGACTCTGCACATCATCCTTTTCTTCCACAATTGGCATTCCAACTGGTAGTTCGCCCTTCTTTCCCTTCTTTGTTGTTGTTTCTTCCTTGTCTTCCTGATCTATGTCTGTGTCTTCCTCATCAATGTCTTTTACATTGATCTTCTCCCGAAGAGGTTCTACGTTATGCTCATAGTCAAAAGCATCATCGCGTGAAGCGGGGACTCTCCATTCGGGCTCCCATAGTTCCATCATTCCCTCGATTTCCTGCTTATCCAGACGGTAAAATCCTGGATACCACAAATCAAGCTCTGTTATGTCACCTCTTGGATGAATGAATGTTTGGTGTCTTTTTGCTTGAAACCTGATGATGCAGGTGTATTCATCAACTAGTGGTTTGGAAACGCGCGACGTTTCCCTAATTGCTTCGCGCAACTGGTGATAGTAAACATAAAACACTTCAGCCATTTTCCGCTTCCTAGACTCCTTTGGGCTTACCCATAGATTGGCAAAGTGTGCTCCTCTCCCTTGTCCAGCTAAAGTGGCAGCTCCTTGGTAATTATCTGGCTCTTTCCAGCCTACAAAGGCTATAAGCACTAGCAGCCAACAAAAGTGGAACGTTGTTCCATCATCTTGAGTGTCCTGAACATCTGCCAGGAACTCATTCAATAAGAACTGGCACCAATTGTAATATTTTCCGTGCAATACATTATCGGTTGCCCTGATTGCGACCGCAGGTACTTTAGGTGGTCTACACTTGCGCAACAGCTTTCCTGCAAGCAACCGGGTCGTAAACTGTGTGGCGCGGTCATTGATGTCAGCCATTGGGAACCCTCGTCCCTTGCGCACTACGCCGAACTCTTTTACTACTTCAGTGCTAATAGCTCTATCCTGCGATTTCTTTATGATGAGGTTAGCAGGGTCCTCTCCCCTCTTGTTCAATTTGGTGATGTGATGAATCAGGTCGATACTGATGTCAATGCGTGTGTCCAACCATAGGAATCCTTCATGCACGCAGGTGAGCAGTGTGCATGCAACGGCAGAAAACTCAGCACTCTTGGTAAAGTAAGGCATTTGGAATAAATTTAACAGGCCTGACAGTTGGATGGCCCTTAGCCATTCTTGAATTTCCAGCCTATCGGTTCCATTTTGTTCGTCCTTGACCCAATTGATATAGGCATCCAGCCTAAACTGTGGGTAACTTTTTGGTGTTACCAACATATTCTCCAGTAAGTCTTGGTCATCCAGCTTGCAGCCTGGTACGCCACCCATCAGATTCTCCTCAATCTTTACCCTGGTAGAGATATCAGGTAGCGGGATTTCATATTTGAAGTTATTTTCTATGTTTACTGGTGGGGCATCAAGCTTCCTTGGGGGAATGTAGTCGGGAACTGGATAAAATGGCAGAGCGTGAGCCGAAGCTGTCTGCTGTAATGGTACCTTGGAGCCCCCCTTCTCTGGAGCTGTTGTCTCTTTGCCCTTACTGCTTCCTACAGCCTATCGTGCTGAACTTCTGGATGGACCTGGTTTCATTGCCATCATTGTTGCTGGAATCCCTACTTGCTCAAATAAACCAGAAAGACCTGCTAACTCAACAGGGTCGCTCATACAATGCTCTGGTCGCTCAACTCTCGACTAGTTGAATCACTTCATAAAAATGGTTAAGTGGCTGAGCAAGGTCTATTTATAGCCACTACTAGTCCTCTATGTGGCCTTCCGTAGTGCCTAAGGCCCTTAAAGCCATCTTGATTGCCAATTTGTGCATATTATCTTGGGCCTGTCAGTCGATCCTTCTCGTGATGCGAACATTGTTTCCTTAAATGCCCAACGGTTTCCTGTCAAGCCAGCATGTCAAATTCATTGAATCCACGTTAATGGATTAGCCTGCCATCCGGATTTCGGTATGACCTGGTCACTTCGGTCTTTAATGGGTTCCAAAATGTCCCATCTGCCTTTAAATCGTGAGTTGTCCTATTGCCGCCAATTTGGTTAACGACCCGCTAACTAGGTAATAGATGCCATGGTAACGATTTCCGTGATAATGCGCTGGCGGTCCAATCGGATGCTTGGTACAGGACGTGCACTGGATGTTATCTTCTGTGCGATTGTCGATCCATCTTTTCTATGCGATGAGATTTTGGGTTTGCTCTGCACGTCCACTTTTTTTTTTTTTTCGCGTGCGCAGCTTCAGCAGTGTTGCACAGTACACTTCCCTGATCATGTAGGATTCTACGCAGCCGGATTATCGCGGTAAAGCTTTAGTCTGCTACCATTTATCAAACTTGGTAAAGTATCTCCAGCTAATGTGGCTAACTGTACTGCACCACCGTTAGTAACATTCATTACAGTATATGGGCCAAGCCAATGCATCTTAAATTTTCCAGAAAATTTCATGAATTTGCTATCATACAGGAGGACTAGATCACCTACCTGAAAGTTCTTGTTCTTGATGTGGAGATCATGCCAATCTTTTTCACGCTCTTTCTAGACTTGTTGGTGGAATCCTGCGACAAAGTGATCTTCCTCTAGCCCAACCAAGTGTAGGAGTCTTTCTTCGAGTGCTACACAATCAGCCATGCCTGTAAACGCTGCTATCCTCAAGCTGGGAACAATGTACTCCATCGGCATTATTGCTTCTTGTCCATATGCCAACCTAAAGGGTGTATGACCAGTTAGTTTCTTGCAGGTAGTCCTTAGTCCCCATAGTACAGATGGAATACATAGGTCCCAATCGTCCCGATTGACATTACATATCTTTGTTAGCGCATTCTCCAACACTTTGTTAAATGCTTCAACAATTCCCTTCGCCTGTGGATGATAAGGCGTGATGCGCTGATGATGAACGTGGAACTCTTCGGTTAAAGCTTCAATGGTCTTATTTAGAAAATGAGTGCCTTGATCACTCATCAATATCTTCGGGCATCCGAACCTTGTAAGGATATTCTCATATATAAACTCTGCGGCTGTAGCTGCGCTACAGTCTTTGACTGGCTTTGCTTCTGCCCATCTGGTGAGGTAATCAGTAGCAGTAATGATATACCTCGTACCAATTCTTTTACCTGGTGGGTTAATAGGACCCACAAACTCAATGGACCGCTTCTCAAAGGTCTACAATGTCAGCTGTGGATTTAATGGCATTTCATCTCTGCATGACGGCTTCCTTGTCCTCTGACAGACATCGCAATTCTGGCAATGTTCCTTCGAATCTTTATGAATTGTAGGCCACCATAGCCATGCACGCAATATCTTCTACGCAATAGCTCTTCCTGCATAATGGCCTCTTGCGACTCCTAAGTGTGCATCAGCTAGTATAAATGGTTTCTCGTGCTTTAGCACGCATCTGCGCAATACTTCATCCGGTCCCAGTTTGTATAGTTGACCTGCAATTATAGTGAAGTCTGCTGCGTGCACTACCAGTTATTTCTTTTGCTGCGTAGTGAACTCTGCGGGTGCGAATCCCATGGTCAAAAAATCAATGATGTCCTGGTAGTACTCATCTGCAACTTGTATGGCGAACAAGTGCGCGTCAGGCAGATTGTCCACCAAATTGGTAGGCTCTTCTCCTAACTCGATTCTTGACAGATGATCAGGTCCCAAATTCAATCTGCCTGGCTTAACAACAATCTCAAAATCGTACTCCTGAAATAGTAACCATCTGCATATGCACCCCCCTAACATTGGCTTATCAACAAGGTATTTCAAGGCAGAATGGTCAGTGAACATGGAGAAGTGCGCACCAAGCAAGTAGTGCCTGAACTTCTGCAACACATATACCATTGTGAGTCCTTCTCTTTCAGTAGTAGTATAGTTCTTCTCAGCGGATGATAGCTTCCTACTGGAAAAGGAAATGGGATGATCAATGCCTCCCTCTCCTAGTTGCGCAAGAACAATAGGAAATGCTATGCATGATGCGTCCACATGGACATGAAAAGGCTTCTCCCAGTCCGGAAAAACTAGGATTGGCGCAGTGACCAATTTCTCCTTCAATGTGTCGAATCCTTTCTCACAATCCTCATTCCAAATGAATGGTACATCTTTCTTCAGAATTTTTTCCATAACTGTGGTTATCTACGCATACCCTTTTATGAACTTCCTGTAGTAACCGGTATGCCCTAGTGTAGTGTGCAATTGCTTAACTGAATTGGGTGTAGGCAAGTTTACAATGACTACGATCTTAGCAAGGTCTACCATCAAGCCCTGTTTGCATACAATGTGTCCCAACAAGACTCCATAGGGTACACAGAAGACACATTTCTTCAAGTTTAATGAAATTTGGTGCTGCCTGCATTTTTCCAACATCATCTTGAGGTTCCCAGCATGGTTCTTTAATAGCCCGAAAATGGTCCAATCATCAAAGTAAACCTCTAGAAACTTATATATAAAATCCTTAAATGCTGTGACGACCACTCTAGAGAATATGGTGGGTGCATTCTTCAGACCAAAGGGCATCACTGTGTATTGGAACGACCCCCATTTTGTAGAAAAAGTCATCTTGTGCCTATCTGCGCAATCAATCCTAATCTGATGGTAGCCAGAAAATCCATCAGTAAAAGAATAGGCCCCATTCCCTCCAACATTATCTAGCACTTCATCTGTAAAAGGTGTAGGGAATGGGTCATGCATTGAAGCATCATTGAGTTTTCTGAGATCCACACAAAATCTGATCTCGCCCTTTGTTTTCTTGTCCTGGATAACCATCAGGCTTATCCATTCATATTTTTCAATTGGCTCAATGATCCCTGCATCAAGCATCTTATCGAGTTCTGCCCTAACTCGTTCTTTATAGCGCGGGTTCAGTCTGTATGGTCTTTGTTTCACAGGTTTCGCACCAGGCTTAAGAGGAATTTTCATCACTCCTAGTCTCCCAAGATACCTTTCATCTCTGTGAACTTGGTTGGGAATAGTTCTTGATATTCCTATAATATACCCGCGACCTCTTCAACTATATCTTCGTCCCAATAATCTCCAATAGCTTCTAACCTTGGCGCTTCGCTGGTGCCAATGTTCACTTTCCTTGTTTTCATGGGTCCACTCATGTCTGGAATTTCCAGTGGAGGTCCTTCTACCTCGCGCGATCCCTCTGACTCAGGTATCTGGATGTTGCGCGGGTCCTCCTCATCATTATCTGTTGTGTCCTTGGTTTCTCCATCAATGTGATAAAAATCAAGAGCATGTTCTAGCTGCTCTTCCCAGTCAGGTTGTAGGCGCTCAGGTATGCAGTCTGTGTTGAAGAATTCTTCTATTGTCATGTTTCCTTGTGTACAATCTGGACTGAATATTTTTTTCTTAATGACCTTCAACACGTCATTGATACTTGGATGCTCGTCTTCGAAGCTAAAATCCTGCTGGAAGGTCACCGTGAGGTCCGACTAGTCCATTGTGCCTCTGCGCAACTCCAGGTCTAGGTACCATTTCTTTAGAATCGGCTCTTCTAACGTGTGCACGAATAGATGCACCCATTATGTCTGTGGTCTTTCCTTCCATGCTCCTGGATAGACCCGAATATGCTCTCTTGGATCTGTCTATCCATTATGTTTCTCAAAGGATGGGGTAACCTTATCAACAAACCTGATTTGCATCTTAATTCTACACTGATCCCATGTTGTCAATATCTTATTATGCGCAACCCACCATCTGGCAGGTATGCTGCGCAATGCCATGTCTAGAGCTGAGACACGATGTTCATCCAGAATTTTTGTAGTATAGTCTTTGATAAAACAATACACATTAGATAAATCGTCAAATGTAGGGATTGGAGTTACCTCTTTGCCAATCCAGCGGAGTGACTTCGTGATCCATGCGCACTTTTTGGAAGATACTTCATGCAACATGCTTTGCCAGTTTTCTAGTCCTGCATTAGAATATGATATCTAAGAGCTATCACAGCGCCAACTGAGTGTGCCATCTACAGTTGGATTAACATAGTCAGCAGTATTGGTTGTCATCTTGTAAATACGGTCCAAGTCTTGAGCTCTAGATTCTTCTTGAATTGGTTCAACATACCGCTCGCCCTACGAAGGGTCTAATGGAACGATGACCCTAATATCATTGCCTTCAAATATCATTTTCATAGTTTTTAAATCAATAATGGCAGATTTTGTCATTGCCCAATCGATACCCAGCAGTGCCAGATCAGGATGGTTGTCATCCATGATTTTGATTACTTCAAAATTGGCATAGCTACACACTCCATCAATGTCAACAATGGTGTTGGGTAATCTTCCCAAAGGTATAAATATCCCTTGGTTAGCCATCGTCAACTGTAGAGGTGACCATTGTAACTTGGGTTTACCCATCTGATGCCATGTCTGCTTGGTCAAGACATTTACTTCGGATCCAAGATCGAGAATGATCTCATCCATCTCATAGTTCCCAATCTGTGCAGTGAGTCTCATTTCCCTTCCTATTCTCTTAGGACTATGAATATTGTGGACTGCACCACTGGCAGCCCCCCTGTCACTGTTTGGCTCATACTGCCTTAGTAGATTTTCAAATTCTGTAAAAGCATCTGTGCTCTTTAGTAATTTCATGCAGTTGCGTAAGAACTATGCAACAGAGGTCCTTGCGTCTGTTGCAGCATTTGTCTGATCGTGCATCGTTGGCATATTCTCTCTTTGTGGTACTTCACTGCGCAACTGTGTTCTGGGGGATCCAGGTGGCAGTGCCCTAAATATGTCTCGTGCTTCCTCAAAGGCTCCCTTATTTTTCTGTAAATCCAAGCCTGGTGCTTTCCTAGGCACTTTCCTAATCCATACCAGCTCTCCAAGATTCTGTCTAGTGTCGCGCATTCCGGAGGTCGAAGATTCTGCGCCTCCATCCCTTCCTGTATCTGTGCCACTGCGCGTTACCACATTTACACTTGGATCCGCAGTTCTTCTCTCTGCTGCAATCAACTGAATATTGGGATTTGGTGGTTCTGTCCTTCTTCTCTTCTGCATTTCTACCTCAAGTACAGGACAGTCTTCAATAACATGCTCAAATGATTTAGAGTAATTGCATGTAGTGCATGGGTTGGTACAATCTCTAGAAACATGACCTGGCTAGCCACAGTTGTAAAAGATTACCTGGCCGTGGCCTCTTCCTTGCACCAAGCTGACATTTCTTCCTCTCCCGCAGTATCCACCACCACGGCCTCTATATCCCCCTTGATCATATTGGGTGTTTTCTTGTTTTGGCTGAGTTTCCTCTTGAACGTGATACATCCCAGCACCTCGCATTGCTTCCATATCACACTTTCATTCATTCATGAGCTCATATGCGTGGCAATTGGATTCATCATGT
The DNA here is from genome assembly GCA_027924585.1 of Larix kaempferi. Lineage (NCBI taxonomy): Eukaryota > Viridiplantae > Streptophyta > Pinopsida > Pinales > Pinaceae > Larix > Larix kaempferi. The sequence continues at coordinate 370,208 of BSBM01001213.1, read as the reverse complement.
CCAACTGATTTACAGAAATTGCAATATAGGATTTTAGGTGCATTTACATATTTCTGTATCAGATAATAGTCTTCAGGCCTATGTCCTCTGGTCCTATATATTTCACACCACGGTGCCTGATTGTGGTTCATATTGATTGGGTTTGGTGCACCACTGGCAAGATAGTCCTAAAATAGAGGGCAATGTTCTCTAGTATGGCCTTCTCCCTTGCATCTGGTGCACCAAACTTCACATCTGTGTTCATATATTTTCTCTTTCTCGTTTTTCATACCCTGTAATTCTAATGTCAGTGTAGTCAGGTGGTTCTCAATCTGCGACATCCCAGTGCTAGTCTTAGCAATTGGTGAAGCCTCTAGCTACATTGCAATCTCTAGGGCCTCTGCCTGCGACGCAAGCTTCTGCTGCATCAATGGTTGTCTGATGTGAGGAAACAACGCAGAAATGAACCATTCCTTGTGTTGTTGTGGAGCTATTACGAAACTAACTTGGTCTAACAATGTTTTAAATTTTTGGTCAAATTCCCAGATTGATTCGGTAGGCTTCTATTTGATTTCCTTTAATTCCGTTATGCATTGCGATTCTGACTTTGGCTTCTTAAACTCTGCGACTAGTGCATCCTAAATTTCTATTAGGGTTCTTGGTTGTTCCTGAGAATATTTCACAAACCAATGCAACGTGCAGTCTCTGAAAGTAGTGATGAGCTGCGCTCTCTTCACAGCATCATCCTGGATTTGCTTTAAGCTCCATACAGCTTCACATAGAAACCAGTGTTGTTCAGGGTCTTATAGACCTGTTCCTTTGAATATCAGAAGCTTTATATCGTTATCTATCATTCTCCTTCCTGGTTGTGCACTGCTCTGAGTATTGCTGACTATCTGCACGGAGAAAACAAAGGGGATATTCAGAATACCGGGATTCTGCGGACTAGGCTGCGCGACACTCACAGCGGGTGGGTTCTGGTCTAAGGATGGCGTGGTTTCTGCAACTAGCAATTCTGAGGTGTGATAGGGTGAATAGTGGTTGATAGCAGCACGGTATGGTTGTTAAAATCACATGGGAGTTCGGTATCTACGCGGAGTCCAGGTCCTCCGGGATTCTTTTCTTTATTAAAATTATATCTCTTTCCACTTCTCAGATTATGAGTTTCTTCGTTAGAATCACTATAAATGCTATTGACCATGACAGATGTAAAAATATTACTGCATCCTTAAAACTCCTTTCTCAGCTAAAAGCATTTTAATATATAGACTGAGATTGTTTAAGAACTTACCTCTGAATCCTTCGAAAAAGTATGCCTTAGCTTGACTATAAGATTTCAGCATGTCGACAGCAAACTCAGTCACAAATCCTTCAAGTATGCTATTGACCCAAAAGTTGACTACTTGCGATAGTGGGTTGTCTATTGCTTTGAGCTGCGTTGTGAGCTCTGGAGTCCACTTTGTAGGTACTCCCCCTTGAAAACAAGTCTTCATGAGTCGCGATATCCACGCATGTAGCTCATTTGGAAACGTAGCGTAAAATATCTCGTGAATATCTCTCTAGAAATATCTATTCAACCACTCTACGTCGGTGAGACGTAGATGTATGTTCTCTTTCTTCTCAAAATCTCTTTCAATCTTGTCGCACCAATCCCAGATCTCTTTCTGTTTAGGATGCCAATTTTCTGAACCCAATGGGAACTGGTATTCTTCTTCACACATTACTTTCCAACACTCTATCGCATCACTGGTCTTAGCCGAGCAACGGAACCATTTGTTGGCTGTCGATCACCTTCTGGAGGTTTCTAGTGTAGACCCAGGTACTTTGCGGTTCAAGGAACCAACAAAACCCCAATTCACCATCCCTTTCGGCAACAGGCTGCGCACAGCCTGAGGTCTCACCCAAGGTGAACCTGGAGGGGGTGGTTGCAGAATCAAGTTTCCACAACTGGGTGATGCGATGGGGGGAAAGATAATAAGCAACGCAACACCTTGTGGGTTGCGTGGATAGCTAACTGCGCGAACCTTCTGCTTCATGTCAGATACTTCAGTGTGCAACTGCGCTCATGCACTTGCGCCTTCAGCGCACAACTACGCTCGCACCTCCAATGACTATGCGATACAGGATACCTTTGCATTACGACAGTAAGCTATCAAGAGATACCTTGCAGCAACCTTCAATGACTCAATGCATCCATGAGACTGCACGTCCTTGCTAGGATGTCCAATTGTAACCATTCTACTTAACGTCTTTTATCCCTTTTCTCCATTCAAGTCTTATTAGTAAATTGTGGATGGTTTAATAACATACGTTACTGCGCACTCCAACGCTATGCTAAAACTCAGTGTTCACTACTTTGACCAATAGATAGCTTCATGCATTCCAATCGAGAGATTCATACATGTTGAATAGTTAACGGTCCTCTGCGCATGCATTACTTAACATATTATTCCCATTCACTGCGGCGAATACATATAAAAGCAATCACATACAAAATTTTCCAGCATTAAACATACATACCAAGCAATTAAACAATCGTAAAAACACATTGGTCACACAACATAGAATTTAACATGGTTCACCCCCTAGATGGAGGCTACGTCCACAAGAACGGTTGTTAATATTGCTCTTAATGGGAAGGGTACAACCATTGTTAGTCTGCGCACTCAGCTGCAAACTCTCTTCTCTCTCTCAGATAGGTCTCTGTGCACTCAGCTACAGAGCCTTTACAATGGTTGTCTAAGCTTAAGATTCTACAATAATCAACACTTAACCAAAATGAAGAGTTCAACAACCCAACCAACAACCCTTTCCCATACAAAATCATGCTTATTTATAGATTATGCACGCAGGCATATCTTTACAATTCGTAAGCAAAAACCCTTAGGTTTGCAAAACTGGCGTGGCTAACTGCCACCCTAGCTATCACCGTCGACAGCTTACTCCGCATACTCCAGCTAGGCCACTCGTGGCTCACACGCTCTTCTGACAGCCGCAGTCCTTCAAGCGATTACAACTACATCATGGCATGTCCCTTTCCACTCCTTCGCCTGCCTGTCGCCATTGGCTTCGTGGCCTAGCTTCTCAACTGCTTGCCTCCACACATTTGAACAGGTCGCTTTCATCTTCCATCCACCTGTTCCTTACCCAAACTAGGCCATATCCTCGTCTGACATTTACTCATGTTCTACCCGAAATTAGCTTATGCGCTACTATGTGCATCGTCCTGCTGCGCGACCGTTCCTTAGTCATTTCCCTCATGTGACACTCGCAAAACCTTACATTGTTCGTTGCCTACCGCCGCGCGCAATGCTCTTTCACCAAAACTCCTTTCTCTTCCTACCGCAGTGCGCACTGTGCAATTATCAAAATTTCCTTTTCTTCCTGTGATAGCGCGTTTCGCGTGATTTTCCATACTTGTATATTTTTTCAACCCACTTGGGCCCCGCCCAACATTTACCTTTCCATGCTGGATGGACCTCTGCTTTACCTTTACCCTACTCATAGCAATGCTCTGCCATTCTAATGTCTTCATCCAATCTTGGTGGACTCACAAACTCTATTCTATCTTTGTCGCTCTGTGGTAGACTACCAAGGAAGCATTGGATCTTCACTCTTTCATCCTTGATGTAGTCTACATACCTCAGCAACTACAGAAACCTGTGAACATGCTCATTCATGGTGTTCTGTCCTAGTCTAAGTTCATTGAACTCTTTTCTTTTGCTGTCATAATACCTAGCTGATAGGTACTTCTCCTGGAAGTATCTTTGGAACTTTTCCCAGCTGACTCTTCTTTCACTGATTCCTTTCACTTGCATGAGGTTATCCCACCAGATAGAAGCTCTTCCACTAAGGTTATAAATAGAAACCTTATCCTTTTCATTCTCTAAATAATCATGCATTCTGAATTATTTCTTCATTCCAAGAATCCATGCCTAGGCTTCTTCACCCTTCTGCTCATACAACCTCTTCTAGGGCTTGGATTTCTTCTCAAAGAATGGCCCCTATGACTGTAATATCCTGAGCAAGATCTGACCCTTTTATTAACTCCACTTTAAAACTTTTACAACTTTTACTAGTGAAATTTTGTGGCAAATCCTTCGAACTGGATGGGAGGTAAGTGAGGGGTACTAGTGTGCAGACTGAGCATGGTGGGATGAAAGTTTGATTCTGGAATTTATATGGGATTAGGTGCAGCAGCAGAAAAATATGTTTTTAGCAGGAGTCCTTGCCACAAGGTACTAGGGCCTTTCACTTTTCAACAATAGAATGAATCTATTGCCTACTTCGAGGCTTCCTGGGCTTCTAGCGTATGCCAACAAGACTAGGTAAGGGTTAAAGGTGTTTAGGAAAGATATATATCAATCATACAACTCATAAGGAATGCTAGAATAAAGACTGGATTGATTTGGAAAGGTTTGGAACAATTTGGGGATTATTTGCAGATGGTGGACAGCTGAGCTAGTCACAATACAGGATTTCCAAAATGAAGTTAAAAGCATTCAAATTCTTATTACAGGGACTGATATGGATATTATATTGAACTAACAACCTCCTCCAACTGACAGAATGCAAAATGGATCCTCAAAAAAGATTCAACAGCAAATATGGTGAAACTAGTCTAGATTAAGCACCAAACTAGCTATTCTTGCATTTTAATCCTTTAAATTGCTCCAATAAATGATAAACTATGCTATTACATTAAATAATGATCTGATATAACATACTGAACATATGCAGGTCGAAAATAATATATCAGAATCCTTCTTTGATGTAGAATGAAGAGAAGAAATAGAATATTACTGTGGATCTGCTATGGTGATAGGATCAGGTCACTTATAGGTCATATCATTGTAAATGGCTGCTTACTGAGATTCTGAACTTGTCTGGAGTGCATTCACTAGGTCAACCCTCTCCTTCAGGGAAAACTCTTCTAGATTTAGCTGTGAATGGAGAACGAGTGAGAAGAGAAGTATGGATCTGATCTGAAGCTGGTTACTGATCTTGAACACCTTTGATGTCTGCAACAATGGCTGCACCAACTCTCCTTCAACCCTTGGGCGCACTCCCAATTTCTATCTTCTTCAATGGATGGATCTTCACCAAAACTAGCTGGAGAATCACTGTGGAGGAACCTATTCTCCGGAATGACTGTAGATCTTCAATGGAGGCTGGAAGCATATGTTACTGGCTGCAATATCTTGACATAGACCTGCACAACACTCTCTACAAACTAAGGGCCTTGGGCCACATCACCCAAGAAGCACAGCTGAGGCACATCACTCAACTAGAGAAGCATCAGAGCTCTCATGAGAAAACATAAATGATCAAAAGTTGTCAAATGGAGTTGGTTGGATTCTTTTATAAACTTCATGATGACCTGCTGAGCAAGTCCTTGGCTTGGTGACCTGTGAGAGTAGGTTACCCACTTGCCCATTCTACTCCAAAGCCATGAGGGCGCCTTTCTTGAGGAGAATAGAAACTTCTGATCTTTCAAAACTTTCTTTCCTTCACCTCCTTCATTGAATTTGGGCAAGTGTGCTTTAGGTAGCTTTTCTAGTTGTTTCTATTTTCTTTCAGAAAACTTTTATGAATCTTTCCACTTTCTTTACTTTCCTCTTTGCTGCTTTTGTCTGATTTTGCTAGCTTTTGTCAGTTTCCTTTCTGGGTTCATCTTGCCAACTTGTCTCCACTAGATTCCTTAGCTTTTCTGAGACTTTACCACTTAGGAAAGTTTGGCTCACTTACCAATTCGAATTTCCTAGCCATATTATCACCACTTGCCAATATTTATTAGCAATATTTATCAATAAAAATATTCCAACTCATAATTAATTCCAAATTCAACATTTAAGCAATTAATTAATTCATGTGGTATAATTGCCTCAAAATTAACCCCTACTCCAATTTGGCAACATCTTCCACATGGGTGCCTCTTGGCCCACTTGCTCATTATCCATTAATTTTATTTATCAAAATTACCTTTAATAAATAAATTTGCCAACCTGGGAGACTTAGGCCAAAATTAATTCGAAGCAAATAGAACTAATACCATTTAATTTCCTTAGGGGTTGATTTTGTCCCATTTCACCCATGGTACTGGATGAACCAAAATTGGGGACGTGACAGTCCTCCCTTCCGAAGATTGCTTGTCCTCAAGCAATGTTAGGATTCCACCAAGCTTCTGTTGCACCACTCTGATTTTATTTGTGCCCGTCCATTGAACAATCTGAAAATTAAACTTGGGGCCTTCAAATAAATCTAAGTAAAATGAAATATGACTAAACTACACTGTAAACTCTATCTACACTAAATCATGAACAAAAATCTTAACCCAGTTAATATAACTAAGTAGAATTACTAGATCCCACTACTTCCTCCACAAGGACCCATAATTTTCTGTCACCTCTAGAAAGTTATCACTCCAAGGAATTCCCGGATCCCAGAGTATCAACTGTATTTTTCCAATCTCCAAGCATGTGGATTCCCTCCACATAGGCCAACTTCTGCAAGTAATCATTAATTCATCTTGGCAACTTTCCTGCTTAGTTGCCTTCCCTTAACCATAAGCAAAAAAAATTTTGCAAGGAGATTTCATGTCTGTCAGGTAATCTTTCACCCAATCCATATGTGGATGAGTGACATCAGATGGCTGCAAATTATGCCTTTTCTGCTGCTTGAAAATCATATAAAAATCAGCAATGATGAAAACAATTTTCTTGCGACAAAACATAAGATTCTTACCTTCTATGTTTTCCCTTTCGGTGATGCCTCTATCCATCCAACCAATGGATGGAAAAACACTTTTATTTGTTGAATCATATGGGATGTGATCAGACATATGTCTGTCCTCTTCAAATAAAGAGAACTCATGATTTCTATGGAACTCCACAGGTGTTCCCCTCTTCATCCAATGGCTCAACTCTCTACCCTTGATCCAAGGGTGCCAAACTCCATCACATGACCCACATGTTGAAAGTAAGTTTGGATCGGATGCCTCCTTGTCAAAAGTGGCTACACACACATGCATGGGATGCCTCCACTGCTGTAGGTTAAGGAACATGTCATCTGACTTAAATTTAGGATCTTTCTACTCATCATGTGACACAGAAAAATAGAATCCTTTTACCCAATTTTCATTCCCAAGGTTTGTGGCTGAATGTGAAGTGGGGAATGAAGGGTGGTGAGCCATGCTACTGAATTTGTGGATGTATCCTCTCTATTGATGGCTGTACCCTCTATGGTGAAATCAACTGCACCGTCCTTGGAAGAAAGACCTTCTTCAATGATCCTCTCATGTTCATTTTGGAAAAAATCATGCACTTGCTTTTCACCCACTTTTTCTGCACATTTTTCAAGAACATACTGCATAGACTTCTCCTCATGGTCCACCCACTCATGAGGTTCCTTCATGTAATATTTTATTTCATTGACCCAAAAGGGATGACTCTTAGGCAAAATTGAGGATTCAGTCAATTCTTTCCACCCTTGCTGGAATTGTTCTATCTTCATTTGGGATTCTGAGAGAGAACTTTGAGTGTATCTCAAAGAATCTTGGGTGGCCAACAACTCACTTTTGAGCTTGTAGTTCTCTTCTTTATATCTGCAAATATTTTCTTCATCATGCAATGATGCATCCCGCAACAATTCAACAAGCTCACACATGTAATTTTTATCTGAAAGCAACTGTGAGAAATTACCTTTGATTGTGGACATTGCTTTTTGGATATTCTCCATGGCTGCAAAGAAATATTGATCTTCCCTTAAAGAAGCTTCCCAACACAACCTCGACACTGAAGAATGAGTGTCATGGAGAATTTTCAAGGCCTCTTGGATCTTTTGTTCATCCATCTTCAATTACCCTACAAGAAGATGATGTTCTTGCAGATGTTCCTCCTCTTCATTTCCCATCACCGGATCGATTTCAAGCAGTGCACTTGAGGTTTCGAAATCTGATCCATATTGTTGACACCAGATCTGAAGAAACCTAGAGTTTTTGCTAAAATGACCTAAAAGAGAAGAAATTATTACAAAAGGGTTGAAATGAAGGTTTTTATACAAAAAATACATTATAAAAACCCATATTTATAAAGTCCGCCAGCAAATTTGTGGAAAGGTTAAACCCCAGTCAGGTTCCGACGGCGGAGATTTTATGGATCAAGATCTGCGGCTAATATCAATCCCGCGTCGCCAAAGTAATCGTCAGCAAACGGTGGAAGGTGGTAGCGGACATAATACCACCAAGGCACATGTCCGATATCTATTCATCCGCGCATGTGATGGAGTGGTATTGGAAACCACTATAGCGCCGCGCGGAACCACCCATTATGGAAATGTGGAAAAATTCTATATTTAGCAGAGCATATAAATGAATTGACTGGGCTTCTAAATTTGGCCAATATGGTCAAATTAGGCGGATAAATCACTGGTGAATCTCTAAAATAGTTAGTGAAGCTCTAAAATGGTGGAATGGCTAAAAGATAGCGGATCTCCAAAATGCCCAAGTCTTTGTTTAAAAATTTAAAAGTTTATAGTTATTAATATAAATATTTTATATTAATATTCAAACTCAATCACCAAAGTCTTGGCATGAATCTCAAAAAATCTCAAATTAAAACTTTGAAAAAGACAAAGTTTGGATAAGCGGCTACTATTCATTCCGCTCACTCAACTAGCTCGAAGTTTAAAATTATAAAGCGGTCGCGGACTAAATACCACGGGAGCACGTGGCGCATTATTATTCATCCGGATCATGCGACGGTGGTATTATAAACCACCTTCCGCCCACGCGGAACCACCATTCACGGAGAAGAGAAGTATAATAGCACGTGCTTTGTGTTATTAGGTGTTGTGCGCGTCGGGGTATATAAACAACATGATTATTTCTCGCTCAACCAATGTGGGATATATCCCATAGAGAAAATCAAATGGGACAATTAGAACACGTTTTTCTGGAAATGACTGTTTTAGTCACCATTTTCTAGAAGCTGTTTCCACCAAACCGAGAGGAATTTTAGGAAACGGAGAGAGGTTTTTATTCAGCACGGGCAAATATTCAAAAACCTCTCTCATTTTGTACACAGGTGTTATGGTTTAATAGAATAGAAGTCATCTTCATGGGGCAATTTTCCAGAATTTCAGTTTACTGTTTTAGTCATCAACTTCAAAGAGCTGGTTCTTCCAAATGAAGATGAATTTTCAGAAACGGAAAGAGGTTTTTCTTCATAACATGTCCAGTTACACAAACCTCTCTCAAAATGTACACAGCTATCTCCATTTGAGATATACAGCCAGGTCTTTGAAGCCTATTTTTCAGCAAATTTACTTCCTGAAATAAAAAATAAGTTGTAACTGTTTCTATTTTTAGAGTTTCAGTTAGGTTTTGAATTCAAGATTAGGTATAGGCCGTCTTCCTATATATTGATATGTAAAAAGACATGTGAGGGGGGATTCCCAGGAACGAAAATGTCCATTCTCGGTTTTTGAAGTTGTTTCCAGAAATTAATAAAGATTTCAGAGTTTGAGCAGTTTTAAATCAAAGATTCATGCGTTGTTGGTGTTTACAGTCTGTACCTTTTCTTTTCTCACTTGTGCATGTTTACTTTCCCAGTTATGCTATTCATTTTTGTCTTTTCTTCTATACTTGGACGAATGTCTAAATGAATTGGGATTCATATTTTTATGCCTCAGTTTATCGCGTTTCAAGTATCCATTTGCTTCTCTAAAATCGACAATGGATTCATCCTAATCTGATGCCCATTGATTGGTGGATTGTCTTTAATTCTTTCTTTTCGCCTGCAAAAAGCTTTGACCGTAACCTAACAATTACCTTGCCTTTGTACAAAAATTTCTGTTCTTGCTGCTGATATATTATTTTTCTGTTTCTTGACTCCATTGCCCAATGATATCGTATTTCCTGTTTATCTAACCACTTCATTAAAAATCCTTAAGTTTTTATTTATTTTACAAATTGGCCCTTGAGTTTCATTGTCAAACTGCTGTCGTGGTGACATTGGATGGCAGATTTGCCGAGAGAGCCCTCTCTGGCTGAAAGAGGCCAACTTTCAGTCTAAAGATTGGTCTGAAATAGGTTACCTCGGGGTTTCTTTGATACAGCCCAAGGAAAATCCGAGTGCTAACATTTTGGCGCCGTTGCCGGGGACCGAAGGTTTCATTTTCCCTGGGTATGAATGACAAAGTTGCATATTTGATTGTTGATGGTGAACAACGGTCAGATATCAAGCAGGCTGTGCATCTTTCACCTGGCGACTCCACATTAAAGAAATCCAGTTTTGCATTGGTTCACAGGCTAGTCTCCTCAGTTTTCAAATCAGAATCTACAGTTCCAGTATTTCAAGATGGCCTCGTTATTAAGAAGGTATGCTCCTATGAGCAGGTCTCATATTCCCGGTTTTCCGAATCAAATTCCTTAAATAGATTGGCAGTCTTATTTGCCTAAATTCAGAGATGAAAACAGTGATAATGCTGCTTTACATTTAATCAAATTTCATGCGCATATACACAAGCTGAAGATTAGGTTTCATGAAGACTGTCTTATGAAGATGTTCATGGCTTCTTTAGAAGGAAAAGCAAGGGATTGGTATGAAAGTTTAAGACCTGGTAGCTTGTTTTCTTTAAAAGATTTTCACATAGCATTTTATGAGCATTATGCAGTAGATTTTCCAGCTTTGTCTTTAGTGGAAGATTGCTGTGATCAGTTTGAGGGTTTCATACAGTACCTCAAAAGTATTGATGAAGATCTGGAATGTATGAATGATGAAGACTTGTCTGAAATATTTTGTCATTTTTCTTCGCAAGCCCATGGTCATGATGATCAAGAGAAGCTAGCTATAGATAAGATCAATGAAGAAATAATAATAGATTCCCATGAGCTCTGTTCAGAAACAAATGATGATTCATCCGCTCCTTTGTGTACGAATGAAGAATGTATTCAGCATCATGATCAATCTGCAGAAGAGAAGGAAAACGATAGTTATTTGATTCAGAAAATGCACAAAACACCTCCTCTTTTAACAGAAGAAGAAATAGATCGGCTCCTGCAGAGTCATGCTACGACACCTGCTTATACAGATTTGCAGTTTTCACATATTCCGGAATATGTAAGTCAATCTTCTTCCATTTTTGGGCATGTGAATCTGAAATTAAATGGTGACAGTAATGAGGATCTTTTGAAAGAATCCATTAGTGATGATGATTCTCCGCAAGAAAATCATCTATTAGACACCAGTTTCTTTCATCAAAAAGATAGAGCTGTCATATTTGAAGACCTTGTTGAGTGTTTGCTATTTGAGGATGCATTAGATTATGAGGATAATCATTCATTTCTGGAAAAGAATGTTAAGAAAGAAAAAATATTCCAGCTCTCCCATCAAGTTGCAAAAAATCCAAAGGTACTTCAAATAAAATGTATCTTTTTTGATCCTATAGCTGAGTATATGGAGAGATTTCTCAGTTTCGATTTGCAGCTAGGTTTTTATTTTGAGAATAAAGATTATCAATGGTTGCCTATACTGTCATATTTTCTGTTATTGGCTTATTTTGAACACGACAAAGGAGTTAGATTGTTTAAACACCTAATGGATTGGCTTTATTGGTGTTTCCGAATTACTTGATTGACGGAAAGTCTTTGACATTCTAAAAGTAGGGTAGGTAGGAGAAATAAGTTTGCAAGGCAAGCAGTCTTCAGTATGTACAGTATGGTCTTCAGTTCAGTTTCAGCATCTGAGTTTTCAGTTTTCTATAGTTAAAAGATTTTCGGTTACAGTTTTGGATGGAGGACTGGTTACAGGTTACAGGTTGCAGTTTTCAGGATTGGGAGCCGCCCAATGGTCAGGCACATGGTCTACGGTGTTCTTTGCTACCTCACAGGGAGGATAGCATCCCCAGTTGGAGCCAGTTGTTGACACCAGATCTGAAGAAACCTAGAGTTTTTGCTAAAATGACCTAAAAGAGAAGAAATTATTACAAAAGGGTTGAAATGAAGGTTTTTATACAAAAAATACATTATAAAAACCCATATTTATAAAGTCCGCCAGCAAATTTGTGGAAAGGTTAAACCCCAGTCAGGTTCCGACGGCGGAGATTTTATGGATCAAGATCTGCGGCTAATATCAATCCCGCGTCGCCAAAGTAATCGTCAGCAAACGGTGGAAGGTGGTAGCGGACATAATACCACCAAGGCACGTGTCCGATATCTATTCATCCGCGCATGTGATGGAGTGGTATTGGAAACCACTATAGCGCCGCGCGGAACCACCCATTATGGAAATGTGGAAAAATTCTATATTTAGCAGAGCATATAAATGAATTGACTGGGCTTCTAAATTTGGCCAATATGGTCAAATTAGGCGGATAAAGCACTGGTGAATCTCTAAAATAGTTAGTGAAGCTCTAAAATGGTGGAATGGCTAAAAGATAGCGGATCTCCAAAATGCCCAAGTCTTTGTTTAAAAATTTAAAAGTTTATAGTTATTAATATAAATATTTTATATTAATATTCAAACTCAATCACCAAAGTCTTGGCACGAATCTCAAAAAATCTCAAATTAAAACTTTGAAAAAGACAAAGTTTGGATAAGCGGCTACTATTCATTCCGCTCACTCAACTAGCTCGAAGTTTAAAATTATAAAGCGGTCGCGGACTAAATACCACGGGAGCACGTGGCGCATTATTATTCATCCGGATCATGCGACGGTGGTATTATAAACCACCTTCCGCCCACGCGGAACCACCATTCACGGAGAAGAGAAGTATAATAGCACGTGCTTTGTGTTATTAGGTGTTGTGCGCGTCGGGGTATATAAACAACATGATTATTTCTCGCTCAACCAATGTGGGATATATCCCATAGAGAAAATCAAATGGGACAATTAGAACACGTTTTTCTGGAAATGACTGTTTTAGTCACCATTTTCTAGAAGCTGTTTCCACCAAACCGAGAGGAATTTTAGGAAACGGAGAGAGGTTTTTATTCAGCACGGGCCAATATTCAAAAACCTCTCTCAGTTTTTACACAGGTGTTATGGTTTAAGAGAATAGAAGTCATCTTCACGGGGCAATTTTCCAGAATTTCAGTTTACTGTTTTAGTCATCAACTTCAAAGAGCTGGTTCTTCCAAATGAAGATGAATTTTCAGAAACGGAAAGAGGTTTTTCTTCATAACATGTCCAGTTACAGAAACCTCTCTCAAAATGTACACAGCTATCTCCATTTGAGATATACAGCCAGGTCTTTGAAGCCTATTTTTCAGCAAATTTACTTCCTGAAATAAAAAATAAGTTGTAACTGTTTCTATTTTTAGAGTTTCAGTTAGGTTTTGAATTCAAGATTAGGTATAGGCCGTCTTCCTATATATTGATATGTAAAAAGACATGTGAGGGGGGATTCCCAGGAATGAAAATGTCCATTCTCGGTTTTTGAAGTTGTTTCCAGAAATTAATAAAGATTTCAGAGTTTGAGCAGTTTTAAATCAAAGATTCATGCGTTGTTGGTGTTTACAGTCTGTACCTTTTCTTTTCTCACTTGTGCATGTTTAATTTCCCAGTTATGCTATTCATTTTTGTCTTTTCTTCTATACTTGGACGAATGTCTAAATGAATTGGGATTCATATTTTTATGCCTCAGTTTATCGCGTTTCAAGTATCCATTTGCTTCTCTAAAATCGACAATGGATTCATCCTAATCTGATGCCCATTGATTGGTGGATTGTCTTTAATTCTTTCTTTTCGCCTGCAAAAAGCTTTGACCGTAACCTAACAATTACCTTGCCTTTGTACAAAAATTTCTGTTCTTGCTGCTGATATATTATTTTTCTGTTTCTTGACTCCATTGCCCAATGATATCGTATTTCCTGTTTATCTAACCACTTCATTAAAAATCCTTAAGTTTTTATTTATTTTACAAATTGGCCCTTGAGTTTCATTGTCAAACTGCTGTCGTGGTGACATTGGATGGCAGATTTGCCGAGAGAGCCCTCTCTGGCTGAAAGAGGCCAACTTTCAGTCTAAAGATTGGTCTGAAATAGGTTACCTCGGGGTTTCTTTGATACAGCCCAAGGAAAATCCGAGTGCTAACATTTTGGCGCCGTTGCCGGGGACCGAAGGTTTCATTTTCCCTGGGTATGAACGACAAAGTTGCAGATTTGATTGTTGATGGTGAACAACGGTCAGATATCAAGCAGGCTGTGCATCTTTCACCTGGCGACTCCACATTAAAGAAATCCAGTTTTGCATTGGTTCACAGGCTAGTCTCCTCAGTTTTCAAATCAAAATCTACAGTTCCAGTATTTCAAGATGGCCTCGTTATTAAGAAGGTATGCTCCTATGAGCAGGTCTCATATTCCCGGTTTTCCGAATCAAATTCCTAAAATAGATTGGCAGTCTTATTTGCCTAAATTCAGAGATGAAAACAGTGATAATGCTGCTTTACATTTAATCAAATTTCATGCGCATATACACAAGCTGAAGATTAGGTTTCATGAAGACTGTCTTATGAAGATGTTCATGGCTTCTTTAGAAGGAAAAGCAAGGGATTGGTATGAAAGTTTAAGACCTGGTAGCTTGTTTTCTTTAAAAGATTTTCACATAGCATTTTATGAGCATTATGCAGTAGATTTTCCAGCTTTGTCTTTAGTGGAAGATTGCTGTGATCAGTTTGAGGGTTTCATACAGTACCTCAAAAGTATTGATGAAGATCTGGAATGTATGAATGATGAAGACTTGTCTGAAATATTTTGTCATTTTTCTTCGCAAGCCCATGGTCATGATGATCAAGAGAAGCTAGCTATAGATAAGATCAATGAAGAAATAATAATAGATTCCCATGAGCTCTGTTCAGAAACAAATGATGATTCATCCGCTCCTTTGTGTACGAATGAAGAATGTATTCAGCATCATGATCAATCTGCAGAAGAGAAGGAAAACGATAGTTATTTGATTCAGAAAATGCACAAAACACCTCCTCTTTTAACAGAAGAAGAAATAGATCGGCTCCTGCAGAGTCATGCTACGACACCTGCTTATACAGATTTGCAGTTTTCACATATTCCGGAATATGTAAGTCAATCTTCTTCCATTTTTGGGCATGTGAATCTGAAATTAAATGGTGACAGTAATGAGGATCTTTTGAAAGAATCCATTAGTGATGATGATTCTCCGCAAGAAAATCATCTATTAGACACCAGTTTCTTTCATCAAAAAGATAGAGCTGTCATATTTGAAGACCTTGTTGAGTGTTTGCTATTTGAGGATGCATTAGATTATGAGGATAATCATTCATTTCTGGAAAAGAATGTTAAGAAAGAAAAAATATTCCAGCTCTCCCATCAAGTTGCAAAAACTCCAAAGGTACTTCAAATAAAATGTATCTTTTTTGATCCTATAGCTGAGTATATGGAGAGATTTCTCAGTTTCGATTTGCAGCTAGGTTTTTATTTTGAGAATAAAGATTATCAATGGTTGCCTATACTGTCATATTTTCTGTTATTGGCTTATTTTGAACACGGCAAAGGAGTTAGATTGTTTAAACACCTAATGGATTGGCTTTATTGGTGCTTCCGAATTACTTGATTGACGGAAAGTCTTTGACATTCTAAAAGTAGGGTAGGTAGGAGAAATAAGTTTGCAAGGAAAGCAGTCTTCAGTATGTACAGTATGGTCTTCAGTTCAGTTTCAGCATCTGAGTTTTCAGTTTTCTATAGTTAAAAGATTTTCGGTTACAGTTTTGGATGGAGGACTGGTTACAGGTTACAGGTTGCAGTTTTCAGGATTGGGAGCCGCCCAATGGTCAGGCACATGGTCTACGGTGTTCTTTGCTACCTCACAGGGAGGATAGCATCCCCAGTTGGAGCCAGTTGTTGACACCAGATCTGAAGAAACCTAGAGTTTTTGCTAAAATGACCTAAAAGAGAAGAAATTATTACAAAAGGGTTGAAATGAAGGTTTTTATACAAAAAATACATTATAAAAACCCATATTTATAAAGTCCGCCAGCAAATTTGTGGAAAGGTTAAACCCCAGTCAGGTTCCGACGGCGGAGATTTTATGGATCAAGATCTGCGGCTAATATCAATCCCGCGTCGCCAAAGTAATCGTCAGCAAACGGTGGAAGGTGGTAGCGGACATAATACCACCAAGGCACGTGTCCGATATCTATTCATCCGCGCATGTGATGGAGTGGTATTGGAAACCACTATAGCGCCGCGCGGAACCACCCATTATGGAAATGTGGAAAAATTCTATATTTAGCAGAGCATATAAATGAATTGACTGGGCTTCTAAATTTGGCCAATATGGTCAAATTAGGCGGATAAAGCACTGGTGAATCTCTAAAATAGTTAGTGAAGCTCTAAAATGGTGGAATGGCTAAAAGATAGCGGATCTCCAAAATGCCCAAGTCTTTGTTTAAAAATTTAAAAGTTTATAGTTATTAATATAAATATTTTATATTAATATTCAAACTCAATCACCAAAGTCTTGGCACGAATCTCAAAAAATCTCAAATTAAAACTTTGAAAAAGACAAAGTTTGGATAAGCGGCTACTATTCATTCCGCTCACTCAACTAGCTCGAAGTTTAAAATTATAAAGCGGTCGCGGACTAAATACCACGGGAGCACGTGGCGCATTATTATTCATCCGGATCATGCGACGGTGGTATTATAAACCACCTTCCGCCCACGCGGAACCACCATTCACGGAGAAGAGAAGTATAATAGCACGTGCTTTGTGTTATTAGGTGTTGTGCGCGTCGGGGTATATAAACAACATGATTATTTCTCGCTCAACCAATGTGGGATATATCCCATAGAGAAAATCAAATGGGACAATTAGAACACGTTTTTCTGGAAATGACTGTTTTAGTCACCATTTTCTAGAAGCTGTTTCCACCAAACCGAGAGGAATTTTAGGAAACGGAGAGAGGTTTTTATTCAGCACGGGCCAGTATTCAAAAACCTCTCTCAGTTTTTACACAGGTGTTATGGTTTAAGAGAATAGAAGTCATCTTCACGGGGCAATTTTCCAGAATTTCAGTTTACTGTTTTAGTCATCAACTTCAAAGAGCTGGTTCTTCCAAATGAAGATGAATTTTCAGAAACGGAAAGAGGTTTTTCTTCATAACATGTCCAGTTACAGAAACCTCTCTCAAAATGTACACAGCTATCTCCATTTGAGATATACAGCCAGGTCTTTGAAGCCTATTTTTCAGCAAATTTACTTCCTGAAATAAAAAATAAGTTGTAACTGTTTCTATTTTTAGAGTTTCAGTTAGGTTTTGAATTCAAGATTAGGTATAGGCCGTCTTCCTATATATTGATATGTAAAAAGACATGTGAGGGGGGATTCCCAGGAATGAAAATGTCCATTCTCGGTTTTTGAAGTTGTTTCCAGAAATTAATAAAGATTTCAGAGTTTGAGCAGTTTTAAATCAAAGATTCATGCGTTGTTGGTGTTTACAGTCTGTACCTTTTCTTTTCTCACTTGTGCATGTTTAATTTCCCAGTTATGCTATTCATTTTTGTCTTTTCTTCTATACTTGGACGAATGTCTAAATGAATTGGGATTCATATTTTTATGCCTCAGTTTATCGCGTTTCAAGTATCCATTTGCTTCTCTAAAATCGACAATGGATTCATCCTAATCTGATGCCCATTGATTGGTGGATTGTCTTTAATTCTTTCTTTTCGCCTGCAAAAAGCTTTGACCGTAACCTAACAATTACCTTGCCTTTGTACAAAAATTTCTGTTCTTGCTGCTGATATATTATTTTTCTGTTTCTTGACTCCATTGCCCAATGATATCGTATTTCCTGTTTATCTAACCACTTCATTAAAAATCCTTAAGTTTTTATTTATTTTACAAATTGGCCCTTGAGTTTCATTGTCAAACTGCTGTCGTGGTGACATTGGATGGCAGATTTGCCGAGAGAGCCCTCTCTGGCTGAAAGAGGCCAACTTTCAGTCTAAAGATTGGTCTGAAATAGGTTACCTCGGGGTTTCTTTGATACAGCCCAAGGAAAATCCGAGTGCTAACATTTTGGCGCCGTTGCCGGGGACCGAAGGTTTCATTTTCCCTGGGTATGAACGACAAAGTTGCAGATTTGATTGTTGATGGTGAACAACGGTCAGATATCAAGCAGGCTGTGCATCTTTCACCTGGCGACTCCACATTAAAGAAATCCAGTTTTGCATTGGTTCACAGGCTAGTCTCCTCAGTTTTCAAATCAAAATCTACAGTTCCAGTATTTCAAGATGGCCTCGTTATTAAGAAGGTATGCTCCTATGAGCAGGTCTCATATTCCCCGGTTTTCCGAATCAAATTCCTAAAATAGATTGGCAGTCTTATTTGCCTAAATTCAGAGATGAAAACAGTGATAATGCTGCTTTACATTTAATCAAATTTCATGCGCATATACACAAGCTGAAGATTAGGTTTCATGAAGACTGTCTTATGAAGATGTTCATGGCTTCTTTAGAAGGAAAAGCAAGGGATTGGTATGAAAGTTTAAGACCTGGTAGCTTGTTTTCTTTAAAAGATTTTCACATAGCATTTTATGAGCATTATGCAGTAGATTTTCCAGCTTTGTCTTTAGTGGAAGATTGCTGTGATCAGTTTGAGGGTTTCATACAGTACCTCAAAAGTATTGATGAAGATCTGGAATGTATGAATGATGAAGACTTGTCTGAAATATTTTGTCATTTTTCTTCGCAAGCCCATGGTCATGATGATCAAGAGAAGCTAGCTATAGATAAGATCAATGAAGAAATAATAATAGATTCCCATGAGCTCTGTTCAGAAACAAATGATGATTCATCCGCTCCTTTGTGTACGAATGAAGAATGTATTCAGCATCATGATCAATCTGCAGAAGAGAAGGAAAACGATAGTTATTTGATTCAGAAAATGCACAAAACACCTCCTCTTTTAACAGAAGAAGAAATAGATCGGCTCCTGCAGAGTCATGCTACGACACCTGCTTATACAGATTTGCAGTTTTCACATATTCCGGAATATGTAAGTCAATCTTCTTCCATTTTTGGGCATGTGAATCTGAAATTAAATGGTGACAGTAATGAGGATCTTTTGAAAGAATCCATTAGTGATGATGATTCTCCGCAAGAAAATCATCTATTAGACACCAGTTTCTTTCATCAAAAAGATAGAGCTGTCATATTTGAAGACCTTGTTGAGTGTTTGCTATTTGAGGATGCATTAGATTATGAGGATAATCATTCATTTCTGGAAAAGAATGTTAAGAAAGAAAAAATATTCCAGCTCTCCCATCAAGTTGCAAAAACTCCAAAGGTACTTCAAATAAAATGTATCTTTTTTGATCCTATAGCTGAGTATATGGAGAGATTTCTCAGTTTCGATTTGCAGCTAGGTTTTTATTTTGAGAATAAAGATTATCAATGGTTGCCTATACTGTCATATTTTCTGTTATTGGCTTATTTTGAACACGGCAAAGGAGTTAGATTGTTTAAACACCTAATGGATTGGCTTTATTGGTGCTTCCGAATTACTTGATTGACGGAAAGTCTTTGACATTCTAAAAGTAGGGTAGGTAGGAGAAATAAGTTTGCAAGGAAAGCAGTCTTCAGTATGTACAGTATGGTCTTCAGTTCAGTTTCAGCATCTGAGTTTTCAGTTTTCTATAGTTAAAAGATTTTCGGTTACAGTTTTGGATGGAGGACTGGTTACAGGTTACAGGTTGCAGTTTTCAGGATTGGGAGCCGCCCAATGGTCAGGCACATGGTCTACGGTGTTCTTTGCTACCTCACAGGGAGGATAGCATCCCCAGTTGGAGCCAGTTGTTGACACCAGATCTGAAGAAACCTAGAGTTTTTGCTAAAATGACCTAAAAGAGAAGAAATTATTACAAAAGGGTTGAAATGAAGGTTTTTATACAAAAAATACATTATAAAAACCCATATTTATAAAGTCCGCCAGCAAATTTGTGGAAAGGTTAAACCCCAGTCAGGTTCCGACGGCGGAGATTTTATGGATCAAGATCTGCGGCTAATATCAATCCCGCGTCGCCAAAGTAATCGTCAGCAAACGGTGGAAGGTGGTAGCGGACATAATACCACCAAGGCACGTGTCCGATATCTATTCATCCGCGCATGTGATGGAGTGGTATTGGAAACCACTATAGCGCCGCGCGGAACCACCCATTATGGAAATGTGGAAAAATTCTATATTTAGCAGAGCATATAAATGAATTGACTGGGCTTCTAAATTTGGCCAATATGGTCAAATTAGGCGGATAAAGCACTGGTGAATCTCTAAAATAGTTAGTGAAGCTCTAAAATGGTGGAATGGCTAAAAGATAGCGGATCTCCAAAATGCCCAAGTCTTTGTTTAAAAATTTAAAAGTTTATAGTTATTAATATAAATATTTTATATTAATATTCAAACTCAATCACCAAAGTCTTGGCACGAATCTCAAAAAATCTCAAATTAAAACTTTGAAAAAGACAAAGTTTGGATAAGCGGCTACTATTCATTCCGCTCACTCAACTAGCTCGAAGTTTAAAATTATAAAGCGGTCGCGGACTAAATACCACGGGAGCACGTGGCGCATTATTATTCATCCGGATCATGCGACGGTGGTATTATAAACCACCTTCCGCCCACGCGGAACCACCCTTCACGGAGAAGAGAAGTATAATAGCACGTGCTTTGTGTTATTAGGTGTTGTGCGCGTCGGGGTATATAAACAACATGATTATTTCTCGCTCAACCAATGTGGGATATATCCCATAGAGAAAATCAAATGGGACAATTAGAACACGTTTTTCTGGAAATGACTGTTTTAGTCACCATTTTCTAGAAGCTGTTTCCACCAAACCGAGAGGAATTTTAGGAAACGGAGAGAGGTTTTTCTTCAGCACGGGCCAATATTCAAAAGACTCTCTCAGTTTTTACACAGGTGTTATGGTTTAAGAGAATCAAAGTCATCTTCACAGGGCAATTTTCCAGAATTTCAGTTTACTGTTTTAGTCATCAACTTCAAAGAGCTGGTTCTTCCAAATGAAGATGAATTTTCAGAAACGGAAAGAGGTTTTTCTTCATTACATGCCCAGTTACACAAACCTCTCTCAAAATGTACACAGCTATCTCCATTTGAGATATACAGCCAGGTCTTTGAAGCCTATTTTTCAGCAAATTTACTTCCTGAAATAAAAAATAAGTTGTAACTGTTTCTATTTTTAGAGTTTCAGTTAGGTTTTGAATTCAAGATTAGGTATAGGCCGTCTTCCTATATATTGATATGTAAAAAGACATGTGAGGGGGGATTCCCAGGAACGAAAATGTCCATTCTGGGTTTTTGAAGTTGTTTCCAGAAATTAATAAAGATTTCAGAGTTTGAGCAGTTTTAAATCAAAGATTCATGCGTTGTTGGTGTTTACAGTCTGTACCTTTTCTTTTCTCACTTGTGCATGTTTACTTTCCCAGTTATGCTATTCATTTTTGTCTTTTCTTCTATACTTGGACGAACGTCTAAATGAATTGGGATTCATATTTTTATGCCTCAGTTTATCGCGTTTCAAGTATCCATTTGCTTCTCTAAAATCGACAATGGATCCATCCTAATCTGATGCCCATTGATTGGTGGATTGTCTTTAATTCTTTCTTTTCGCCTGCAAAAAGCTTTGACCGTAACCTAACAATTACCTTGCCTTTGTACAAAAATTTCTGTTCTTGCTGCTGATATATTATTTTTCTGTTTCTTGACTCCATTGCCCAATGATATCGTATTTCCTGTTTATCTAACCACTTCATTAAAAATCCTTAAGTTTTTATTTATTTTACAAATTGGCCCTTGAGTTTCATTGTCAAACTGCTGTCGTGGTGACATTGGATGGCAGATTTGCCGAGAGAGCCCTCTCTGGCTGAAAGAGGCCAACTTTCAGTCTAAAGATTGGTCTGAAATAGGTTACCTCGGGGTTTCTTTGATACAGCCCAAGGAAAATCCGAGTGCTAACATTTTGGCGCCGTTGCCGGGGACCGAAGGTTTCATTTTCCCTGGGTATGAATGACAAAGTTGCATATTTGATTGTTGATGGTGAACAACGGTCAGATATCAAGCAGGCTGTGCATCTTTCACCTGGCGACTCCACATTAAAGAAATCCAGTTTTGCATTGGTTCACAGGCTAGTCTCCTCAGTTTTCAAATCAGAATCTACAGTTCCAGTATTTCAAGATGGCCTCGTTATTAAGAAGGTATGCTCCTATGAGCAGGTCTCATATTCCCGGTTTTCCGAATCAAATTCCTTAAATAGATTGGCAGTCTTATTTGCCTAAATTCAGAGATGAAAACAGTGATAATGCTGCTTTACATTTAATCAAATTTCATGCGCATATACACAAGCTGAAGATTAGGTTTCATGAAGACTGTCTTATGAAGATGTTCATGGCTTCTTTAGAAGGAAAAGCAAGGGATTGGTATGAAAGTTTAAGACCTGGTAGCTTGTTTTCTTTAAAAGATTTTCACATAGCATTTTATGAGCATTATGCAGTAGATTTTCCAGCTTTGTCTTTAGTGGAAGATTGCTGTGATCAGTTTGAGGGTTTCATACAGTACCTCAAAAGTATTGATGAAGATCTGGAATGTATGAATGATGAAGACTTGTCTGAAATATTTTGTCATTTTTCTTCGCAAGCCCATGGTCATGATGATCAAGAGAAGCTAGCTATAGATAAGATCAATGAAGAAATAATAATAGATTCCCATGAGCTCTGTTCAGAAACAAATGATGATTCATCCGCTCCTTTGTGTACGAATGAAGAATGTATTCAGCATCATGATCAATCTGCAGAAGAGAAGGAAAACGATAGTTATTTGATTCAGAAAATGCACAAAACACCTCCTCTTTTAACAGAAGAAGAAATAGATCGGCTCCTGCAGAGTCATGCTACGACACCTGCTTATACAGATTTGCAGTTTTCACATATTCCGGAATATGTAAGTCAATCTTCTTCCATTTTTGGGCATGTGAATCTGAAATTAAATGGTGACAGTAATGAGGATCTTTTGAAAGAATCCATTAGTGATGATGATTCTCCGCAAGAAAATCATCTATTAGACACCAGTTTCTTTCATCAAAAAGATAGAGCTGTCATATTTGAAGACCTTGTTGAGTGTTTGCTATTTGAGGATGAATTAGATTATGAGGATAATCATTCATTTCTGGAAAAGAATGTTAAGAAAGAAAAAATATTCCAGCTCTCCCATCAAGTTGCAAAAAATCCAAAGGTACTTCAAATAAAATGTATCTTTTTTGATCCTATAGCTGAGTATATGGAGAGATTTCTCAGTTTCGATTTGCAGCTAGGTTTTTATTTTGAGAATAAAGATTATCAATGGTTGCCTATACTGTCATATTTTCTGTTATTGGCTTATTTTGAACACGGCAAAGGAGTTAGATTGTTTAAACACCTAATGGATTGGCTTTATTGGTGCTTCCGAATTACTTGATTGACGGAAAGTCTTTGACATTCTAAAAGTAGGGTAGGTAGGAGAAATAAGTTTGCAAGGAAAGCAGTCTTCAGTATGTACAGTATGGTCTTCAGTTCAGTTTCAGCATCTGAGTTTTCAGTTTTCTATAGTTAAAAGATTTTCGGTTACAGTTTTGGATGGAGGACTGGTTACAGGTTACAGGTTGCAGTTTTCAGGATTGGGAGCCGCCCAATGGTCAGGCACATGGTCTACGGTGTTCTTTGCTACCTCACAGGGAGGATAGCATCCCCAGTTGGAGCCAGTTGTTGACACCAGATCTGAAGAAACCTAGAGTTTTTGCTAAAATGACCTAAAAGAGAAGAAATTATTACAAAAGGGTTGAAATGAAGGTTTTTATACAAAAAATACATTATAAAAACCCATATTTATAAAGTCCGCCAGCAAATTTGTGGAAAGGTTAAACCCCAGTCAGGTTCCGACAGCGGAGATTTTATGGATCAAGATCTGCGGCTAATATCAATCCCGCGTCGCCAAAGTAATCGTCAGCAAACGGTGGAAGGTGGTAGCGGACATAATACCACCAAGGCACGTGTCCGATATCTATTCATCCGCGCATGTGATGGAGTGGTATTGGAAACCACTATAGCGCCGCGCGGAACCACCCATTATGGAAATGTGGAAAAATTCTATATTTAGCAGAGCATATAAATGAATTGACTGGGCTTCTAAATTTGGCCAATATGGTCAAATTAGGCGGATAAAGCACTGGTGAATCTCTAAAATAGTTAGTGAAGCTCTAAAATGGTGGAATGGCTAAAAGATAGCGGATCTCCAAAATGCCCAAGTCTTTGTTTAAAAATTTAAAAGTTTATAGTTATTAATATAAATATTTTATATTAATATTCAAACTCAATCACCAAAGTCTTGGCACGAATCTCAAAAAATCTCAAATTAAAACTTTGAGAAAGACAAAGTTTGGATAAGCGGCTACTATTCATTCCGCTCACTCAACTAGCTCGAAGTTTAAAATTATAAAGCGGTCGCGGACTAAATACCACGGGAGCACGTGGCGCATTATTATTCATCCGGATCATGCGACGGTGGTATTATAAACCACCTTCCGCCCACGCGGAACCACCATTCACGGAGAAGAGAAGTATAATAGCACGTGCTTTGTGTTATTAGGTGTTGTGCGCGTCGGGGTATATAAACAACATGATTATTTCTCGCTCAACCAATGTGGGATATATCCCATAGAGAAAATCAAATGGGACAATTAGAACACGTTTTTCTGGAAATGACTGTTTTAGTCACCATTTTCTAGAAGCTGTTTCCACCAAACCGAGAGGAATTTTAGGAAACGGAGAGAGGTTTTTCTTCAGCACGGGCCAATATTCAAAAGACTCTCTCAGTTTTTACACAGGTGTTATGGTTTAAGAGAATCAAAGTCATCTTCACAGGGCAATTTTCCAGAATTTCAGTTTACTGTTTTAGTCATCAACTTCAAAGAGCTGGTTCTTCCAAATGAAGATGAATTTTCAGAAACGGAAAGAGGTTTTTCTTCATTACATGTCCAGTTACACAAACCTCTCTCAAAATGTACACAGCTATCTCCATTTGAGATATACAGCCAGGTCTTTGAAGCCTATTTTTCAGCAAATTTACTTCCTGAAATAAAAAATAAGTTGTAACTGTTTCTATTTTTAGAGTTTCAGTTAGGTTTTGAATTCAAGATTAGGTATAGGCCGTCTTCCTATATATTGATATGTAAAAAGACATGTGAGGGGGGATTCCCAGGAACGAAAATGTCCATTCTCGGTTTTTGAAGTTGTTTCCAGAAATTAATAAAGATTTCAGAGTTTGAGCAGTTTTAAATCAAAGATTCATGCGTTGTTGGTGTTTACAGTCTGTACCTTTTCTTTTCTCACTTGTGCATGTTTACTTTCCCAGTTATGCTATTCATTTTTGTCTTTTCTTCTATACTTGGACGAACGTCTAAATGAATTGGGATTCATATTTTTATGCCTCAG
The DNA here is from genome assembly GCA_027924585.1 of Larix kaempferi. Classification (NCBI taxonomy): domain Eukaryota; kingdom Viridiplantae; phylum Streptophyta; class Pinopsida; order Pinales; family Pinaceae; genus Larix; species Larix kaempferi. Next base: position 344,718 of record BSBM01001213.1, on the reverse strand, counting down.
TTTATCGCGTTTCAAGTATCCATTTGCTTCTCTAAAATCGACAATGGATCCATCCTAATCTGATGCCCATTGATTGGTGGATTGTCTTTAATTCTTTCTTTCGCCTGCAAAAAGCTTTGACCGTAACCTAACAATTACCTTGCCTTTGTACAAAAATTTCTGTTCTTGCTGCTGATATATTATTTTTCTGTTTCTTGACTCCATTGCCCAATGATATCGTATTTCCTGTTTATCTAACCACTTCATTAAAAATCCTTAAGTTTTTATTTATTTTACAAATTGGCCCTTGAGTTTCATTGTCAAACTGCTGTCGTGGTGACATTGGATGGCAGATTTGCCGAGAGAGCCCTCTCTGGCTGAAAGAGGCCAACTTTCAGTCTAAAGATTGGTCTGAAATAGGTTACCTCGGGGTTTCTTTGATACAGCCCAAGGAAAATCCGAGTGCTAACATTTTGGCGCCGTTGCCGGGGACCGAAGGTTTCATTTTCCCTGGGTATGAACGACAAAGTTGCATATTTGATTGTTGATGGTGAACAACGGTCAGATATCAAGCAGGCTGTGCATCTTTCACCTGGCGACTCCACATTAAAGAAATCCAGTTTTGCATTGGTTCACAGGCTAGTCTCCTCAGTTTTCAAATCAGAATCTACAGTTCCAGTATTTCAAGATGGCCTCGTTATTAAGAAGGTATGCTCCTATGAGCAGGTCTCATATTCCCCGGTTTTCCGAATCAAATTCCTTAAATAGATTGGCAGTCTTATTTGCCTAAATTCAGAGATGAAAACAGTGATAATGCTGCTTTACATTTAATCAAATTTCATGCGCATATACACAAGCTGAAGATTAGGTTTCATGAAGACTGTCTTATGAAGATGTTCATGGCTTCTTTAGAAGGAAAAGCAAGGGATTGGTATGAAAGTTTAAGACCTGGTAGCTTGTTTTCTTTAAAAGATTTTCACATAGCATTTTATGAGCATTATGCAGTAGATTTTCCAGCTTTGTCTTTAGTGGAAGATTGCTGTGATCAGTTTGAGGGTTTCATACAGTACCTCAAAAGTATTGATGAAGATCTGGAATGTATGAATGATGAAGACTTGTCTGAAATATTTTGTCATTTTTCTTCGCAAGCCCATGGTCATGATGATCAAGAGAAGCTAGCTATAGATAAGATCAATGAAGAAATAATAATAGATTCCCATGAGCTCTGTTCAGAAACAAATGATGATTCATCCGCTCCTTTGTGTATGAATGAAGAATGTATTCAGCATCATGATCAATCTGCAGAAGAGAAGGAAAACGATAGTTATTTGATTCAGAAAATGCACAAAACACCTCCTCTTTTAACAGAAGAAGAAATAGATCGGCTCCTGCAGAGTCATGCTACGACACCTGCTTATACAGATTTGCAGTTTTCACATATTCCGGAATATGTAAGTCAATCTTCTTCCATTTTTGGGCATGTGAATCTGAAATTAAATGGTGACAGTAATGAGGATCTTTTGAAAGAATCCATTAGTGATGATGATTCTCCGCAAGAAAATCATCTATTAGACACCAGTTTCTTTCATCAAAAAGATAGAGCTGTCATATTTGAAGACCTTGTTGAGTGTTTGCTATTTGAGGATGCATTAGATTATGAGGATAATCATTCATTTCTGGAAAAGAATGTTAAGAAAGAAAAAATATTCCAGCTCTCCCATCAAGTTGCAAAAAATCCAAAGGTACTTCAAATAAAATGTATCTTTTTTGATCCTATAGATGAGTATATGGAGAGATTTCTCAGTTTCGATTTGCAGCTAGGTTTTTATTTTGAGAATAAAGATTATCAATGGTTGCCTATACTGTCATATTTTCTGTTATTGGCTTATTTTGAACATGGCAAAGGAGTTAGATTGTTTAAACACCTAATGGATTGGCTTTATTGGTGCTTCCGAATTACTTGATTGACGGAAAGTCTTTGACATTCTAAAAGTAGGGTAGGTAGGAGAAATAAGTTTGCAAGGAAAGCAGTCTTCAGTATGTACAGTATGGTCTTCAGTTCAGTTTCAGCATCTGAGTTTTCAGTTTTCTATAGTTAAAAGATTTTCGGTTACAGTTTTGGATGGAGGACTGGTTACAGGTTACAGGTTGCAGTTTTCAGGATTGGGAGCCGCCCAATGGTCAGGCACATGGTCTACGGTGTTCTTTGCTACCTCACAGGGAGGATAGCATCCCCAGTTGGAGCCAGTTGTTGACACCAGATCTGAAGAAACCTAGAGTTTTTGCTAAAATGACCTAAAAGAGAAGAAATTATTACAAAAGGGTTGAAATGAAGGTTTTTATACAAAAAATACATTATAAAAACCCATATTTATAAAGTCCGCCAGCAAATTTGTGGAAAGGTTAAACCCCAGTCAGGTTCCGACGGCGGAGATTTTATGGATCAAGATCTGCGGCTAATATCAATCCCGCGTCGCCAAAGTAATCGTCAGCAAACGGTGGAAGGTGGTAGCGGACATAATACCACCAAGGCACGTGTCCGATATCTATTCATCCGCGCATGTGATGGAGTGGTATTGGAAACCACTATAGCGCCGCGCGGAACCACCCATTATGGAAATGTGGAAAAATTCTATATTTAGCAGAGCATATAAATGAATTGACTGGGCTTCTAAATTTGGCCAATATGGTCAAATTAGGCGGATAAAGCACTGGTGAATCTCTAAAATAGTTAGTGAAGCTCTAAAATGGTGGAATGGCTAAAAGATAGCGGATCTCCAAAATGCCCAAGTCTTTGTTTAAAAATTTAAAAGTTTATAGTTATTAATATAAATATTTTATATTAATATTCAAACTCAATCACCAAAGTCTTGGCACGAATCTCAAAAAATCTCAAATTAAAACTTTGAAAAAGACAAAGTTTGGATAAGCGGCTACTATTCATTCCGCTCACTCAACTAGCTCGAAGTTTAAAATTATAAAGCGGTCGCGGACTAAATACCACGGGAGCACGTGGCGCATTATTATTCATCCGGATCATGCGACGGTGGTATTATAAACCACCTTCCGCCCACGCGGAACCACCATTCACGGAGAAGAGAAGTATAATAGCACGTGCTTTGTGTTATTAGGTGTTGTGCGCGTCGGGGTATATAAACAACATGATTATTTCTCGCTCAACCAATGTGGGATATATCCCATAGAGAAAATCAAATGGGACAATTAGAACACGTTTTTCTGGAAATGACTGTTTTAGTCACCATTTTCTAGAAGCTGTTTCCACCAAACCGAGAGGAATTTTAGGAAACAGAGAGAGGTGTTTCTTCAGTACGGGCCAATATTCAAAAACCTCTCTCAGTTTTTACACAGGTGTTATGGTTTAAGAGAATCAAAGTCATCTTCACAGGGCAATTTTCCAGAATTTCAGTTTACTGTTTTAGTCATCAACTTCAAAGAGCTGGTTCTTCCAAATGAAGATGAATTTTCAGAAACGGAAAGAGGTTTTTCTTCATAACATGTCCAGTTACTAAAACCTCTCTCAAAATGTACACAGCTATCTCCATTTGAGATATACAGCCAGGTCTTTGAAGCCTATTTTTCAGCAAATTTACTTCCTGAAATAAAAAATAAGTTGTAACTGTTTCTATTTTTAGAGTTTCAGTTAGGTTTTGAATTCAAGATTAGGTATAGGCCGTCTTCCTATATATTGATATGTAAAAAGACATGTGAGGGGGGATTCCCAGGAATGAAAATGTCCATTCTGGGTTTTTGAAGTTGTTTCCAGAAATTAATAAAGATTTCAGAGTTTGAGCAGTTTTAAATCAAAGATTCATGCGTTGTTGGTGTTTACAGTCTGTACCTTTTCTTTTCTCACTTGTGCATGTTTACTTTCCCAATTATGCTATTCATTTTTGTCTTTTCTTCTATACTTGGACGAACGTCTAAATGAATTGGGATTCATATTTTTATGCCTCAGTTTATCGCGTTTCAAGTATCCATTTGCTTCTCTAAAATCGACAATGGATTCATCCTAATCTGATGCCCATTGATTGGTGGATTGTCTTTAATTCTTTCTTTTCGCCTGCAAAAAGCTTTGACCGTAACCTAACAATTACCTTGCCTTTGTACAAAAATTTCTGTTCTTGCTGCTGATATATTATTTTTCTGTTTCTTGACTCCATTGCCCAATGATATCGTATTTCCTGTTTATCTAACCACTTCATTAAAAATCCTTAAGTTTTTATTTATTTTACAAATTGGCCCTTGAGTTTCATTGTCAAACTGCTGTCGTGGTGACATTGGATGGCAGATTTGCCGAGAGAGCCCTCTCTGGCTGAAAGAGGCCAACTTTCAGTCTAAAGATTGGTCTGAAATAGGTTACCTCGGGGTTTCTTTGATACAGCCCAAGGAAAATCCGAGTGCTAACACATATGTTGCTGCTGCAATATATTCATCTTTTAGGTCCTCAAAAACATAATTTAGGCTGCAACATAAGTGCTCATTCATCCTTGGTGCAACAGAAATATCTTCTCTCAAAGTTTCAGCCTTCACACTGCTTTCATTTTTTACACTAGAATTATGAACCTCTTCACTAGGGGGCTCAAACATTATGAAATTTTCAATGGACATGGCTGCCATCTCAGTTTGACCTAATGACACATAAAAATCAGAAATTACTAATTCACCACGTGTCATGTTCTCCTCCTTATGTGGTGGAATTATGATGGCTTGTTCATCCACCCATTTCTCTGCTTCACACCCTACTGTGATGTGCTCACTTTCTGCTTCCTGGTGAGGCTCAAGTTGTGTCTTTGGATCTGATTTATTTTCTACTTTTAGATCTGATCCGAAATATGGTTCAACACCCCTAACAGTACCAATCTTATCCGAGATGATCTTGAGATCCTCATCATAGAATCTTGCAGTAGATTATTCTTCTATTTTGTCAACAATCTCATGATTGGGTTTTGGGTCATGTTTCTCCTTGGTTGTCTTAGGATGAATATTATTGGAGGATCTTCTTGAAGAGGATCCAAAAATTCTTATGAAGTCACATGCATCCAATGCAACTTTGATATCTTTTATTATATCTTCCATAGAAGGTTTACCTATGACTGTAGAACATGCAAGTTTTTCCTGAATATGGCTATTAGAATAATCATAGTCTGTTCTGTCAATCATGATCTCATGGGGGATGCTTATGAAAGGTACTTCTTGGGAATTATCTTCCTCATACTATCTGCAATATTCTTCATACTTCTCATCATAATCTTCATCATATTCCTCATAAGAATAATCTTCTTCCTCATAAATCTCAAAGTCTAAATCTTCCATAACTGGAACTAATTCCACATCTACAATCTTGAAGATAGTGCTGAGATATTTTTCCAATGAGAATTAATTTCCATAGGCTGAGCCAAGGAAAGTGCTCTGATACCACTATAATATCCTAATCAAGATCTGACCTAGATATTAACTCCACTTTAAAACTTTTACAACTTTTACTAGTGAAATTTTGTGGCAAATCCTTCGAACCGGACGGGAGGTAAGTGAGGGGTACTAGTGTGCAGACTGAGGATGGTGGGATGAAAGTTTTATTCTGGAATTTATATGGGATTAGGTGCAGAAGCAGAAAAATATGTTTTTAGCAGGAGTCCTTTCCACAATGTACTAGGGCCATTCACTTTTCAGCAATAGAATGAATCTATTGCCTACTTCGAGGCTTCCTGGGATTCTAGCATATGCCAACAAGACTAGGTAAGGGTTAAAGGTGTTTAGGATAGAGATATATCAGTCATACAACTCATAAGGAATGCTGGAATAAAGACTGGATTGACTTGGAAAGGTTTGGAACAATTTGGGGATTATTTGCAGATGGTGGACAGTTGAGCTAGTCACAATACAGGCTTTCCAAAACGAAGTTAAAAGAATTCAAATTATTATTACATTGACTGATATGGATATTATATTGAACTAAAAACCTCCTCCAACTGACAGAATGCAAAATGGATCCTCAAAAAAGATTCAGCAACAAATATGGTGAAACTAGTCTAGATTAAGCACCAAACTAGCTAGTCTTGCATTTTAATCCTTTAAACTGCTCCAATAAATGATAAAATATGTTATGACATTAAATAATGATCTGATATAACATACTGAACATATGCAGGTCAAAAATAATATATCAAAATCCTTCTTTTATTGATTTAACTGTCTCCCAACACAACAGTGCCTCACAGGCTAAATACTCATTACATTTGATGGAGAATGAAGAGAAGAAATAGAATATTACTGTGGATCTAATATTGTGATAGGATCAGGTCATCTACAGGTCATGTGACTATAAATGTCTGCTTATTGAGCTTCTAAACTTGTATGGAGCGCATTCACTAGGTCAACCCTCTCCTTCAAGGAAAACTCCTCTAGATTTAGCTGTGAATGGAGAACGAGTGAGAAGAGAAGTATGGATCTGATATGAAGCTGGTTACTGATCTTGAACACCTTTGATGTCTGCAACAATGGTTTCACCAACTCTCCTTCATCCCTTGGGTGCACTCCCAAGTTCTATCTTCTTCAATGGATGGATCTTCACCAAAACTAGTTGGAGAATCACTGTGGAGGAACCTGTTCTCCCGAATGACTGTAGATCTTCAATGGAGGCTGGAAGCATATGTTACTGGCTGCAATATCTTGACATAGACCTACACAACACTCTCTAGAAACTAAGGGCCTTGGGGCACATCACCCAAGAAGCACAGCTGAGGTACATCACTCAACTAGAGAAGCATTAGAGCTCTCATGAGAAAACATAAATGATCAAAAGTTGTCAAATGGAGTTGGTTGAATTCTTTTATAAACTTCATGATGACCTGCTGAGCAAGTTCTTGGCTTGGTGACCTATGAAAGTAGGTTACCCACTTGCCCATTCTACTCCAAAGCCATGAGAGCACCTTTCTTGAGGAGAATAGAAACTTCTGAGCTTTCAAAACTTTCTTTCCTTCACCTCCTTCACTGAAATTGGGCAAGTGTGCTTTAGGTAGATTTTCTGGTTGTTTCTATTTTCTTTCAGAAAGCTTTTGTGAATCTTTCCACTTCCTTTACTTTCCTCTTTCCTGCTTTTGTCTGATTTTGCTAGCTTTTGTCAGTTTCCTTTCTGGGTTCATCTTGCCAACTTGTCTCCATTAGATTCCTTAGCTTTTCTGAGACTTTACCACTTAGGAAAGTTTGGCTCACTTACCAATTCGAATTTCCTAGCCATATTATCACCACTTGCCAATATTTATTAGCAATATTTATCAATAAAAATATTCCAACTCATAATTAATTCCAAATTCAACATTTAAGCAATTAATTAATTCATGTGGTATAATTGCCTCAAAATTAACCCCTACTCCAATTTGGAAACATCTTCCACATGGGTGCCCTCTTGGCCCACTTGCTCATTATCCATTAATTTTATTTATCAAAATTACCTTTAATAAATAAATTTGCCAACTTGGGAGACTTAGGACAAAATTAATTCTAAGCAAATAGAACTAATACCATTTAATTCCCTTAGGGGTTGATTTTGTCCCCTTTCACCCATGGTATTGGATGAACCAAAATTGGGGACATGACAGTGACTGACTTTCTACGTTTCTTTCCTCTCGAAATTCGTGTCTTGGGTTAGAACCACCGTTAATCCTTTGTTGCAAGTTCGTAAGACTCTGCAAAATGGCCGTATTGATTTGATGTTGTTCCTCTTGCCCTTTCATCATCCGCTCGTTAAAGCTCACCATAGTATCAGCCAGGTTTGGGTGTGTCACTTGCTCCCTTATTCCATCAAACTCAGCCTCTGTATGTGCTTCTTGCACGTTCTCACCCAGCACGTCATCTATTGGCCCAAATGGGTCTTGTGCATCATTTAGAGTGACCATTCTTACACCGTTCTATGCGTTTCCCTGTGATACGATGCGTCTTATAGGTGATGCTATCTCTGTGCATGTCAGAGACATTCTATTAGATATCAAAATCATACAATTAAATCTATCTTACCCATTCAAACCTAGAATTATTCATTTGAACAATCAATTAATCAAATAAGTTCATCAAAATCACGCCAAGGGCGCATCTCTTGACCAAAATTTATGCATGATCCAGCCCAAACAACTCTCAGTGTCACAACTGAAGCTCTGATACCATTATGTCACGTCCCCGCTGACCTCCTTAGGCCACGGGAGGCCCTAATACATTTTTTTTCTCCAAATTCGATTGAATACATACACACAGTCGAAATGACTCAGATCTGCAATCCGCAACCCACAACTACGAATCCACAATCCACAATTGTGGATGTGGAAGTGCCAAGCTTCATAAACGGAAAGCTTACCTTTCCGCAATCCACAGTTTGCAATGGTGGATCCGCAATCCACAATTGTGGATGCGGAAGTGCCAAACTTCATAACCGGAAGGCTTACCTTTCCGTAATCCGCAGTCCGCAATGGCAGATCCGCAATCCGCAATCGGAAATCAGCAATTGCGGATGCGGAAGTGCCAAACTTCATAACTGGGAAGCTTACCTTTATGCAATCCACAATCCGCAACGGCAGACCTGCAATCCGCAATCCACAACGGCAGATCCGCAATCCATAATCAGCAATTGTGGATATGGAAGGTCCAATCTCGACTTCCAACAGCGGTTGCTTCCGCAATCCACAATCCGCATTGCGGATGCAGCCATGCGGAGCCATAACCTTTGTCATGGTAACTTTCCCACACAATCTTCTGAGGGGCATAACTTCCACATCCTTGGTCCAAATGAGACAAGGTCGGTACCGTTGGAAATGGAGAGATCTATCCAATGGTGAAATCCCTGCCCCATCTAAACATTCCTACAATGTCAAATTTCCCACTGAAGTTCTGTCCATAACAACACTTAAGACTTAAGGCTTCTTCCTATCATGACTTTCCCTTCCACTTGATCCACAGAGGGGTTCTGAAACATTCCCAGGGCATTCCCCTCCTCCCTAAGGATCAAATGTAAGCATAAAACTCATTCACAGGGTTAATTAAACTAGCCACAACATTTCATAACATGTAAAATGCATTAAATTAGATCTAACAAATACATCTATCACATGCAAGGCTTATAATCCATTAAACTCATGCAATACCATGCTATACATGTAACAATGAACTCAGCCCTTTGCTTAGTTCTACACATGATTCCTTGTCAATCAAATCCATATAAACATGCATTCCACAATTGCACCATTGAACATAAGAAACCATTTCATAACAATGAAACACCATCATATAACATAACAAGAAATACTTATCTTTCAATTTCCAAAGCAACTGGCTAAGTGAGAGCAACGTTTCACCCAACCTTATATCTCTGTCTAGCCTGTACTCTTTCAGCTAAGAGATCACCCCCGAGCTGGGTTGTGTATCCACTAAGGAGGGCTAGCAGGTTCTCTCACAGTCAAGGTTCCATTCCAATGCTAAGTCAATCTGTAGTTGGGTTTATCAAGCATTCCAGGGAACCTATCGATGCTAAGCCAATCTACAGTGGGTTTATCAAGCATTCAGGGACATACTGGTTATGCTAAGACAACTTCCAGTTGGGTTTATCAAGCATACCATCAGCGGGGTCATGCCAAGCCAGTATACAGTTGGGTTTATCAAGCACACCAGACTAGTTGATCATGTTAAGCCAACCTGCAATGGGTTTATCAAGCAAACAGGGACAGCAAGGGAGGCGTTGCTAAGCCAATGAGCTCAACCACAGAGCTACAGGCATCTCAACACTCAACCAACCTAGCACCCACATTACCTACCACATCCAACACAAGGAAGACCCTCTTCTCTACTGCACAGTCCCTCAAGGCCTCTTCCCTTCCAGTACTATTCCAAGATGGGCATAGAAAGGTCCAATCGCTAGTTCTATGAGACTACGACCTTCACTAGTTTTATGCAGCAACCTAACCTTCTTCCATAGTTCAACAAGCTAACTCATTCCAGGCTTGCGGACAAGGCTCTGTTCTGCAATCTATCCTTTGCGATCCAAGCTCAGGCTCTCTCATGGTTTCTCTGCACTGTTCAGGCTTGCAGTTTCCTCACAGGTTCTTACCACTTGGTCATGGAGCACTCTATCACCAGTAGCCTGGGTTTGCACACACAGTTCTCATGGCTATCAACTCTCTGGTATTTTCTATTACACAGGGAAACATAATTATCTTCAGGGTATACCACTCCATTGACTCTACGTATCCAGAAATGCGTGAGCAAGCTCTCTCTTTGTGGGGAGATGGATCGTGAATGGATAGTGCATGAATGGATCGTCGATGTCCGAATGAATGTGGTGGTTGTTTCCTTCCACCCCCGGTAGTCAAACAGGCTCTGCCAGTTTCATGCGTTGAGTGTCTTTTCATATAAGCAACCAGATTCATGCTCTACCATACGAAATCGCAGGCATGGTCCATAATCCATCAGCTTCAACAACAAGGTTCTCAACCACCCTCTGCAACCACATTAATGTCAACACGGAGTTCAAGCAGGTTCACAATCGGACATGTGACAACATGGGAAACCAATCCCATTTCCCCCTCACCTCTCTCTAGTGGATACACGTGGCCCCTTCTCATTAGTTGCCTCCTTAGCCAGCTTCTTGGTTATTTTATTCATTAATAATAATTACATTATTTACATTTCTTCATGGCTTAACAGTCCATGAATAATCAAACTGTCCAAATACTTTTCTAAGCAATAAACTTAAACATCCACTAGTGGGGCCTTGGCCTTGAGATCCACACTAGGGAAAATACACATACTACATATATATACAGTCTTTACATTGAATCCAAATATCATCAAGGGAAAAATGGGGTATTACAATTTTGACACACCATCAGAAACTACATTTTCTTCAGATGAATGACTAGATGAAGATGTAGATGACTTATATTCTTCTCTATTATCAATGAGTGCACCATCCGAGTCTTCATGTACACCCAACATTTCATATTCCATATTCCTTCTAGATCTATGCCTTGGTTTAGTAAACTCCCATGTTGAAACTATTTCTAGCTTGTGCCAACAATATTTTGATACTCTATATAGTCCTGGAGTGAAGAGTGCCTTTATTTGTCAACTGGAAGTCACAAACTAGTATGTCAACATCCTCTAATTTCAAAATGTCTATGCAACAATGATTTACATTTTGATCCTTTCTTTTTCTCTTTTTGCAAAACTTTTTCTCAATCACCATATCTGGCTTGTACACACCATCAAAAGGGTGTGTGTCTATTGCATACCAATGTACTTCAACAAATATAACTTATTCATTTTCTTTATTGACCTTCATAACTTTTGCAATCCAGAATGGATAACCACGTGGATCTTTTGTGGACAAACTACAATCATGCAACCCTTCTTAATATCTTGTATTGAGCCTCTATAAAGGTATTATATTGCCTCACGATGTGCAGATGATCTCCTAGACCCAATGTACATTTACCTTCCTTCTAGTTGAGAAGACTCGACACCTTCAGGGTCAACATTTCTCTCCTCATTTTCATTTGACATACTTTGTGGCCAACTAAATGGAGTCTTCAAAAAAATATATCCATTTGTAGAGTTTGAAATTATGTCATTTTACTCCATGAAAAATCCAAACATAATCGACAACATCAAAATAGTCATATGTATCTTTGATAGACTTTTTTATTTCTTACAAGCATTGAGAAGAATCAACATCTCTATTGTGTCAGTGTGCATTTTGAATCTCAACAGCTGATTGCAACATCAATAAATTTGAAGCATACATTTGACTACTTGGGATGAATTTCAGAAAAGCTAAACCCGATGTAGGCCCCCATTCTGCACTTGTTGAGTACTTCTTACCCCATAGTAGTGTTTTCCCATCAATCTTTTTTATACGAAATTGATGTTGAAATATAATGTCATTAATTTTTCAATGCACCTTTATTCACCATGCTATCCCAAAATAAATATTTGCATGTCAATAGTTTCCTCCAATGTTAGTACAACAGACTCTGGACTATATGTTTTTCTAATAATTTCAGTTAATGATGGCAGAATCCCAACATTTTCCCTCCCCAATGTCACTACCAAATGACTAAACATTTGATCAATATGGTCATGTGTATGCCCAACAAGAAGGAAACCAACTTTAACCTTCTGAAAAATTCCTAATTCAACAAGCATGTTCAAATAACCAAACACGGTTTGATTTTTTTTCCCAACTAGTGTTGTCCAATTGCAGATATAGAACTCAAGGAATATTACCAAACCAATGAGTCAACACATGGTGAATTATGGTGATGGTCAGGTTTGCATCATCATGAATATTGGGATTTGTAAAGTAAACCCTTGGAGACATTTGACCATTAAAAACCATACAACCAACCAAGTGAAACTGAATAAAATTTTCCTCCTTTAAATTATTTGGTACAAGAACAAAATGTGGAAAAAGTTTTTTTTTTGTATCCATGCCATCAATTATCAAACCCATATACTTATGTGGTTAATCATAACACTTCTTGTGATGTTTTTATAACTTTTTCTATTCAATTGATTGTTGATTGCGGTGTGCTTGAAGTTCTTTGACAACAGAATCTACAAATAAAATATAAACAAAATATTGATGAGCTTTCATAATTGATATTTATTCCAAAAAATTAAAGTTGTTAGAGACGTACCTCTCTCTATCCCTTTCGATTTATCCTTTCTTTGTTTAAGATAAGCACATATACTGCAGACCCCCATGCTTGACCTCTTAGGAATACAGACGTTGTTGAACTATGTTTTCCATAGTCTTGTAAAATATGCATATCTAATGAAATTGTTATTTCCTTCGACATCTTGAACAAGTGCCTTGTACAAGTTGTATATTTTCTTCCTTGAGAAATTATATGGAATGTGTACGGTTTCTCTATCTTGCATACTCTCTCCGTGATTAGAAAATAAGTCACGCATCCATGACATTCCACTGTTTGTTATTGTTGATGTATATGTAACTTCGGAATGTATTTCATATATATTTATTGTACCCTTATTAGAGTTGTGTTATTCCTCTATAAGGAAGTGTCGTCATGTGGATTGACAAGTGTCGCAAGTGTGTGTACTTGCCGATGGGATATCAGACCACCCTGTGTGGGGTCGGCCCTGAAATATATATTATATTGTGGATGTACCTAGCTAGACAAGTCAGCCCCGTAAGGTCACTGGGAAAACAGGTTAGTATAAATAGAGATCGGGAGATCTCTATTTTGATCATTCGGAAAGTCACACTTCTCTCACTCAGAAAGTGGTGCACTAGTGAGGAGGAGGATCATCTGCTACTAGGAGACTATCTCAACTGTATTTTTGTTGTACTTTGGTTGAGCCATTGCTCTCTCTATCTCTGAGGAAGTTGTGGGGTTTTTCACCTTAGGGTTTTCCCCACGGAAACTCTATGTCTCTTGTCTCTCATGCTTTTGATTCTTGTGATGCTTGTCATGCTTATTGTGATTGTTATGCATTGATATACTGTATATGTTATTCTCTCAGTAAAGATCCAAGAGTATTGTGAATTAATGCTCAAAATTTAACATGGTATCAGAGCTAACCTGAGAAGAAGACATTTTGCAGTGACGGAAACTTGATTTTATTGTTTATTGGGTTTCTCTCCATAGTTTTTGGAAAAGCAGTATCGTAGATTGACTCTACTCATCAAGGAGAATCTATCTGTCCAATTAGAATTCAATTCTGAGCATTTTCAGATTTGGCCCTAAAAATTAGGGTTTCCACAAAAATAGGAATTTCTAAAATCTGAAGACATAGCTGGAAGCTCCTTGCAAAAATTGAAGTTTAGAGATTTGGATCCAGATTTTTGGCTGGGTAGATCTCCGGGAAAGTCAAACCCTAATTCAGGGCTCTCCTAAGTGAACTCGGGAGGACAAAAAGGTAAATCTGAAGGGTAAAGCTTTGCTGATCTCAAATTATGAATACACCAGGTTGATCATCTCATCAAGTCGCATCTTTCTATCCTTTTAGAAAGTTGAAATTCACATTTTGAATTTTTAGGGTTTTTTCGACAAACCCTAATCCGAGACCAGATCCAGTTTTTAGCAATTCAAGTGGATTGGGTTAATCCTGGAAGAAAATGAGTTGGACTCATATATAAAAGAAGACATCCCTATCCCAGAGGATGAAGAAGCTAAGATATTTCATAAAAAGAACTTGTTCAAGGCAAAGAGAATCATTGCTGATTCCATCAAAGACCATCTCATACCCCATGTGTCTTCTCTAAAGACACCCAAGGCTATGTTTGACTCCCTGACCAAGTTATTTGAAGGGAAGAACATAAATCGGAAGATGACTCTGCGGAATCAATTGAAAGGGGTCAAGATGTTGAATGGAGAAACCATTATATCTTACTTCTCCAAGGTCTCTCAGATCAAGGAACAACTTGAAGCTGTGGACCAAGTAGTGGACAATGGTGAAGTTGTTATGACCACTCTGAATGGCCTACCTAGGTCATGGGACTGCTTTATTCAAGGAATCTGTGCAAGAAAGAATTGATCTCTTTCGGTAAACTGTGGGAGGAATGCTCTCAAGAAGAAGCTAGACTTGTATCTCATGAGGAAAAGATGGGAGGTGAAGATCAAGCTCTCATAGATCACACTAAGAAGGGCAAGTTCAAGAGGGAGCCATCCCATCACAAGAAGAAATCTTATCATTATCAAAAGAATAAGAAGGAGCTAAGATGCTTCACATGCAATGAGAAGGGTCACTTTGCTTCAGATTGTCCCAAGAACAAAATGGATAACAACAACAACTCCAGCAAGAAGAAGAAGGGCAGCAAAAGAAAGTTCCATGCTCATGCTGCCGAGGATGATGAACCTCCAAAGAAGAAGGCTGGAGCAGAAAGTGATGATAGTGATGATGACTCATCAAGTGAAGAAGAGTATGTTCTAATCTCTGCTCTCACAGGTACTATCTCCCATGGTTGTAATGATTGGTTAATTGACAGTGGGGCTTCCAAACACATGATTGGGTTTAAGGAATCTTTTGTAAACCTATCTGAACATGAGTCACCCCATAAGGTAAAACTTGGGGATGATTATCAATACCCTATCAAAGGAAGTGGTGAAGCCTCCTACAACCTAGATTCTGGAAAATCTTTGAAGATGAAAGAAGTACTTTATGTACCTGGGCTCAAGAATAACCTTCTCTCCATCTCTACATTGGATGCAAAAGGTATGAGGTTTGCATTTGTGGATGGTCAAGTCCTAATGTGGCCAAAGGGTAAAACAATCGATGATGTAGTAGTGATTGGAGAGCAAGAGGGAGGATTGTACAAATTGAAGGGACAACCTGAACATGCCATGGTGACATAAAGACAAAGATTCATCCACATTCATGGATCACATAAAGGTATGTATAATTTGTTTTTGCAAAAGTTAACTAATGAGTTATGCAGGTCATTGAAGAGAACAAGAACACATTGCTAGACATAACTAGCAAATATGGTGACCAGGTATGTGTTTCTTATATCATAGGATCTATTATATAAGTATGCATGACATGATTGATGATGTTTATTCATAGAGTCATAGGTTTGAGTAATCGCAGGTTTAGACATGTTATGACTAACCATAAGAGTCCTATATAAACCTTGAGTGCTAATGCTTATTATTTCTATTTGAAATGATCATGACTATACATGCTTGAGATTATCATGTTTTGATAATATACTAATGAATGTATGATTTTGTATGAGATCACAAGGATAACACAATCATGATACTAATAAGCATGCATAGGGACCAAGGATGAATATAAGTTCAAGGATAGGTAATCCAGGAAGCAAAGATCAAGAGGGAGCACACTCCAGTTGTCCCTGCAAGGAAGCAAAGATCAAGAAGAAGCACACTCCAGTAGTTTCTGCAAGGATGCACATATTTAGAGGGAGTTGACCATCTCTCTACATTCCACAACAGAAAGGTGTAGAAGAAGCTACTTCAGATTAGGACTCCAGTAGCTCCTGCAAGGAAGCAAAGACTCAGAGGGAGTCCACCCAACAAACAAACAAAGATAAGTATTTTAATTATCATTTCTTGCATATTTGTTTGTTTAAATAAAATTGTTCAATGATGTATATGCTCATGTTCCTAGACTTAGGATATGTATTGTGCATATTAGAATGATTGCATTAATGAACATGATACTACTAATATGCATGTGATGGGTAAGTGGCCTATGGCACTGTACAACATTCCATTGCTACTTATCTAGAATGAAACCTCTTTGCTGACATGTTGGGAGTAGTGCAAACTCTTAACAATGTTCTGGTAGAGACTGGAAGGCATCTAGAAAGTTGTGGAACATGGATAAATGTTGTATTGAAGCATTGGCTAAGATAATTACATGACTGTGTGACATATTTCTTTATGTGTAAGAATTTGTTCTGAAAATTATGAGATCTTTCTAATCATGCAAATTAACTTGTTTTGTAGGAAAGACCGTATACCTTCACCTACAAAAGAAGGGCTACAACATTTGTTCAAGCAACAAAATTATCTATTGAAGATATTGAAGTTCCCAGGATACGGGAAGAATGCCATGATCCGTCGATCATGAAGAACGATGTTTGGGATGCAATCCCAAGACCTAAAGGAAAGTCTGTAGTGACTTCCAAGAGAATCTACAGGATCAAGCATGTTGTAGATGGCAGCATAGAGAAGTATAAAAGTGATAAAATGGAAGATACACCAAATGGATTTCAAGACAGCCTTCTTGAATGGTGTAGTTGAAGAAGAAGTCTATGTGGAGCAGCCACTCACTTTGAAACACATGACAGGCAGTCACATGTGTGCAGATTGAAGAAAGCCTTGTATGGCTTGAAGCAAGCTCCCAGAACTTGGTATGGTAGGATGGACAACTTCCTATCTAGTTTGGGATTTACCAATAGTAAAGCGGATTCCAACCTTTGCTACAAGGTTGAGGAAGGGAATCTTGTGATTCTACTCCTGTATGTGGATGACTTACTTGTAACAGGAGATGACAGATTGATTGCAGATACTAAGAGGAAGCTTGCTGCCGAGTTCGATATGAAAGATTTGGGAATGATGCATTATTTCCTAGGTATGGAGGTGTGGCAGAATGCAGGTGGGATCTTCCTTGGTCAAGGGAAGTACACAGTAGATATCCTGAAGAGATTCAGGATGATGGATTGCAAGGCCATGGCCACACCTATGGCATCAAATCTTAAGCTTCTATGTGATGCTTCATCTGAGCCGGTTGATGTCTCTATCTATCGTCAAATGATTGGGTCCTTGATGTACCTGACGAACATGAGACCAGATATTTGCTTTGTTGTGAACACATTGAGCCAGTTCCTGACGGATCCGAGGAGTGTTCACCTGGTTGCTGTAAAGCATGTTCTGAGGTACCTGAAGGGTACAGTGGATTTTGGGCTCAAGTATGAAGCGAATCAAAAGTTTAACCTGCAGAGTTATGTTGATTTAGATTGGGTTGGCAGTGCTGCAGATAGGAAGAACACATATGGATGCTACTTCAGTATGGGATCAGGTGTGATCTCTTGGTTTAGCAGGAAGAAGTCATGCATAGCACTGAGTACAGCTGAGGTAGAGTATGTTGTAGCCTGTTCAACTAGTTGTGAGGAAGTATGGCTACAGAAGCTACTGTCTGAGTTATTTGATCTCTCGTTGGATGCTACTGGTATCTTTTGTGATAACCAGAGTTTTGTGAAGCTGTCCGAGAACCCTGTGTTTCATGACAGGTCGAAGCACATAGAGATCAAATATCACTATATCAGGGATATGGTGCAGAGAGGAGCTGTGAAGCTCCTGTATGTTGTGACGGATAAGCAGATTGCAAATCTACTGACGAAGCCACCAGCCAAAGTGAAGTTCGAATACTTCAAGGAGAGGCTTGGTGTTCTTCAGATCGACGACACTTCGAGGAAGAAGTGATGGACACATTTGCTGAAGCCATTCCAAGCATGTTGGAAGGAGGATCCTTCACATGGCTGTGGATGTAAGCGCTGGATGATGAGCATCAGGATGATGTTCTAGTTTCTGCTTTGTATGATCAGTTGGATCATTTATATGTATATGTATGTATGCATCATGTTGCATGTTGGATATGATCGGTTGGATCATTTGTGTGTATTTTGTATATGCATCATGTTGGATGCTTGGACCATGTATATGTATATGTATTAGGTGGATACATTGTATGATCAGGTAGATCATGTATGTTGATATGTATCAGGTATGATCAGGTAGATCATGTATGTTGATGGATACATTGTGTGGATCATGTATCTATGTATCAGGTGAATACATTGTGTATGATGATATTCATCAGGTAGATACTTGGTATGCATCAGGTAGTTGCATTGTATGATCAGGATGATCGTGGATGACGAGCTTCTCCAGATGACATGTAGTAGGATGTTGCAGTGATGATGATCAGGATGATCATGTGTACATCAGGATGATGTATGGTGAGTATCAGGATGATACTTTGTGGCCATGGATCAGGTTGTGCAGATGAGCATGTCTGGGCGATCCTATAGGTCAGAGTTGTGTACCCGTAATAGCTTGGGTTTCTCTTTCGAGACATTGCTCTGGGAGGACATGTAATTTATGCCCTGGGAGATTTCAGGTCGGAGTTGTGTACCCATAACATCCTGAGATTCTCTTGCGAGGTTTTTTCCTATGGCATGTAATTTGCTCCTCGGAGATCTAGACAGGATGAAAAAGGCCTCAGATGCTTCAGCCAGGTTTTACCATGACCACATGTAATTTGCTCCTGGGAGATCTGGACAGGATGAAAAAGGCCTCAGATGCTTCAGCCAGGTTTTGTGGTGGACCGCATGTAATTTGCTCCTAGGAGATCTGGACAGGATGAAAAAGGCCTCAGATGCTTCAGCCAGGTTTTGTGGTGAGCTCACATGTAATGTGCTCCTGGGAGATCCGATAGGTAGAGCTGTGTGCTCGTAATAGCCTAGGATGCTTCAGCCAGGTTTTGTGATGGGTCACATGTAATGTGCTATTGGGAGATCTGATAGGTAGAGCTGTGTGCTCGTAATAGCCTGGGATGTTGCAGCCAGGTTTTGTGACGCACGTAATAAGTCCTGAGGATTCCACAGTATGGCCAGTGATGATGAAGACCTGCAGGTGGTGGGCCTACATCCAGTATGAAAAAGGACTGGCTCTATAGAACTTCCTATGATGAGTAGATTCAGAGATTGGTTGAGATAGCAGAAGCAGTGACGATGATGATGACGATGCATCGATGATGATGATCCCGAGAAGAAGACTTGTCTAGCAGAATTATGTCGAGAAATACCTTCCTAGTTAAGAGGGAGTGTTGATGTATATGTAACTTCGGAATGTATTTCATCTATGTATTTCATATATATTTATTGTACCCTTATTAGAGATGTGTTATTCCTCTATAAGGAAGTGTCGTCATGTGGATTGACAAGTGTCACAAGTGTGTGTACTTGCCGATGGGTTATTAGATCACCATGTGTGGGGTCGACCTTGAAATATATATTATATTGTGGATGTACATAGCTAGACAAGTCGGCCCCATAAGGTCACTGGGAAAATAGGTTAGTATAAATAGAGATCGGGAGATCTCTAATTTGATCATTCGGAAAGTCACACTTCTCTCACTCAGAAATTGGCTCACTAGTGAGGAGGAGGATCATCTGCTACTAGGAGACTATCTCAAGTGTATTTTGGTTGTACTTTGGTTGAGCCATTGCTCTCTCTATCTCTGAGGAAGTTGTGGGGTTTTTCACCTTAGGGTTTTCCCCTCGGAAACTCTGTGTCTCTTGTCTCTCATGCTTTTGATTCTTGTGATGCTTGTCATGCTTATTGTGATTGTTATGCATTGATATACTATATATGTTATTCTCTCAGTAAAGATCCAAGAGTATTGTGAATTAATGCTCAAAATTTAACAGTTATTGGCCCACTAGCTCGTGCATGATATTCTTTAGAATAAAATGTAGGATCCTTTTCTATTGATGTATATGTAACTTCGGAATGTATTTCACCCATGTATTTCATCTATGTATATTGTACTCCTATAGATATGTTATTATTCCTCTATATGAAAGTGTCGTCATTTGTATTGACAAGTGTCGCAAGTGTCGTAACTTGCCGATGGGTTATGAGACCACCATGTGTGAGGTCGGCCCTGATTAAGTTAATATTGGGTTATTGTACTAAGCTAGACAAGTCGGCCCCATATGTTTATTGGGCAATCAGGACAAGTATAAATAGAGATCTCCCGATCTCTATTTGGATCACTCATAACTCACTCTTCCTTCACTCGAAAAGTGGCGCACATGTGAGGAGGAGGATCAGCTGCTAGGAGGAGTCTATCTCTGTGTACTTGGGTTGTACTTTGGTTGTATCATTGCTCTATCTATCTCTGAGGAAGTTGTGGGGTTTTTCACCTTAGGGTTTTCCCCACGGAAACTGTGTGTGTCTATTGTCTCTTATGTTTGCTTCTTGTGATGGTTGACATGCTTTCTATGATTGATATGCATTGATATACTGTACATGTTATTCTCTCAACAAAGATCCTAGAGTAACTTGAGTTAATGCTCAAAATCTAACATGGTATCAGAGCTAACCTGAGAAGAAGACATTGTGTAGTGACGGAAACTAGGGTTTCTTGTTTATTGGGTTTCTCTCCACATATTTTGGAAAAGTAATATGATAGATTGACTCTCCTCAGCAAGGTGAATCTATCTGTCTAATCAGAATTCAATGCTGAGCACTTTCAGTTTTGGCCCTAAAAATTAGGGTTTCCACAAAAATAGGAATTTCTGAAATCTAAAGACATAGATAGAAGCTCCTTGGAAAAATAGAAGTTTAGAGATTTGGATCGAGATTTTTGGATGGGTAAATCTCTGGGAAACTCAAACCCTAATTCAGGGTCCTCCCTAGTGAACCCGGGAAGACTAAAAGGCATTTCTGAAGGGTGAATATTTGCAGATCTCAAATTCTGAATACACTAGGCTGATCAGCTCATCCAGGCGCATCTTTCTATCCTTTCAGAAAGTTTAAATTCACATTTTGAATTTTTAGGGTTTCTCTAACAAACCCTAATCCGGGACCAGATCTAGTTTTCAGCAAATCAAGTGGCAAGACCTAAATCTTTTCTATTTCCATTTGAAGTACTCTTTAAAGATGTCTCACCACACCAAGCTTGAGGACAAGCTTGAAGGGGCTGATAAATTCTAAGCCTAGAAGTATAGGATTGGGTGAATCCTAGAAGAGAATGAGTTGGACTCATATATAAGGGAAGAGGTCCCTATCCTAGAGGGAGAAGAGGCTAAAGCCCTACATAAGAAGAACTTGGTCAAGAAAAAGAGAATCATTGTTGATTATATCAAGGACCATATCATCCCCCATGTGTCATCTCTAAAGACACCCAAAGAGATGTTTGATTCCCTATCCAAGCTATTTGAAGGGAAGAACATAAATCAGAAGATGACTCTGCGGAACCAATTGAAAGGGGTAAAACTTCAGAATGGAGAATCCATTCAATCTTATTTTTCTAGGGTCTCTCATATCAAGGAACAAATAGAAGCAGTGGATGAAATGGTGGAGAATGGTGAAGTTTTCATGACCACTCTAAATGGCCTACCCAGGTCATGGGATTCCTTTATCCAAGGAATCTGTGCAAGAAAGAAGTTGGTATCCTTCAACAGACTGCGGGAAGAATGCTCACAAGAAGAAGCAAGGCTTGTGGCACGAGAAGAAAAGATGGAGAATGAAGATTAAGCTCTCACAGCTCACACCAAGAAAGGGAAGTCCAAGAGAGAGCCATCTCACTTCAAGAAATATTCACATCACCATAAAGAAAGGAGAATATGCTTCACCTGTAATGAAAAGGGACATATTGCCATAAATTTTCCCAAGAACAAGAAGGACAACAACAACTTCAACAAGAAGAAGAAGGGCAACAAAAGAAGGTACCATGCTCATGCTGCTGAGGATGATGAACCTCCCAAGAAGAAGGCCAGAGCAGAAAGTGATGATGATGACTCATCAAGTGAAGAAGAGTATGTTCTAGTCTCTACTCTCACAGGCACTATTTCTCATGGTTGTAATGATTGGCTTATTGACAGTGGGGCTTCCAAACACATGACTGGGTTTAAAGAATCTTTTGTAAATCTATCTGAACATGAATCACCCCATAAGGTGAAACTTGGGGATGATTATCAATACCCTACCAAAGGAAGTGGAGAAGCCTCCTACAACCTAGACTCTGGAAAGTCTTTGAAGAAGTTCTTTATGTACCTGGGCTCAAGAAAAACCTACTCTCCATATCTGCATTGGATGCAAAAGGTATGAGGGTTCCATTTGTGAATGGCCAAGTTCTAATGTGGCCAAAAGGAAAGACCATAGATGATGCAGTGGTGATTGGAGAACAAGAGAGAGGATTGTATAAATTGAAGGGACAACCTGAACATGCCATGGTGCATGATTCCATGGATCCAAGTGAACTTTGGCATAGAAGACTTGCACATATGCACTACAGAGCATTACCAATTGCAAGAAAAGCTGTAGAAGGTCTTCCTGAAATCAAGACCAAGCATGAAGGTATTTGCAAAGGATGTGCAAAAGGAAAGAACATAAAGAAGGAATTTTCAAGCAGTGAAAGCAAGGAAAAAAGTATCTTGGAAATTATCCACTCTGATGTATGTGGTCCGATGTCATCCAATTCTCTGAGTGGGTATGCTTACTATGTCTCTCTCATTTATGACTTCTCCAGGAAGACTTGGGTTTACTTCTTGAAAAACAAAGATGAAGTGTTTGATAAGTTCAAGGAATTCAAAACCTTGATGGAGAACCAAACTGATAAGAAGATCAAAACATTCAGATCCGACAATGGTGGAGAATTCACTTCAGGTGACTTCAAGAAGCTATGCAGAGATTCAGGGATTAAGAGGGAGTTGACTGCTCCCTACAATCCACAACAGAATGGAGTTGCAGAAATAAAGAATAAGAACAATCATGGAGGCAGCACAGACAATGTTGCATGACCAGAATCTGCTTATGCATCTATGGGTAGAAGCAGCTAGGACAGGTAATCCAGGAAGCAAAGATCAAGAGGCAGCACACTCCAGCAGTTCATGCAAGGAAGCTAATATTGAGAGGGAGTCCACCCGACAACAAACAAACAAAGATAAGTATTTGAATTGTCATTTCTTGTATATTTGATTGTTTAAATAATACTGTTCAATGATGTATATACTTATGTTCCTAGACTTAGGTTGTGTATTTTGCATATTTGCATTAATGAACAATATACTACTAAAATGCATATGATGGGTAAGTGGCCTATGGAAATGTACAACATTCCATTGCTACTTACCTAGAATGAAACCTCTTTGTTGACATGTTGGGAGTTGTGCACACTCTTAACAATGTTCTGGTAGAGATTGGAAGGCATCTAGAAAGTTACGGGATATGGATAAATGTTGTATTGAAGCATTGGCTTAAATAATTGCATGACTGTATGACATATTTCTTTATGTGAAAGAATTTGTTCTAAAAATTATGAGATGTTTCTAATCATGCAATTTAACTTGTTTTGTAGGAAAGATCGTATACCTTCACCTACAAAAGAAGGACTACAACATTTGTTCAAACAACAAAATTATCTATTGAAGATATTGAAGTTCCTAGGATACAGGAAGAATTCCATGATCCATCGATCATGAAGAACGATGTTTGGGATGTGGTCCCAAGACCTGAAGGGAAGTCTATTGTGACTTCCAAATGGATCTACAAGATCAAGCATGCTGCAGATGGCAGCATAGAGAAATATAAAGCAAGATTCGTAGCTCGTGGCTTCTCTCAGAAAGAGGGAATAGATTATGAAGAAACTCTTGCTCCTATAGCCAGATACACTTCCATCAGATCAGTACTTGCTCTGGCTATAGTGATGAAATGGAAGATACACTAGATGGATGTCAAGACAACCTTCTTGAATGGTGTATTCGAGGAGGAAGTGTATGTGGAGCAGCCACTTGGTTTTGAGACACATGACAGAGAGTCATATATGTGCAGAACTTGGTATGGTAGGATGGACAGTTTCCTATCTAGTTTGGGATTTACTAAGAGTAAAGTGGATTCCAACCTTTACTACAAGGTTGAGGAGGGAAATCCTGTGATATTACTCCTGTATGTGAATGACCTATTTGTAATAGGAGATGATAGATTGATTGTCGATACAAAGAGGAAGCTTACTGTCGAGTTCGAGATGAAGGACTTGGGGATGATGCACTATTTTCTAGGTATGGAGGTGTGGCAGAGTGCAGATGAAATATTCCTTGGATAAGGGAAGTATACAGTAGAGATCCTGAAGAGGTTCGGGATTATGGACTGCAAGGCCATGGCCACACCTATGGCATCGAACCTGAAGCTTTTGTGTGATGCTTCATCTGAGCTGATTGATGTCACTATGTATCGTCAGATGATTGGGTCCTTCATGTACCTGACGAACACGAGACCAGATATTTGCTTTGCAGAGAATACATTGAGCTAGTTCCTGACGGATCCGAGGAGTGTTCACCTGGTTGCTGTATAGCATATTCTGAGGTACCTGAAGGGTACAGTTGATTATGGGCTCAAGTATGATGCAAATCAAAAGTTTAACCTGTAGGGTTATGTTGATTCAGATTGGGCAGGCAGTGCTGCAGATAGGAAGAGCACTTCTGGGTGTTGCTTCAGTATGGGATCAGGTGTGATCTCTTGGTTTAGCAGGAAGCAATCCTGTGTAACACTCAGTACAGCCAAGGTAGCGTATGTTGCAGCCTGTTCAGACAGTTGTGAGGAAGTATGGCTTCGAAAGCTACTGTCTGAGTTATTTGATCTCTCGCTGGTGACTACTGGTATCTTTTGTGACAACTAGAGTTGTGTGAAGCTGTCTGAGAACCCAGTGTTCCATGACAAGTCAAAACACATAGAGATCAAATATCACTATATCAAGGAATCGGTGCAGAGAGGAGCAATGAAGTTCCTGTATGTTGTGACGGACGAGCAGATTGCAGATGTGTTGATGAAGCCACTAGCCAGAGTGAAGTTCGAGTACTTCAGAGAGAGGCTTGGTATTCTTTAGATCGACAACACTTCGAGGAAGAAGTGATGGAGACATTTGCTGTAGCCATTCCTAGCATGGTGGAAGAAGGATCCTTCACATGACTGTGGATGTAAGCGCTGGATGATGTTCTAGTTTCTGCTCTGTATGATTAGTTGGATCATTTATGTATGTACGCATCATGTTGGATGCTAGATATGATCAGTTGGATTATTTATGTATGTACGCATCATGTTGGATGCTGGATATGATCAGTTGGATCATTTATGTATGTACGCATCATGTTGGATATTGGATATGATCAGTTGGATCATTTATGTATGTATGCATCATGTTGGATGCTTGGACCATGTATCTGTATATGTATCAGGTGCATACATTGTATGATCAGGTAGATCATGTGTGTTGATATGTATCAGGTAGATACATTGTGTGGATCATGTATCTATGTATGTATTAGGTGGATACACTATGTATGGTGATATGTATCAGGTAGATACTTGGTATGCATCAGGTAGATGCATTGTATGATCAGGATGATCATGTATACATTAGGATGATGTATGGAGAGTATCAGGTTGTGCAGATGAGCATGTAAGTAGACCTAGGAGATCTAGACAGGATGAAAAAGGCCTCAGATTCTCTTTCGAGGCATTGCTATGGAAGGACATGTAAGTAGACCTGGGAGATCTGGATAGGATGAAAAAGGCATCAGATGCTCTTTCGAGGCATTGTCCTATGGCATGTAAGTGGACCTGGGGTATTTGGATAGGATGAAAAAGGCCTCAGATGCTCTTTCGAGGAATTTCCATGACCACATGTAATATGCTCCTAGGAGATCTAGACAGAATGAAAAAGGCCTCAGATGCTTCAGCCAGGTTTTGTGGTGGACCACATGTAATGTGATCCTGGGAGATCCAACGGGTAGAGCTGTGTGCTCGTAATAGCCTGGGATGCTTCAGCCAGGTTTTATGGTGAGATCACATGTAATGTGCTCCTGGGAGATCCGACAGGTAGAGTTGTGT
The DNA here is from genome assembly GCA_027924585.1 of Larix kaempferi. Classification (NCBI taxonomy): domain Eukaryota; kingdom Viridiplantae; phylum Streptophyta; class Pinopsida; order Pinales; family Pinaceae; genus Larix; species Larix kaempferi. The sequence goes on along the minus strand of BSBM01001213.1, from coordinate 318,565 downwards.
GCTTGTAATATCCTGGGATGCTTCAGCCAGGTTTTGTGATGGGTCACATGTAATGTGCTCTTGGGAGATCCGACAAGTAGAGCTGTGTGCTCGTAACATCCTGGGATGCTATCGCCAGGTTTTGTGACGCACGTAGTAAGCCCCGAGGATTCCACAGTATGGCTAGTGATGATGAAGACCTGCAGGTGGTGGCCTACATCCAGTATGAAAAAGGACTGGCGTTGTAGAACTTCCTATGACGAGTAGATTCAGAGATTGATTGAGATAGCAGCAGCACTGACGATGACAATGATTCTAGGATGATGATTCACTGATGATGATCCAGAGAAGAAGACTTGTGCTAGCAGATCTGTGTCGAGAAATAACTTCCTAGTTAAGAGAGAGTGTTGATGTATATGTAACTTTGGAATGTATTTCACACATGTATTTCATCTATGTATATTGTACTCCTATAGAGATGTTATTATTCCTCTATACGGAAGTGTCGTCATTTGTATTGACAAGTGTTGCAAGTGTCGTAACTTGTCGATGGGTTATTAGACCACCATGTGTGGGGTCGGACCTGATTAAGTTAATATTGGGTTATTGTACTAAGATAGACAAGTCGGCCCCATAAGGTTATTGGGCAATCAGGACAAGTATAGATAGAGATCTCCCGATCTCTATTTGGATCACTCAGAACTCACTCTTCCTTCACTCAGAAAGTGGCGCACATGTGAGGAGGAGGATCAGCTGCTAGGAGGAGTCTATCTCTATGTACTTGGGTTGTACTTTGGTTGTATCATTGCTCTATCTATCTCTGAGGAAGTTGTGGGGTTTTTCACCTTAAGGTTTTCCCCACGGAAACTATGTGTGTCTATTGTCTGTTATGTTTGCTTCTTGTGATGATTGACATGCTTGCTATGATTGATATGAATTGATATACTATACATGTTATTCTCTCAGCAAAGATCCTAGAGTATCTTGAATTAATGCTCAAAATTTAACATTTTCTAGACTTGTTTGGATTCTTGATAGTCGAAGATTACCAATTTAGTGGATTCTTTTGAATGCCCTTCTGCAAAGAAAAATATTTCCAATGCAGTAATCATAACCCGCCTTTGTAGAAATCATGCACCCTACCAAATATGAATTTTGCATATTTGTGTTCATTGACAGATATGCTCGCTTTTATCTAAGGAATAATTGTAGTGTATTTGTTTCAAACAATTTTTTTTGCCCAGTATAAGTAGAATGCTTTGGATTGATATAAAATGGCCTAGTCCTATGCTTAATCTTGCTTATTCATACAATTTTCCTTTGTGTTTCATGTACCATTAAATCATACTCATTAGAATGAATATCCTCATCACTATGAGGAATATCACACCTCTCATTGAGATTATCATCACCAAAACTAGTAGGAGAATGATTATCCTCATAAGTATCAAGTTTATCACTTGAGGTGAAATCAACAGCATTGGTGGGTTCATCATCACCAAAATCATCATCTGTCCCATTAAATCCATCAACTGGAGGAAAATCATCATCAATGCCATCAGAATTCTTTCTTGGAGGAAAATCACCTTCACCATTATTGGTGCCTTTATCCTCACCAGAATCACCATCTGTCCCTTTAAAATCCTCGCTTGGAGGAAATTCATCACCAATGCCATCAAAATCCTTGCTTGGAGAAAAATCATCATCAATGCCATCAAAATCCTTGCTTGGAGGAAATTCATCTTCACCATTATTGGTGCCTTCATCCTCACCAAAATCATCATCTGTCCCATTAAAATCCTCACTTGGAGGAATATCATCATAGCTTCCATCAAAATCCTCGCTTGGAGGAAAATCATCATTGCTACCATCATAATCCTCGCTTGGAGGAAAATCATCATTAGAGCCATCAAAATCCTAGCTAGGAGGAAAACCATCTTCAACATTGTTGTTGCCTTTATCCTTACCAAAATAATCATATGTCCCATTAAAATTCTCACTTGGAGTAAAATCATCATCGCTGCCATCAAAATCCTTGCTTGGAGGAGAAACATTATCAGTCCCATTAAAATCCTCGCTTGGAGGAAAATCATCATCAGTGCCATCAAAATCCTTGCTTGGAGGAGAAACATTATCAGACCCATTAAAATCCTCGCTTTGAGGAAAATCATCATCTATGCCATAAAAATCCTTGCTTGGGGGAGAAACATTATCAATCCCATTAAAATCCTCACTTGGAGGAAAATCATCATCGGTGCCATTAAAATCCCCACTTAGCGAAAAATCATCTACATCATCATTGGTACCTTCATCCTCACTAAAATTATCATCGGTCCTATCAAAACCCTCGCTTGGAGGAAAATCAAGTTTGTTGTCTTGTAAATCCTCGCTTGGAGGAAAATATTGGCTTAGAGGAAAATCATTATTTGTGCCTTGAAAATGGCTTTGAGGAAAATCATTTTTAGTGCCTTGAAAATCATCGTTGGAGGAAAATCATCACTTTGAGCAAAATCATCATTGGTGCCTTGAAAATCATAACTTGGAGGAAAATTTTCATCATCTTCCTTAGTGTCTTTAAAATCCCCACATGGAGGAATTTCTTCTTCATCATCATTAATTCCTTTAAAATCCTCACTCGGAGGAAAATCATCATCGGTTTCTTTGAAATCCTCACTTGAAGGAAAATTTCCACCATCTTCATGTACATCTTCAGACATTGCTATTAATGTTAGAAAAACAAGATCCAAGAGCAATAACAATAAACAAGATGCAAATATAAATCACATAAACAAAATACAAGAGAGATACCAATATACGTGGTTCACCCAATATGGGCTACGTCCACGAAGAAATTTCCAGTCCTTTTATTACTATACCATTCAACAAATGAAGGGATACAACCTGTAGCACATCTGATGCAACTTCTTCTTCACTCTCTCTCAGTATCTCTTACACAATCACAGAGAGATTTACAATGCTACAATACATTACACAATTGTATTACAATGTCTTCCTTTTAAAGGGGAATTACCGTGGGAAAATAATACGGGATACCCCACACCCCCCCCGTTGGGATGAGTGTATAGTCCACCTACACAACATATAAAACTGGGGTACAAAAATGACTGAAACAACAACATATCTGAATCCGGAAGATCAGGATCCACAACCAACAATATCCCACTTGGAGACTGATCACAACAACTGTGCAACAACTCTACCGCTGCTGCACTTGCTGGACTATGCTCTGAAACTTGGACCTGGAAAATTTCTCATCTTCACCTTCATGCTTGAAGGCCAACTGAAACTGAGCAGGAAATCATTTTCTCTCTGGTTGCTACCTTTTTCAACATGTCTGCAAGATTCTGGCTAGTATGTATCTTTTCCAACTTCAACAGTTCATCTTCCGGAACAGACTGTATGAAATGATACTTGAGCTATATATGTTTAGTATTAGAATGGAAGGATTATTTCTTTGCAAGTTGAATGGCACTCTGGCTTTCACTGTACAACCTATTATTCTCCTGCTTCTTACCCAATTCCTCCATGAACCTCTATAAACAAATCATCTCTTTACTAGCCTCTGTAAAAGCAACATACTCCGCTTCTGTTGTTGAAAGTGCAACAACCTTTTACAATTTCGAAATCCCACTTACTGTTGTTCCACCTATAGTAAAGACATACCCTGTGGTGCTCCTCTTGCTATCTTTATCACCTGCCATATTTGCATCAACATATCCCTATCATAGCACATTCATTCATGGCATATGAAACAATAGCCTTAATTTCACTAAATATTGGAAAATGCCTTCCAAAATCATTTTTTTTAACCCCCTCCCAATATACCTTCCCAATATAAAAAAAACCCTATTTTCACTAGATATTGTATGTATCAACTTTTTCATTAACATTTTTTATACCCCTTTACATTTCTACCTAGTATATTGATATGATACCCTTCTTATGACCCCACATGCATTCTACAATGCACCTTGCTTCTTTCGATGTATATTGTGAATGCACGTTACCTCACCCACAATGCAATTACTCAACCACATATCATTATGATTTGCAACATCTAATGGTCTAATGAAGATATAGGAGATCACTTCATGTATGTCACTGGAGCCAATGCATATAGTACAACATTTAGATTGCATGTTGCATTTCCCCAATCGCTGACTAAGCCTATTGTGGGCTAGGTATCCAAGCCCCCAGGGCCTGTAATAAGCTCTAGGAAGCTAACTAAACCTTCCAAGTCCTGTAATAGGCACGAGTGGTTGGGCATTCAAGCCCCCAAGGCCTATCGAGGGCCTATAACAAGCCATGGAGGCTTAGATCCTCCCAAGGCTATTGGTAACAACTGGTTGAGTGCTATTGGTAACAATTGGCTGTCAATGGCCACTATCTCTCAACTATGATCGACTGGAAACCCACTTCACCACGAAAGCCCTGGCCTCAAGCATGCCTCAAGATGTGATTTCCCTACGTACTGGTAAGCTCAAGCCTTGCCTCAACCTGATTTCTCATCTGACCGTGATCCCGCCATCTCCATTTGGCGGATTTTTTCAACCTGTCCATATAAAAAAGACCCCAAAGTATTTTCGTATTGTTACATTAAATAAATAAAAACCCTTTGCCCCTTAATATATAAGCAATATAATTTTTTAGGTTTTCATGAATATTTAATACCGCAATATGAATGAACGTAGTATTATATTGCCTTCTAATGAAGCTCCTGTGGTAGTAGTACCTCTCAAATATTTGAGAATCCACTGTATTGCCTTCCGATGTTCTTTACTTGGATTGTTCATATACCTTCTCACAACTCCCACTGCATGTGCAATATCTGGTCTTGTGCACACCATGGCATACATCAAGCTACCAATTGTTGATAAATGGGGAACCCTGGACATGTAGTCTATCTCTTCCTGTGTCTTGAGACACATATCCATATTGAGTTTGAAATGGCTGACCAAAGGTGTACTAACTAGTTTAGCATTCTGCATTCTAAACCTCTCCAACACCTTTTGTATGTACTCACCCTGAAACAATGTCAATTTGCGATTTTTCCCGTCTCTTGTTATTATCATACCAAGGATTTTCTTTGCAACAACCAAATCCTTCATTGCAAATTAATTATCTAACTTCCTTTTGAGCACATTTATATCTTGCATGCTAGACCCTGCAACAAGCATGTCATCCACATACAATAACAATATAATATATCTTCCATTATCTAGCCTCTTGAAATAAACACATTGGTCAGAATGACATCTACTATAACCTTGTTCTGTCATAAGCCTGCCAAATTTTAAATACCACTTCCTTGGAGCTTTCTTTAGGCCATATGAGCTCTTCTTCAACCTGCATACTAAATTCTCCTTCCCTTTGACCTCATACCCCTGTGGATGTTGCATATAAATCTATTCCTACAAATCCCCATGGAGAAAAGTTGTTTTTACATCTAACTGTTCAAGATGAAAATATTCTACTGCCACTAGACTTAAAATAGTTCTCACTGAAGTCATTTTAACAACAAGAAAAAATATTTCATCAAAATCTATACCTTTATTCTGTGCAAACCCCTTTTACAACAAGTATGGCCTTGTACTGCTTCTTTCCTCCATCTTGTTGTTGGTTGTGGATCTTGATATTCTTAATTTAGAGATCTTGTTGTTTCAGTTGTATTTGTACCCTAGTTTTATATGATATGCAGGTGGACTGTACACTCATCCTAGTGGGGGGGAATCGCTCTCCCATGGGGGTCCTAGGGCTAGCGGGGGTTCGGGGGCGAAGCCCCCGAAAGAAATTTTATGGGTTGTTTTGTTGGCCAATAGTTTATGGGTCCATGGTATTGCGTAGTGCATAGTATTTTCCCATGGTAATTCCCTTTAAAAGGAAGACATCATAATACGGCTGTGTAATGTATTGTAGCATTGAAAATATCTATATGATTGTGTAAGAGAGACTGAGAGAGATTGAAGAGGAATTTGCAGCGGATGTGCTACAGGTTGTATCGCTTCATTTGTTGGATGGTATGATAGTAAAAGGACTGGAAATTTCTCAGTGGACTTATCCCAGATTGGGTGAACCACATTATATTGGTGTCTCTCTTGTATTGTGTTTATGCCATTTATATTTGCATCTTGTTTATTGTCATTGCTTTGCGATCATGTTTTTCTAACAATTGGTATCAGAGCCAAATGTCTATTTGGTAGATAAACTCGCAGGAAAGAAAGGTTCCGTGTTCGAGTGGGAGAAATGGAGGAAGAATGAATGTTTAAGGTCTATAAATTTAAAGCCCAAAAATACCAGTTATGGAAGATGCAAATGGAGGACTATCTGTATCAGAAGGATCTATTCCTACCATTGGGAGGAAAATCAAAACAACCAATGACTACGAAGGATGAAGAATGGGAGGTTCTTGACAGAACGGCACTGGGAACAATACAGCTATGCCTAGATTTGTCGGTGGCTTTCAATATTTCAAAAGAAAAGACAACGAATGTTCTGATGAGAACATTGGTTAAGATCTATGAAAAATCCTTGACCTTCAACAAAGTATTTCTAATGAAGTGTTTATTTAATATGAAGATGTCAGAAGGTGGATCTATTGCTGATCATTTAAATGAATTTAATACGATTACAAATCAGCTAAGTTATGTAAAAGTAAACTTTGATGATGAGGTTAGGGCTCTTCTAATATTGTGCTCATTTCCAAAAAGCTAGAATGGCTTGGTCATGGGTGTAAGTAACTCTGTCTCTGGTTCAAACACTTTGAAATTTGATGATGTTGTTGGTGTTATCCTTAGCAAGGAAATGCGAAGGAAAAGAACAGGTGAGAGATCAGGTAATGCATTGACCATGGAGAGCAGGGGACGAGAAAGGGAGAGAGGAAAGAGCCCAAGTTATCGCAGCAAGTCCAGGAAGGGTAGATCCAAGTCCAGACTAGAAAAGATATAGTGTTGGAACTATGGAAAGATAGGACATCAGAAGAAATAATGCAAATCTCTAAAGAGGAAAGGAGCTAATCAGCAGGAGACTACTCAGGAAGAAAATGTAGCAGGTGATGTGTTACAAGATGCCTTGATTCATGCATTAGATAATACTAGTGATTACTGAGTAGTATATTAAGGGGCTTCATGTCATGCTACACCACATAGGAAATTTTTTCATGATTATGTTCCAGGTGATTTTGGACATGTTTTATTGGGTGATGATGAGCCATGTAAAATTGTTGGAATGGGTAATGTACTGATAAAATTAAAGAATGGAACTGAATGGTTGTTGAAATATGTAAGGCATATTCCTGCTATGAAAATAAATCTGATCTCAATAGGGCAGTTGGGAGATGGTGGTTTTTTATTTACGTTTGGAGAAACGTGGTGGAATATCACTACAGTCGATGGTGATAGCAAAAGGAGACAATATAGGTACGTTGTATTTATGTTCTCATAATATTGACTATTCCATCTCTTTAGATTCCACATGAACATATACAACATTGTGGCATCATATGCTTGGCCACATGAATGAGAAGGGGATGTAGATTCTCCACTCTAGGAAGTTGCTACTAGATATGAAGCAGGTAGTTTGGAATTTTGTGAGAACTATGTTTATGGAAAACAGAAGAGAGTAAGATTTCTCAACGTTGGGAAATAGAAGAAGAGTGAAAAGATAGAGTTTGTATGTATGGGGACCGGCTTAGGTGCAATATCTTGGTGGATCTCGTTACTATGTTACTTTTATTAATGATGCAACTATAAACTTGGGTTTATTGCATTAGATAGAAATCGGATGTGTTTGCTACTTTTAAGAAATGGAAAGATTTGGTTGAGAATGAGACAGGAAAAATGTTGAAGTGTCTCATATCGGATAATGGAGGTGAGTATTGAGGAAATAAGTTTGATATTTATTGTTCATACCATGGGATTCATTGAGAAAAGACAGTCCCAGGAACACCACAAGAAAATGGTATGTCAAAAAGAATGAATAGACGATCATGGAGCGTGCAAGGTGTATGAGATTGCATGCAGGGTTTTCCTTACAATTTTGGCCAAAGGTGTACTAACTGGTTTAGCATTCTGTATTTTAAACCTCTCCAACACCTTTTGTATGTACTCACCCTGAGACAATGTCAATTTGTGATTTTTCACGTCTCTTGTTATTCTCATACCAAGGATTTGCTTTGCAACACCCAAATCCTTCATCGCATTTGAATTAGCTAACTTCCTTTTGAGCACATTTATATCTTGCATGCTAGATCCTACAATAAGCATGTCATCAACAAACAATAAAAATATAATATATCTTCCATTATCTAGCCTCTTGAAAAAACACAGTGGTCAGAACGACATCTACTATAACCTTGTTTTGTCATAAACCTGTCAAATTTTAAATATGTCATGTCCCAAATTTGGAATTGGTTCACAATGGATTAATCACATTGGCCATATTCATTAGAGTTTGTAAAATTGATGTTAAAGGTCAAATAATTGCCAAGGAGGAAAATTACTAGTTTCCTAGGTTTGGAGTGGAAGCTTTGGGATTTGGAATAATGGGGATAATAAATGATGTTTGAACATTAGAGTGGCATAAATATTTAATAAAGGATCTAAATAAATATATACAAGTGAAAATCAAAGTGGCATTTGATCATGAAGACACATGGAGGAAGTGGGACCCACATATGGCTAGATTTCCCCACTACACTTGGCATCATTCTCTCACCAATTCGAATTCAAGTTGAATGGTAACATACTTGGGGGAGTCCAAAAGGTATTATTCATGGCATGAATCATCCAAGGTCGAAATATAGAGGAAGAGTAACTCCCATGGAAGAGGAAGAGGCAATTTGGAGTTAGTGAGACACTTGGGCTAGATTCCCTAGCTCTATGACAACAATGATGAAGATGCTATGACACCTATGACACAAATCAGACCTGAAGGCTGACATATGACATATATGACATGTCAGGTCTAAAAATAGACTCCAAGAGGGCGCTCAAGGGTGTTAGGGCAGCTAAGATGCTTCCACATGTGATTTGGTGGAAGTGGGAAACTAGGAATTGTTGTACAAGTGGCATTCTTTGGAATCTCTTCCCAACTTGAGTTGGCATGAGTCTCTTGGAAGGAATTCGACCCATGGAGGACATTATAACTTTATAAATGTCAATAACAAAGAATGAAACCAGCTTTTGATCATTTGTAGAATTTGCAATTGCATTTGTGAAGAGGGAGAGCTAGTGGATGACTAGTTTCTTGCCTTAGCCAATTTCGAGGGTGAAAGATTCCCATCCAAGTTGGTAATTGGAAAGGCCATTCAGAACTTTCATTTGGAGCTTTAATGGAGTCTTTATTTTCAGGTGTAAGCTACAGGGCAGCTCATGGTTTCTTCTATTGCAGCTCACTCCTGCAACCATTTCCAGTTTTGATGGCATATTCTTGATCCTTGAGGGAGGGCGTTTTTGGTGAGCTATTGTACTCTTTGGGGAAGCTTTTAATGCCCCATTTCATTTTTAATATGAATTAAATACTCTGTTCTTCATCTCCAAAAATTTTCAGGTCGAAATTCCAAGTAGAAATGTATAAATCTCATTTTTAATGGAAGGACAATGCCATTTCCCCACTACCTTGTTGTGAACCAATGTATTGATGATGATTTCGAATGAATGGATGATTCTCTGATATATTTGTGATAAATATACTGTCATTGATGTCTTCTACAAGTTTCATGTACTGTACTTGAGCATTTGAAGCATTTTTACTCAGTTTAATTGCATTGGGAGAAGAAATAGTGCCATTTCCCCAAGGGTCGAATTGGGGATTTTTGCAGTTGAATGGGAGAGGGTGAGAACAGTTTTAATAAACCATTAATGGTGCATATGAGACCTTAATAACATAATTAACACATTACATACCTCTGTTCATAAATTTTATTGGGTTTGGAGGCATTTGGGAAGCCATTTTCAGTACTTGCCTTAGGGGGATTTGAACCCCAAATTACTAGTAAAATTGCATACTTAGTCCAGAATCTTAAGAGAGTTTGCAGAGGTCTTTTGGTGGCCATATGTTATCCCTGAACATCATATTCAATTCCTAATATCATTCATAAACCTTCCTTGAAGATTTGAAGGCATTTGGAGTCAATTTGAGACCTAGAGACCAATACTAGTCAAAGGGAAATCACTAGTAAAGTTACCTACATTTACCAGAATTGAAAGAATATTTGCAAAAGTGTTTTAAAGGTACAAATTCATCCCTAAAACACATATTTATGTTCTAATATCATTCATATACCTTCTCAGAAGATTTGGGATCATTTGGGGCAAATTTGGGACCTAGAGATCGAAACTAGTCAAAGGTCGAACCAAGGAAAAAAGTGGAAAATTGCAATTTTAATAAAACTCCTAACAAGGGACACTACAAAATACCACCTCCTTGGAGCTTGCTTTAGGCCATACAAGCTCTTCTTCAACCTACATACTAAATTCTCCTTCCCTTTGACCTCATACCCCTGTGGTTGTTGCATATAAATCTATTCCTCGAAATACCCATGGAGAAAAGTTGTTTTTACATCTAACTGTTCAAGATGCAAATATTCTACTACCACTAGACTTAAAATAGTTCTAATTGAAGTCATTTTAACATGAGAAAATATTTCATCAAAATCTATACCTTTCTTCTATGCAAACCCCTTTACAACAAGTCTGGTCTTGTACCGCTTCTTTCCTCCATCTTCTTGTTGGTGGTGGAGCCTGATATTCTTAATTTACAGATGTCATTGTTTCAGTTGTGTTTGTACCCCAATTTTATATTTTATGCAGGTGGACTATACACTCATCCCAGTGGGGGGTGTGCGGGGGCATTGCTCCCCCATGGGGGTCTAGGGGCGAAACCCTCGAAATAAATTTTATGGGTTGTTTTGTTGGCCAGCAGTTTACAGGCCCATGGTATTGAGTAGCCTACAATATTTCCCATGGTAACTTCCCTTTAAAAGGAAGCCATCGCAATACGACTGTGTAATGTATTGTAGCATTGAAAAGATCTTTGTGATTGTGTAAGAGAGACTGGGAGAAATTCAAGAGGAATTAGCAACGGATGTGTTGCAAGTTGTATCCCTTCATTTGTTGGATGGTATAATAATAAAAGGACTGGAAATTTCTTTGTGGACGTAGCCTAGATTGGGTGAACCACATTATATTGGTGTCTCTCTTGTATTGTGTTTATTTCATTTATATTTGCATCTTATTTATTGTTATTGCTCTATGATCCTATTTTTCTAACAATTGGTATCAAAGAAAAATGTCTATTTGGCAGATAAACTTGCAGGAAAGAAGGGTTCCTGGTTTGAATGGGAGCAATGGAAGAAGAAGGAAAGTTTAAGTTCAAGAAATTTAATGGCCAAAAATACCAGTTATGGAAGATGCAAATGGAGGACTATCTATATCAGAAGGATCTATTCCTACCATTGGGAGGAAAAGAAAAACAACCAGCGACTATGAAGGATGCAAAATGGGAGGTTCTTGATAGAAAGGCACTGGGAACAATACATATGTGCCTGGATTCATTGGTGGCTTTCAATATTTCGAAAGAAAAGACAACGAATGGTCTAATGAGCACATTAGGTAAGCTGTATGAAAAACCCTCAACCTCCAACAAGGTATTTCTAATGAAGTGTTTATTTAATATGAAGATGTCAGAAGTTGGATCTGTTGTTGATCATTTAAATGAATTTAATACGATTATAAAGCAGCTAAGATATGTAAAATTAAACTTTGATGATGAGGTTAGGGCTCTTCAAATATTGTGCTCATTTCCAGAAAGCTGGAATGGCTTGGTCATGGGTATAAGTGACTTTGTCTTTGTTTCAAACACTTTGAAATTTGATGATGTTGTTGGTGTTATTCTTAGCGAGGAAATGCAAAGGAAAAGAACAGGTGAGAGATCGGGTAATGCATTGAACATTGAGAGTAGGGGAATACAAAGGGAAAGAGGAAAGATCCCAAGTAATCGGAGCAAGTCCAGAAAGGGCATATCCAAGTCCAGACTAGGAAAGATAGAGTGTTGAAACTATGGAAAAACTTGACATCGGAAGAAAAAATGCAAATCTCTAAAGAAGAAAGGAGATGGACAACATGAGACTACTCAGGAAGAAAATGTAGCAGGTGATGTGTTACAAGATGCCTTGATTTTTGCATTAGATAATACTAGTGATTATTGGGTAGTAGATTCAAGAGTAGTAGATTCAGGAGATTCATGCCATGCTACACCCCATAGGAAATTTTTTCATGATTATGTTCCAAGCGATTTTGGACATGTTTTATTGGGTGATGATGAGCCATGCAAAATTGTTGGAATGGGTAAGGTATGGATAAAATTAAAGAATGGAACTGAATGGCTATTGAAATCTATAAGGCATATTCCTGCTATGAAAATAATTATGATCTCAACAAGGCAGTTGGGAGATAGTGGTTGTTTATTTACATTTGGACAAATGTGGTGGAATATCACTAAAGGATCGATGGTGATAGAAAAATGAGACAGGAAAGGTATGTTGTATTTATGTTCTCATAATACTTACTGTTCCATATCTTTTGCTTCCACAAGAACAAATACAACATTGCGGCATCATAGGCTTGGCTACATGAGTGAGAAGGGGATGTAGATTCTCCACTCTAGGAAGTTGTTGCCATATCTGAGCAAGTAACTTTGGAATTTTGTGAGAACTATGTTTATGGAAAACATGAGTAATATTTCTTAGGGTTGGGAAATAGAAGAAGAGTGAAAAGTTAGAGCTTGTACATACAAATGTATGGGGACCGGCTTAGGTGCAATCTCTTGGTGGCTCTTGTTATTATGTTACTTTTATTGATGATGCAACTAGAAAAACTTGGGTTTGTTGCATTAGATAGAAATATGATGTGTTTGCTACTTTTGAGAAATGGAATATTTGGTTGAGAATGAGACAGGAAAATGTTGAAGTGTATCAGATCAAATAATGGAGGTAAGTATTGCGGAAAGAAGTTTGATAGTTACTATTCATACCATGGGATACGTAGAGAGAAGACAATCCCAGGAAGACCACAAGAAAATGGTATGTCATAAAGGATGAATAGGACGATCATGGAGCATTCAAGGTGTATGAGATTACATGCATGGTTTCCCTTACAGTTTTGGACAGAGGTGTACTAACTGGTTTAGTATTCTACATTCTAAACCTTTCCAACAACTTTTGTATTTACTCACCCTGAGACAATGTCAATTTGTGATTTTTCACGTCTCTTGTTATTCTCATACCAAGGATTTGCTTTACAACACCCAAATCCTTCATTACAAATGAATTAGCTAACTTCCTTTTGAGCACATTTATATCCTGCAACAAGCATGTCATCCACAAACAATAACAATATAATATATCTTCCATTATCTAGACTCTTGAAATAAACATAGTGGTCAGAATGACATCTAATGTAACCTTGTTATGTCATACACCTATCAAATTTTAACTTATACTTGACAGCAGCAAAGTTTAAACCTTTTTTTATTCAGGATGGTTGAAGTTGTAATTAATAAGGAATGTAATGTAATCAAATACCATGTCATATAACCATATTCTAATAATAATGTATGAAATGAATATCCATCTTCTACTGTAAAGTCATGATGATTATTTGTGGGGCAAACATCTCGATGAATAGGCATTTGGGTATTGTATTCGTGATGATTCTACTACAGATTTCTTGCACCTTTCAACTTAGTTGTGAATACCGACTGCTTGGAAAATATTTCGATGGATATATCATTAGGGTCTTGTATTTGAATTGTAATCTTTAGTAGATTTCTTTGGTTACAAAGAGTGTCTGCTAAAAAAAATTTAATGTATATATTTGTGGTTCTCATATTCGTGATGAGGTCTATTGCATATTTGTTTTAGATATTAGTTCAACTATCTGATACCATGTTAGAACCATCATCATTATTAGAAGAGTGATACCATGTTAGAATATTGAGCAAAAAATTGATCAAATAAAACCATGATATCACTTATATATAAAAATATAGTCATTAAGAAACTAATCCCTAAGAATCATTTCATTTCTTTTGGTCACCATGATAAAATGCTAGAGATATATGCCCCTAAAAATGTCAAAAAAACTTCCACACAAGAAGGATAGAGACAAATTGAACAAGAACAAAACAACCTCTAGAAGCATGATGATTAAACTAAGAATATAAACCCTAATTTAAAAAGACAAGATCCCAATGACAAAAATTCCAAGATAACAAAGAATAAACCAGAAATTTCTCACTGAAACTAAATCCTAACAATAACAAACAGACAGATCTGTAACCCTGCAGTTGAAAAACAAGAGCAGAGAATCGAATTCGGTGAAAAAAAGGCCACAACAGGGGTATTCATGATTTATGTACACAGCAAGTGAAAATGAAAGAAATAATTCATGCTTTAGCTAAAGGAAGGATGAAAATTATAGGGGTATTCGAGTTTTCTCATAAAAAATAAAATAAAATAAAAAGGTGGGAATTAGCCACAAACTGCTCGGAACCTATCAAAATTTTGGAAAATTGTGAAATAGTCATTGTCCTATACCAAAACCTACAACAAAACATGACCAAAGACGAAAAAAATTGATCTGCTGCAAAACAAATAGATCATTGATATAAAGTTAGTATACAATCGATTTTAATCTAGTTCTACAGAAAAAATCAAGAGAAACTTGAAAAAATATGAAAAATTCTGAAAATGAATGGTGAGGTTTAGGGTTTGAAAAAAAATCCCAAACTAATAGAAAATGACTAGATCTAAAAATATACCACTTGGGTTTGATAGATCGGGTGCGAAATCTACAAAATACGGAGGACCTAACTCAAAATTTAAAGAATTGTTACTTGTAAAAAAATTCAAAGAATCATCAAATAAGGTAGAGCATAACAACTAGCTCTGGTACCATGCTAAAATATTGGTAATATGCATAACATATAATAATACATTTACACTAACATGTAAATCAATATCAAATATCTACTAGTCTAGCCTTCTATCTACACAAGCAATAAATAATCATGTAAGAACAAGAGACAAGAGACAAGAGAACAATACACTAGATATATGTGATAAAACCCCAGATGGGGAAACATCCACAAGAAGGGTTTGGTCTTCTTATTCTTCAAAAATATCCATATTAAAATACATGGGATCCTCACATATGCATCACATCACACTCCATCATGTCACAATGATGTTTCTCCAAAATATCCAAAAGGGTCTCCTTCACCTCTATTATACAATTAGAGGTATGAAATATTTACATCCCATAACACATGTGGGATAAATAGCTTTCCACCTCTCTTATATAAAGAATGGTTATAAGGAATTTTATTATATAATGCATGTGGGATAACTCTATTTTATAATATTAGAGTTATTTATGCCTTTCAATGATATTTCACCAACAATACCACACAAGTCATCATTACATATTCCAACACTTATCTGTTTCCCTAAACCCTCGCCAATTAAAATTTACTCATCTTATAGGATAGATAAAAAAGGAGTTATTTGTAAACCCAAGTGACTAAAGCAAGTAGTGACTTCATGTAATATGGATTTTCTATTATAAAATGGACACACCATTCTCATTGTATTGAACTCAAAATTTTTGCTTAAAGTCAAGTGTACACAACTTGAGGATTCATTCGCTTTGGATACTAAGATACCTTAATCAACAAACTTTAACTTTCATTATGGAGGGATCGAAAGACAAAATGTTGTTACATATCTAAATGTCATTGTTGATCTCATTGCTAGATATCAGGATTATATCCTAATTTGTTGATATCAACTCTAGATATTAAGAGTGTATCTTAATTTTTTGATTTAATGAATTGTGTTTATTATTAATAATGATTTGTAAATAGATTAACTTTTTTTTTTAAAGGTTTCTTTATTTTCCATTTTCATAAATTTTAAGATGACGTAAATATTTTGGAAGAGGGATTATGGTTTTGTAAGTAGACATGGCCTTTGTAGGTAGAAATCAGGGAGTTACTCCCTGGTTTAAGGAAGAGTCTCAGTTAGGACTAAAATTGCTCCACTAATTTAGTCCTAACAGATCACTAACTAACCCAAACACTCATTACCAACCTAGTTAGGTCAATAGCACCATTTTTGAGTGATTTTAGGGACATGCATGGTGTCATTCAGTTAATTGAGTGATTAGTGAGTTCCTTAATTAGTTAACTCAATCTAGGTGTGCATGCATGACTAACTGGGGTTATCTACTCTAAGTTGATCCTAACTAGACCTCTTTGCATGGCATGGACAATTCAAATTTCCCTCCAACCTATTTCGAATTGTATCTCCATATATTGTAATTATCTCCTCTCATTAATTTAATGAACTTCATCATTCTTTTCTATTCCATTCTAAATTTCTTATGTAGTAATCTATATTATCCAATTATTACATAATGATTTGATGGTTGATTAGAGGAAATTTGGGGTCTAAAATGGGCCTTATAAGAAAACGTGTCATGGATGAGCATGCGATGAGTAAGATATTTTAAACCAATAGAATTTTAGTATTTTGGTCAACTGTCATGGTTGAGTTGGACAATAACTAACTACATATAAAACTCACCTTGGTTAAGATTTTGAAAAGTTCATCTTGAAATATGATAAATATACTTGAAATAATAAATATAGAGTATTTTATATTATTACTACTTCTAATTTCTTTAAAACATAAATCTCACATTACTTAAAAAGATAGTGGAGCAATTTTGAAATAATAAATATAGAGTATTTTATATTATCACTACTTCTAAATTCTTTAAAATATAAATCTCATATTAATTAATATGATAGTGGAGTAATATTGAAATAATAAAAACATTTATATAACTAATCTCTTAAAAATAAAAATAAATAAATTTAAAAAATGTCATAAATAAAATAAAAATAGGAGAGAGATAAAATAACATTTCACTATTTTTGCGATAACTCTCTCCTCCGAACTCGGAATTTGACGTTTTTGGTACCGTTGGAAAGGAATCATCGATTCCTTTCCAACGGTACCAAAAACGTCAAATTCCGAGTTCGGAGGAGAGATCGATTCCTTTCCAACGGTACCAAAAACGTCAAATTCCGAGTTCGGAGGAGAGAGTTATCGCAAAAATAGTGAAATATTATTTTATCTCTCTCCTATTTCGGAGGAGAAAGTTATTTTTGCGATAACTTTCTCCTCCGAACTCGGAATTTGACACTTTTGGTACCGTTGGAAAGGTCTCGTCGAGACCTTTCCAACGGTACAAAAAGTCAAATTCCAAGTTTAGAGGAAAAATTTATCGCAAAAATAGTGAAATATTATTTTATCTCTCTCCTATTTTTCTTTTATTTATGACACTTTTTTAAATTTATTTATTTTTATTTTTAAGAGATTAGTTATATAAATGTTTTTATTATTTCAAAATTATCCCACTAGCATTTAAAAGACTTCAAAGTAGTAATCATATAAAATAAAAATAGTGATTGTTTATTTTTAGTATTATTATAATTATATTTTTTCATTATAATTTTAGTTTTTTTTTGTTTTAAATTTTATTAAATATATAAAAAGAAGTAGCGGTACATTTATTAAAAAATTTACCACTATATCATTTATTGTGTATGCACAAGAATCTAAACCTTTCATTATTATTTTCAACCATCATCTCTTAACTCTACACAAACCCAACATACTTGTCAACTACCATTAATGAGATATTATAGGTTGACCTTCACCAGATAACACCTTTAACTTAGTGTGACATGGCATATTTGTAGTGTGATGTGGACTTTTTTATTATTTTCCTTAGGAGGCCCATTTTAAACCCCAAATATCCTCTAATGAGTTTATGTACCTATATCTATACATGTTCAAATATAATATGTTATCAGAGCTCAGGTCCCAGATTCAAATCCCACGAGTTATGTTGGAGTATAGGTTATAACTGCCACACCTTTGGGAATATAATGTGGATTGATCGCCATACTGGGATCCTTGGACTACGTGCTTGGTTTCAAATATTCACCAACATCTGCAAGTTTTGGTGTAATGACAAACCTTTTATGGTATCAAAGCATGGGGGGTACTAAACTAGTTAGTGTTCAATGATTTCTTGTCAATTATTTAGCTTACAAGTTGAGAAGGGATTTCACAGCCAAATTTTTGCAGCCATCTAGAAGGATTTCACATACACCGAAGAATGCTTTTTTGGCCATGCAAGAAGGCTTTTGTAGCCACCAATGAAGGATTTTGCAACCACCAAAGAAAGATTTTTCAACTGCTACTCTTGCATCCATCAAAGAAGGATTTTTGCGTCCATCAAAGAAGGATTTTTGCAGCCATGAAAGAAGGCTTTTTGTAGCCACCAAAGAAAGAAGGATTTTTGTAGCCACCAAAGAATGATTTTGAAGCCACCAAAGAGCCCATTTATATTACTCATTTGAAGCCATCAAGAAGTGCAATTGCAGCCATCAAAGGAGTGCTCATTTACAACCATCAAAGAAGTATACTTACAACCACCGAAGAGATCATTTGCAGCTATCAATGAGTGCTTTTGTAACCATCAAAGAAAAAAATTTCAGCCATTAGAGAGCTCTTTTGCAACCATGGATCTCGTATCTCCCCAATTCAATTGCTACATAGTTGGTATACTACATCCAGTCTTATTGAAGGAGGCCCCAAAAGCTTCACATCTCATGTCCTACAAGGACTCATTGACATATATTCAGAAGATTAAAGAGGCCATTGGAGAAATTGTCCTACATTAGGTTCTTGTTGAAGAATACCTCTAGAATGTCTTCTCATTCTCCAGATCTACAACTTGTGACCCCTACAGTTCACCGAGTTCTGCACAAAAGTTTCAAGGGATTTTCTCCATTTGAAGTAAGGAGTGGTCAAGAACCGCCATTCAAGCACTTCAAAGTGTTTGGATCTCGTGAATGGGATCATATGCACTTCAAAAGAAGGAGGATTTCACAAAGGTTTGCATAGATATTCACAAAGCCCTTTACCAAGCAACAATTCACCCAGTTGAGAGCTTCTTTGGGAGTAACTACATTTTATGAGGAGGCTCCTTAAAGTCTTATTTTCACATTCTCTTTTATGGAGGGGCATGGGGGTTTCCATTGTGTTTTTCCCTCTTTCCCAAATTTTCGAGAATTTATTTGTTTTTATGTACATGGGTACCTATTATGGCTAAAAATTGTCGAGACCCATTTTGTTTACTTAGTTTTTTTAACCTAATTAAGCTTATGGGGAGGTGTTAGAGTAAATAACCCTCCTAGAGCATGTCTTGAGAAGTCTAGTGGGACCAAACACACTCAAATCCACTCCCTCAGTCAACCATGAGTCAAAAACCTAATTTTGGGGGTGCCTTCCCTAATTTGCGGGCGCATTCCCTAATTTGGGGGAGTTACTCCCTCATTTAAGGAAGAGTCTCAGTTAGGACTAAACTTGCTCCACTAATTTAGTCCTAACTGATCACTAACTAACATAGACACTCATTAGCAACCCAGTTAGGTCAGTAGTGCCCATTTTGAGTTATTTTAGGGACATGCATGGTGGCATTCAATTAATTGAGTTATTAGTGAGTTCCTTAATCATTTAACTCAATCTAGGTGTATGCATGACTAATTGGAGTTAGATTCTCTAATTTAAGTTTGACTAACCCTCTCTGCATGGCATGGATAATTCAAATTTCCCTCCAACCTAGTTCGAATCGTCTTTTTATATATTGTAATTATCTCCTCTCATTAATTTAATGAACTTAATCATTCTTTTCTCTTACATTCTAATTTTCTTATGTAGTAATATATGTTATCCATTTCTTACATAATGATTTTATGGCTGATTTGTTTCTCATTGCATAAATATTTAGTTTATGTACCTAGATCTATACATGTTCAAATCTAATATCAAGAATATATCCTAATTTGTTGATCCCAACTCTAGATATTAAGTATATCTTAATTTGTTCATTTAATGAATTGTGTTTATTATTAATAATGATTTATAAATAAATTATTATTTTTCTTTATTTTCCATTTTCACAAATTTTAAGATGACATAAAGATTTTGGAAAAGGGAATATGGTGTAAACCTAGGTGACTAAAGCAAGTAGTGACTTTCTATAATAAAATGGACACACCATTCTCATTGTATTGAACTTAAAATATTTGCCTAAAGTCAAGTATACAAAACTTGAGGATTCCTTCACTTTGGATACTAAGATACCTTAATCGACAAACTTTAACTTTCATTATGGAGGGACTGAAAGATAATATGTTGTTACATATCTAAATGTCATGGTTAATATCAAGAGTATATCTTAATTTGGTGGTCTCAATTATAGATATTAAGAGTATATCTTCATGTGTTGATTCAATGAATTCTATTTATTATTAATAATGATTTGATAGTAAGAGTATATCTTCATGTGTTGATTCAATGAAGTCTATTTATTATTAATAATAATTTGTAAATAGTTTAACTTTTTCCTTTAAAGGTTTTTTTATTTTCCATTTTCATAAACATAGCCTTTTCATCAAACCATTGTTCCAACATTTTAACCTAGCTACCATGTCTATCACAAGAACCTCAGTGTAGGTGATATCTTTAAATTTTCCTATCTACTTACGAATTTCACATGTTTAAAAAAATGAATTTATATACTATAATCTAATTTTGTGACTCTCACATTAGTTAGGACCCAAAGGCAATCATTACTTATCCCTAAATTTGTTCTATAGTGAGATATTTATTACTGGATCTTGGAATTGAATTAAGAAAATATGACTTTCATATGTAAAGTTTGTCATGAAAGGGATCATTTGAAGGATGCTTACCCACATGTTAAGATGTCTCAGGGGTGAGGTGGTAGAAATGCGAAAACAACAAATCTAGAGCTTAGAAAAACTATCAAATGAATACTCATAGAGAAATTCTAAAATAAGATGCAAATTAATATAAACCTAGAAACTATTGACAAAGATCCCAATATTTCCACCTAAGGTAGGTGATGCCGACATCAATTTGGCCAAAAGAGCCAACCCCTTACATGCAAGTTACTATGACTAAAAATCCCCTAAGGGGGTGAAAATGAAATACAAATTAATAAACTCATACTAGAAAAGGGAAACAATCATTTCGATCATATCAAAGGAAGTCAAATAATAAAGTTTACTAGGGTTTGCAACAACCTCAAACCACTCAATCAAGTGAAAATGCATTAGGAAGAAAATTTGGAAAAATTAACCACATGAACGTTCAAGCTTCCCATTTGAGAAGAAACAACTAAATAAAGTAAATCTTTAGAAAATACAAAGCGATCAAGTCAAAATATGAACCTAATTGTTCATAGTTTTAATTAGATATTCTAACTTAAAAAAATAAGTTAAACACCTCAAATTATAATCTCAAGGAATCAACAAAATAAAGTACATCTTTAGAAAATACAAAGCAGTCAGGTTAAAATACAAGTATAATTAAGTATAATTGATCATAGTTTTAATTAGATATTCAAACTTAAAAAAATAGGTTAAACACCTAAAATTAGAATCTCTAGGAATCACATATTAAAACTTGAGCCCAATATGGATATGGATAATTGTGGAGTTAAATTCTTCTTTTCATATTATCATTTATGGAGGTATTTTTTAAAGAGTAGTTTAAATATTCTATGTTTTTAATATTTTCCAGGAATATTTTTGGGTTTGTTTTGTTTGGACTCTAGTTGTAAATCTTAAAAAAATCTTAAAGTTACATATATTAGTTGTGGAAATTGTATACTCTGAGTGCTATAGGAGTATTTGAGGGTGCTAAATCCATTTATATATTCAAAAACACAATTTAAAGGCTTCCAAATTTGAATTTTACCAAAACAAATTTACCAAATTCCAACCAAAAATCACTGGAAAATCCAAAACGTAGAATAAATAGACTAATCTATTTTTAATAAAAAATGCATACAACTGAAACTTATAAGATAAGAAGAGTAGATATGCTCCATTAGTTTGCATCCATAAATTAAGTTTCTTATTATGTATAATAGAATGGAGTAAAGCGAGAGAATGATTATTAAATGTATGTCTTGAAAAGTTGTATTACAAATCATACATAACTTTGATTACAAATTTTGGGATATATTTATTTCACTAAATTGATTAAAAGTTTATATTCAACTATAGATTTTGATATAGTTTAATAAAACAAAACTCAATAAAAATATTAAAATATTAACAGCAATAAAAACTATGCTAAAAATTATTTTTATGATAAACTTATTAGCTAAGAAAACCATGTTAAGAAATAAATTAATGATTTTTAAAATGGTTGAATCAATGTCGTTATCATTATGCTCGGGAGATAACGACAATTTATTATCGTTCTAAAGCACGGGAGAATATTTCAAATGTCCATCATTGTCTAAGAGGACAATGATTATTCAGAAAAACACAAAGTCGTAACATTCCTTCCTTGTCAAGACGTTGTAGTTGGGAGATAACGACATTTTATTGTCCTTCTAAAGTGCTCGGAGAAAGAATATTTGCATTGTATTGTCATTGTCAACAAAGATAATAAAGATTGTATTGTCATTGTCAAAAAAGATAATAAAGATGATGTTATATATATATAAAAGTAATGGTTAAGTGTAATGTTTAAGAACCAAGACCTAATTGTGGTTTTATTTATGTAACATTTTACATTATTTAGAAAAAAATCATTAAATTGGTTCAAATTCAAAACTGGTAAGTTATGAATATTATGTATTGATTTAAAGGCAAAAGAAAAAAATAATTAAATTAATATGTATTGACACCATATTTCTATCTTCCTAATCATGGCTTGCAGATTACTTTGGTGGCATATATTGTGGAGGAGAATTAATGTGACAAGTTATATGAACCAATAAGCCTCGATTGTTCTCATCATGAAAGGAGAGAGAGTACTCTTGGATTTTTGTTCCTAGTGTCAACGAGTAGTATGTTCTTTGATACTTCCACATAGAGGTGATCCTTCACCTGGTTGGCCTATGTGAAGTTCATTTCAACTGTGATCCATTCCTCACATTTTCCCAAAACCATGTTCAAGATAGTCTTAACCCTTGCAGTTTCCTTGAAATAGGCTTCCACATAGTGTTGAACCTTACACACACCATAGTCATAGGGGTTGAAGATCAACTAGGAGAGCATTGGACCAAGAAATCCACAAAATGGAGACCTGAAAGTTCCACTACAAAATACAAAGAAGTCAGACCCAAGAGAGATCTAAACTAAGATTGGATGCAAAGAAGAATGGGAAATTCCAAGAAATTCATCGTGAGAATGTCATTAGGAGATGTGTGTGTCATGCCCATTAAATGCCATCCGCCTCAGAAGGTACAAAGGAATTGCAAGCCTAGTTTACCAAATGCCTTATGCTTCAAGAGGTATGATGCTCGTGTGAGGCATTGAATCCTCTGGAACAAAACGTATGGAGAGACATGTCAAGCTCGTTAACAAACATCAAGAGGGAGGGTCACTAAGGTTTTTTATTTAGAGGAAAAGAGCCTTATTACTCATAGAGGAGGACTAAATACCTTAAGCCTCCCTTTTCCAACATTGATGCATATGTATCATGTGATCAAGGATTCAAATAAGCTCTCGTGTTACTCCAACCATACTTACAAAGTACCTTTGGGCCCAACACTCCTTTATTGGCTATTTTGTTTTCCTTAATGTTGAAATGCCTCTTAACTTGATATAGATACATTCTGGAATCATTTAACAATAAGAGAAAACTTTCCAAAATGCAAGTGATACACAAGAAAAAAGGCAATGTTCTCTTTGACAAGGCACAAATAATGATTAAAGAATCACCATCAATAATTATTTATCATCATGATCACTCCCTTAGTAGTTTGACTCCTTAATATGCAACCAATGTTTCAACTTCATTATTAGTGCAATAACCCACCCCGCACATGCATATTATTTTTTGTGTAACCGCTCACTCATTTAACCAAAGGATCACGTATTGGGTTCATATGTGCATGTTTTTTGCACATAATACTACCAAGATCACCCCAAGAAAGTTGAATAGGAATGAATGAGAACTAAGCCCCACACCTTACCACATATGCTACCCCACAATGAGCTCCCCCATATATTTTATCACCTCATTTCCATCTACATCAATAATGATCCCTTGTACAACATGCCCCTCGGATTATATTATTACTTATAAGCTCCACATCTTACCACGCATGCTACCCCACGAGGGCCTCCCCATATATTTTATCACCTCATTTCCATTTACATAATTGATGATCTTAAATAACATTATTTTCTACCTATTAAAACTTAAATAACTATTTCAACGTTGAGAAATTATATGTATATCAAGTGAAAGTGTCAATCATTATTGTTTAATATTTTGATAAAAAGCAAGAAAGTGTCAATCTTTT
The DNA here is from genome assembly GCA_027924585.1 of Larix kaempferi. Classification (NCBI taxonomy): domain Eukaryota; kingdom Viridiplantae; phylum Streptophyta; class Pinopsida; order Pinales; family Pinaceae; genus Larix; species Larix kaempferi. The sequence continues at coordinate 294,074 of BSBM01001213.1, read as the reverse complement.
GTTTAATATTTTAATTAAAAGCAAGAGAAAGAGTGTTCGATTTAAACTTCGACTTCTAGAAACTTGGAAAAAGTGTGACTTTAGAGGTCACTAGGAGGAGTTATCTCATCATTTCATTTTTTGAATCACGTCAGGTGTTGTGATGATTAAAATTGAAAGAAGTTGCATTTTATTCAAGCGATGCCATTATTCATGTCTTCAAATTATAAAACATTAAACGGGGAGGTGGCATCAACTTAATTAACGTGGGGTTACGCTTGTAAGATGTCGTTAATGTCCATTCGGCAGGTTTGTGGGTTGAAAAGCCTTTATTTTACTATGTATAAAAACTAAATCATTGTAGAACTTTAATCCTGTGTGAAATCTATGTAAGGTTTTTATCATACTTATGAGGGTAAGGATAATCATTTTATTACTACATTAGCTTCCTCCATATGGAGTGTGATGACAAATGGAAGAGTCAATTAAACACAACTATAATACAAACATGGAAATAAAGCATGGGAGGAAACGACTAAATATTTAACTATAGTGTGTAGCCTTTTTAATTGGTAAGGAATATAAAAAGTATGAGTGCAATCGATACACAATTTCGATGTGGAGAGAAGCTCTAACAATTGTCACTCTATGTTTTTTTTGAACCGCCACATGGTAAAGATTTGGTATTGTATGTATTGTATCTAGAATACAGTTTATGACCTAAGTTTAGATAGGCGGATAACCAGGCAACCCAGGTTGTTTTTAGAATATAGAGTGAAGGATTTTTGAAAGACAAGAAATTCTATATGTATATTTTGATTCAAACGAATATCAAGTATAGTTACTAATTTGTGGGGATATTGAACAAGTTTTCATAAAATGAGTTGGCAAAAAATATTGTGATTAAATCATCAAGGAACTGAATCAAGGTTGCTAACAACTATTATACGAGCCCAATCTGTTTCTTCCCTTCTTCCATTTAGTTTCATGTTCCATCTCATTTCTTTAGAGCATGATTATTATGGGTTCTCCTAAAAATCCATGGAGTCTCTTAAAAACCATTCTAAATATTTTTGGCAATCTCAATTTGATTTATATAAATATTTTAATGTTTTAATTTTTCTATCTTAATACTAATATTTATGACATCTAGGTTTGGATGTACATCGAATATCTCTTACACTATGACATGTCTATAATATTGAGTTTGTTCATTAATTTTCAATGATATTTTTCACAAATCAATAACATCAATCTATAATCTTTCCTATTCAATAGATTATCTATCTGTTTATTTATGCACCATCCAAAAAATCATTATCTTGGAGCAAAATAATCGTATTGATTCCTCAAATGTTTCCTTTCCCCAACTTAAGGAACATGCAATTCACACATAATGTTAAGTAATCATATTGATTCACTTAGGTGTTGCCTTTCCCAGCTTAAGGGACATGCAATTCACATGTTATGATGAGTGTGAGAGACCTTTTTTTTCATATAGTTAATATCACTCCCACCTACTATTCTTAATAGAATCAAGGTGGGGGAGGTACAATTAAAAACATGTCTAACAGTCAAACGGTGACTCGAACCTAGATAGATACAATGAGAAGCGCAACGATCTAACCAACATCACAAAGACACCTCTCACAATACCTTTCGATATTGGATGCACATATGGTAAACAATTTCAACTCCATAGTTCTTTGTTAATTAAAGTGAATTCATTTCTTCAGTTTGACACAACCAATCCTCCTCTCGGTTGAATGTTTTCATTGTATGTTTTCATTAGAATAAGAGTGCAAAATTTATATCTCGATCATCCATTCATCTTAAAGCTTTTCTCAATTTCCATTATTGAGGTAAGGGGAGCTTTTTTCTCTCATATAATTCTTCCATCTCATATGGGAAACATGCTTTCTTCTTTGTCATGATGATGTGATCAATATGATAAATAGAAGAAGAAAAAATTGAGTAAAGTGACTCTTCCACCAAGAAAATATTTGTATTGAAGTTTCAATTTATTTCTTTTCACGACAAACAACATCATATGAGATAGACACTTGTGTTAACACAACATAAATGGACACTACAATTTTATATATTTTCCATTTTCCATTTTTGAAAGATAATGCATGTACAAATTGTTCTAATTTATTCTCCTTTAAAAAGAAGCTTCTAAAAATGTGGATCGCTTCATCTTCAACAACACTATTGAACACTTAATTCCATAACCATTCAAGATAGGTTAATTGACAAAATTTAATAATATATTATGTTTCGATAAGTACCGAATTGAAAAATCGCACCCAATTCCACAACCACTGAAGATAAATTAATTGACAAAGTTTAATAATATATTATGTTTCAATGACTAACGAATTGTTCTCAATAATACATCACACTTAGAAATTTGTGCATATGTTAAATTTTGTTGGAAACTTATTTTAACATTTACTTTTCTATATAGTATTTTATTGGAAACTTCATTTACTTTTCTCTACAGTGTTTATATGTTAAATTTTATTTAAAACTTATTTTATAACATTTACTTTTCTATATATACCATTTTTTTGGAAATTGATTTCATAACATTTACTTTTCTATATAGTGTTTATATGTTAAATTTTATTTAAAACTTATTTTATAACATTTACTTTTATATATATATATACCATTTTTTTGGAAATTGATTTCATAACATTTACTTTTCTCTATAGTGTTTATTTTATCGGTTATTCTCTCATAAAATATTACGATTAGAAAAAACTTTTACTGGAAGCTATTCCATAATCCTTTATTGTTATTATGTTTTTGAACGGTTATTATGTAAAAAAAATGTTGGCCATGTATATAATTATTTATTTAAAATAAATCATATTTTTAAAATAGATTACGATTAGAAAAAGGTTTGACTGGATGCCATCACAATCCATTTTTGTTTTTCAACTGTTATTATGTAAAAAATGTTTTACCAGGTACATAATTATTTAATTAAAATAAATTAAATTTTAATATATAGTTAATTTTTTTACATAAAAACTTAAATGACCATTTCGTAAAAACTGAAAAACTGCAATATGACAAATAGAAAACCTATACGATGGAAATTGTCCCCACCACGGGGCAGGACGCACTTATAGCCTTAGAAAGTTGGCGACACTGGACTTTGGAGGTTAGATGTAGTGATTGGAATTATGTGCGTTGAAAAATGTGTACAAGTGTTTACGAATGACATTACCTAATCACTGCGGAGTTGTTGGAATTATGTGCGTTGAAAAATATGTCCACGTTTTGACAAATGGCATCATTGATGTTGTCAGATTAGAGAATGTAACGCACATGCGAGATTCATCTTCTAGAAGAATAGAGACTCTTCTTCTAGAACATTAGATGGATCCTTACAAGTTACAACTAAGGTTTAGTCATGGGAGCAGTGATCAAATTTGAAGTGGGTCTTAATTTTTATTGGAAGGGCATTTGTTTTTGGAGTCCTTCAAAGATGAAGGGCAATTTAAATAATTGTATTTCAATTGACAAGTATAAATTAACTAAACCTTTTTCCTCAAAAAACGCAAAAAAAAAATATTGCCCCTCCAAATTTTTACAATCTTAAACAATTGAGCACTCCTTAATATCTACATGATAAAATGGTATCTTTTCAATAAAACAGAATTTGAACACATTAATTTTACAGTTCATTAAAATAGCAACTATTTTGTTGTATTTTTTCGGGTTAGACGACACTTCATTATACATAAAACTACTTAGACTATGCAATAACCATATTGGGGCATGTGCATGATCTTATGCTTAGTGCAAGACGTTGTAACTAGATATAGTCTTAAAATAAAACTAAGACCATAAGAAAATTACTTATTGTTAACTATGTACCAAAAGAAGCCACTAAGCAAAACGAGGCTATAATAAACCTACAACCAAAATATACATATAAAACCAACCAAAACCTTAATTCAAACCGGAGAGAGGGAAATCATCCAATCTTGAGAGGTGTAAGAATGATGGACATTAGGTGCCTAAGAAAAAATAATACACAGCTCAAAAAAACATTAAAAAAAATCCTCCATACCAAGCAAATTAGCAACGCTAGCATCATAGGGGCCTGGGAATCAACTTTTGTTGTTCAACACTTGTCGCGACAATATACAGGTATGGGATGGAGGGGAAATGGAATCAAGCCTAAGTCAATTGGAGGCTTGCGACTCACTGCATGTTTGAGTCTCGACAATCTAACTTTTAAATTGAACCAGAACAACAAAAGAAGTTTGTTAATGGCTCGATTTGCAAAAATTCTAGATACATGAGTAATTAAGAGCTCGAGGCTCTAAAATTTCGTGTGTTTTTTCCCAATCCACGATTCAGTGAATTCATAATCATTGCCATGAAATTTAAGTTATTTAATGAAAGAATTAATGTATCTACCTCTATGTCGAAATTGTTTTCCATACTGATGCGGGCCACTGCCCTCCTTATTGTCTTACCAAAAGGCATGAGAATGAGGAAGAAGACCTAAAATTATGGACTTCGCCATCAAAGAAGCCTTACAATCACATTGGTAAGGAGTGATAAGAAGATCACAACAATCCAACGTGTCAAATATCATATGATAGTGTCAATTAAAGACTTATATGGTAAATTTAATATAAAACTTACTTATAGTTGTCTCTTACTCTTTGTTTCTTGACACATTTGATAATTTATGGTTGTCTCTGCGCCTTGACCCAATTGATATTATAAGAAGAGGATGTGCATGCATAATAATCCTTATTTATGACTATGTGATGAGGATTTAAATGGAAGACGATCTAAAGACATGTTATTTTTATACATATTTTGGTGGCCAGTGTCGAAGAGAAACGTGGTGAGAAACCACATATGTTTGGAAGGACGGAGGGAGATTACATGATTATGATCATGCCACCCATCAAATTGAAGACAATTCCTGAGCCAAAAATTGCTTTTTAAAATTTTATTAATAACCATTGTGGTACTTTGGTCCAAATGTTTTTTCTAACTCATTGTTTCTCCATATTATGTGCCTAGTGCCACTTCTCTATATCAATGCATAATTCAACATCTGCTTGGTTTGTGGTTCTAGTTGCATGCCATTATTTTTAGTTGCATGCCATTGAGTGTTGTGTATATTTGTCATGATTCTGTGACATGCATGCAATAAATGAAGTCTTGTAGAAGAGGACTCATCAAAGCGACAATTTGAATTTCATTTTGATGAAAAACAAGTGGACATTGGTAGCCAGGTTCACATAGGAAGTAGGCACAATGTTTCGGCCTTGTTTTGTGCCTTGTAGTGGTTCGCTATTATTACAGCCATAGTCATTGACACATTGTCACACCTTAGATCTCAACCCGAAGTGACTTGGGATTCAGAGCCAAATCCTAGTGGCTAGTACCTCGTAGTCGTCAGTCATCACTCGTCACCTTACAAAGCTAAGCAATGAGTGCATGACATGAGTGAGTAAATGATTATAATTAATGATATTTCCAATATTTTGAATGACGAATCGAATTTTATAGCATAAGAATTTCAACATAAAAATTGAAATTTATATGGATGAGTAATTTCAAATGTTGCCCTTCTTTTGAAATGTTGATAAAAATTATGTCCTTCCAATAGGAAGGGTAAAATTCAGATTTTAAATTTTTTTTGAAGGGCAATTTTAACTTTACACTTCTAGGAAAGGCTAGAACCTTTTGGAAGGGCCGGGAAGGGTTCAAATTTGAACGCCGCATGGGAGGAGAGTAAATTTTATAGTTATGGTAGTTAGAAGTTATTTTAAAAGGACATTAAATGAAGCCTTACATGTGAGGTTTGAGTAAATTTTATAGTTAGAGAAGTGGTTGGAGAAATTATTTTAAAAGGTATAATATAGAGGTATTTAACTTTATATGTATTACTTTTGGTACGAAGTAAAAGTTTAATCCAGTTTAGATTTTATGTATAGGCTTAAATGTTATGTGTTTTTAAATATAATATAAATTTGGTAATTTTGAACGATGATTAAGATGGGATATTGAGTATTTAGTGAATATCAGTGATTTAATGAAATTGTTTTTTGATTTGGAGTATGACTTAAAATTATTTATAATAGGCTATAAGATCGTTTTCTTTAAATGTAAGGAAACATGTTAACAACCAAGATTCAAAGGTATTTAGTACTGTGAAAGTCTATCTTCTTATGGATCACTAGTGGGTTCTTTCATTGGCCAAGTTTTGTATATACATAATGATATAATTACATGTTGGGATCTTGAGATTGTATCACTAGAGGCCATGTAGACAACCTTGAGTATTGTAGGTTTTTCCATATATATATATATATATAATGTTTTATAGAGAAGGGGAGGGCTAACTAACCAACCATTATATAATAGTATTATATTAATTTATTTTTAAGGTTACAACGTAGCCATACACAAAATGATGTATGCGCCCCCTTGTTTATGGAACAAGGGACCCCTACATGCATTGATTTCACTACTATGTTTACAAAGGTGTATATACCCTAACCCCCTTTAAATTGAACATGTGACCTTCAAGGAGAAAATGCATGTTCTTAACCATTAGACTCACTCAAACTGTACCTGTATTAATAAAAAACAATACTCACTTGTAACTACTATACTATAATTATTATTAAATTATATATATAAGAGGAAACTCCTCTTTGAGGCTTGTCACACCTTTTATCTTATATGGTTGTGAAATGTGGGTTGCAATATCTCTAGATAATCGTGGAGAAAGATAGAGCAAATCCAAAAGTATGTTATAACTTATAATCTCAAAATTAAATGTGATACACCCTATCATATCCTCCTGATACAAGTGAGTCTCTCCTCCATTGAAAGCGTGACTATGACTAGGTACCTAATATATAGGAACAAGATAAACAAACATAGAAGACAAGAGACTTCCTAAGATTGCTTCAAATTCTAGTCAAAACCACCTGTAACTCAAGCGGGCATAAAGATGTCAATTCTTGGCAAAATCATTGGGCAATCAAGGAAGATGTCACTTTACAAAATAAAATAATGATAGTATTAAAAATATTATTACATTTAAACTTAAGTAGAAATTGTGGTGTAGTAAAAAATTTGAGGATAAGAGAAAATTAAGATACTTTAAGGAGGTGATCAACCATAATCTAAAAGATCGAAAGTATCTCCCAGTTTTGAGTAGTGTAAATAAGAAAATCAATATTTATAAAAGAAGAACAAGCTCTCATGAGTTCTATAATAAAACAAGGCATTGAACACTTCCTAAACCACAAGCTTTATTAAGTGTGCTATTTGAAAGACAAACCTCACGAACCGGAGTCAACCTAAATTTTGGACAAAACATAATCAATGAGAGTATGGTCACCATCGCAATCGTACGAAGCCTTTAAAAACAAGATATACTTTCCACCCCTTTCCTCAACCGCTTAATTAATTAAAACTTATTTTATAAATATCAAATAAAATATTTTGTACCTTGTCTAAATAGAAATGGGAAATGCAGAAAGTTTTTAAAATATATTTATAAAGTCAACTCCAACACTTTACTATATTTCTTTCTGGAATCAAACAAAAAGCCTCATCAAATCATGCACGCAAATACTAAAAATTGGCGAAATTATTTTTATAGTGATATATTTACATTCATTTTATAATGAATGAAATTCACATCGCGCAGGTGGAGTTGAGTTTCATCTACCCGTCTCATGTCATAAATTCAATACACTCAAAATTTCGAAAAAAAAAATTACGGAGGTATTGAGTTGTTTTGGAATTGATTTGCAACAATGTGGTTGGCATCAATAGAAGTAGTAGGTATGTCCTAGAATGTCTTTGTTAAGATAATGGATGGATATCAAGTCAATCTGTCATGGAAAGAATATTGTGAGAAATGTGTGAAATGTCATTCGATTTTAAATTATTTTTTGAATTAGGTAGTATATATAAAATAAGAAAAGTATGAAATTGATTGATTAATTTAATTATGAGAATGTATCTATTTATCTAGTAATGAGATTCAAGGGTGGTATGAGAAAATAAAGTTTACATTATGTGTATATTTTTTAAGAGAACAAAACAATAAATTATCATAACAAGGACTTGCACAGGGCTTGTGGTGCAATGATAGGACTAAAATCATGGATTTAGTTAGCTAAACTAAGTGTAGCCCATTTTGCTTAGTCAACTAAACTAAGTGTAGATCATTTTGCTCCGGATTAAGGACTAGATGCTTTGTGGGCTCAACTCTCAACCATCTGCTTCTTGCTCGCATCTTTTTCTTAGCCAAACTTATTTTACCTCTCACTATATCATCCATTACCTTTCCTCCCATTACTCCCTGGGTTATTCCCATCATCTTGTTTCACACCCAAACCTATGTGAGTTGGTTCTTAGTTGCACTATTACCTATTTTTCATGCCACCATGGAATGTTAATCTTCAAGTAATTTTGCACTTTGACCTTCTCTTATCTATTTAAGTTATATAAGTAATAGTATTATTGTTTTATCTTTATGTGTTTTCTCCACTTTCCCTCCCTGTAGCATTGTCGTACATAACTTTTGAACATCTTGTTATCCATCAAAGACCTTTCTTCTCCTATATCCCACTCTTCAATTCATTTTTTGCATTGTGGGTTCCATGTTTTCTTCCTCCTTTCTAGCTTAGCTTTGTTGATTTTAATTAAAATCTATTCATTTTCCATGGCTACTATTCTTTTTATCTATAAAGAGTCAACTTTCTTAGTGCCTCCAAATCTATTTTGTATAATCTTATTCACCCATGAGTGTCTCATGAGGGGTGTTGTTTTTCACTCTTTGATGATTTGTTATCGTGTGTTGTTGTACTTGCTCGATCTGGTTACATCCATTTCTAGATATACTTGGTTCCCATACTTCACATCCATAAATGAATATTAAGGTTATGAATGTTTGAAATAGGGAGCGTAACATTTGCTAGTCCCAAACTTTTATTCTCTTGCCTTTATTTTGCAGTGGAATATTAATGCTTTGTTGATGTATTTGTAACTTCAGAAGATATTCACTTGTATATTACATTTGTATTTTATTCTATCCCCAATGGAGATGTATTATTCCTCCGATTGGAAGTGTTGTCATTTGTATTTGCAAGTGTCGCAAGTTACATTGTAAGTTTCGTAACTTATAGTTGATGGGTTATTAGACCACCTGTGTGGGGTCGGCCCTATATGAGTCATGTGGATGGGTTATTAGGCTTCCTTAGGAGGTCGGCCCAGTTAGGGTTAAAGGCAGGTTAAGTTGTTGTATAAATAGAGAGAGTGTCTCTCTCATTCTACTCATTCACTCACTCATCCAACTCGCATAGTTGAGAGAGAGGAGTGCGCACAAGTGGAGGAGGAGTAGCTGCTGGAGACATCTATCTTTTGGGGATTGATCTTTGTGATCTTTGTGATCTTTGTATTGGGGCTTATTCTATCTCTGAGGAAGTTGTGGGGTTTTTCACCTTCTTGGTTTTCCTCAATGAAATGCTTTGTGTCCATTGTCTCTTGTGATTGTTATGATGTGCTTGTTATTCTCTTAGTGATCCTAGATAATATTGAATGAAATTATAAAAAAATTAACATGCTTCCCACCCTCGTAGTATTTTCCTCATGCATGCATCCCACCTTTGCTTCTCATTCAAATCTAGTCCCATCTTTGCATCCATCCTCTAAAACTAATTTGTGATTGCTTTGCTTTTTTAGTAAGAAGACCATTATCTCAGTGTTTCCCATGTTTATGTTCAAGCCAACCTCCAATTATAAGGATTCTAATGCCTCTAGGTGATCCTATAGAATTGATAGTGTTCTAAATGTCCATATCACTTCATCTGCATAGAATAAGATCTTTATGATAATCCTTGCTATATTCAACCCTACCCCACCTTTCTTGTTTATCCATTCCTCTAGCTTATCTATGTAAAGACTAAAATGTGGGCGAGAGGAAGTGACCATGTTTCACCTTGATTTCATTGTTGAAGCTCTCTTAAAGACCCTTTGTAAGCATTTACCTACTCATATAACTTCTATGAAGTTTTCTCTCCAACCATTCGGAACCCCATTTACGCCAATCTTTCACATAGTTTCTCCCTTAAGATGGTGCCAAAGGTCTTTTTGAAATCCAAAAAACAACATCATAGTTATTTCATTTGTTGTCCCTGAGTATTTTCCTTATCTACAACAGAGAGGAGTGATTCTCAAAGAGGGCCCTTTGAGCCTCACCTCTCTATCAAAAAGACTAAATGAACTCACCAAATAATAATTCAAAATAGAACACTAGGAACACAGAAATGAGAATAAGACTAACTTCACTTATATTAGAATGAGGCTTCGTAGCCTTTTATAAAAGATTACATGCGGATAAAGTCAAAGAGATCTCATTAAATGATGTTGTTTTACTTAATAATAGATACTTAGCTAATCTATCTACAATAAATGAGAGAGGGGACCTCCCATTAGCCCAATTCATCATGGTTTAAGCTGGAAAGTGTCCCTGCTTTTCTCCTCTTGGTTTAAGTGTGTGAACACTAAAACCATGTCTATACATAAAACTGAGTGCTTAGCTAAATAGAGGAACTGAGGCTACAATGGAGCTGAAAGAGGCCCAATACTACTATTGCAAATGAAAATTTATTATGCCTAAAGCTGCTGAAAAATAATATCTATTGAGATGGAGGTCGTTAAGTGTGAGGAACCTCCAACAATGAAATGATAAAAATGCACAATATATCAGAAATAACAGAACAAAGAAGGGATTTATTGATCGCAGTCCACTTCGAGGGGGAAACCTCCTTTCAGCAAGCTCAATACAAATAAATCGTGGATGCCTTCCTTGGCCTTAACACGTACTTATATATTAAGTCTAAGCTAAAAAACTATTACTCCCCATGAATGTGGGATAATACAATATACTCACGGGGCGACTTACAAAGCATATGCATCCATCAACAATATACTAACAATGTGGGATAATACAATATACTCACGAGACGACTTACAAAGAATATGCGTCCAACAACAATATACTAACAAGTAAAGAGAAGGGTTGACACGAGTTCCTAACATCCCCTCCCCCTTAGAAAAATCATTTTCCTCGAAACTTTAGATGTGGAAATTGTTGTTGAATCTGAAGGAGTGGTTCCCATGTAGCATCCTCTGGTTGCATTCTGTGCCACTGAATTAATACCTTTGTGATGGATTGAGAGCGAATCTTACGAGTGCGACTATTGAGGATGGCCTCCGGCTCCAAAATGATGGATCCTTCATTATCCAGTTATGGTAAAATAGTCTGTGCTCTGATGTTGGTGCCAAGAACATTCTTTAGATAAGAGACATGAAATACTGGATTAATGCGGGAAGAAGGAGGAAGTTCCAATTTATAAGAAACAGACCCAATCTTCTGAAGAACCTTATATGTCCCATAGAACTTTGGAGCGAGCTTATGATTCCCTTTGAGTTTCAAGGATGATTGCTTGTAAGGCTGTAGATGAATAAAAACCATATCACCTGCTTGAAACATGCACTCAGAACAATGCTGATTGGCTTGTTGTTTCATTTGATTTCTTGCCATGTGAATATTTTCCTACAAAATTCGAAGAATTTGATCGCGGGTTCGAAGAACCGTGTCAATTTGCTGAACTGGTGAACTGTTGGGGGTGTATGGAAGAAGCACTAGCAGTTCCTAACCATAGACTTCTTCATATGGAGTCATTTTAGATGTAGTGTGGTAGGAGGTATTGTACCACCATTCAGTGAGAGGGAGCCACTTTTCCCACTGATGTTGTTGTTCAGAGGTGAAACAACGAAGATAAGTTTCCAAACATTTGTTGATAATTTCAGTCTAACCATCTCTTTGTGGGTGATACCATGAACTCATCTTCAGTTTGGTGCCAGTGTTATGAAATAGTTCTGTCCAAAAATGATTGGTGAAAGTTGCATCGCAATCTGAGACAATGGAAGAAGGGATTCCATGAAGACAAAAGATCTGGTCGAGGAAAATCTGTGCGATTGAGGAGGCGGTATAGGGATGTTTCAGGGCACAAAAATGACTATATTTGGATAGGCGATCAACCACAACCAAAATCACTGTCTTCCCTCCAAATTTAGGGAGCCCTTCAATGAAATCCATAGAAATATCTGTCCAAATCTATGTAGGGATGGGAAAGGGTTTGAGCAATCCTGGAAGGAGTGTTGTTTCACCCTTATTGTGATGGAAGGTACCACATTCAACCACTATCTATTGAATTTTCCTTTTCATTCCATTCCAAAATAAGTTATGTCATTCCCTCTCATACGTTTTGAGGAACCCATAATGCCCTACCGATGGAGAAGCATGGAGTTCATAGAAGATAGCCCGTTGAATATATGTGCTATAGGAAAGTACCAGATGACCCTTGTATCTCAGGGAAGCACCATCCCAAGAGTAATGCGCTACAACAGAAGGGTTGTTGTCCAACTATTGGATGATTTGAGATAATGAGGAGTCATTGACATATCCCTGCTGAACAGATTACAACCAATTTGGAACAAGCATAGAAATAGTTGAAAGAGAAACTTGGTCATCAAATGTGCGAGAAAGAGCATCTGCCAAAAGATTGTCCTTACCATTCTTGTAAGTGATCTCATAGTCATAACCCATGAGTTTTCTAACCCATTTATGTTGTGATGGGGAGGAGACCTATTGTTCTAGGAAATATTTTAGACTCTGGTGATCAATCTTGATGCATAAATGATTCCCTAATAGGTATGGCCACCACTTTTGTACTGCATGCAAAATAGCCATCATTTCCTTCTCATATGTAGAGGCGACTAAATTATTACTGGAAAGGGATTTGCTGGTGAACGCAATGGGATGTTTGTCTTGAAGGAGAACAACACCAATTCCATTGTCGCAAGCATCACTCTCAATAATGAAGGGCTTGGAAAAATTGGGCATAGCTAGAACAGGTGTAGTACACATAGCTTGTTTCAGTTTGTCAAATGCACACTCAGTTGCATGTGTTCATGTAAAAACATCCTTTTTCAATAGACTGGTTAATGAAGGTCCAATCTTCTTGTAATCCTTGACAAACTTGTGGTAGTAGCCAGTCAATCCCAAAAAACCATGAAGGCTCTTGAGTGTCTGAGGATGCGACCAATTTTTCATGGCATCTATTTTGGCAGGATCCATGCGAACCCCTTGTGCTGAAATAATATGCCCGAGATACTCTACTTCCTCCTGTCCAAAAACACATTTAGACCACTTGGCATGGATATGATGATCAGAGAAAAGTTGTAGTACAAGATCCAGATGTTGGAGATGCTCAACCCATGTTTTACTATAGATGAGGATATTATCAATGAAGACCAGAATGAATTTCCGCAAGTAGGGCCGGAATATTTTATTCATCAATGCCTGGAATGTGGAAGGAGCATTAATGAGGCCAAAGGGAATGACTAAAAACTCATAGTGGCCATCATGTGTGTGGAATTTTTTTTTAGGGATATCATCCTCATGAACCCGAATTTGATGATACCCAGAATTAAGATCCAACTTGGAGAAAAAATGAGCACCATGAAGCTCATCAAAAAGCTCATAAAAAATAAGAATTGGAAACTTATCCTTGATTGTGAGGTGATTAAGTGCTCATAAGTCAATGCAGAGGCGCCATGACCCATATTTTTTTCGGACAAGAAGAACTGGTGAAGAAAAGGAACTGGTACTAGGGAGAATAATACCTTGCTTCAGTAAGTCCCGAACGACCATCTCAATCTCTGTTTTTTGGTGAAATGGGTTGCAATAGGGCCTGATGTTGGGAGGAATGCTTCCAGGAAGGAGCTGAATATGATGGTCCTCTGGTCTTGAAGGTGGAAATCCCATTGGTTCAGCAAAGACACATGCATATCTATCCAAAATTTGTTGTAGATCCAAAGGAGTAGTGGAGACCACTAATGGGTGCATCTGAATGGAATGGAGCTGAGTGATGACACCATGTGAATTCTTCTTAAGGAGTTTTTCCATGCAATGTGAATTGGTGATGCTGAGAGACCCTGGTTGTAATCCCATCAATGTGTGTTTTTTCCTATTGATTGAAAAATGCATCCAAAGTTCATCAAAATCCCATAAGATGGGGCCAAGTGTGCATAACCATTGAGTTCCCAAAACCACATCATATATGCCTAAGGGAAAGGCAAACATGTCAGAGCGCAGGTCATAATATCCAATAGAGATACGCACATTGTGACACTTCCCTTTGCAAGGTAAGGTGCCCCCATTGGCAATCATGAATTCAAAGTTGGAGCAAAGATGGACAAAGCAATCATCCTGTTTGGAAATCCGAGGGTCAATGAAGTTATGAGTGCTACCAGAATCAATGAGTATTGTAAGAGGGAGCTTCTTGAAGTAACCCTTGACCCGCATTGTTTGTGGGGTGGAGACTCCAACTAAATCATGGAGATATATCTCTGGGTGGTTATCCTGAGAAGGAGGGTCAACAGGAGGCTATTGAATGTTGACCTAATCATCTATTGTATCCGAAGCTTCTTCACCAATTTTAGTTGCAGGCGTAGAATCCACATCCAAGAGATAGATATTTTTCTCAACACATCTATGTCCCTAAGTGAATTTCTCATCACAATTATAACAAAGCCATTTTTCTCCACGTGTCCGCATCTCTGCTTCAGACAAATGCTTGATAGGAGTTGCTCTAGGAGCTGGCATGATGGGAGGTCGTTGGGAAACCATATTTTTGAATGGAACACAAGTGGATTTGGAGCGTTGTTGGGATGTGATATTGTCCTCCGCCAACTTAGCCAACCCTAGGGCTTCCATCATTGTGCTGGGACATAACATTTTAACCTCAAATCAGATTGCATCCTTCGAACCACTGAGAAAACAACTCCTGTATAATTCATCAGGAAATCCTTCTGTGTGATTAGCTAGTTTCTAAAATTCTGTCTGATACTCTCTCATAGTGCCAATTTGGCGAATTTTAGTGAGTGCTCCTGTGAAGTCATCAAAAGCACTAGAAACAAATCGTTGCAAAAGGAGTTAGCAAAAATATGTCCATTTTGGCTTTTCATGAGCCTTGATGTACCAACGGTACCATTGAAGGGCTTCATGTTCCAAATGAAATGATGCAAATGGAACTTTGTTGACATCAAAAGTATTATGCAGACTGAAATATTGTTCTTCCCTGTATATCCATCAAGGCGAATCATCGCCATTGAAGCGAGGAAAATCAAGCTTCGGCCCACGAAAATTGTTGGAAGAAGAGAACCCATTGTTTGCGGAAGACTCTGGTTGTCGTCTATTGTTCATTGTTGAATGCTGAAGATGGAGGCCGAGAAGTTTTTCATCTAGATCTTGGAGTTTGGTTTTGAGGGTTGCAAGTTCTTCCTCCATGTTTTTTTCTCCTACGCGGGTGACAACCATAACCAGGATGTTTTTTTTTTAATGACTAGAAAAACAAAAATAGAAACTTCTTTAGTAAAGGAAAATTTGGATTTGGGAAAAACTTTGATGGGTAATTAGGGTTTGACTAGGTTTTGGACACTTATTAATGGACAGGGAAACAAAAAATGGGGATTTCAGAATCCAAGTGAAAGAATGGGAAATTTTTTCAAAGAGGGACAAAGAAGCAGAATTATGAAATGAACATTGTGGAAAATTTGAAGGCGATTGGGTGAAAATCGAAGAAGTTATGGAAAACCCTAAAAATAGACAGATGTGGGATTTCTGGCTTCGGGAAGTGGAATTTGGGATAGGGTCCTCAAGAAGGAAATATGTAGAATGGAAGTGCAGGGGTTCTAGTGAATTTTCAAGGGAAATGGAGCTAAAGCAAAGAAGATATGGCAAAAAAACAGAAATTTCTCCTTTTTTTTTTTTCAAAATTGTTCTATAATGCCTCTGGACAGAGGTAATTTTCTATTTATCAGATGACAATAGATATGGACCCCAGGTATGTTTGTCTTCCTAAAGTTTCAGGGGATTTAATCGGCTACCAATGTTGTCTAATGACTTGTGTATTGGTTCAGTACCCCTCACTCCATGGCTCATGTAAAACTGATAACCGCTTTGCCACAAACAACAGCTCTTGGTTTACCTCACAGGTGGGAACTAGTCAATCAGGTAGGGATCGTTGCCCTTTTCGTTGGCAGGTTCTCTCAATGGGCCAGCTACTTCAGGGTTCCTGTGGTACTCCTCACAATGAGTTTTAGGGCTATGCCCAAGTACTTCCCATAGTTAAGTGGATAAGGATTATCCCTGGATTCGAACCTGCAATTGAAAGGAACAATACAGATGCAAAGAAAAAGAATTGTTGCAATAATTATAGCACCCGGAAGCCACTGCAAAAAAAAATGGTAGAAATTCCACCCAGTGAGCCCAAGAAAGTGCTCTGATACCAAATGTGAGGAACCTCCAGCAATTAAATGATAAAAATGCACGATATATCATAAATAACAGAACACAGAAGAGATTTATTGATCACAGGCCACTTCGAGGGGGAAACCTCCTTTGATCAAGCTGAATACAAATAACTCGTGGATGCATTCATTAGCCTCAACACATACTTATATACTAAGTCTAAGATAAACAACTATTACTCTCCATGAATGTGGGATAATACAATATACTCACGGGACGACTTACAAAGAATATGCATCCAACAACAATATACTAACAATGTGGGATAATACAATATACTCACGGGATGACTTACAAGGCACATGGGTCCAACAACAATATACTACCAAAGTAAAGAGAAGAGTTGACACGGGTTCCTAACATTGAGACCTGAGCATATCCTATGAAGTGAGATGGAGGCTGTTGAGACCCAAGTACATCCTATGAAGTGATATGGAAGCCATTGAGACCCGAGCACATCTTGTGAAGTGAGATGGAGGCCATTGAGACCCGAGCGCATCCCTTGAAGCGAGATGGAGGCTGTTGAGACCCGAGTGCATCTCGTGAAGCGATATGGAGGCTGTTGAGAATCGAGCGCACCCCGTGAAGCAAGATGGAGTCCGTTGAGACCCGAGAACATACACTGAAGCGAGATGGAGTTCAATGAGACTCAATCACATCCCGTGAAGCGATGGAGACTGTTGAGACCCAAGTGTAGCCTATGAAGAAAGATATAGTTCATTTAGAACCAAGCACATCCCATGAAGTGATATGGAGGCCGTTAAGACCCGAGAATATTTATGAAATAACTCTAACTATTACTTGTTGCTTGATATCTAGGATGGATGAAACTTTGATTTTGTTGTTCTTCAATTTGTGGAACTGAACTGAACTGAACTATGTCTAAGCTGCTGAAGACAAGACT
Source organism: Larix kaempferi (assembly GCA_027924585.1). NCBI lineage: Eukaryota > Viridiplantae > Streptophyta > Pinopsida > Pinales > Pinaceae > Larix > Larix kaempferi. Next base: position 276,735 of record BSBM01001213.1, on the reverse strand, counting down.
AATCTGAGCATGAGGAGAGGACTAGAAATGGAGAATAGTTGTGCATCGATATGGGTAAGTTGTTGAAGTGGAATGTTGTAGGAAACTCTAGGAGAACATGGAAATAAATAGTTGGCAACATAATGAGTGTTAACGGAGTGTACCCTTGTTCTAAGGTGCACATGGATTTCCCTCCAGTGTGGAGCAAAGGAGTTGGGTTGCACTGATTTAGGGTTATGGTAAGAGGGTTGGGTGAGAATATGGTGTTGAGATGTGAACAAAGGATTGTAAGGTGGTTTAAAAACAGGGGGTGAGGAATGGAGTTGATCATCATGATAATGTAGGGCATGTAATGGAAATGAAAAGGAATGGGGGAAAAAGGGGAAAATTTGCGTGAACTAGAGCTGATGTGTGAGTTGGGAAACACTCCAAGCTAGATCAAGAGAAAATAAAAAAACGAGCCAAAATGGGTGCAAAATCGATGGTGATGGAATACGATCTGAGAGAACTTGAAACATGAGATTGAAATATTTGGTGGGAGGGTCGGTGAACATGTTTCATACCAAAACAAGGAGGAGGTGAATTTAGAGATATGTGATGGAGCATCGGAGTAGGAGAAGAAAAGGATGGGAGGCTGTGAGAGATAAAGGCAGGAAATTGCCAGCTATGGTTAAGAAGAGAAAATGAGAGCTATGGGAGTGATAGATGTGAGAGTAGAAATGTTGGGAAGAATATAAATAAACCACAAAAATAAAATAAAAATTATTATAGCAAAGCAGAGATGGGTGGGACAAAAAACAAAACAAGTCTCGGAGCGAACTGCTCTAATACCATTTGATCTACAATAGAGAGGGGTGAGGCTGAAAGAGGGTTCTTTGAGCCTCACCTCTCTATCAAAAAGACTAAATGAACTCAATAAATAATAATTCAGAATATAAAACTCACACAAAAATGAGAATAAGACTAACTTCTCTTGTATTAGAATGAAGCTTCATAGCCTTTATAAAGGATTACATACAGATAAAGTCAAAGAGACCTCATTAAGTGATGCTATTTTATTTAATAATAGATTCTTAGATAATATAACTAAAATAAATGAGAGGTGCGACCTCTCATTATCCCAATTTGTCCTAGTTTAGGCCGAAAAGTGTCCTTGTTTTCCATCTCCCGATTTAAGTGCGTGAACACTAAAACCATGTCTGTAGAGAAAACTAAGTGCACGACTGAATAGAGGAACCAAGGTTGGAATGGAATTGAAGGAGGCCCAATAATGCCACTGCAAATGAAGAATTATTATGCCTAAAGCTACTGAAAAATAATATCTCTTGAGATGGAGGCCATTGAGACCCGAGCAAATCTCGTGAAGTGAGATGGTGTCCATTGAGACCTGAGAACATCCCGTGAAGTGAGATGGAGTCCGTTGAGACCTGAGCACATCCCTTGAAGCGATATGGAGTCGATAAAGACCCGAGAACATCCCGTGAAGTGAGATGGAGTCCGTTGAGACCTGAGCACATCCCTTGAAGCGATATGGAGTCGATAAAGACCCGAGAACATCCCATGAAGTGAGATGGAGGCCGTTGAGACCCAAGCACACCCCGTGAAGCAAGATAGAGGTCGTTGAGACAAAGGATTGTAAGGATGTTTAAAAATGGGAGGTGAAGAATGGAGCTAAGAAACATGCTGTGTTAAGGAATGCAATGGAAAAGAAAATGAATGAGGGAAAAAATGGAAAAGATTCATGAACTGAAGTTGATGCATGAACTGGGTAGCACTCCAATCTAGACCAAGAGAAAAGACAAATTGAGCCAAAACGAGTGAAAAATCAATGGTGAGGGAATACAATCAAAGATAACTTGAAACAAGATCTTGAAATCTTGGGTGAATGGGTTTCAGACCGAAACAAGGAGGAGGCATAGTTAGAGATCTATGGTGGAGCATAGGAGCGGGCGAAGAAAAGGATGAGCGGCCGTGAGAGATAAAGGTAGGAAATTTCTAGCTGGGGTTAAGAAGCGAAAATGATAGCTATGGGAGTGATGGATGAGAGAGAAGAAACGTTGAGCGGAATTTGAATAAACCACAAAAATAAAAATAAAAATGATTATAGAAAAGCGGAGATGGGTGGTATGAAAAAAAATATAGGTCTTGAAGTGAGCTGCTCGAATACCATTTGATCTACAATAGAGAGGGGTGAGGCTGAAAGAGGGCTCTTTGAGCCTCACCTCTCTATCGAAAAGACTAAATGAACTCACTAAATAATAATTTAGAATAGAACACTCACATATAAATGAGACTAAGACTAACCTCACTTGTATTAGAATGAGGCTTCATAGCCTTTATAAAGGATTACATGCGGAGAAAGTCTAAGAGAGCTCATTAAGTGATGCTCTTTTATTTAATAATAGATACTTAGTTAATCTAACTAACTAGTGGGAAAGTATTCCTAGTACAATATATGAGAGGGGGACCTCTCATTACCCCATTACTATTGTGTGTGTAAATTTCCGATGGTAGAGTAATTTGGTTGAAAGCCAACTTTCCCTTTTGATCTTTGTCCTATTCCTATATCCAATTGCTCATATTTTAATTGATAATCCCTCCTATAAAATTAGAAAACATTATCTTGATCATGATGATTCTATTTTCTATAGCTCCTACTTTATGATTCATGTGATACCCACGTGCCCCTTATGATTACCTGATACTTGGTTTTGAGCCGAGCTAACCATATTTTGTGTCTATGAAATCCCAAATTCCACAATCTTAATATTCATGGGTTTCAACTAGTACTATGATGCTATTCCCTTCTCCTAGTGCTCCCAAATTGTGACCTCTCCTCCAAGGGTATCCCTTACAGTTTCATACCATTATTCTTTGTTTTTTTTGGATCATGTGGGTTGCATCTTCCTATTTTAAACTTATACCTCTATACTTTTCAACCTTGGCATTTCCATTCCAATGGAAAACCTACTTTCCTTGATTCCTTCACTTAGGTCTACTCTTTCCTTCTTTCCTTTAGCTATATGGGTGTGAGAACCTCAATGATGAACCATTTTGACTCCTTTCACCTCCTTATTTCTTAGAAAAATGAGAGTTATCCCATTCATTTGAGAGTGTGACCTTCAATGGTATTTCTCTACCTTCTTGGCCCTATTATTTTCCTACCCTTTCTATTGTTTTTATTAATGGGCATACCCACCCCATGATATCTCTAAAGAATATTACCATTTTCCTGGTGTCTTCATCCTTGTTTTTTTTCCTTCACTCCTCTGATTATAATTTGTTTGGCCCTACCTTGTCAATCATGTTCTTCCATGATAGTATACTTCATTTCCTTGGGTGTAACCATCTTTCTTTCCCTTGTCTCCATTGTACGAGCGCCTACTATCTTTTCCCATGTTTTGGTATTCTTGATTTGTTCTTTGAACTCAATTTATGAATTTTTGGTTGTAACCAACAGTGCATTCATTTCCTTTATTGTTATGTTTTCTTGTCTAATCTCTCCCTCCTCTAGATATGGTTCCCTCTCTTCCTGATAATGATCTTCTTTTCAAATTTTATGTATTTTGTAAAGTGCAATTTTTACGTCTTATTCCTTTTGAGATATTTTTGTAGGTTTTGTATGGCATTTTGTTGGCCTTAGCCTTGTATTTTGAGCAATGGATTGTCTAACTTCACCTATCTTAGCATGATTCCTAGATCTTCAATGGTGTTTAGGTTCTTGTGGTTATTCAATTACAATTCATATACTATTGATCCCAAGGCCTCAATTTCTTTTCATAACGCCAAAGTTTCCATCTCTGGTTCTTGTTCCAATAACTTGGTGGTCAGTCTATAAGGGAATTCATGTTCTTCCATTTTTCTTTTTTTATGAGAAATTTTGACATCTTTGTTATTGTCTTCCCTTTCTTTAACAATGAATAAAATATGTGTCTATGAATTCACTTTAGAAAGAATATTGAAATATGCATGCATAGCTTCTAAGAGAAGAAAAAAAGAGAAAACAAACAAACAAAACTTTACTTAAAAATACCTTAAAAGAATAAGGATTGTGCCACCATCATGGTAAATATTCATACAACAAGCACTACCTTGCTTTGACATTGATGCACCAAATTGAAACTCCACATGTTATGGAATGTTTGGAACTACTACTACAACATGCTATGTGTGAACCAAAAATTAAAATAAATATATTTTTCAAATATATTTAACTTTAGTTGTTAATACATTCAATAAAACAACTTTTCATACTCACTCAAATCTCATCAATCTCCAATATTTTCAAAGAAACAACCAGATAGATATTGTGTATGATTTATCACACATAGGTGCAAAATACACCTACCAAGGGATTGTGTAATCCTTAGTAGCATATCAAATGGAAATAAAACTAATATTAAATTAAAACTAAAGGAGATCGATTGTTTAACATGCAAGCAACATTTAGTCTAAAACTAGCCATAAAAGAAAATGCAACATTTAAAAGAATGATATTTTTTATTACACAAAGAATATGATATTACAATCACACATTCGCATTAGTTGTGGAAAGTAGAGGGCCTCCACGACTGATCCAATGGACGGTTCATTGATATCCTTTGTAACCTAATATTTGGCCTAGTGACTAGTGGGAGATCCCACAATGGTAAAAGTAGAAATCATGGTATGACCTCTTTCATTCTGTATGGTGGAATTTTGACAATATAATGGTGCTCTGAGAATATGATATGGAGATATATGAAAACGGTGACCATGAGGGTTGCATTTACAGAAAAAATAATGGTACAAAATGAGATCTAGTTCCAATGTGGATACTCTCCATTTCATTGATGACTTAGTGGAGAGGTTACGGTTTCAAAGACCAAGTCAATAGTTAGTTTTGACCTTGATAGTTGTGTTTGTCCACTTTTCAACCAAGTCTACTTCCACTGGGCAGCGTGCAATAATGGATGACAACCAAAATTTTGTCTATTTTGGATTGGGTTTGTTGGAACCTAATCTATTAGGGTTAGGTGAATATAAAGAGTCATCTTGGAATGTAAATCCAAGAGTCACAATATTGTATTAATATGTATTCTATCTCAATAGAATAATGATATTTCATACCAATTATCTTTGTCTTTGTTTAGCATTTGCTTATCTACCCCATCTGGGCATCCCAACAATGGTACTAGATCATTCTGACCCTATGGCCTATGGAACTGCCATAACAATCCTTGCTGACACATTTTGCACCCTCCCATGCTCCATCTTTATTTGCATTATCTTCTTAAACTGTGATTTCCCTCTGCGTGCTTCATCTATATTTGCAAACCATAATTTCTTCACTTAGCGTGACCTCCCACAACTTGGCGTCTTCAACTCCATGATAGCCATGGTTCTTCCTCAAGTATGCTCCTGCATATTTCGTGCTCTCCAACAGAGGTAACAGTAAAGCGTTTTCTTTATCAAACTAAATCCTCTTAATGCTGAGTTTGTATCATTGTTTACACTAAGGTTGTATATATTTATCTACGTTCTGCTATTGACATCTGCATTCCTTCTCCTTTGTGTGAGGTTGCAATATGGGTGACGTCACCGCATTTCTCTCCAGAATACATGTGACTCCATCTCTGTGTGAGCATATTCAAGACATCCCTGAAATTTCAAGAGAACTCTCTCTCTTTGTGTGTATCGTTTGCACCACATGATGTTGATATGACATCGTTAGAATGATGAATATATGCACATAAGATGCTTGGCATGTTAATTTTGTGAAGTGGGTGATTGGATAACTAAGTGTACCTCTCCCAACCGCTATAGGAACTAGCATAGGTAAAATTTGTCCCTTTGTTACGTTGGCTAGACAACATTATCTTACAATTTGTAAGTTCTTTGATGATTTCTAGTGTGATGCCTCGTCGAATTTGCTTGCTACTGGAAGCAATTCATCATGTCATTCTAAATCTCGCTTTCCATTGCTCATGGTTGATCTACATTTTAATGGAAGCATAATTTTTTTTCAATATGTTTGTGCCCTTACTTCAACTGCATGGTCATCTCTTGGTTATAGATGCAATTCTCTCCCCCCTTCTCTGGAAATTAGTAGACTACGTTTGATACCTAACATTGTTTTTGTGAGAGGTTTAAGAAAAAATAGTGCATGGGGGTCTTTGAGAAAACCCTAAATCTGATAGATACCATCAACAATCTGTTGTTGTTTGTTCATTGCACATCCATTGGTCTTTACCTATCTGTTGGTGTCCCTCTGCTTGTTAGTAAGTTTTTATATCTAGTATCCCTTCCGATGATAAGTTATTGTTTTTATGCTTGTTGGGTTCCCATTAAAATGCCAAGTTGAACTTTTGGAGTTAAGCCATACATACCCATAAAATGCCCATTTGGATCCTGGGCCTCAAATTCCTCATTGCATTCCCCCTAATTATCATTTATGCCCATTTGGATCCCAGGCCTCAAATTCCTCATTGCATTCCCCCTAGTTATCATTTATAGTTTTATCCATAGAATGTATTCTAGACAATGGTTTCATGTGTGCATGTGGGTTTTCTAAAATTATTGGAAATTGCAATTTGATATTTTTCTACTACAATATGGATGATAAAAGGTGCACTGGGTAATCAATTGGAGCAAATTATTTTTTGATGACAAGATCTCTCGTAAAGCTCAAGAGTGTGTTGATTCTTCGCATGGGTTTCAAACTAGTCACTCATTCTAATCTATTTATCTTGATGTAATTTTCATTTGGGCTAATGCAAATTCAAATATGTATTTTTATAGTTAGTTAGACATCTATATTGAAATGACTTATTGATCTTTGGTTGCATCCCTTTTCTGAGGTAATTTAACATGCATCCTTATGAAAAAGCATATTTGTAGGCCATCAATATTTAAATGTGGAAACTTGTGTATATTGTGTTTGAATTAGCAACAAACTAACATACATACGTGCACCATGGCATGCATAAGTCAGGTAATGATGGGTGCTTGTGGTGGAGAAGGAATATCTATAAAATTTAAATTATGTTGCTTTTAACATTTACCGTGCATCTTAATCCATTTGTTATATGTAGAGAGAGAACCCGCTACAACCAAACATGCACTAAGCATGGTAAAGGTGGAATGCATGTACATTGGATATTATGTATGTATCTTTATGTATGAGTTTATTAATTGCATGGTTTCAAAACATTTACATGTGGTTGGGAATTTGATTTGAAAACACAAAAACATGGTTAGGAGTAATGTGCAAGATTATGTACCCAAATTTTTTACTTCTTATCCAAAATCCCTAACCTCATAAAAATGAAAAAAAAATGAAATTTAAAATTTATTTAACCTTGAAACCAAATAACACCACACATCACATAATTTTTCGTTAACTATAATTTAATTTCTTTTAATACATTGATTGACATTTTTAAAAGAATGACATATCTAAATATATTAGTTCTTACTAAGATTAAAACTAAAAATGAAAATTCATCACAATGATCTTCATATTCCAAACACCATTTGTATGTTATTTATTTATAAAATTATAAGAATCATATTTAACTACTTGTTTTTTAAATAGAGTGAGTCCTACTAGTTATAAAAGATCTTATATTTATGAAACTCATAATCAAAATACAACCTATAAAGAATAAGTCCCATACGTGTTCCTCCTTTGTAATAAAAAACTTTATATATTTCTCCAAATACGTTATGTGATGAAAGGGAATGCTATTTGGGTTTCACTATTTCTACCTAATTTTTAAAGAAGTGATTATAAATAATCATTACAATATATTGATGTTTATTAAGAACTACTTAAAGGTTTCAATATGTATGTTCCTTATGTAATGTATTTTTGAAATACCAACTAGAAGTACCGTTGTGAAATTGGGAGTTTAATATTTATTTATTTATTTTTATTTATTTTTTATATGGTGGAAATCTATGAAGTTTTATTCACAATTGTAAAACATGATATTTAATTTACTCCATAGTGATATGTTAAGTTAATGGAAAATTAGGTACTATTATTGTATTTTCTAATTAGTTCAAGTTTATTCAATATTGTTTGTTTGTACCTGTGAGTGTGATTGGGTTTAAGTGCAATGACTTAAATATGAAATAGATATCTTTATTACTGAATTCTTAATCATATAATAATCTTGAATAATGGAATATTGTAAGTCGACTTCACTTCAATGAATATATATTCATATTAAGAAGATACCAAATTAATGCATCATGATATGAAAAACATTTCAAAAGAACAATTTTTTTTTAGTTTTTTTTAATATTTTAGTAAACAATAAATTGATATTTATGGATTCATTTTAACTAATAGTTCTTCGTAGTCTATATAGGAATCTTATGTTGACAAATGGAGAAGTAAGTACGGAGTAAATTGGCAGATGGATACCAGAGTTTTTAGGGTTTGGTTAGCCGACTTGCTGAGGGTTCAACGAGCCGAACTGTGAGGTTTTTCAGTTAGCTTATGGTGTTTTTGTTAAAATTCAATATGCTAAGACAGAAAATAGCAGCATTACATTCCATTTTACAATAATAGCATATACAGGATCACTGAAGAAACAACAAGCATAGCATAAACACAAGAGACAGAGATTTATCCTGGGAAACCCTCATGGGGTAGAAAACCCAGCAAAGCTTCCTCAATATAGATGACCAGCAATATACAAAGATGCAAACCCTGAGCATAAGCTCCTTCTCCTCCATAGCAGACCTCTCCTCCACAAATGCGCCTTTCTCAAGTGAGTGAGTGTGTATAATGAGGAACACACCTCCTCTATTTATACACTACTCTGATATGTATTTTACACAAGTACACGTAGGCTCGTATTTAACCAATAGGTTAAATACCCCACTACAACTAACTGGGCCGACCCCTCTAGGGTGGTCTAATAACCCTTTGACCCACATAACACATACAGGGCCGACACCTACTAGGGAAGTCTAATAACCCGAGTTACCACATTCCGACGGAGGAATAAACATCTCCGGATATACAATAAGATCTTCACGGAGGAATGAAACATCTCCGGAATAATAAAGTACAAATATAATATTCTTTGAAGTTACAATATCTCAACACTCCCCCTTAACGAGAAGGATATTATAACAACATCTGCACGAGCAAGGAGTCATCAACATCATACATGATACATCTATAAATCATTGGAAGCTTTCTTCAATTTGTCTTCATCAGTAACTCAAACAGTTACTGGTACATCAATGTCAACATCAATATCAGCATTACAATCATCAGCATCGTAATCACACGATCAGCAGCATCATCATCACACTATCAACAGCAGCACGATCAGCATCGTCATCATACGATCATCAGCATCGTCATCATACGATCATCAGCATCGTCATCACACGATCATCAGCATCGTCATCATACGATCATCAGTATCGTCATCAGCATCGTCATCACACTATCATCAGCATCATCACCGCACGATCATCAGCATCGTCATCATACGATCATCAGCATCGTCATCATACGATCATCAGCATCGTCATCACACGATCATCGGCATCGTCATCACACGATCATCAGCATCGTCATCATACGATCATCAGCATCGTCATCACACGATCATCGGCATCGTCAAGGAATGATGTAAACCAGTCATGTACCTTTTGAACCGAAGTCCAGGGACGATCCAGTCCTATCTTTATCGAAGACATACGTCTACGGCTCTTCTTTCGGACTTAAGTCCAGGAATGATCCAATCCCTTCATTATCGGAGACATACGTCTACGGCTCTTCTTTCGGACGGAAGTCCAGGAATGATCCCAATCCCTTCATTATCGGAGACATACGTCTACGGCTCTTCTTTCGGACCGAAGTCCAGGAATGATCCCAATCCCTTCATTATCGGAGACATACGTCTACGGCTCTTCTTTCGGACCGAAGTCCAGGAATGATCCCAATCCCTTCATTATCGGAGACATACGTCTACGGCTCTTCTTTCGGACCGAAGTCCAGGAATGATCCCAATCCCTTCATTATCGGAGACATACGTCTACGGCTCTTCTTTCGGACCGAAGTCCAGGAATGATCCCAATCCCTTCATTATCGGAGACATACGTCTACGGCTCTTCTTTCGGACCGAAGTCCAGGAATGATCCCAATCCCTTCATTATCGGAGACATACGTCTACGGCTCTTCTTTCGGACCGAAGTCCAGGAATGATCCCAATCCCTTCATTATCGGAGACATACGTCTACGGCTCTTCTTTCGGACCGAAGTCCAGGAATGATCCCAATCCCTTCATTATCGAAGACCTCACGTCTACAGCTCTCTTTAGGACTGAAATTCCAGGGATGATCCCAATCCCCTCAACTGTCCACTAAGGACTTCATTCTCGGAGACCTTACGTCTACGGCTCTCTTTAGGACTGAAAGTCCAGGGATGATCCCAATCCCCTCAACTGTCCACTAAGGACTTCATTCTCGGAGACCTTACGTCTACGGCTCTCTTTAGGACTGAAAGTCCAGGGATGATCCCAATCCCCTCAACTGTCCACTAAGGACTTCATTCTCGGAGACCTTACGTCTACGGCTCTCTTTAGGACTGAAAGTCCAGGGATGATCCAATCCCCTCAACTGTCCGCTAAGGACTTCATTCTCAGAGACCTCATGTCTACGGCTCTCTTTAGGACTGAAAGTCCAGGGATGATCCAATCCCCTCAACTGTCCGCTAAGGACTTCATTCTCGGAGACCTCACGTCTACGGCTCTCTTTAGGACTGAAAGTCCAGGGATGATCCAATCCCCTCAACTGTCCACTAAGGACTTCATTCTCGGAGACCTCACGTCTACGGCTCTCTTTAGGACTGAAAGTCCAGGGATGATCCAATCCCCTCAAGTCCACCAAGGACTTCATTCTCGGAGACCTCACGTCTACGGCTCTCTTTAGGACTGAAAGTCCAGGGATGATCCAATCCCTTTCTGAATTCTCATCTATACAAGAGCAGTTATCACATTAGCATGTATTCTCACCAATACATCAAAACATGTATACATCACACCAAAACATGTATACATCACAACTAGCATGTATTCTTACTAATACATCTAACATCAAAACATGTATACATCACAACTAGCATGTATTCTTACTAATATACCAAAACATGTATACATCACACCAAAACATGTATACATCACAACTAGCATGTATTCTTACTAATACATCTAACATCAAAACATGTATACATCACAACTAGCATGTATTCTTACTAATACATCAAACATCAAAACATGTATACATCACAGCTAGCATGTATTCTTACTAATACATCAAAACATGTATACATCACACCAAAACATGTATACATCTAGCATGTATTCTCACCAATACATCTATCATCAAAAGCATGTATAAGTAAAGCTAAGTATTCGAAGTATAAGAGTCCTAAATCTAAATATTTCTAAGTAACTGAGTGTAGAGAACAGGTTACCTCATCAACGACCTTGTTGTTTGATGAGACAATCTCATCAGTAGTGACTAAACTACTCCCCCTTTCGAGGAGGGTCCTTTTGAACTACACCAAGCTTGTCTCGGAAGTATTCAAACTTCACTCGAGACAGAGGTTTGGTTGGTAACTTCTTCACTTGACGTAGAGGCTTGGTTAGTACAATGGTAACCTGTTACAAATTCAAACTTTTAGAGTTCCTTTCTGTGTCATATCTTGTTAGTTCCCTATGTTCTTTGACTTATCATGGAACACTAGATTCTATGTCATCTTGATACAACTCTAATTATCACATAGGATCTCAGTTGGTTCTATCTCTAAGTCAAACAATCCTAAAGCCAAACTTCTTCACAACTAGCAGAGCAAGCAGCCATATATTCCGCTTGTGCTGAGAGCCACACTAGACTGCTTCCAGCTAAACCACGAGATCATGGCTAAACCCAGACAATAACATCCTCTCGATGTGTTCTTCTTGTCTGATACACTTCCTGCCCAAACAGAATCTGAATAGCCATCTGAAGTCATGATCTTCGAGATAGCATAGATCAAATTCTATCGTGTCCTTTATGTGCCTCATCACATACTTTGCAACTATCAGGTAAACACATCTAGTTTCCACTAGATACTAACTCAAGGTGTTCATAACAAAGCATATATCTAACCTAGTATATGTTAGATATATCAAAGACCCAATAATTTGACTGTACAGAGTTATATCCACTAACTCCGATGAGTTATCCCCTGACAGCTTCAAGTTTGAATCCATAAGAGTGGCCATTCCAACACCTCAAGTCATATTTCTCATCATACTTTCCCTGGTTGAGAAATATTCCTTCTGAGCCTTGCTATACTTCCGGACCTAGGAAGTAAAGCATCAATTTGAGATCTTTCATTTTTCATTTCTGCATTGAATGAATTTCTGCATATCTATCTGTGCCATCTCTCGTTAGATGGGTCTACTGATATGAGCCTCAATATCATTCGAACTCTGTGGTGAGTTCCTTCTTGCATCCATGTCATATGTGTATCATATTCAACCTTGTAGAAAAGGTTGAGATCCACATCACCCATGGTGATCATTAATCTTATCAAATTATTATCGATCCTAGGTACCTATACAGAACCTGATTCATACTTCTTCTTTAATTACACCATACTTGGAGCAAACATCTTGTCGTGATTCTCTTCCCCTTTCTAAGAGAATCTTCTAGCCATGAGCCTTCTATATTTTGTTTGATTTTTAAATCTTCTTGTTTGAACATCCACCACTTGTACGGTGTCCATCATTCTTCATGACCTTTCCTACAAATCAAAATTAAGTACATGATTAGTAATACTTCATAATCATCAAAAGATAACCCATTATGCATACAGATGTCATTTACATAGTGATGCAACTATTTTGACCAATACTTTGGCACAACACTTTCCCATATCCTGTATGCATACAGTGGCTATCTAGATGCCTTCCATCTCTACCAGAACATACTATCGAGAGTGTGCACAACTCTCAGCGTGTCAGCAAGGAGGTTTCATTCTAGACAAGCAACAATGGAATGTTTGTCCAAACATATGCACATTAGTTGTATACTGTTCAATGCTCTATGAATGTTTACACTCAGCATTATATATTCTAGGAATACAAATATGCATGCAGGCAATATCATTACTATTTCAAATAGCAACTCAAATACTTATCTTTTATGTTTGTGTGGCTGCCTCCCGCTTGATCTTCTGTATGTCTTTTGAACTTATATTCATTCTGTACCACTGTGCATGCTCAAGAGTCATCCTCATGATCTCATACACAAACATACACTCATTAGTATATTCTAAATGCTATCAAAACATTATAGTACTAAATAATCTTGAAAACGTATAGTCATGATTATAGTTAATTAGTATTCAAGATTTCAGGGAAGTCTTCTTTTACTCATGCATATCATTGATAAAAGATATAATATGCATAATCCCTTGATTACTAACTTTATGAATAAGCATAACCAATCATTCCAAGTATACTTATATAAGGGATCCTAACACAAGGTAAGATTCATGGGAAACATACCTGGATTAGTATACCTACTTGGTTATGTACAACATACCTAAACAACCTCTTCAATGATTTAGAGATCATGAGCTAGAACCTGCATGTCTCATAGGTTAAGCATAATATAACAAAGTCATACATACCTCGTAAGTAGAACAAAGATTATGGATGCGTCTTTGTCTTCATGTTTTCATGGTCATGGAGCCTGATTTGTCTTTTGTGATGTACCTATATCTTGTTAGCAGACAACCTCAACCTCACACAACACCATAATGCATTAGTACAATCATAAGTGTCAACACCCTAACCAATGAATATCTTCTATCATGCATTCATAATTTTGTTAAGGTGATACAACAAATCTAAAATCAAGATTGTACTAACTGTAATAACATGAAGACAAACATACCATAAACTTAATCATGAACAAATCTCAAAACATACCTCAATGAGTCATACCTATCGAGATCGCTTGTAATCTCCTTATGTAAAGCCTTAGCCTCATCTCCCTCTGAAACATGAACTCCTTCACTTATGTAGGTGACCAATCCATCTTCTTCTAGGATTAACCCTATCCACTTGATTTGCAAGAACTGGACCTGGAGCTGGATATGGGTTTGTCAGAGAAACCCCAAAAATTCAAACTTTGAATTTCAAACTTCCGAAAGGATAGAGATATGCGCCTTGATGAGCTGATCAAACTGATATATTCAGAATTTGAAAACTGCAAAGTTTTACTCCTCAATTTTGCCTTTGAAACTTTCGGATTCACTGGACGTGACCCTGAACTGGGGTTTGATGAAGCCCACTCTTTTTCCCCATCAAAAAGTTTGATCCAAAGCTCTAAGCTTCTATTTTTCTGAGGAGCTTCCAACCATGGTCACAGATTTCAAAAATTCCCATTTTTACAGAAGCCCTAATTTTCCGCTTTTCTGATCAAAGTCCCGAACTAGGGTCTAATCAAGCCCGGCCTTCTGCCCAACCAAAAATTCTGATCTTGGTCTCTAAATTTCTATTTTGATGAGTAGCATCCAGCCGTGGTCTCCGATTACAAAAATTCCAACTTTCTCCAAAGCCCTAAATTCCGGAAGTCATGAATGAAGGTACCAAAAAATAATTCTGTTTTGACAGAAATATGTACCTGATTGTTTCTGGTGTAAATCTGAAATTTTTGATCCACAGGGTCTGAAAAAGTTTTCTGAGATAGCCTGACCTGTTATCTTTCCATCCTGATAGGTCTGACCTCAATTGGATTCTCTGAGAGAGAGTTATGCCAAATGTCGCAACGTGACCTGTTTTGGGAAAATACAGGAGAGCGAACTTGTACGGCGTGCCACGTGTCACTGTTTGACCTTCGGCCTATGAAAAAGTTTTCTGAAATATCTTGGCCTGTTGTCTTTCCATCCTGACAGGTCTGACCTAAATTGGATTTTCTGAGAGAGATTTATGCCAAGTGTCGCAACGTGACCTGTTTATGGGATAATACAGGAGAGCGCACTTGTACGGAGTGCCACGTGTCACTGGTTCAACTTCGGCCTCTGAAAAAGTTTTCTGAGATAGTGCAGACTATGTACTACCTGTCACTTTTTACGAAATTTCATTTGGAGCTTCCTATCCCAAGATATGACCTTTTTCCCAAGGTCACCTGATTTTGACTCAGATCTGGAAGAGGCAGAAACCCTATATTGTACAGATCATAAATCACAAAGTACAACGAATTAGAGGTTGTCCTTTGGACACAAGGTACCTGAAGATTTTAGCTTCGTCCTGTAACAATTTCAGATCCGAAAACTTCTCCAAAACGGATTTATAGCGGAAGTGCTACGATGACTGGTTTTTGCTATGTAAAACCCTAACCTTCAAATTGTCGTAAGTAAAGCAAGTGTCTTTAGTGCCATACCTTGTCTTCCTTCAGGTCAGCTCTGATACCATGTTAAAATTCAATATGCTAAGACATAAAATAGCAGCATTACATTCCATTTTACAATAATAGCATATACAGGATCACTGAAGAAACAACAAGCATAGCATAAACACAAGAGACAGAGATTTATCCTGGGAAACCCTCATGGGGTAGAAAACCCAGCAAAGCTTCCTCAATATAGATGACCAGCAATATAAAAAGATGCAAACCCTGAGCATAAGCTCCTTCTCCTCCATAGCAGACCTCTCCTCCACAAATGCGCCTTTCTCAAGTGAGTGAGTGTGTATAATGAGGAACACACCTCCTCTATTTATACACTACTCTGATATGTATTTTACACAAGTACACGTAGGCTCGTATTTAACCAATAGGTTAAATACCCCACTACAACTAACTGGGCCGACCCCTCTAGGGTGGTCTAATAACCCTTTGACCCACATAACACATACAGGGCCGACCCCTACTAAAGAAGTCTAATAACCCGAGTTACCACATTCCGACGGAGGAATAAACATCTCCGGATATACAATAAGATCTTCACGGAGGAATGAAACATCTCCGGAATAATAAAGTACAAATATAATATTCTTTGAAGTTACAATATCTCAACAGTTTTTAAGGTTCTATAGGTTTCTTTAGGTTTTTATACGTCTGGTTAAGAGCTGAAATCTACGGTTCTTGTGTACTGTTTTGGTTTGATATTCATTATGGCGACAAAAAAAAACATGTTTATCGGGGATCCTCATATGTGAAGATCACCTCGTCTGTAAAATTTCCACAAAACCCTATTTCCAAGCTGTGGAACAAGGGCTGTGATTCTAATGGGGCAGATATAACTATTATTCCTGACAGGGTAAGAGATGATTATGTTAAGGGCGTACTGGGTGAGACATCCCAACATGACATAGAAGGGGTGCTGAGAGGGGCTAGGAATTCTGTGATCCCAGAGTTATCGGATGACCTTGTCAACTGCTTAACTAAGAAATGCAATAAAAGAAAAGATATACCACTAAATCTGGCCCTTGGGGTGGATGTGAAAATGGACGATGTCATTTTGCTATCGGATTTAGTGATGGTTGGGCATTTTGCTGGAAAGAGGATATATGTTGGTAACTTCAGTCTATGGGCTGGTGAGACCTGGTCTTCACACCTAGGCTACTCCCCTGATATTTTTTCCCTCACTAAAGGATGGTTTGTCATTATCTTGCAGTCTTCAGAGGACATTAGCTATCTGCTCAGTGTTGTATGGTTGTGGGGAAACTCTACCCTCATCATGAAAAGATGGAGACCAGCTTTTGATGTTGGCAAGGAAAAGTCTCCCTGTCATCCTATATGGGTAAAATTGTCGGGCTTACCCCGAGAGTTATGGACAAAGGAAATTTTTGACCTAATAGGGTATGCCATTGGTACCTTCCTTAAAGTTGACTTATCTTTCAAATTGTCGGGCAAGATGTCAGTGGATAAAATCCTGGTGGATATTGATCTACGTGACAACCTCTGGGTAGAAATGAACATCTCGAAGGATTCCTGCCACCACAAACAGGTATTGGATTACATTGGTGTCCCATTTTGATGTAACAGGCGTCATTGCTATGGACATGTGCTTAAGGACTGCAAGCTTCCTTTTATCAGACATTTTTGGTAGTTGGTGAACACCCCCGAGGATAAGTGGACTAGCAAATTGGTTATGGAGACTAAGTCTATTGAGATTGGGACGGTTTCAGTAAACATTCCTCTCACCTCTGACCTTATTAGGGTTCCACAGTCAGATGTTTACTTGAAGCCTAATAATGGTCTGAAGGAAAGATTAGTGGAAAATCTACATTTAGACTTTGACTTCCCTGTTATTCCTGACCCTATGGAATACTGCAACGACCATAGTAAAGTTTCTTCTCCTATTTTGGGTAAGTCAAAATCATTGGAATCCTCTGTTTTAATGGTGGATGGTATGAAAAATGATCTTTTGTTTTCTACGTCGTCCTCCCCTATGGATTCTATTGTGCCCACTACCATAGATGATGAGTTGGCTCTCAAAGAGCTTAGTGCTGAGCATATGGAATTAGGGTTTGGCTTTGGGGATTCTATCTATTTATTCCCTCCCATAAATAGGGATCTCTTCCTTGTTCGGCCTAGGGAACCCCCCATTGAAACCAGGTCCCCGTTTGCAAAAGGTCCCCTTTTACATTCTCTCTTGGGTCTGGGTGTGGATTCTACATATGTGGTTAACATTGAAGGATTTACTATTCTTAAACCTATCAGATACATGACTCCATCTAGTTTTCTTGTTCTTGAAAACCATTCTCCATATCCAGATAGGTTGATGGCTCTCGATATACCTGTAGAGATGGAACTCTCATCTCCTTTGACTAGCCCACCATCTCATATTATAGTGCCTAATGTCCATGACCCTTTGTTTATTGGTAACAAAATTAAATACATGGTGGATCCTTTAATTGGGGACTCGATACTTCCCCTCGCAGAGGGTTACTTCAATCGGACTCTGCTGGCCTGTTAGGCATGAACAGTGCAGTGGTTGGGTCTGATGTCGGACCAAATGAGGGTTCCAATCTAGTGGAATTGAAGACTGTGTATCCTAGATATGATCTCAGATCCTTTTCTACACAAAAGACTGTTTTGGGACTGGGATTTGATCCTATTTCCCCCCGTTGGCTTAGGGGTCGTGATTCAGTCATGAACAAGGTTCGTTGTCAATCTGCTTGGGATGTTAAGGATGTGAGACAATGGACTATTAAAGGTGCGCTTAGAGATTCAAACCATAAATATGTGGGGACTTAATGCTCATCCTCTCCTTAAATTGTATGGGGTTAGGGAATATATCTAAGAAACTGGCCCTCAATCATTTGGTTCACCTTCACAAACCTGTTATTTTGATGCTCCAAGAAACTTTGTCGAATGGGGATTTCATTCTGCATGAGCTTAGATCTTTGCTTCCTGGGTGGGAGTTTTTCTGTATAGATGCTATTGGATGGTCTGGGGGAATTATCACTGGATGGATTTCAAAGACTATTCTCTGCATTAATTCTTGGTCTGTTAACTCAGGTCTTATGACGGTACTATTCTCCCACGATTTGGGTCATGATTTCACTCTCTTGAATATATATGGTCCAAACACTCACCGCATGGAATATTGGAATAGACTTTTTGGTCATGGTTTCTACACATTTGATAAATTCGTTATGGGGGGGATCTAAACTTCTCTCTTGGTGTATCTGAGACTTGTGGTTCGAATGCCTTGAAGGATCCTCTGTCAGATATTTTTGTCAACAGACTTGTTGATGAGGTGCTTCTTGATATTCCTCCTATTACTCTTAATCCCACCTGGCGAAATCTGCGTGTTGGTAATGACAGTGTTGCTAAGCACCTCGATAGATTCCTTATAAATGAAGGAACTCTTCGACTTGCACCTTGGATTATGCAATGGATTGGGGAAGGGGGTGAATCAGATCACCACCCTATTTTCTTGGAGTTTAGCTTTGGGGAGGTAAAACCACCCTCCCCCTTTAAGTTCAATGATAATTGGCTTCATCACGAGTCCTACAAGCAATTGATTAGGGGTCAATGGATGCCTTTCCATCCCTCCAGTACATCCTCTGCTGCTGTTCAATTATCTCATAATCATTAAAAGGTAAAGGAAGCATCTATCATTTGGGCTTCCAATCATAGTAAGTCCATGGAAGCAGAGCTACTCATGATTGAAGACCAACTGGCTATTTTTTTCGATACCCACCCTCATGGCTATTTTGATAATGAACAAAAGTCTTTCTTCCTTGATCTGTCGGGGAAAAGAAAATTGATTCTGGCTGAAATGGAGGTTACTATTCGTCTTAAAAGTAGGACAATTTGGCTCAAAAATGGTGACGACAATTCAAAATATTTCCATAATTACTACAAGAAATGCTAAATTCTAATACTATCTGGAATCTGGCTGGGGAGGATGGTCTTCCTGCTACCGGTTTTGATGATATGGCTTGTATCAGTACCAATCATTTCAGGAAACTTTTCAACGAGGATTCATGGGCTCATATTGGATCCATGATGGATCTGATTTCTCTTTTCCCATCTTTTGTCAGTAATAAGAAAAATGAAACCCTGGAACTTGGTGTCTCCATAGAAGATCTCAAGGTGGCAATTCACTCTATGAAAGTTGAAAAAAGTCCTAGAACTGATGGGCTTCCCATTGAATTTTTTTGGGTTTCATGGACCCTTTTGAAGCAGATTGCTTATGGTGATTGAAGAATCACATGTTTGGGGCAACATTCTTGGGATGTTTAACAAAAATTTGATTGATCTTATACCGAATAAGGATAAAGCCTACTTCCTAGAATATTTTAGGCCTATTTCACTATCTAATTCAATGTATAAAATTATTGTAAGAGTAATTGCTAATAGGATTAAGGGCATACTTTCTTCTATGATTACTAGTGAATAGTTTGCTTTTCTTGCAAAGAGGTAGATTCACGACCCTATTGCAATTTCTTAGGAGATTCTCCATCCTGCTAAGATAAATAAGATTCATGCTCTTGTCATCAAATTTGACCTCTCTAAGTCATACGACCATGTCAACTGTCTAATTCTTGACAGTGTTGAGTATTCGTTATTAAAATTGGAAATCTTGTCTAAGAAGCTCACATGTTTATGATCCTTAAGAGGTGAATAAACTATGTCTTGAGTACCTAAACCCTTATTAAAATCTAAAGACACTTGTGCATTTTTGATGATCAGACACAAATAACTGGTTCTTCCCAGGGAGCCACCATTTTTTGTAGCCACAACGGTCCCATCTTACCCAAATAAGATGGGATCCCCTATTTTTAGTTTTTTGTTTGCTTAGTTTATTTTTTTCAAAAGTACTTTATTATTATTTTGTTTACTTAACCCTATTTAAGGTTTTTATTAAAGATACTTAGAAAGAAAAATATGAAACAAATTGAGTTTTGAATAACACTAGTTCTGACTTTGCTAATTCACTTAATTAAGTAAAAGAATAAATTGAGAAATCTAGAAGTCTAGATGATTATGTGCTCGTGTCAACCATCTCGGTGTTCCCATCTCGACATTTTCATTTGTTCAATTTCGGTAGTCTGAAGTCGGTAATTTATTTTATAAAAGTTACAATAACGATCCCGACTTCGATGCTTGCAGAAGTCTGAAGTCAACATGAAATTTGGTTAAGTTTATTGAGGTTTGTCGACTTACCGACTCTGATATTTCCATTTTAACATCGACATTCGATAGTCGGGGTAGTTATTTGTTGTGATCGAATTTTAGTCCTGACTCTTGACTCCTGACTTTTCCCATTTATAACAAATTGCGGAAGTGGGAATTCAAGGCGTTATGAATTATTATATTACTTTTGCTCCTAAATCCCGACTCCCAACTTTTTCAAAATTTTGGGGTCTCATGTTGGCACTCCTATTTTCACATCCAAAATTCATATTTCACACGCACGAAAATGCCTCGAAACGTGGGTCACGTTAATGTAATCAATGAACGCTTAAGATCTAACCGTCAATTTCAGGGCAGTTCAGCTATAATTAATGTGTGATTGATTTGGTCCTAATGTGACATTTACTTAATCAATTTTTGAATTTCTTTTTCCATTATGACATAATGAATTCAAATTCTAGCATTCCAGCATCCTTTGTTTCTGCAACAAGATGTTATCACTCTTAGTGAATTTGTTCCAGTATTTTGCATGTATTATATGATTTTATCAAGTTTTCTCAGAATTTTGATATTTTGAGTATCTTATTTGAGTTTTTACCGCATTCCAGGACCGTTTCTCCCATCATGGCTAAAAGAAACAGGTCTAAAGCCGTTGTAGAGAAATTGAAGCTAAAAAATCACAATTTTGGCTTCTATTCGGAAATAGATGCATGGGTCTCTGATACACTTTGTCTGGATTGGGCCAGAATCTACAACATCTTTGATAGTGATGATTTTTCAGAATTCAAAGATGAAGCCCCTATCTACCAAAATATTATCAGTTCTCAGTTTCGTGCCATTGTTGCGTGCCTAGCTGTCTTGACCTATATGAACTTGGTCAAGTAGATGATCGGCTATGTTGATACTCCAACCAACACATTTAGAGACTCCAACCAAATTGTTTATGCCTTGTTTAAGTTGGATAAATTTGCAAGAATCTATGCATTGAAGACCCCAAAACAACTCTTCAAACAAGAATTCATAAAGGTATTTGAGAACACATATGAGCCACATGTTCTTCTGAAAACCTGGATGACTGACCCTGATACTTTCATACTCAGGTCGAACATGAAATATATGATTTCTCTACTTAGAGTGCCATACAAATTAATTGTAGCCATACTTTGCAGGTTTATGGTGCAGATGCCTTCTAGAATTCAAGTTGGAATGGACCCCCTTAGCACATCACATAGCCACCATAGGTAAAATATTCAATTGGGCCCAAATTTTCTTTCTCACCTTTAAAGATGCAATTGCTCAAGCATAGAAGACTCCAGCCATTAGGAATCCTAAGTTTTACTTGTTTGCCTATTTGACGGATATTGTATTTGCTTCCTTCTCTTTTCCTACCATGAAATAGAACTGAACCAGAGAAAAGACTCCAATCCACATTTATTGTTCAATTTTTTGGGAAGATAGCTACAAACCCTACATTTATGACATATGTGACAAGCTCATTAGTGTTGTTTATTTTTCCATCTTCAAAAAGAATGCTCCTAGGGTTTTAGAAAACTCCATTTCTCTTATTTCTACTATGGGTGATTGGTACGTTGGAGAGTATTTTACTTACCTAAGAATTTCATGTAGTAAATCAGTGCATTTGTTTCCAAGGATTGTCCCTGACAGGATAGTTCTTTTTGAGGTATCTTTCCAGACTGTTGATGATGGACTTGATGGTCAATGTCATTCTTCTAAGAGAAGAGCATGGCCTAAATTCCCTCTATATATTGGGAATTTAATAATTCAGAATGCAACTCATGGTATTATTTTAGCCAAAGAATTCGATTAGTTGAAATAGGCTTTTGCGGAGAAAATGATGCATGAGCCCAAGGGGTTTATAGCAAATCAGTTCGTTCAAGCACATTTGAAAAATTATTATGTACATGAGAAATGACTAGATGATTCCTTATACTAGGGTGCACAAATTTTTGAAGAATTTTTTAGCAAAGTGACAAATGCAGACCAAAGGATCCTCATACATGAACCCTAGAAGAAACATAGGCTTAGGGTTATGGAGGAGAGAGACATAATTTTTCAACAACAGAAAGAAGATGCCAGGGAAGCAATGGAGGATTCCAATAAAGTTATAGTTGTCATTTTAGCATCAGTATTCCACTCCCATTAAGAATCTTAATACCCTCATTCAACAGACCCAAATCCCTCATGGTAAGTTTTTCTCTCATACTCAGTCTATTTACAACATTGCTCCTATTCCTAAGATAAAACCAAATATATTTATGAAGGTTGAAAAAAAACTAAGTTAGTTGTCAATCCTCCACTCCAAACATCCATTAATGATGTTATCGATTTAAAAAAAGAGCAACCTGTGGAAGTTATCAATCCAACCCAGTAGTCCAGGAACCTCATCAAACATTTGCTTCTCAAAATATCCAAACTATTAATGGTGATGCTTCTCGTCTATCCCCATATAGTGGTCTATCATAAATCCCTATTGTTGATAACCCTATTCACAAGTCTACCTCAAATTCACCACACAATTTTCCTCTTACTCCCAACCCTTCAGACTTAGCTATGCAACCTCCCAAGTCACACACTCAGACTATTCTAGACACATTGGTTGACATTATTGTCTCACAACAACCCATAACCTCTCAATCAGATACCCCATTAGATGAAGTTGATACCCCTACCATTCGTTTACATCCTAGAACTACTATTTCTACTACCCATCCCACTAAACTCCCTTATGAAAATCTATCTATAACTGTTTCTCCCCAAGTCATCCTACCACCACCTTAAGATTTATCTCAATTAGAAACTACCATTTATAGTCAACCATTCTTATTTCCAATACCACGAAACTTTTGGCTACCACAGTTGAAGACTCATCAGATTTTGATGAGGATGCAGTAGTGGTGCTTGGAGACTATTGTTTCAGCAAGAGATAGAAAGCAGTGCTGATAAAAGGTTCTAAAAGAAATAGGGAAGGGGAAGTACAAGTTGGGCCAGTTCCTTACCAAGTCCTATGGAAGTATGCCACTGATGACCCACAAAGATGGGACATATAAGTTTCTACAACAATGGGAGCCTTTATTGGGTCTAATTTTGATTCTATGTCCACTCTAAATAAGGAATTAGAAGAAGAAAAATATAAGAATATGGAATTGCAGGTAGAGAAGGATTCTTTCCATTAGAGTCTAATCAAGCAAATGGAATACTTCAAATCCCAACACAATTCAGTGGTGCAAAATTTGCAAGATCAGATTCAATAGTTGTCTCAACAAAATGCAATTGCAGAAGCTAAGATGATTGATCAATCCTCTAATCTTGATGATCTTAAGATGAAAATGAAACAACTCAAAGATCGGAATCCCTTTTTTGACTTTTTCAAATTGATTTTAAAATAATTTAAGGATGAAGCCTTTTCCTACAACAATAATTTGAGGTAGATTTAGACACTATATTTTCAAGGCCTCAATGAAGTATATGCTGAATTCAATTCTATTGAGCGTTTGTCAGATATCCTTGTAGACCATGTTGATAAAAGGAAGAAGGATCATTCATCTTATGAGCAGCTTTGTGAGTGGCAAACCCACTTGAATACTACTCCATATACTCTTTCTCGCTTGGACTTAGTAAAACTAATGAGAACCTGCACATCGATCAAGTCTTGGAAACCTGTCTACGACGAGGTAGATCGCATGATTCAAAAGTGCCATAATATTTGCGCTAGACAGTGGATGTTAATGGATGATCGCATGGTGAGGAATGTCGGTCTTTGCTGAGTTGGCGGAATCGGCGCCAACAAAGTTAAGAATTGTTGAGGCGGATGAGCAAAGGGACCAATCTGCAGACATGATCCAGAATTCCACTCAGACGAACATCTCTTCATTTAGATTATTTATTTCAGCCTTGGGTCAATTGGAATCTATGTTGCAAGGATTTATCAACACATGGTCAAAGATCCGCAATAAAGAAATCATATCGTATATGTTTAAAGTGCAGCTACAGCTGGAACATGCCGACTATCCTAATGTGACTAAGACGTGGAAGGTTTATGCTGAATGGAAGGATTATCTTACTAATCAGGATCAGGGTTGTTAGTATTTCTTAATTATATTTAGTGGATTAGGCCTTATTTTGTGGATCTATCTTTATCCACTTTATTGTATTTATTTTTGATCCCTCAGAGAGAGAGAGGGGGGGACACAGTCGACCCACTGGTGGAATTTCTTTGTACCAGTCTTTGCAGAAATTTCTGTCTTTTGAAACCAGTTATGTAATGATTTACAGACTTGTGAATGGAAGGTGGAATGTTTCCTGCATATGGTTCTTGGCATAATGTGAGATGAATTTTTCTTATTCTCTTTGTGTTTCCTTTTAATTCAATCATTTTTAATATGTTTCAGCTGTTAATAAGTGCATACATTAATTAGCCATTATGAATTTCTTTATTATGGAGAACTACTGTGACATGGTGAAGTGAATTTGTTCATGTATCTCTATTATGACAGGGTCCTTTACAAATTATTAGTGTTTTGAAATACTAATCTTTTTCATTTGATTATTTATTAATTTTATTAATGATTATTCTGAGCATTTTATTTTGTATCTTAAAACATGTTTAGTTGAATAATGTATGTATTTAACTATTACCAACAAGAATTATTTTGATGAAAATACAGATTTATTTTTTATTTTTCTTCATTGCATCCTATTTAATTAATACAATTAAGTGACAGAATTTTAACCCATCTCAACTAGGTTTTCCTACTTGAATTTGTTAACCAAAGTTATCCCAATTTTTATTAGATATTTAGGGTCCTTTATTGTAGTACTCATTTTGATCATAAGTTTCCTTCACATGAAGAAAAACCCCAAGGCCAACAAAGGATTATATCCATTTGAAGCAATCATCCCAAATGACTGGGAAATAGGGAAACTCTTGCGAGTGTTTTCTGAAGTTCCTGGATCAAATTTTTTTCCTTGCATTGACGATTGGATCAAAACCCCAGCATCAACATGAAATAATATAGATATTATTAATATTAAAAGGAAACAATACAACAATATGGATATTTGATTTCTGATTGCAATGTATTCTTCACTAAAAAAAGACACAAGCCTTAGAATTCTTTTTCTTTCTTTGAATTCTCTTAGCACATGGACACTTGATATCACTTATCTCTATATTATTCTCTTAGCCATTGATATTCCATATATAGGAAAAGAAGGTTACAATTCCATATATATTTCTCCCTGCATATGATATACCAATAGGTGGCTACACATCGAGTATACTAATAGGAAGCTCCATTCCAAACTCAAGTTTCCCTTATGGTTAGAATGTTCCTCCTAATTATACTCCCATACTTAAATATTGACTATTTCCTAGGTGGTAGTAACACACATGGAAACGAAAATATGCAAGGTGGAGATAATATCCAAGGAAAAAAAAAGTATTCTTTGGGGTATTCATTCAAAGGGGGTGGTCTAGTCTTAGGGGGAACCTATGCCTAAGATAGTGTTCCACCTAGAGGTTGGAAAGGAATTTCCTTGAACAACCCCAGTTCCTATACTTATCCATGTTTGTGTTCACCATTTTTAGCAACATTAAACCTCATGTTTAAGAAATGACCCTATTCACCATCAACCCACATGGTCCATCATGCCAACTAAGTTGCCATCATACATTCCCAATTTTGATGGTCAATTTGGAGAAGATATATCAAGGTTATGACCTTCCACTTTTGGCACTCATCTAACTCATTGGTGGATGATGGCATTCAATTGCAGATATTCAATAGTGCAACTAAGTGGCACATTGAATTATCTTACACATATTTTGTCGACTTATCATCCTTTGCAATGGTCTATTTGATGCATTTTTAGTTACCTATTCATTACAAAATAGGGACCAAACTATTATTTCATGCCATCAATCCACTTCCATTCATATTTATAATCATATTCATGAGTGGTGACACTGAAAACGACTTATTATAGCCAAGATCCATAATCAATTCTTAGCATATTGGTGTGTGAAATCTTTATTGCTATGCATTGTGAAGGATGTAGCGATGTCAGGGGAACTTATAGAACATAAAGTTATCTCATGAACACAAAAAATAGATTTGATTTATTCTAAATTTGGCATGCTATATGACCTAATTCCTCATGCACCTTGATCTTCATCCAATATCTCAAAACCTATGTTACAACCACATGTTGATGGAATGATTGATTCTATTAGTCATGCTATTGTTGATAAAATGATAGGCCAAATCAGACAAGAGTGTATTCACTAGAATATGCCTACGATTGTTCAATCTACTTACAATGTTGCTCCCCTAATTCAAACATCTGATGTTCATTGTATTCAATCCCCTACCTAGAAGGAGAATCAACAACTCAGAGGTAAAATAAAGAATAAAAATAACAATTCTAACATTAGTGATGGAGCAACATAGAAACCCAATGTTTCTATTGATGGTAAAATGGAATAGTGAAATCTCAAATTTCCATGTAAACTTTGTACCAGGGACCATCCCTCCCATGAATGTTTGAAAATGGATGAAAGTCATCCATATTTGGGTCAATAGGGGAATCCTTAGCAACCCATGGTCCTCAATAATACTTTTCCTACCCAATATCAACAAATTATTTCTACTACTTGTT
Organism: Larix kaempferi; assembly: GCA_027924585.1. Classification (NCBI taxonomy): domain Eukaryota; kingdom Viridiplantae; phylum Streptophyta; class Pinopsida; order Pinales; family Pinaceae; genus Larix; species Larix kaempferi. The sequence goes on along the minus strand of BSBM01001213.1, from coordinate 249,417 downwards.
GAGCCCAGAATTGGCCCTTTTTAATCATCTTTAATCATCTTTCCTGCCCTTGTCCTACAACACTTATCATGGAAATCAGACCTATTGTCCTTACCTTATTCCCCAAATTACCAAGGTATGACTGATCATTGTTTTATTTTATTAATGCTTATGATTGTGATAATTAAAGCTGTGTATCTCTCAATTGTGCTAACATGTTATGATTTATGAAGGTAGTTGAGATAAATGGACTGCAGGAAGATGGGGTTGAACAAGTCATGAAGGAAGGGATGTTCATTGCTTGAAAAGGGGTTCTTGGGGTTTGAATCATCAATTAAGGCACAGTTGTGACAGGGCAGCTGTAACAGAATGCGCTATCTTAAGTATGTGTTGCTCGAGTTTAGCTGTGAGATGGAAGGACCGCCACTCTTGGGTCAATTGATAACTTTCTCATATCTTGATGTTTCTGTTCTGCCACGTATTGTAACAGCTAGTTATTTAGGGCACCTGAAGATCAGAGATCTTCATGGTTTCCCGATTATAGGATTGAATGTTATTATTTGTACGTATAAATATGGGGAGTTGCCTCGACCCAGGGGTTGAACAACAGATAATCATTTTCATTATATTAGCAGCCAAGAAAAACTGTGTACTCATTCTTCTGTTAATATAAGGGGTTGCTTCTGAGCTAAAATAATTTGTGTTGTTCAGCCAGCGTCTCTGTGTGAAGGCTGGGCCCGTCTTCCACAGAGATTGCTGAGTTAAAATAGGATTTTGAATCCATTGTTGTGTGATGCTTTGTTCTTTCCTTTTGTACGCAGCAGCAATTTTTATTGTGTGGATTTTCAGTATAGTTAAAGATTATATTTCTATGAGATTGGTGAATGGTGTAGAATAACAGTCGACTGAGTAAGGTTTGCTTTATGCGATTCACTTGCAGTTATACACAGCCGTGTTCATCTTACAGTTAAGTTGTGATCCCATGAGTCCTGGCAATTTATCTTTCCTGTTATGATTGTTGATTTCCATTCTGTAATTCAATTTCTTAGAACAGATGGACTCAATTCTTTGCAGTTGGATTCCTAGATGAATGTTCAATTTATGCCTTATGATTTTTCAGAGTGATTAGATCAGATAGGTGATTGTTCTAGAATATGGATGAGATTTCTTTCCTGCAATTGTTGATTAGATCTGATACCATTTCTTATTGATGCATGATAGAGAGGAATTGAAGTATAGCAGTTAGAAGGTAATTGGGATTGCATAGATTTTTGGGATGAACATGGATGATGGAAGATAAAAGTATTCACTTCTAACGGTTTTGTGTTTAAGCATAGATTGTGCACTTATCCTTTGAAATAAAATACTTTCTCGGGTTGACAATAAATATCATATGCTCTGTGTGTATTGGTAACAATTTATCTGCATATAGGGTGCTTGACATTTTGGCGCCGTTGCCGGGGAAGGATAAAAATTAAACACTAGTCATTAGTTGCATCTGATAATTGTTTTCAGTCAGTCTCTTCTTTGCTGAAATGATCTGCTTCGCATGAGTACGAGGAGGGTAAAACGCGATCACCTCCCAACTCCCAAAACCCCACAAAATACTAACAGTACAGGTGGTTCGGGTCGTGGTCGAGGGCCACCATTGGGAAGAAGGACATTCATCGATGACCTTGTTGACAGAACTGATTCAGCTACCAGGACTCGTCAACGGGAAACTCCAATCAGAAGAAGCCCTGCTGATCCTGGAGCGCCAGCGTCAGGATCCACAGTGGAAAATACAGGAGCAGCCGTGATTCCCTCATATACCCCTGCTAAAGAAGGTACAACTGATTCAGTTGTTCCAACTAAAGAATATTCAGCTGTTCCAACTAAAGAATACACAGCTGTTACAACTGAAGAATACGCAGCTGCTACAACTGAAGAATACACAACTGTTACAACTAAAGAATACGCAGCTGCTACAACTGAAGAATACGCAGCTGTTACAACTGAAGAATACGCAGCTATTACAACTGAAGGGTACACAGCTGCTACAACTGAAGAATACGCAGCTGTTATAGCTGAGGAAAAGAACGCAGGAACGAACGAAGAAGAGGATATAGAAGAAAAGATGAATAACAGACATGAAAACGAAGAGGAAGAAGCAGTGATAGAATACCATCATGAAAATGACTCCCTGCCAGAAGGAACTACGACTACATTACAATTTCCAATACAACAGCTAGAAGGGACAGCTCCTATGAAGAACATCTCACCATCGGTGTTGCCTCGCTTCCATGGTAGGGCAGCAGAAGATCCAGACGAATTCCTTTTTGAATTTGATATCCTCTGTCGCAGCTATGATTATGTTACAGATGCCCAAAAGCTGAAAGTTTTTCCTGCCACCCTGAAGGACAATGCATTACGATGGTTCATGAGCCTTGGGGGAGGAACTGTTGCTAATTGGAATAAGATGAAGCAAGTGTTCCTTGAAAAATATCAAGAATATTGCAACACCAGGGACAAAAGAGAGGAATTATTCAAGATGGTGCAGAAGGAGGATGAAAGTCTGGAGGATTTTGTAGAAAGGCTGCTGTACAATGTGCAAAGAGCCGGGCAGACGAACATGGGGCTGGACGTGCTCAAGATAATCTTGCTTCGAGGGATCAGGGATGATTGTTTAGACATGTTAAATCTGTTAGAAAAGGGAGATATCTCCAAAGAACCTTTTGAGACAATTGTGGAATTATGTAAGAGATACTCCAGGGGATCTTCCAGGAATAATAAGCGGGATAAGCGAGATAAGCTGGAATGTGATGTCTTCGACATAACTCAGAAGTCATCCAATGGAGGAGCTACACGTGCAGAGATAGGCAATCTCCTTGAAAAATTTAAAACAGAAATGATGAGCTCCATCTCTTCGGAGATTGATGTCCTGAAGGCAAAACAAAGACAGGCAGTGGAAAATCTCACTCTAGGTGTGTTCTGTCCCCGATGTAGAAAGAATCATCCACTGAAAGAATGCCCTCTTGACAAAGTAGAAGTATGTCAGCTGTGTGAGATGAACCATTACATGAAAGAATGTCCCACACTTCCCCAAGTGAAGGCTGTCCCGCAGGAATCAACTCCAGAAGTGGAATCATCCTATTTCATTGCGCAGAAGAAACCTTGGCAGCCTTGAAATCAAGGTATGCCTCTGGACTCGTTTCCATTTTTGAATAATATGAGCAATTGGAATAATAATATGCAAAATGTGAATACACAATTCCCTTCAAATTATGCTCAGTGGAATCCTTCCCAACCTGCAATGCAAAACTTTAATTCATGGGGTCCTTGGGCACAGCCACCACATCAACCTACGTCATGGTCTCCTGGGTGGAGGAACTTCCCTCTTGGGAATCAGTTCCTCCAACCACCTCCACCTCAACAGTCACCATATTCTCCTCCATACCCTCAATTTCCTCAATATCCTCAATACCCACCTCAGCAGTCGCAGCTGCAACTGCAGAATAATCCTGTTCCTAATATACCAATACGGCCTCAGCTGCCTGCCCAACCTAATCCTAACCCGAATAATAAAACAGTCCATCAATTGGAAACTGTCAATATTCCGGCCTACTCTCTCTCCCCTGTACCTTGTAATGATATTCGTTTACGATCTGGGAAGATAATAGAACCTGTAATTACAGAAGATATTCCACCTTCTGTGCATGAAAAAGGAGAGAGTTCACAGCATTCATCCGATCCGGTTCCTATCACTGAAGGTGCTGAGCATCCCTTAGATGGGACGGCTGAAATATTAAATGAGAAATCAGATAATACACAGCCTACCCAGCTGGTAAGGCAACCACCATACCCTGAGAGACTAATGCTACCAAAATAGGGGGGAAACCTCAGTTCAACCTCCTAGGAGAGTTGAAGAATCTTTATGTTAAAATTCCCCTTCTGCAAGCCGTTCAAGATGTTCCTATTTATGCTAAAACAGTTCGGGACCTATGCACTAAGAAACCAGGGAGGAAACCTAGAGATCCTCCCACTGTTCACGTCATAGGGAATTTATCTGCTTTAATAACAGGAAAAACCCCCGTGACCAAGTATGACGACCCTGGCAATCCTACTGTCACTGTACATATAGGACATATGCAGATACCCAACGTGCTAATCGACTTAGGAGCAGCGATCAATGTCATAAAAATTGAGACTGTAAAGAAGCTGGGACTCACTAATTTTAGGCCGACCCCTACCATTTTAGAATTGGCAGACAGATCCACCATTAGACCCGAAGGGGTTCTGGACGACCTTGTCATCTCAGTAGATTCATGGGAATACCCTGCTGACTTTTTGATATTGCAACCAAAATCACAGCTGGGAGGACATCCATTGATCCTGGGGAGGCCTTGGTTGGCCACAGCTGATGCTTGCATCAGCTGTCGATATGGGTCCATGACTATATCTAATGGTACAGAGATTAAAAACCTCACCCTGTTGTTGGCCCGGTTTTGCAACCAGGCTTAGTGCTATGGGCACCTGCTAACTAGTAGCAGCAGTTTCAATAGAAATAAATAACAATAAACTAAATCTAAACTAAACTAATCATGGATCTATGCAAGAATATAAGCAAATAGTGTAAACATTTAAAAAACAAGAGCAAGAAAATATTTAAAGAATGAATTTGTATTGAAAAATGGGGAGCAAGCAAGTGCTTGCGATAATACCTTCAATGGTGAAGGTTGATGTTGAGCAACTCCCAAGATGAGTAGCTCCAAGCTCCAAGAGGTCTCCTTCTCCAAGGTTGCTTACAATGGCCAAAATGCTCAAGGGAGATTTCGGCAGCATGAGGATGAGATAATGGATGGATGTGAAATGAGGAGCCCCTACCACCTTTTTATAGGTTTTGGTGGTGGGGAATACCATTTGTGGTTTTGTGGAAACCAAATGGTATTGACCAACATGGTTTAGGTACTTTTCCCTCCTTTTTCCTTTTTTGAATAAAATTAATATTTTTATTCCCTTTTTAATATTTTTTGGGAATTTGGACCCTTTTTGAGGGTTTTTTATGCTTTTCAGGAAAAATAATCTTTTTTAATGGAAAAAGGGGTGTACTAAGGTCTTTTGGTGACCTTTTGTTGGTTTCAGAGGCTCAGATGGTGGAAAAGTGGACAAATGGGTCATGTGAATAAGGGAATGAGCTAGTGAGCACTTTTTAGGTGTTAACAGATTGCCCCCTGATGTGTGAGGGCAGGATCTCATCGTATGGCCGATAGACATCATAGTTCTTTTGTCTTTTTTAGGGGTTTGGGAAGGAGAAGAGACCGATTGGAGACTGGAGCCACGGCCCTTGGAAGCTGCAAGAAACAAAAAATATTACATAGCGTCAATATGAATGAGGAATAATCACTGATAATGGACAAGGCGGGCATTCCCATGCTCGTATCAAGACATATACATAACAATTAGTCCCAAGAAGGGGGATCTAATACATAAAGAATCTACTAGTACATCATAATGGTCCAGGGGGGACATTATTTTGAGATGTACTCCTGATCATAACGGATCTCAATAACTGATACACTGGAATAACTGAGGAACTGCTGAAACTGAAGGTGTTCAACATCTGTAGGGACTCAAAGACGATGAGTCATCTCTGAGAAATAATATAACTGTATGCTCAATGGAGTATGAAACTGGGGTACATCTGAATACTGTCGCCATGCCAACCCGGATATCTATAGAAAAAGTGTAACTGGTTTTATCCATAGGAAGACTCTCGAATGTGGAGGAGTCAGGAGGTATCCGGGGTCTTCGACTAATAAGTGAAACGGACGAATACCCTGTGCGAGTCTCAACGATGCGATCAAGGTGTTTAAGTCGAGCATGTGAGAAACAATCATTTGGAGAGGCACTGAAGATTCCTCTCGAAATGATTCGTAGGCACTCATCATAAATGGTGATGAGTCCAAGACACAGGGACCTCTAGGTCTATCCTCTGGAATCAATGTGGTTGTCATCGACAGAGGGAGACCAGCAACTAACAAGGCAATGATGTTTCCTTGATAGGAACACTAGGTGTAAGACTGAAGTGTTGTAGTACTGATGGTAGGACTGACATACTTGTGGGAATGGGAAATAACTGGGTCAAAAAATGGGTAGACTCAAACTTCCTTTATTCAGAGCATGATGACATGGTTGACCTGGCAGCGTAGGGAACTGACTTGTAGGTGTGGGGATCATTGCTTTGACTGAATGGTATATATTGACTCTAGGGGGGCGGACGAGCTGATAGGTGTCGTCGAGGAATTATAAAGGTGACATACTGCAGAATAATCTGAACAAAGGTGACCAAAATGGGGAAGCTGCCTAATGAGTATATGTGATCTGTCGTGGCGCCAAGAGGCACCATTGATTCCTTCTTCGTAGTTTTAATGAGCTCCAAGAAGGGATAAAAGTGTGCTCTGAAATGGTACGGTCCTGTGGATTTTGTGAGCCCAGGACGGCTCATGCTCATGGTTGCTTTCATGTTTAGAGAGTCTGAAAACGGTAAGTGGACTCTATTGGTGTTTCTTTTCCGTAAGTTTAGTCTCCAAGGCCCGAAAAAGCATAAAATGATGCCGATGGAGAACTCTTCTAGCCGATGTGACTAGAGTATACCTTTTTCGTAATTAGTCTATAAGGTCCGGAAAAGGGGTAAACTTATACCAGGTAGACGCCCTTTCATATACGTTTAGCGAGCATGAAAGGAAGCAAGATTGCTCAGCGATCTTTTCATTGTTTTAGGAGTCAGAAAAGAGCTTAACAGAAACTCCCTAAGTGCCTTTTTCGTAAAAGGGATTGCTCGGCCCGAAAAAGGGATAAAATTATACCGAACAAAGAGGGATTGATGGGAGCGAGAAAAAGGTCTCAAGCGTCATCATGAGTGCGGAAAAATGAATCAGGTGACATAAAGATTGTCAAACAGGGGCAACGACCAATGTGGTACGCAAACCGAGGTGATGAGAGGGCATTTTGAAAAAATGGCCGAAAAGTATGGGTGTGAGAGCGAGAAATGATCTCAAGCATCATCACAAGCGCGGGACACTGAATCCAACGATATAAAGATGGTCAACCACGGAGAACGGCGGATGTGGCACGCAAACCGCGGCGATGAGGGGGCATGGAAAAAATGCCCGAAAAATATGGGGGTGAGAGCGAGAAATGATCTCAAGCATCATCACGAGCACGGAAAACTGAATTCGACGATATAAAGATTGTAAAAAATGGAGAACGGTGGATGTGGCACGCAAACCGAGGCAACGAGGGGGCATGGTAAAAAATGCCCGAAAAATCTGGGCGTGAGAGCGAGAAATGATCTCAAGCATCATCACGAGCGCGGAAAACTGAATCCAGTGATATAAGGCATGTCAGAAACGGAGAACGGCCAATGTGGCACGCAAACCGAGGCCACGAGAGAGGCCAAAAAATGGTCAAAAAATGGACCCCGTGAAAACGGGAAAAGGAAGGAACTTGCATGAAGTTCTCGCTGTGCTGATTCCAACGGTACCAACGGTTTGAGAAATGGACTTCGTATGATACCGCAATGGGTGTTGAAAAATTGGTGGAATTTCTATAAATAGGGCGTGGGGCCCAAATGACTTGTCATTGTTACGTGCGAGTTTGATAGAGCTGTCAGAGATATTTCTCGATTTCCGGGAGATTTCACCGTTGGTTTTCGATTCAGCGAGTTGCAGGTAACTCTATTTGCCTTAGCCTTGTCAATTATGTCTTTTTTGTTTGGCGGCGGGCCCCCGAAGGCCGCGAAATTCTATGTTGACTCTCCAATGTGGAATATCGCGGGTTTCGGGGCTGTTCCCGTGATGAACCGCGCGGGTTTTAGGCTGAAAGTCGCGATGTTCATTGCGACTGCGAGGCTGGAAACCGTGATGTTCATCGCGGGTTCATGGGGGATAGTCGCGATGTTCATCGCGACTGTCCGGCCAAAACCCGCGATGTTCATCACGGGTTTTTGCATGGATCCCGCGATGGTCATCGCGGCTTTTGGTGGAAAAGCCGCGATGGGCATCGCGGCTTTTTGTGTAAAAGCCGCGATGGGATTTTTTCAAAAGAATTTTATGCTGGGGCTAAAAATTTCTTCTGTTTTCTGGCAGGATGTTGAGGAGACCACAGTCCTCATGGCGGGGAGCGAGAGATCGATGATGATCTTATGGCGAGGATTGAGACTAATGCAGGGGTGAGGCAGACTCTAGCTATGAGCGGACTTTTGAAGTTCGCTCAGATCCCACCTATTTGTTCAGTGAGACGGCTCCTGAACAAGCTTGTGAGTTGGTGGGTGCCGGCAGAGGGTGCATTCATCATTGGTGGTGAGAGGTTAGAGATCACTCTCACGGATGTCTATTTTTTGACTGGGTTGCCTCGCTTGGGTGAGGTGGGTGATATCTTGCCGAGGTTGCCTCCAGGTGTAGATATGGAGGACCTGTTAAAGACTTTCTGTGTTGATGATGCTGTTTTGCATAACAACTCTATTAGTCTGCGATCCCTACGTGAGTGGGATATGCGAGCTGTTGGGGCCTGCGTTCTGCGGATATTGGGTGCTGCTGCGCCACATCGTATGTCTGGGGGACAGACGATGATGGTGGATTCTGTTCTTCAGGGTACTTATTATGCCTGGGGGCAGATGTTTCTGGCTGGTGTCCGGAGAGATCTGGACAAGGCCATTAGAGAGGGAGGCGAGTTTTGTTATGCCTCATTTTTATGTTGTTTTTTCTTCGAGCGGGTGTCGACCTTGCGGCCACGGGTACCCATTCGTGCTGGTCTTCCGAGTGAGCCTCGTATGATGAGATGGGGGCAGATGATGCCTCGTGGCGGCGGTGGTGTCTGCGGCTACTTCACGGAGGATTTTTATCAGCAGTGGGAGCAGATGCCTCTGGTGATTGAGGACTACCCCTACGCCGGCATGGATTACCGAGGTGACCCAGAGATGACTCGTGCCCCAGGACAGGCCTGGAGTTTAGACGGTATGTTTTGTTTTTTATTTGATATTATATCATATGTTGTTTGATTTATCATTGATGATTATTGTTGTATAGTACGTGATGTCTTACTTGCTTTGTGCAGATGTGGGTCCAGTGCCACCGGACGACTACGTGCCTCGTCAGGGGCGGGCGATGGTGGTCACCCATCCACCCGCAGCGGTACCACCTCCACATGGTGGAAGATTTGCGGCTCATGGGCGAGGGGTTGGCCCTCAAGATGACTCCATAGAGGGTGTTAGACAGACCTTTGCCAGGATCCTAGCTGGACTCCCCGAGGATGGTTGGAGAGACCTGGATCGGGATATTTTGCAGGGTTGTTTTGGTGCGCCGCCTGAGTGGCAGTCGCTCCTATTGAGGACAGCGGTGTTCGTGGTGGAGCACAGGGATGGTAGACGAGATGATCCGGCAGGGCCAGCTCAGGGGAGGATACGTCTGCGGGACGATCCAGCGGGGTCGACAGAGAGGAGAGTTCGGGCTCGCCATGACCCGGCGGGGCCAGCGGAGGAGGAGCCGGAAGAGGAGCCGGAGGAGGAGCTGGAGGATCCTAGGGATCCAGATGAGTAGATGATATTGTATCTGCCCCCAAATGCTGATGAGCATATGGGGAAGCATTTTTGTATGACAGATGTATTTTTTTTTGTATATCGGGTGCTGAGGGCACCTATGACATGTTGACTATTTGGCTTATATATATATGTGGATATATTGTCGTGTATGCACGTGGATGCGCCTTTGTATTTTGTATATGCCCGTGGAGGCACATGTTATGTACTTGGATGTAGTATGTTGTTTATTTATGTATGCCCGTGGAGGCAGATGTTATGCACGTGGATGCATTATTTGGTTATTTGTTTTATGCCCGTGGAGGCACATGTTATGCACGTGGATGCAATATTGTTTTTTGTATATGCCCGTGGAGGCACATGTTATGCACGTGGATGCATTTTGTTTATAGATATGCCCGTGGAGGAAAATGTTATGCACGTGGATGCATTTTGTTTATGGATATGACATGATGTGATTGGTGTGCCAGTCGAGGACATTGTTGGCCATATTATCTGCTACACTATTGAGGTGTCTTAGGACATGTGTGAATGAAATGGATTCAAACTGTCTAACCATTTGTTTAGTGCAGAGGAATTTTCTGAAAAGACAGGGATCGCGTACCTGGTAATCATTGTTGAGCTGGGAAACTAGGAGCTGTAAGTCCAAGAAAACGTTGAGGTGACGGATGCTCATTTGGAGAGCAGCGGCCAGGAGACTGATCACGGCATCGTATTCAGCTTGATTATTGGTAGCGGCACCTAAACATACTCCGTCAATGTGAATTAACTCATGTGAAGGGGAGTATATTACCCAAGATGTGGAGGTGAGATTGGGAGACCAACGGCTTGCACCATCAGCGAAACCGACATGGCAGAGTGGAAGAGGCTCCATCTGTGGTCATGCAGAGAAAAACAAATATTTAGGTTTTTTGAATTTTTTGTGAGTAAAGAAAGTATGCCTATACTAAAATGGACGATGGTGTCCATCATATTTTCTATGGGTAAAATCGTTTAAGGTACAACCCGTTGCGTGGGTTGCGTAGGGGATTGCCTTCTGAATCGGTCAGAATGTATGCCCCCTGCCCGAGGCAGGTGTGTATGATGTAGGGGCCTTGCCACATAGACACGAACTTTCCCTTTCCGGTTTTATCATGAGCTTTATCGTAAGCGAGGACAAGGTCTCCCTCAGAAAAGTTTCTTGGGTGGACGTGTTTGTCGTAACTTAGTTTCGATCGTTGTTTAGCTGCTTCCATGTTTTGAATGGCTGTGCGCCGATCTTCATCGGCCTGCTCTAGGAGTAGTAAACGTTGCTCGATCGGGGAAGTGTCCGGTAGGAGTTCAACGGCGATATGTAAGGCTGGGATCTGGCACTCAATAGGGAGGATGGATTCGACACCGTGAACTAAATGGAAAGGGGTAAAACCGGTGGCTGTTTTGGTTGAGGTGCGGTAGGCCCATAGTGCCGGGAAAAGCATGTGGTGCCAATTGGATTTGTGCTTGTCTACAGTACGTTGGAGAATGGTCTTCAAAATTTTATTGATCGCTTTGACTTGGCCGTTTCTTTGGGGATAGTAAGCGGAAGAGAAATGGTGTTCAAATTTCAACATGGTTGATAATTCCTTCCAGACGGCATCTTCGAAGTGAGAGCCGTGGTCAGAGACTAGTTGCTTTGGCACTCCGAAATGAGCGATAACATGGTTGAAGAAAAACCGTGCTGCAGTGTCGGCTTTGCAATTATAGGTCGACATGGATTCTTCCCACTTCGTGAAATAATCTACAGCCACAACAATGTGTTTGTGACCGCCGGATGACGTGGGGTTGCAGTCGAGGAAGTCGATGGCCCATTTGCAGAATGGTCCAACGGTGATAACTAGATGAAGGGGGGCGGGGGGGGGTTCTTGCTTTGGGGGCAAATAGTTGGAAGTTCTGGCAATGCTTGACTGCGGTGATGCAATCAGTAAACAATGATGGCCAAAAATAACCGGCCCGAATTATTTTCTGGGCGGTGGCCATGCCGGAGAAATGGCCTCCGCAGGCACCGCTATGAAAATCATTGAGGACTTGTTCTGCCTCACTATGGGATAGGCAGTGGCGTAAGATGGTATCAACGCCGCGTCGGTAAAGTTCATCCCCTAACAAGAGGTATTGGGGGGCGTGGTGTCGTATGCGACGGCGTCCATCACGATCGATGTGTGGTCGAAATTTTTGCGTACGAAGGTAAGTCAAAATGTCTCCGTACCAAGGGTCGTCAGACGAAATGATGAAGATCTGCTCGTCAATGAGGTCCGTTTGGATAACGGGTGATGTTGAAGAGGATGGGAGGTTAGTGATGAGGTGAGCAAGCGCGAGGGCTTTAGTGCTTTTGGGAGTTCTGAAGGTGAGGTCATATTCCTGGAGGATAATGACCCATTTAGCAACACGACCTTGTAAGAGCCGCCGGGTTAGGAGGTAGACCATAGGGTTGGAGTCGGCCACGACCGTGGTATGACTGAGTAGAATGTAGTGTCGCAATTTCTGTACGGAAAAGACTACAGCTAGGGCTAATCTCTCCTCGTATGGGTAATGCAGAGGTGGGCCAGACAAGGTTTGGCTGACGTAATAAATCACATGCTCTTGGTGGGAGGCATCTTCTTGGACCAAAACTCCGGACACAGCATGTTCAGATGCTGAGATATAAAGGGTGAAGTCTTGAGAGAAATCCGGTGGGGATATCAAGGGGGCTTGTGTGAGAGCTTTCTTGAGGGCTTCGAATGCCGTGTTTGCTTGCTCATCCCAAACAAAGGGTATGTGGGTACGAAGTAAGCGTAAGAAACCGTGAACTTTGGTTGCATAATCAGGAACGAAGCGCCTAAGGAAATTGGACCGCCCCTGTAGACTTTGGAGCTGCCGAAGCGTGCGAGGAGGCGGAAGTTCTAAGATGGCTTTGACTTTCAGGGGATTGACAGTGATTCCGTCTTGGGAAACAATGAAACCCAACAAGCGGCCTGCCGGGACGCAAAAGACACACTTGTGTGGGTTCAAGCGGATTTTATATTTGCGACAACGCAGGAAAACTTGCCGGGGGTCGTTAAGGTGGTCTGATCATTTTCGGGAATGAGCTGTGAGGTCGTCAAGATAGACTCGCAGGATATGGACCAAGTCGTGAAAGTAATAGGTCATGGCTTGCTGGAAAGTGGCACCATCATTTTTAAGGCCAAATGGCATGACGCGATAGGCAAAGGTGCCCCATGGGGTGGTGAAGGAAGTCTTGTATTGATCTTCCTAGTGGATGTGAATCTGGTTATATCCGGAAAACCTGTCCATGAAGGATAGGACTTCATGGCCCGCACACTCATCAATGAGTTGGTCAATGAATGGCGTGTGGAAATTGTCTTTTGGACAAGCGTGGTTTAAATCGCGGAAGTCAGTGCATACTCTAAGGGTGCCTTGCTTTTTGTTGACGGGAACGGGGTTCGACACCCAGGTGGTGTACGGAATAGGGTAAATGAATCCTGCTTTGCGAAGTTTCTCGATCTCAGCTTTAACAGCGGGGAGCTTGGAAGGGTGAATGGGTCGCTGTTTCTGATGAATAGGGGGTACCTTAGGCCATGTATCAATGTGGTGTTCAATAATGGCGGGGTCGAGACCAGGCATCTCAGTATAGGACCAGGAAAAGACATCACGGAACTCTTGAAAGAGCTTTTTGTATGCCTGAGTTTCTGCTTGAGTGCAAGATGCGCCCAGCGAGATGAGCTCAGGTTTCCCTGGTGTTGTGGAAATGTCTATCTGTATAGTGGGGGAAATGTTCGACATGTTCCCTTCTTCAAAGGAATCCGGTGCTGGGATGGGGTCCTTTAACCAATCGACCTTAGTGGGTATGAAATCTTTCGATTCGACCGATAGCTGGTTAGATGCAGTGGATGTAGATGCTTCCGGGAGGAAGTACGAGCGATGATGCATATCATCCCAAGGGTAGTTGGGTGCAGTGAGTGTCTCCAAAATTTGCTCATCAGTATTGAAGTAGTCAGACCATAAATCAAGGAATTCTGGTTTGAAAGTTGTTGAAATCATATATATTGTATTGACTTCTTCCGACGAGGATGATGGCGGGGGGTAGATATACTCGATTAGGGTAGGAGATATCTCCAAATCGACATTGTTTAACTCGTATAATGCTGCTCTATAGTCAGGGAGATCGGGAAAATGGTGAGAGTAGTGGCCGTAAACACTGCATATGGCACAAGGATGGTTGGTGCGCAGTGATCTGTCGCGAGGCTGAGGAGGTGGCTCAAGTCTAACGACTGGGATGCCGGCGTCATCGTCCAACATATTCATATGCTCTTGGAGTGCTGGTAACTGTGGGCATTGATGAGTTGGATGGCCTATCTCATCGCACAACGAGCATTTAGGGGGAGCTCGAAACACCGGTGGGGGTTTAACTGCCTTAGGAGGTGGTATAGTAGTGTATGGTTGTGGACCTCTGCCCCCAGTGGGCTTGATAGGAGGGGGAGGATTCGTTGATGACGAAGGGATTGCGACACCAGGAGGAGGTTTATTTGTGGTAACAATAGGTTGTACCGGTTGGAGGATGACGTTTGGTGTCGGTGGTGGAACGGGAGGCGAAATATACCACACGGGTAATCCCAATGTTAACCCGGGTAGACTGAGGGTAGCCATAACCGGGGCGCTTACTACACCCGAAGGAGGAAATAGAAAGGGGATGGTGTGGATGGGTGTAACACCGATGTGACTAGGGATCAATGGTGGTTGACTACCGGATGTTTGTGTATTCTGTGAAAGAGTGCAGAGGTTTGCGACGTGGGTCTCTGGTGACGGTGGTGGAAGGGCCTGGAATGTAGAGGTCATTGGTGTATCTGAGTAAAGTCTGGGTCCCACAGAAGACACAAAGGAGGTAGTTGTACTAGAAGCGGGTTGTTCAATCATGGGAAGAACATTTTCGGGTGCTGCAGGGGCATTGGGATCATAGTAGGTGAGTTGGTCAATTTTGACCATGTGTCCCTCGTGGGGGAACATCATGGTGCGAAAAACGGATGAGGCGACCGCTTTCATGGTGTACATGTAACTGCGGCCAAGTAAAAGGTTATAATCGAGCTGGGCATTAATGACCTCTATGTCAATGAGCACAGTTTTCCCACCTAATTGGACGGGGACCTTGGGTAGTAAACCTTGAGGCTGAGCTGACCGACCGTCGTAGGCCCGCAATGCAGTGGTGGATTGCTGGAGAGTAGGGGATCCCAACTTCTTCCAAACAAATGTGGACATGACGCATGTGGAGGCACCCTCGTCGATGATACATCGATGGATGACAAGATTCTGAATAGAAACAGAAACTTGGACTGCTATGGTGGAAGGCAGACGTGGTTCGGACTGGTCCAAATCAAAGGTCATCAATTTCGAATCATTTGGGTCAATCGCCCCAATGGCGGAAAGTAAAGTCTTGCGCCGTGTAGGACAGTTTTTCAAGACTTCTAATGCAGACATGGCTGCGGGAGATTGAGCTAGGTCATCTACGATGTTGTAATTTGACACAGCCCGTGCATTGGGGTTGTTGTTGATACGGTGGAGTGGGAAACGAGGTGCTTTAGATGCGCCATCGAGTGGAAGAGGTGGTATCCGTAACGTCTGATCGGTGGGATGAGCGTTAGTATCCTTATCGGCGGGGGGGGGCTTCGGAGGTAGGGCCATACTGGTTCCGACGGGTTTGGATATTGACGTCGGTAGTGGACATCATCAATAAGTGGTGAGTGCCTGAATCAAACATGGGTTGATCAGGAGCGGCGTAAGTGATTTGTTGTGGTTGCACGTTGCCCTGTGGGGGGGCTGACGGCTGAGTGTTCACCACTCCTTGTGTTGGAAAAGGGTTTTGTAGCACCAAAGGTTGTTGTTGAGGTGGTGGAGGGTTGGGTGGCGGCTGAGGAGCCACCTGCCCTTGACGATGGGCGTCATCTGTCCATAGTTGTCGAGCTCGCTCCAGATGTGGGAAAGCGTGGGTATAGTGGCCATAGACACCGAAAATAGAACAAGGATGGTTTGTTCGTAAATTAGCATTTTTGGCTTGCTTAGGTGGCCGATCAGGATTCTGATGAGCAGGCACCGCGTTATTGTTTTGCGGAGGATGGGTAGGTTGTGGAGCTTGGTTATGGTTTTGGTTGTTTCCACGGTTACGTCCTCTTCTGCGGTTTGGTTGCCCACCCTGGTTGCGTTGGTTATTTTGGTATTGGGGCTGATGTTGTTGTGCGTACACATGCCCTTGAGCATTGGGGGGATTCTGGGGAGCCGCAGGTACAGGAGCAGGTTGCGGTGGATAATATGTTGGTGGAGCTGGAGGTGGTCCAGCTGCCTGTTGGGGTTGTTGGTACCCTTGAGCTATTGGATGTGGTGGATTAGCTGGTGCAGCTTGCTGTGGGTACTGCATCTGCTGTGGCGAGAACTGAATGGGGTTCTGTGTCACAGGTTGGATATGGTATGTAGAAGGCACATATGCGGATGGCGCTTGACCATAGCAATGTTGCGGACAAGAGGGTCCATGAATGTGATGGGTCTGGTTTGTTGGAGCGTAAGAAGTTGTCGCTCCGGAACTGGATGTAGCCCTAGAGAGGTCTGGGGCGGGCGTGGTGCTCACCATGCTGAAAGGTTTAGGTTGGGGTGTGATTTGGCCAATAATGCCATCGGCGGCATGAGATGCCCCCGGCGCGTCACTGCGTGAAGAGTCGCATCGTGGGGCGTCTGGTATGATTGTGTATAGATAACCCGACTGGGCGTAAATGAGATCAAACTGTTGGGATTTGAGGATGGCCTCTTCTTCAGACTGGGGTCTTTCAAATGCCACATCCTTCGCAATGAGCGGGAGGAGGGATTTTAGAAACCAATCTAAAAAGATACGGTCGTCTAACTTGATTTTGCAGAGGCTTCGGCGTCGACGCCACTCATGAATGTGGTCAGTGATATGGGTGGCCGTGTTCTGTCTGCAAGACAGTAGAATCTCGACTCCCGCATCATAGCAGACAGGTAACTGGAAAAACTGCAGGAAGGTCGAGGCAAGGGAGGTAAAGGTGGCATGCGTCCCATGGGACTGCTCAATATACCACTTGGCTGCAGAGCCAGTGAAGGTGCGCTGTAAGAGCCGGAGGCGGACAGAGTCGTCCACTATGGAGTTGGAGGAACACCATAGATGGAAGGACATGATATGGTTCTGGGGGTCTTCACCCATCTTACCCTCAAACTTAGGGATGTCAGAGGGGAGTTTGGTGGGCATGTGAGGCCACGCAGGATCGTGTCTGATGGGGTCATTAGTGAGCCTAGCTAAGTCTGGCAGGTTCAGAATCGCCATGTATGGTAAACTAGCAGACGTAGTAACTGGGACCGGGAAATGTCTAGTCATTGTGGTATGATGTGGGGGTCCAGTAGCGCCTAAAGGAATGCTAGGTATGGTGTAATGTCCCTTGTTAGGAATTTTATTAAAATTGCAATTTTCCACTTTTTTTCCCTAGTTCGACCTTTGACTAGTTTGGATCTCTACGTCCCAAATTTGCCCCAAATGATCCCAAATCTTCTGAGAAGGTATATGAATGATATTAGAACATAAATATGTGTTTCAGGGATGCCTTTGGACCTTTAAAATACTTCTGCAAATCCTCTTTCAATTCTGATCAATGTAGGTAACTTTACTAGTGATTTTCCTTTGACTAGTATTGGCCTCTAGGTCTCAAATTGACTCCAAATGCCTTAAAATATTCAAGGAAGGTGTATGAATGATATTAGAACTTGAATATGATGTTTATGTATGACATATGTCCACCAAAATATCTCTTCAAACTCTCTTAATATTCTGGATCAATTATGCAATTTTACTAGTGATTTGGGGTTCAAATCCCCCTGGGGTAAGTACTGAAAATGGCTTCCCAAATGCCTCCAAACCCACTCAAATTTATGAACAGAGGTATGTAATGTGTTAATTATTTTATTAAAGTCTCATATGCACCATTAATGGATTATTACAACTGTTCTCACCCTCTCCCATTCAACTGCAAAAATCCCCAATTCGACCCTTGGGGAAATGGCACTATTTCACCTCCCAATAGAACTAAACTGAGTAAAAATGCTTCAAATGCTCAAGTACAGTACATGAAACTTGTAGAAGACATCCATGGCAGTATATTTATCACAAATATATCAGAGAACCATCCATTCATTCGAAATCATCATCAATACATTGGTTCACAACAAGGTAGTGGGGAAATGGCATTGTTCTTCCATTAAAAATGAGATTTATACATTTCTACTTGGAATTTCCACCTGAAACTTTATGGAGATGAACAACAGAGTATTTAATTCATATTACAAAAGAAATGGGGCATTAGAATCTCCCCCAAAGAGTACAATAGCTCACCAAAAACGCCCTCCCTCAAGGATCAAGAATATGCCATCAAAACTGGAAATGGTTGAAGGAGTGAGCTGCAATAGAAGAAACCATGAGCTGCCCTGTAGCTTACACCTGCAAATAAAGACTCCATTAAAGCTCCAAATGAAAGGTCTGAATGGCCTTTCCAATTGCCAACTTGGATGGGAATCTTTCACCCTCGAAATTGGCTAAGGCAAGAAACTAGTCATCCACTAGCTCTCCCTCTTCACAAATGCAATTGCAAATTCTACAAATGATCAAAAGCTATTCTCATACTTCATTTCTACATTTTATAACCAACATTAGCCTTCTAAGGGTCGAAATCCTCTCAATAGATTCAATAGATTTTCATTTAGGAAATATTCCACATTTGCCACTTGTCTCCTAGTTCCAACCTTCCATCTTCTCCCAAATTCGATTTTGAGTCTCTTTGGCTTCTCCAACTCCCAAATTCGCCTTCTTTGAGCCTATTTTTGGGGCTGACATGTCATATTGGTCAGATGTCAGAGGCCAGGTCTGCAATTTGTCATAGTTGTCATAGATGCTCCATCATTGGAGTCATAGGGGCTAGGGAATCTAGCCCAAGTGTCCACAAACTTCCACTTTGACTCTTTATCTTCCATGGAGGTTACCAATCCTTCCAAATTCGACCTAAGATGCTCAATGACATGTGTTATGACTTACCAACTCACCCAAGAGTGTTCACATTCCCATTAATTCGAATTTGCAAAAGAGAGATACCATGTATTATGAAAAATCAAGCTAGTGTGGGTCCCACATCCTCCATATGTCTCCAAAACCATTTGATACTTAGGATTTATCTTGAATTTCTTTATTCACTCTATTTATTAAATACTTGAACCCTTCTAATGTCTAAACATCATTTATTATCCCCCTTATTCCAAATCCCAAAGCTTCCACCCCAAACCTAGGAAACTAGTAATTTTCCTCCTTGGCAATTATTTGACCCTTAACATCAATTTTACAAACTCTAATGAATATGGCTAATGTGATTAGGCCATTGTGACCCAATACCAAATTTAGGACATGACATATGGAGGGTATGTGCCCTCCAATAGATGTAGTCTGGTATGGGCCAGCGCCTCCAAGTGCAACATGGGTTACACTTGGGTTAGGAATAGCAGTGGGGATTCCTGGGATAGGGTTTGTGGAAACCAGAGGGGGTGTGACCCCTATGTTGGGCATACCCATAACAGGTGGTGGCCCTGTGTTGGGATTCCTATAACAGGAGGTGGCCCTGTGTTGGGCATTCCTAAATGTGGAGTGTTGCCCATGTTGGGCATACCCAGGGGGGTGGTCGTTGCCATGGATGGCATCGCCGCAGAAGGGTCTGTGGATGTCTCACCTATGGTGATGGTAAACAGTGGATCAAATGGTGTTCCAGCCATAATGGTGGTTGGTGGTAACACTGTGGGGTTTTTGGATTCTACCTCCAAATCAAATGTGACTTGAGGTTTGTCAGAATCGGATGACTGTCTAGTTGACTGACGATGTGTCAAATCAAGGGATAAGGCTCTGCGTCCGTGACATGGAGAGCCAAGTGGAATAAACTCTGGGATTTCGCCCTGTAGACGACGAGAGCGTCTAAAATTCTCAATGGTGAGAATTAAGTTTTTGTGTAAAAAATTTGTTTAAGTATCAGGTGGTGATATATATATAAAAGACTCAAAACCCTAATGCAACCAAGGGTGCAAGAAGGGGAGTGAAAAAAGAAGGCTCTCAGGCAAAAAAAAATCAACCTCAATAAAGGCACTTATTCTAGCAGCTGTGCTACAATAAGTGGAGGAATGCAACAAATGGTCAGAGTACCAACATGCAAACGGCTTCTAGAAAAAATAGGTGTAACTAGACCAAAGGTGGGTTGAATCATGCCAACACCTAACTAAAAGTATTGTGACTCAAACAAACGATATCCTCTGCAAGGTGATGAAATCCAAGTCAGACAATATGAGTGTTGAGACAACGGCTAGATATCCCTCTACCGGGAGGGACACCGGGTAATCAATCCTAAAGAAAGGCTACTAGGATACTCCGTTCATGACGCGTCGAGAAAAGGTAAATCTGCCGTTTGGTCCTTTGATCCCAATATCCCAATACAGGGATATCCCGAGAACTGCGAATGGTAGCCCTTCGGTTACTGAATGGATTTCGGTATTCCACTCAGGCTTCCGGAACCATCCTCGCGACTTCAACCCTCCTAGGGGAGAGGCCTTCCCACAAACCGGTTGTGACCGCGCCAAAAAGTACTAAGAGATTTTAGCTCCCTAATTGGACAACTTCTATGTCTCAGATGTAATAACTGAGGGGTGTTATTGGAACACCTATCCCCCCAATACTACCTAGCTACAAAAGTTCTTTTAGTGTTCCCCAAGTGGGGTTAAAAGTGGGTTGAAATTAGGGTAAGTTTTTAGGGCTCAGTTTAAAATTAGTGTTTGATTGGGTGCACGTGTGGTATTTTAAACTGAAAATTGAAAAAAGTAAATGCTAAGTATTCAAAAAACAGAGGATCTTTTGAAAACAAAAGCAAATTTTATGACTTTTTCAATAAATGGAAATTAAATGCTTTTCAAGGACTATTCGAAAAACAAAGGATCTTTCAAACAGGAAAGCAAGTAATATAACTTCTTTTCGAAATAAATGGATTTCGTTTTCAATAATTGCTATGGGCAAAATATTAAAGAAGCAAACAGCAAAAATTTTTAAATCTAGATAAAATGCAAAAATAGATCTTTCTTTCAATTGATGAAAATTTTTAAAAAGATTTCTTTCACATGTGCATTCTAAATAGTAAAATGTTCCTATGGCTGTAAACAATGTTGGAATCTTAGTACTGTAAAATATGAGCCAAAATGGGTGAACTGAAGTGATAAATAACACTAAAATACAATATTAGATAAATTTCTATGAAAAATTTCTTAAATCTAATAGCATATTTGGATTCCTTGATCGAAAACACCCAATTTGAAAAAAAAAATCATTTCAAACGGAGTTCGGGAGAGGGAGATATAGTCGTTTGAAAATTGAGCCGCGCGGCCAAAAAATCACATCGCGGGTTTCGGGCCAAAAGTCGCGATGGACCGCGCGGGTTTTGGGCTAAAAGTCGCGATGGACCGCGCGGGTTTTGGGCCAAAAGTCGTGATGGACCGCGCGGGTTTCTGTCGCACAGTCGTGATGGACCGCGCGGGTTTCTGTCGCACAGTCGCGATGGGCAGCGTGGGTTTTGACCGCGAAGCCGCGATGTGCAGCGCAGAAACAGGCCGCAAAGCCGCGGTGAACCGCGCAGAAAAAAGCCGAAAAGTCACGATGGACTGCGCGACTGTCAGGCTAAAAATCGCGAGGCGAAAGTCGTGCACGGAAGCCGAAAAACGAACCCGAAAATTGAGAATTCCGGGCTGTTAATGGCAATAGATGGGGCCAAAAACTAGAGCAACAATGGATCTGCTGTCTAGGATGGCAGATCTATGGATCTAAAGGCTAAAAACTAATAAAAAACTAAAATTAAAAGCAAAATTTGAGATCTATTGTTCAAATCCAGCGGAGTCGCCAAAAACTGTTGGCCCGGTTTTGCAACCAGGCTTAGTGCTATGGGCACCTGCTAACTAGTAGCAGCAGTTTCAATAGAAATAAATAACAATAAACTAAATCTAAACTAAACTAATCATGGATCTATGCAAGAATATAAGCAAATAGTGTAAACATTTAAAAAACAAGAACAAGAAAATATTTAAAGAATGAATTTGTATTGAAAAATGGGGAGCAAGCAAGTGCTTGCGATAATAACTTCAATGGTGAAGGTTGATGTTGAGCAACTCCCAAGATGAGTAGCTCCAAGCTCCAAGAGGTCTCCTTCTCCAAGGTTGCTTACAATGGCCAAAATGCTCAAGGGAGATTTCGGCAGCATGAGGATGAGATAATGGATGGATGTGAAATGAGGAGCCCCTACCACCTTTTTATAGGTTTTGGTGGTGGGGAATACCATTTGTGGTTTTGTGGAAACCAAATGGTATTGACCAACATGGTTTAGTTACTTTTCCCTCCTTTTTCCTTTTTTGAATAAAATTAATATTTTTATTCCCTTTTTAATATTTTTTGGGAATTTGGACCCTTTTTGAGGGTTTTTCATGCTTTTCAGGAAAAATAATCCTTTTTAATGGAAAAAGGGGTGTACTAAGGTCTTTTGGTGACCTTTTGTTGGTTTCAGAGGCTCAGATGGTGGAAAAGTGGACAAATGGGTCATGTGAATAAGGGAATGAGCTAGTGAGCACTTTTTAGGTGTTAACACCTGTATCCTCCAGCTCGGCCAAGTTTAGAGATTGAAACTTCTCTCTGGATAGAGCAGGAAGAGGAGGAGGATGTTCAGCCATTATTAACAATAGGGAAGGCCTTAACTTTTAAAAATGAAACAGAAGACGATGCCATCAATAATTTCATTAGTGAACCTGCTTCAGTGGATAAAGAAATCTATCAAATCCTGAACATTACCCTTGGGAAGGAAGAACAAGAAAATCTTACGGAGGAAACACTAGTCGGTGACGCAAACATAATCCCAGTTTTGAAAAACTCGAAGAGTATTCCTATTGAGGTAGAGCCTGGAAGAACTTTGAACATCAACCCTGGTCTCTCCTCAGAAGAACAGGCGCGCCTAATCAGTCTCTTGAAGGAACGAAAGGGGGCATTCGCCTGGGAGTATACAGACATGCGGGGTATTCCTTCTAATCTGTGCACTCACCATATTTACATTAAAAACGACTCCTGGCCTGTGTGTCAACCCCAACGACGCATGAACCCCAATTTGAGGGATATAGTGAAGGAGGAAATCCAGAAACTTTTGGAAGCATGGTTTATCTACCCTATTTCAGATAGTGAGTGGGTTTCCCCACTTGTAATTGTGCCTAAAAAAAATGGTAAATGGAGAGTCTGTGTTGATTATAGGGAGCTGAACAAAGCTACACAAAAGGATCATTTCCCTCTGCCCTTTATTGACCAAGTATTTGATACCCTATCAGGGAAGAAGTTCTTCTCCTTCTTGGATGGGTTCAGCGGGTACAACCAAATTCAGATTGCTCCTGAGGACCAGGATAAGACCACCTTCACTTGCCCCTGGGGAGTGTTTGACTACAGGGTGCTTCCCTTTGGTTTATGTAATGCACCAGCAACGTTCCAAAGAGCTGTAATTGGCATATTCTCTGAATTAGTTAATGATAGCATGGAAGTCTTTATGGATGATTTTACTCCCTATGGCAAGGATTTTGAGGAAGCACTGGAAAATTTAAAGAAGGTTTTAATTCGCTGTGAACAGTATCGCCTCTCATTAAGCACTGAAAAATGCCATATGATGATGAGTGAGGGGGTGGTATTAGGACATTTCATCTCTACCGATGGCATTCAGGTAGATCCTTCAAAAATTAAGGTGATAAAAAATATACCTACTCCTTCAACGTAGAAAGAAGTGCGAAGTTTCCTGGGACATGCTGGATATTACAGGAGGTTTATAGAAAACTTCTCCAAACTTACTTCCCCTTTGTTTTCATTGTTAATGAAGGACGCACAGTTTGTGTGGAGTGAAGCATGCCAGACAACATTTGATAAGCTTAAAGAGAAGCTGTCCACAGCCCCTATCCTAAGGGGACCTAATTGGACCATACCCTTCCACATTTCTTCAGATGCTTCTGATACCGCCATTGGAGTAGTACTAGGACAACAGGATGGTCAAGTACCTTATGCTATCTATTATGTTAGTAAAAACTTAGCCCCTGCTGAACTTAATTATACTGTTACTGAAAAAGAATTCCTGGCTATTGTTTATTCTATTAATAAATTTCGGCATTACATTACTGGGTATCCTACATTTGTGCACACTGACCACTCTGCCATTAAGTATTTGATGAACAAACCTGTCACCAATGCCAGAGTAACCAGGTGGCTTTTATTATTACAGGAATTTGATATTACCATTATAGATAAACCTGGAAAAGAAAATGTTGTTGCTGATTTTTGATCATGTTTTACTTACAGTGATGACAGTTCGCCTGTTGAGGATTCTTTTCCAGATGAGCATCTATTCGCACTCTCAGCTCATTCCCCCTGGTATGCAGACGTTGCTAATTATTTGGTTGCAGGAAAGCTCCTGCCACATATGTCTAAACGAGAGAAGAGAAAAATCATCCAGCAAAGTGCCAGGTATTGTTGGCTCAATGGTCATCTCTTTTACACAGGACCCGATCTTGAGATTAGAAGATGTGTAAGGGAAGATGAGATCTTTCATATACTGAAGGCCTGTCATGATGAACCTTGTGGAGGACACTTTGCAGACAAAAGAACAGGGCATAAAGCGCTGCGGATGGGCTACTATTGGCCGACGCTGTTCAGGGACGCTAAAAGATATGTTCAGTCCTGTGACAGCTGCCAAAGGATGGGCCAACCTAATAAAACAGATCAGATGCCTTTACAGCCCCAAGTGGTACTAGAACCATTTGATAGATAGGCATTGGATTTTGTTGGCCCTATCAGCCCTCCTTTCAGACAGAAGGTTTACATTCTAGTGTGTACAGATTACATGACCAAGTGGGTAGAAGCTGTAGCTTTGGCTAAGGCTAATGACCAGGCGGTGATTGATTTTCTGTACAGTGAAATTTTTACCCGCTTTGGGGTACCAAAGGAAATAGTTACCGATGGGGGGCCGCAATTCATCTCACACCAATTTGAATCCTTGCTCCGGAAGTATCATGTGCAGCATAGGATAGCTTCACCCTACCACCCCCAGGCCAATGGTCAGGTGGAAAGTACTAATAAAGTTATCGAAGCAATCCTTACTAAAACAGTTAAAAGCCACCGAAAGGATTGGGCTGACAGGATTCCAGAAGCACTGTGGGAATATCGCACAACTTGGCGCAATACCACAGGGTTTTCTCCCTATGATATGGTGTATGGAAAGAGTGTTATCTTTCCAATTGAGTTTGAGATCAAAACCCTAAAAACAGCCACATAAATGAGTCTGGATGTAACAGAAGCCCAGAGGGGAATATTGAATCAATTAAATGAATTGGATGAGAAACGGTTAGCTGCAGTAGACCAGACTGTGCTGCTTCAGCAACAGAGATCCAACTGGCATGACCGATTCATCAAAAAGAAAATCTTCCGTGAAGGAGATTGGGCGCTATTATACGACTCCAGATTCAAGAAGGATTTTAAAGGAAAATTATGCACAAGGTGGCTGGGTCCATATTTGGTCGACAGGGTATTTGACAACAGCACTGTTCGCCTGGTGACCATTGATGAAAACCGTATATCATTACTTGCTAATGGCCATATACTGCGACTATATCATAAGCCCATCTCGAAAGATGCATTCATTTCACAGATTGCCGCCGATCCATATTATTAGCTGGCACCAGAGCAGGAATTTCTCTCTGCCTTTGCCAATCCTTAAACTGAAAATCGTATTCGCTGTACATAAATAATTTCCTGCTGTAGCGTACAATTGTTGTTTTTTTTTCCTTTGTATTTGATCTTTTGCGTTTGCTGTTATTTTTCAAAAAAAAAAAAAAAAAAATTTCAGGGAAGCGCCAATAGAACGACCAGATTGGGCCCATCCAGCGAAATTTTCCTTGTAAAAAAAAATCAAAAAATCCGGCAGCTGCGACATATTTTCCGGCAGCTGCAACATCTTTTCCGGTAGCTGCAACATCTTTTCCGGCAGCTGCATTATCTTTTCCGGCAACCGCGATATCGTTTCCCATCTACCGTAAAACATTTTCCCCGCGGCCGCAAATCCTCTTTTCCGGTAGCTGCAACATCTTTTTCCGCAGCTGCAGCATCATTTCTCCGCGGCTGCCATCTCATTCCCCAGCGGCTGCCACCTCATTTCCCAGCAGCCGTAATATCCTTTTTCCCGCCTGCCGTCAATCTTTTCTGGCAGCTGCAACATCGGCAGCTGCAACATCTTTTTCCGCAGCTGCAGCATCATTCCTCCACGGCTGCCATCTCATTCCCCAGCGGCTTCCACCTCATTTCCCAGCAGTCGTAATATCCTTTTTCCCGCTTGTCGTCAATCTTTTCTGGCAGTTTCAACATCGGCAGCTGCAACATCTTTTTCCATAGCTGCAGCATCATTCCCCAGCGGCTGCCACCTCATTTCCCAGCAGCTTCCACATCATTTCCTAGCAGCCGTAATTTTTTTTTCCTGTAGCTGCAACAACTCTTCCCGGCAGCCGCAACATCTTGTCACAGTGGCTGCAACATAATTTCCCAGCGGCTGCGTTATCATTTTCCGCCGACTGGTAAAATATTTTTCCCGGCAGCTGTGAACTTTTTCCGACGGACATAAACTATTTTTCGGCAGCCGCAACCACTTTCCCGTAGCTGCAACAACTTTCCCGACAGGCTGCAACATATTTTCCACAGTCGTCAAACTTTTCCCGCCAGCTGTAATTTTTCCCGCCGCCGTAAAACTTTTCCGTGACAGCCGTAATTTTCCCCGATACCGTAAATTCTTTTTCCAGCTGCCGTGAATTCTTTTCCGGTGGCTGCAACTTCTTTCCCGGCGGCTGCAACATATTTTTTTGGCGACTGCAACATCTTTTTCGTCGGTCGTGCTATCATTTTTTTGGCAACTTGCAGTGGTAACTCCCGTATTAACAGAAGAATTGTTCCAAACCTGCTAATCATGGAGCTGATTCACCTCAGTCATGCCGGTGAACTCATCATTCCGACCCCGAGGACGCGATGGTTTGTGTTTCACCGATGGAATAAATTATTGCCTTATCCGAGTCATCATGATCACACGTCTGACTATGCACGAGTTCGACTCTGCGACGTCACCAACTGCATGCTCCACCATTTTCCGCAGCATTCCGATGCACAGTTTTATGAGGTATGGCTTTCATTTATCACGTGATTAAGCATTGATATCATTTAAACGATATTAGTCGTACCTTCACTCGTACCACCATTATACCTGATTAAACCTTTCCCTCATACGACGTAAACACTAATAACTGCCATCTTCCCCAATTCGGCATGGAAATTTCAAACGCTTTTCTGTGCTCAACTTTCCAAATTTGCTCATTCTCTCAACGTCTCCGCTCAACGATTCGTGCATCCTCTGTGCTACAAATTCCATTCTGGGATCCTGTAATCTGTGGAATAGCAACTTCAGCTTGCAGCCAGGACCATGGGGATTCCAGTTCGCCATGAACCTTTCAATACATGGGAACTCAGGTGAAATCTTCAAGTTCTTGCCATTTTTCAAGCTGCCGACTGGCTCGAATTCTTTGAGCGATTGGATGGATTCGATCGAGACGCAGCCCTACAATTTTCCTTGAATCTTACCAAAACTCACTCCACGGTGTGGGGGTTGCGTATAGAAGTCTTCGAGATCATTATATCCGAGGTTACAGCCATTTCGATGGTTGGAAAACCATGGTTTAACCGACGAGTCCCTGCAACGGTTGCACGAGAAGAATTTTTACTCGCAGGGGAGCAAGTTGAAGCATCCATAAGAGGGATTGCACTGAACTCACTACCGCGGCCATGGGACCAGGTTGCTGTCTTTCTCAAGAAGTACATTACTTGTGAAGGTAGATATCAAACTGTGTATAACTCTGAACTTCCTTTGCTTTCTCATCTCCGCCATGGCATTTTATTAAACATTCCATACTATTTATTGCACGACTTGCGTCATATGGCGACATTTGTTCAGTCTGCTAAGCACCCACTTTCCTCTCTCACCCACCATGTCCTTATCAAATTAATCATTGTAAGAACCCTTTCCCAACATCATATAACTTGGGAACAATTCATAACCCGAACTCAGCAACCTGGTCCCTTGCGGGTCGTCCCATTACAGCAATTACAGGTTCCACCACAACAGGAGGACCGGAGTTCCTCCATTGAAGTTGGGGGGAGGGATGAAATGGGAGAAGAACAGCAATCGGGGGCACAGGAAGGACCATCCGGGGTGG
Organism: Larix kaempferi; assembly: GCA_027924585.1. NCBI lineage: Eukaryota > Viridiplantae > Streptophyta > Pinopsida > Pinales > Pinaceae > Larix > Larix kaempferi. The sequence continues at coordinate 221,498 of BSBM01001213.1, read as the reverse complement.
ATGAAACCACAGTAGAAGAACAACAATTGGGGGCACAAGCTGGGCCATCTGGGGGGGAAACTATATTAGAGGAAGAACAACTAGGGGCACAATCAGAGCCATTCGGGGGAGATGAATCTCCGACACAAGCAGAACCATTGGGGGATGAAACTGCATTTGAAGGAGAGCAAGGGGAGGCACAAACAGAGCCATTAGGCGATGGTGTAGATGAAACCTTTATGAAAAACCCAGATAATAGGGTAGCTCCGACAGCAGAAGGTGAAATTGGAGCAGCATCAAATGCTGCGACAATGGAACCTGAAGATGACAGATCCAGGGCAATGGAAGAAGACATTGAGCTGGTAACAATTGAGTCTTCACCAGAGTGGGTAGGAGGAGGAGCTGTAATTGAAGAAGAACAACATGAGAGGCAAGAACACATTCCCTCGACCTCAGCTTTGATCCTTTATGTACCAGCTCAGCAGAAGGAAACACCACAAAAGAAAACACAACAGAAGAAAAGAAAGAGAGACACCAATGAATTTAATCTAATATCACCAATCATAACGAAAAGAACTCGATCAGCCACAGCAGCAGAGGCAGCCAGGAAAATATGGGCAACCTTAGAGGCACAGGTTGAGCCCCCAATCCTTGTACCAAGACCGATGGATGCTCCACAAAGGCCAGTGGAGGAAGAACCTGGAATTTAAGGACTTCTGGCTGAGAATGCAATGCTGAAAGAGGATCTCCAAGTACTTAGAAGGGAGTTGGAAAGTTGGAAGGAAACCTGCAGAAAGCAGGGCGAGAGAAAAATGTACACACTGATAGAGGCTGCAGAACAACTGGAGGGATCAGATTCTGCTGAAGCTGAGCAGGAGGATGAACGAATGCTCTATCCCATCTGTGGATAAATTTTCAAAGAGGCAGGCCACAAAATCAAACTTAGCACTTATTCAACACAACAGCTTGCGGTCACAATAAAAGAAGCAACAGAAAAAGAAGGTGCTGTCACACAAGAACCAGCATCTTTGAATATCCTTGCTGAAGCTGCTACTTCCCATGATACAGAGATTAGAGAACAAATAGGAGAAGAACATGGGATGGAGGACACTCTGGAGCCTAATAAAGAATATGTGGCAACTCCAGAATGTTCTCATGATACAGAGATTATAGAAAATATGGGAGAAGAACCTGGAATGGAGGTGACTCTGGAGGCCAATGAAGAATTCCATACTGTGACCCCAGAATGCTCCCAGGACACAGAAATTTTAGAAGAAGAGGCACAAAGGAAGGATAGTGATAAATTGGAATAGGATGCTACAACACAAGAACCAGCAAACATGAATTTACTTGTCCAATCAGCCAAACAGGTGGGAGAAGAACCCGGGACAGAGGACACTCTGGAATTCAATGATGAACTCTGGGTTGTAACCCCAGAGGACTCCCATGACACAGAGCTCATAGGAGAAGAGTTGAAACAAAAGGAGGATGAAGAGGCAAGCCAGGATGTTGCTACACAAGAACCAACATCCTTGGAAGCTGCAGCAGGAGCTCGTGAATTTCATTTAAAAGATAAACCCGGAGTGGATTTCGTTCCCGATACACAGTGGGGAGAAGATGAACAGGCACAGACACCATGCTCAGGTGACACCGAAATTTTGGAGGAGGAGCTGCACAATGAGAAAGAGATCCAATCTCAGCAGCAGAAGGACAAGGAAGACACTGTTACACAAGAACCAGTGTCTCTAAAAGCAATGATGGTAGATGCTGAAGAGAGCCTAAAGGATGTTGTTGTCACACAAGAACCAACAACTCTCTTATTAAACTTAGATGTGCTAGAAGACACTGCCCCACAAGAACCAGTGCTTCTCCCTCCTAGGAATGTTATTGATTTAGATTCAGATTAAGGATTTCCTTCTAAGCCCCCAGGCACAGCATAATGAGACTGCAGGAAGATTCCCACTACACTAACTGCATTTCTAGATACCAACAATTAACAGTGGAAGGGGAACAATGATGAAGGAAGATGTTGGGTTACTCACAGAGGCTGTTCAAAAGATAGATAAGGTGCCTGGGTTTCCTACAATTCTTCCTCTCTCCATGGATAGAGCTCAGTACATGACTAAGATTTTGAATAATGCAGGTTGTTGCATGAGGACATGCAACGGGGTAGTTGGGGGGAGATGTTGAGCCCAGAATTGGCCCTTTTTAGTCATCTTTAATCATCTTTCCTGCCCCTGTCCTACAACACTTATCATGGCAATCAGACCTATTGTCCTTACCTTATTCCCCAAATTACCAAGGTATGATTGATCATTGTTTTATTTTATTAATGCTTATGATTGTGATAATTAAAGTTGTGTATCTCTCAATTGTGCTAACATGTTATGATTTATGAAGGTAGTTGAAATAAATGGACTGCAGGAAGATGGGGCTGAAAAAGTCATGAAGGAAGGGATGTTCGTTGCTTGAAAAGGGGTTCTTGGGGTTCGAATCATCAATTAAGGCACAGCTGTGACAGGGCAGCTGTAACAGAATGCGCTATCTTAAGTATGTGTTGCTCGAGTTTAGCTGTGAGTTGGAAGGACCGCCACTCTTGGGTCAATTGATAACTTTCTCATATCTTGATGTTTCTGTTCTGCCACGTATTGTAACAGCTAGTTATTTAGGGCGCCTGAAGATCAGAGATCTTCATGGCTGCCCGATTATAGGATTGAATGTTATTATTTGTACGTATAAATATGGGGAGTTGCCTCGACCCAGGGGTTGAACAACAGATAATCATTTTCATTATATTAGCAGCCAAGCAAAACTGTGTACTCATTCTTCTATTAATATAAGGGGTTGCTTCTGAGCTAAAAGAATTTGTGTTGTTCAACCAGCGTCTCTGTGTGAAGGCTGGGCCCGTCTTCCACAGAGATTGCTGAGTTAAAATAGGATTTTGAATTCATTGTTGTGTGATGCTTTGTTCTTTCCTTTTGTACGCAGCAACAATTTATTGTGTGGATTTTCAGTATAGTTAAAGATTATATTTCTGTGAGATTGGTTAATGGTGTAGAATAACAGTCGACTGAGTAAGGTTTGCTTTATGCGATTCACTTGCAGTTATACACAGCCGTGTTCATCTTACAGTTAAGTTGTGATCCCATGAGTCCTGGTAATTTATCTTTCCTGTTATGATTGTTGATTTCCATTCTGTAATTCAATTTCTTAGAACAGATTGACTCAATTCTTTGCAGTTGGATTCCTAGATGAATGTTCAATTTATGCCTTATGATTTTTCAGAGTGATTAGATCAAATAGGTGATTGTTCTAGAATATGGATGAGATTTCTTTCCTGCAATTGTTGATTAGATCTGATACCATTTCTTATTGATGCATGATAGAGAGGAATTGAAGTATAGCAGTTAGAAGGTAATTGGGATTGCATAGATTTTTGGGATGAACATGGATGATGGAAGATAAAAGTATTAAATTCTAATGGTTTGGTGTTTAAGCATAGATTGTGCACTTATCCTTTGAAATAAAAGACTTTCTCGGGTTGACAATAAATCTCATATGCTCTGTGTGTATTGGTAACAATTTATCTGCATATAGGGTGCTTGACACTACTCTTGCACCCTTGCAAGGGGAAAATAATGATAACCCCCCATATTAGGAGGAAAATACCTCAACTACTAACATCTTCATGTGTGAATAAGACATTAACCTACAAACTCATGCCTGGAATTATGATAATTATATGTATGGACCTTCTGAGAATGATTCTTCACTGTCACAACTCAATGGTTCTGTACACATAGAGTAAACCATCTAATGAAAAAATACCTCAACTTTATAAGGGTTCCTTTCATAGGTTGACACAAAATACCAATGCATAAGTAGCTCAAAACTACTTTATAGTTGAATATATTGCTCAAGACCCTTGTTCTATGTTGACCTTGGAAGTTTTGAAAATATACCCACTATAGTGGAAAGCATTGTTGAAATACATTGGTGGGATTGATCCATCAGATTCTTGTTTGTTGACTTTTTATATTGGCCAACCCAATCCTAGGCTACCTCACCTTATCACATTCCATATCCAAGTATCTTCACAAGGTAAAAACATATTTCAATGTGTTGTCGATGAAGAAGCCTCTACATGTGCCATGTAATTGGATTGTTGGAGAGATTTGGGATCCCTCGTTCTTACTCCCTCATCCAAACTATTGAAATATTTCAGTGGTAGTTCTTTCAAACCACATGGAATAATCATTTCCTTCCTAGTCAAATTGGGGTGCAAGATAGTCTCAATCAAATTACAAGTTGTACATTCTCTACTAGATTACAATCTTCCTTTGGGATGGAGTTGGACGTATGCGATGATGGTAGTAGTATCTTCTATTTTCTATGTAATTCATTTTCCTCAGTAGGGAAAAGTGGTCACCATTGATTAGTTAGATTACTGTACACCATAATCAAGAACCAACTCAGAATCCACCATTCGATTAATTGGTGACGCTAAAGGAATGTTTTACATAATCAATGTGGGGATGTTTAAAAATTAATCTCTTATCTGCAATTTTACTCTACCTCCATTAATATGTTGTGTAGAATATTCCCCCATATTTATTGTATCTTCTATGACCATCATGATCACAAATAAAGATATGTAGGTGGTACCTATCCCATCATAAATTGGTTCAATAAGAGCAAGTCGTAATGCCCTAGTTTTGACCCTTGGAATGTATTAAATTAGATTATGTAGAGGGAAGTAAATATTCTCATAAATATTCATGTGGAGATCAAGGGCAAGGCCCAACTTGTGACTCGACTAGGCATGTATGATGTAAATCCTCATAAATGGTCAATGTGTTTGGTTTTTCATGATGACTCAGAAGCTATGCAAATATTATGCTGGAAGATAATAAAATGATCCAAAATGGCTATGTCATGAGCATTAGAGGGGGTACAATTCCACTAGAGGGGAAGAAGAAAGGGGGGCATATGGGAGATTGAATCCTCTTTTTCCAAGTGTCATACTTAGAACTCATACATTTTATGCCATGTGCATTAAATAATCTATTTAATTCCTTAGACTTATCAAATTCAATCATTGAATGCATGCATGAGGTTGAAGGGAAAGTATTCTCATGTAGTTATGGAAGCATGGGATGAATATACTTCTTATGAGAATTGCAAGAGTCCTCCAATATTAAATGGTTAGTGTCATATGTACTTCCACCCATCCTCTCATCTCCATTTGACTATGTCACTCACTCTCCACATAAGAGTTCATACACTACGTAGTTTTCTTGTTGTTCTCTCCATGTTTCCAATTGCCAGATTAAGAAATTAACTATAAATTAGCATTGTGAAGAGGAAAGTGAAGACTTACAATGAAGAATGATGGTTGCAGGTGATCATAGATGTTGGGAACGTTAGGAAACCTTTACCCACTATTTATATGTTTCTCCTTGGATTCTTGAGAAGTCATGGAATTCTTTTACAAGAGATTCTTTGAAAGCATACAGTAGGTTGGAATCTTACTACACACACTGAAGAGAACTATATGGGATGGTATTCTGAGGGAGTATTGAGAAGAGAAAAGGTAGGTATTCCTTGTGTTTTTTGGGGCAGTGGAAGAGAGTTCCATATCTATGATGTTTGAATGAGATTCCTATACTACTATGCGGTCAGCAGGTTGGCTAAGCATGAGAGAAAATGGGTTGGGATAAGATAGACTGAAGCATGTAGTTGTTTCCTTCGACTTGATGGCCCATGGCCCGGCTTGGGGGTGGTTTATGTAGCTGATACCTATGGTTGGGTGGAAAATTTCTCTTACATAGCTAATTGCTTAGATCTTTAGTAAAAACATAAGTGTTTAATGTTTTCTATGAATACGTAAAATTATGTTTGTTATGTTATGAACATTATGGTTAATTCATGCCAAGTTTGTGAATATAGTTGTTAATTATTGTTTTTTTATATTATCCACCTACATATGAATTTATTAAAATTATGGCTCTCACGAGAGGTTTAATTAGTTAAGAATTTGAATATTGGATTCTGTTGGGCAAAATTTTGAAATATGAAATTCATAACTACCCATCCCGTGATTGAAATGATGGATGGTGACATTAGACGAGTATTCCTTCATCCGTAGATGAAATAGATTATCAATCCATTCATATGGATTCTATAAACAATGATAAAAATATCCACTTTTGGAAGGAGTATGATTACTTTACTTTTCCCATTTGGGCTATTGATTCTCCTAATTCTGATGACTTCCTAGACATGGTTCTCTTATAATGAAGCCATATTAGAAGCACTATTTATTCAAGAATGAACTTGGGAAGATATGGATCATTGATCATATTTTATACCTAAGCTTGAGAAGATAGAGGTTGGACTAAATAGCGTTGTTTGTTCTAGTGATCATGATTGGTACCCGTTCCCCATACTTATACTATATGTCTTTGTGGAGGATAACCTAGCCACTATTTCAAAACATTTACCTATCAGTATCTCCATCAAACCTTGCATCATCGAAAACATTCATATTGGGGTTGTATGTTAAACTCAATAAATTAAAGAGTACACTGCACTTTTCAAAGAGTCTCGTGTTTTTTCACTTGGTCCTATGAATAAATGGCCAGTATTGATCCTCAGATCATCGAACATGGGATCTAAACTTATGATAATTTTAAACCTATTTGGTGACAGATACAACCTATCAATTTGAAAAAAGCAACTGCTATCAAGGTAGAGGTGGAGAAATTACTCTCTGTTGGATTTATTTATCATGTCCATTTGACATAATGGGTATCCAATCCTATTTAGCTGACAAAAAATATGGTACTATTTGAGTCTGTACTAATTTTAGGGATTTGAATAATGCTTGTCCAAAGGAAAATGATCTTACCCCTTTCATTGATTAGATTATCAATGAATGAACCAGGAATTCTATGCTTTCTTTCATGGATGGTTTTTCTAGCTATAATTAGATCCAAATTTGTCCCAAATACCAACACAAGACAACCTTTATCTATCCTTGAGGTACTTTTTATCATCACAAAATGTCATTCGATCTTAAAAATGTTGGAACGACATTTCAACAGGCCATGTCTTATCATTTTTTATGATATTAAGAACATAGTTGAAGCTTATTTAAATGATTAGTTGCTTTCTCTAGACAATGAGAAAAGCACCTGGCTCATGTTTGTGCTTTTTTCGAATGGTTTCAACATTATAACATTCAATTGAACCCTCAAAAATCCATATTTTGTGTGGTCTGCAGGAAATTACTTGGGTTCATTATGTCTAATTGTAGGATCATGGTTGATCACTTTAAGGTTGAAGCAATAGTTCAATTGCCTCCCTTGCAAACCATTAGACTTAAGAGTTTTCAAGGGAAAGATAACTTATTGTGAAGGTTTATCACAAACTATGTCGATATTGCAAAAATTTTTATGCCCCCATTGAAGCAAGGGGTCCCATTTATTTGGGATGATCAAACCCAACGATCCTTTGCCGTCTTGAATACCTCTCTTTTGTCTACTCCTTCCTTAAATCCTTCACATTAAAAAATATTTTTTGACTATACCTTGTAGCTTCCAAGTCAATCATTGGAATCGTCTTGATACAAGAAGACTAATCACAACAAGAGCATGTGATATATTACTTAAGCAAGGGACTCATTAGTTTTGAATTGCAATATTCCCATGTCAAGAAATTTGCATTGGAGATACTGCATGCCGTCCAAAGAATTAGACATTATATAGTTCTTCAATGCTTGCTTGTTTTTCTAGGATCCAATCCCATGTAACATATTTTAATCCAATACATAATCAAGGGAAAATATTCTAAATGAATCATTATGCTCCAAGATTTTGAGTTATATTTTTCAATGTATAAATCCAAGAAGTCCTTAGCTTTTGTTGAGTTGATTTCTGATATCCCTATATAACATGAGGTTCTCATTATTGATGAGTCCTTTATAGATGAAAGTTTATTTCTCATTGCCTCTTATGACACCTAGTATGGAGATTTCCTTGGATTTCCGGATGAAAATAAATGAGGAGGTGTCTTTCTTACCATGTCCATTTGCTATCATCTGTGGTTTCCTTCTCACTTATCTCATGGAAAGCATTGGCAGATTCTCCATCAAGACAAAAGCTATATAATTATCAGTGAAACATGTATTGCCATGGAATATATTTTATTTTTTATTGATGCTAAGTTCACAAGGAAGCTAATAAATTTTTACATGACTTCCATGTAGGAGCATGTGGCAATAATATTTTTGGGATGGAAACAACCCATAAAATTTCACATATGTGATACTTATGGCCTTCCATCTTCAAAGATTGTATTTAGGTTGTCCATTAGTGATCCATGAGGATCTATGAACGGAAAAGATCTAAAGTCCTCAAATCTCAAAAAGAACAAAACAAAAATGAAGAGCTCATCGAGACGAGTCCAACGCTGCTTGAATAATGTCAAATGGACTATGGATGAAGGAGATATTAAACTCTAAAGTCTCGAAAAAACAAGGTTTCATTATGAAAAAATGGTAAAAAAAGATGCCATAGGGCACCACTGAAAGGGTGACACATGGAATCCATACGTGTACAACACTGATGTGGCACCCCCACGTGGCGTTGTGTGGAAGGATGAAGTGACTTGGCATTGATGATGTGGCATCGGTGTTTTATTATAATATTTCAACATGTGGCAGTTGGCATATGAGTTGGAAATATCGTTGTCTAACTCAAGGCTGCCACATGGCAGGACCCGGTTGGCCAATTAATCATACCATATACTAAAATTGGTGAGCCCTTAGGGTTTGAATACCCGAGCTCCCCCAACAAGTCCGACGAACTAACCACCAGGACACTGGTGCTCCTTATTACGTGGTTTGGAGGATATTTTATTTAAGTTTTAATTGAAAGTAGTTTGGGGAAAGGGGGAAACCGACTGACGCTAAATCCAGTGACTGGATCAGCCGGGCCCCAACCGAAAATGTTTGGTGCATGGATATATTTGGTGGGAAATCCAACCAACGTTTATGTATATATATACATTCATTGCAACAAAAGGTTAAACTGGAAGTCCACCAAATGGACTTCCCAACTAACATGCTTATTTATATATAAAAAGAGTACAATGAGCGCCAAAGGGGGGGAGCCCACGAGTTTGACCCCAGGTCTCCCTCCAACCACTATAATAAATTTACCAATACGCCAAGTGGGAAACCTTGGTAGGTCCTCCCACCTACAATTATTTAATCCCAGTGCATTTAATTTCCAAAGGGGGGAGAATCCACATGCCATGGGCATGAAACTGTTATGTGGAGGCCTACAATAATTGTAGAGAGAGATTGTTATGGCATAATTTTTCGAGTCGAGTTCACTGGTGTAGTCAGAATTTGGATCCTAGTAGTGGATTTTATCCACCACCAGAATTGAGGTATTGCCATGTATTTTTCCATGTGTTTTTCCTAAGATAATATAAAGGCCTCTCCACTAAGAAGTGGGCTCGAAGATGTATTCCATCATTGGGATGAAATACGTTATCACATCCGATGTAATTGTGTTCTCTTGTCTTCATGTGTATCCCTTTATTTTATGCTTCTTCGTTTATGTTGCACACAAGCTTTGTTCATGCTCTTTAATGCAATTCATGTGATAGCCATCGAATAAAAGATCCCAGATCATGTTGGTATCAGAGCGGTATTCTTTGAATTGAATTGTGAGTGTGGATGATTACTAGGGACAAGCTCAAAGTGGGTGAAGGAAAAATCGAGCCCTTCAACCTAGATATTTGACATGCAACTCGAATAAGGAAAATGGAGGATGACGACGTTCATACAGAGAATGAGAAGGCCTTCCACAAGGATTTCTATTGGATGTCAAACATGGTAGAAAACTTGTTTGCAGATTATCAAGAGAGATTGGAAAAGAAGGAAAAGAAGAAGGTGAAAGAAGAGGATTATGCTTCAGTGAACCATGGAATTGGAGGAGACCCTCCTGAACCTCCATATCCATCTTCAAATTCAAGCTCTTGTTCTTCCTCTCATTCTCATCATTCTAGTTTCCATTAGAAAGATGCTTTTAAAAATCCATTATTGAAAATCAATGTTAAATTTGATTTACCCATCTTTAATGGAGAAACTAATGCACATAAATTGAACAATTGGATTAGAGAAATCAAAGTTTATTTCTCTATACAATAGATCAAAGATGAAGAAGTGAAGATCCAGTTGGATTCTCTTTAGATGGAAGGTACAACCATTGTATGATGGGAGAACAAACTTCAGAAAGGTAGCAAACATAATGGTATACTCCTTTTTTCATGGTATGAATTTACTTCTACATTAATAAAGAAATTCTACCCATCGGGTCATGTTCAAAAGGCCATGATGGAATGGCAAAATTTGAAGCAGGGTAAAGGTCAAAGTGTTCAAATTTTCACAAAAGAGTTTAGGAAGAAGGCACTTGCATTGAATGTTCCTTTAGATTCTCCAGAGACTTTGATGAAATATATTGGTGCACTTCATAGTTACATTTGTCACACATTGTAATACCCCATTTTGACCCTTAGCATATATTAGCTTTTAATATAAATAATGTATACATGTGATGTATGTTTTCCTAGCATTTAGCTCAAGGCTAAGGCCTCACTAGTGGAAGCTCGAATTTTATTTAAAAGGCAAGTATTAGATATTATGTTATCCATGTGATATTTAGCCATGGAACATTGTAAAAATGATGTAAATAAACATCATGCAATAAAATACCAAAACTGGCTATAGAAGCAACTAATGAGAAGGGGCCATGTGTATCCACTAGGGAGTGGTGAGGGGGTTGTGGGACTGAACCATAGGCTTCCAAATGTCATCTTGAGAACCCATTTGAATTTCTTTGCTGGCATTTAATTATGTGTAAGAAAGTTGTTGAGGAAATCAACCCATGGCTTCAATGGAGCATGGGCAGCCTAGAAATTCGTATGGCAGAGTATGGGCTCTATTTTCTTGACCCACAAGTCACCCTACCTCATGGGAATAGGTTTTTCCTCATTCCCATTCCATTGTGGAAGAAGCTAGCATCATTTGGCATCCATTACGAATTCTCAGTAGTGAGCAAAACTAGAAATCGCAACTTTGCAAGAACCCACATTTTGAAGAGCCATAAACACCCAAAATCGGATATTGATAGTGAAATCCAATGGGGGATCCATAGTTATGAACCTTGGTGCAAAATTGAGAGTATTAGATACCCCGAAATCCATTGGAAAACCCATTTTTTATAGCCCCGAAGTCCAGTGACGGGATTGAGTTATTTGATGACATAATTGTGATAAATTGAAGTGTGAATGTTTGAACAGAGGATTGGATTGTTGTAATTTAGCTTAAGATGTCTGTAGCTCTGTGGTTGAGCTCATTGGCTTAGCATCCTCCTCCTTTGCTTATTGCATGCTTGGTAAACCTAACTGTGTGTTGGCTTAGCATGACTGTTTGAGTGAAACTATGGCTGTGAGTGAGCCTATTTAGTTCCTCCTTAGTGGATACACAACCCAGCTCGGGGGTGATCTCTCAGCTTAAAGAATACAGGATGGACAGATGGCACTTATGTTTATATTGAGTATAATTCTGCACTACATTTCAAGATAAGTATTCGTGTGGGTTGAGTTATGTTAATTCTATGCTCTGCAAGGTTTTAATTAATGACTTTTGTTTATATGCTGAATGCATGATGAAGTGGTGTGTGCATAGTGTGTAATTCCGCTGTGTTTATTAAGAATGAATTTGCATACAGAAGTTTTTATTTATCATGAGTTTCTTACGAATGAATTGGGCTGAGATTTCCAAATAAGCCCTGGTATGACAGTCATGTTTCCTCTGTGGTTTGGAATGATGGGAGGGGACATGACAGAGTGGTATCAGAGCCCATGTTGCAGCATTGGGGCTGTTTGGGCCAAACTTTGAGTTACAGGCAGATAAAAGAACGTTTTAACACATTATTGGAGAAGTTTGGGGTGTCATTTTGATATGGAAAAATGGCAGGATCAGATTTCTCAGATGTGACAAAGGATCATACCATTGCATAGATCTCTCCAACATCTTTCCAATGGTACCAGACTTGCCTCATTTGGCGAAGCGACGAAGGAGTTATGAACCCTAGAAGTTGCAGGGCCAGAGGTGTCCCAGGCTTGTGGATTTCAAATTTCGGGAACGCAAAGTTTTGAAAAAGTGTGTTCTGGTTTCCGCAATCCCGAACCCACAATTTCGGGTTACGGGTTTCGGGTTGCGGGAAAGAGGATTTCCAAAAACTTGCATTTTGGATTTCCGCAATTCTGAACTCGTAATTTCGGGTTTTGGGATGTGGGATGGTTACATTTCCGTGACTGCGACCTGACTTTCCGAACCTGCAATTTCAGGTTTCGGGTTATGGGTTGCGAGATGGTTACATTTCCATGATCGTGACCTGACTTTCCGAACCCGCAATTTTGGGTTTCAGGTTGCGGGATGGTTACATTTCTGTGACCGCTACTTGACTTTCTGCACCCGCAATTTTGGGTTGCGGGGTGGCGAAAAAAAATGAGTATAGAACCCAAAAATTGATTTTTGGATTGCAGGAGCTTGCGGGATCAGAATTGGATGAGTTCAGTGGCATTCTGAGGCCATTAACGGAGGCCATGAATGAACCAGTGAAGATCTCGAGCCCATTATACTCCAATTTGGCACAAAATTGGAATTAATGGCTTTTACAAATCAGTGTCCTGATGCTTGACAGAAGGTCAGATTGAGCTGACACTGATATGGAGCGGTCATGGAGCAGGAACAGTGTCAAGTTTGGAATTTTGGAGCCAAACTCCAAAGGATGTGGAGTCGGGGTGAGTGTGAAGGCCAAAAAGCACTATTCCGGGCCACGTTTTTGAAATTTTGAAAAGCTTGCAGTGGATGAAAGTGACCCTGTAATTAAGATTCAAGAAATTTACTGAACTCAACATTTCATATTCTCATTAAAACAAACAAATCACGTTAGACAAAGATTTTCTAGAAATGCTCATTTTGGGAGATAGCCATTTTTGGCCCAAAATTTGAAATTTTGGAAACATGTGAAAAGTGGAAAGTAGTCAAACCCAAAATTTTATAGCCGATGAAAGGCACATCGGAACAGAGATACGCGGGTTGCTAATTGTTCCTTGTTATATAGGATAACTTCTCCCGATAGAAAATTTTTCGTGATTCCTCATAGATTTGCTTCTACAGATGGCTGAAGTTGGCCGTTCAAGATATTTTGTAACTATGTAAAAGTGCAGAAATTTTGGTAAAAATTGTCATTTTTGAAGTAATGTGGTTTCCACACCCGAAGTCGGAATGGAGCACGTGGATAGGAATTGGAAAGCTTATCCAGCAGGGAACAATGGTGCATGACCATACTTTATGAGGTTATCATACCTCATAGTTATGCAGAGCAGAAAAGTGCTAGTGGTTGTTTTGACAAAATTGTTGTCAATATGGGCAATTTCTAGAATTGCATGCCTGGAAAGTAGCAAGTTAGAATATTATGCATGAGTATATGTATTGAATTGATGCTTGGTGATTAAATAATATCTAATGATTCCTTGTGTGTTTGCTAGAGGCCATGAAATCATACCAGCTATGATGTGGAAGAGGAATCACATGCGGCGATGAAGGATTGGAAAGGGAGAATCCCTTAACCCTGCTTCGGCTACTGTATTTATATTTTATGAGCTTGCTGTGTAGAACATTATGGCATGAGAATGCTGAAAATGCCAGATATTAGAGAGATGGCATGAATATGCATTGGCTAGCAGCCTGGTATATTAATAAACATTGCACAGTGCATGAGCAGATGCTTGTGCACACATAGGATATTGCATATTGGTAAAAGTAGTAAGGTTCTACATATGCAATGAACCACTAATGGCAAATATTGTGGTTGATAATCACTATTGGTGTTGGTAATGGTTGTAGGACCAAAGACAACAGAAGAATGGCTAAATGTGTTGATGATGTTGTTGCATGTGGCCAACAACCTTATGAAGAAGAGGCTAGGGCAGCAAATCCATGATCAAGAGATGGGTGGAAGGATTCTGTAATCGTCTGTAAGAGACCAGCTGATCAAGTAACATCAAAGGTTTAAATGAGATCCATGTAGGTAATGGTTTAATTATGATGATTGCATATGTGTTGAAAGGGGATTGGGTAAGAATCCATTGAACCATATTTAATAATCATAAAATGGTATGCATTTAAGGTTGAAATGCACTCATGTGAATACCATACTGTTAGGAACCTATGTCAACCCTTCTCTTTACTATGTTAGTATATTGTTGTTAGATGCATATGCTTTGTAAGTCGTCCCGTAGTATTTGTTGATCCGTAGTTTATATTAGCCCATAGTATTGACCCATAGTATTGGACGCATATGCTTTGTAAGTCGTCGCGTAGTATTATATGTCCCATGGTTTTGACTCATAGTATTGGGCAAAGATTTAGTATATAAGTGTGTGTTGAGGTCATTGAAGGCACCGTGAAGTTAATTGTATTGAGATTGCTCAAAGGAGGTTGCCCCCTCGAAGTGGCCCGTGATCAATATAAAAATGATTCTGAGTTCTATTATTTTTGATATCTTGTGTATTTGTATTAATTAATTATTGCAGGTTCATCACATCGGGTATCAAAGCACTTTCTTGGGCTCGTTGGGTGGAATTTCTGCCAAATTTTTTTTTGCATCTGTTGCAGCTTCGGATTTGGGAATAATCCCTATCCGCTTAACTGTGGGAAGTACTTGGGCATAAGCCCTAAAACTCATTGTGAGGAGTACCATAGAAACCCCAAAGTAGCTGGCCCATTGAGAGGACCTGCCAGTGAAAAGGGCAACGACCCCTACCTGATTGACTAGTTCCCACCCGTGAGGTAAACCAAGAGCTGTCATCTGTGGCAAAGCGGTTATCAGTTTTACCTGAGCCGTGGAGTGAGGGGTACTGCCCCAATACGCAAGCTGTCAGACAGCATTGGTGGCCGAGTGAAACACCTGAACTGTTAGGAAGTCGTACCTACCTGGGGTCCATATCTATTTTCAGTTGAATTGTTGCCGATCACTTCCGCTCCAGATCTAGTTGTTCCAGATCTATTCTGAAATTCGTTCCAGATCCAGTCGCCGTTTCAGATCCAGCCGTTTTTTATCCCTTCCGTGCTGTTGCTGATCCATTTTTGAAAAAAAAAAATTAGTTTTTTCTCCATATCTCCCTTGTTTTCACTCTGTTTCCATTGACATTTTCGGGGAACCCCTGTCATCCCATTCTGCATCTTTTATTCCTAAGGACCCTATCCTCAATTCCCCTTCCCAAAGCCCAAAATCCCACATTTGTCTATTTTTAGGGTTTGCCATAACTTCCTCAGCTTTCACCCAATCACCTTCAAATTTTACCACAGAGTTCGTTTCTGAATTCTGCTTCTTTGTCCCTCTCTGCCAAATTTTCTCATTCTATCACCCCACTTTTGAAATCCCCCTTTTTGCTTTCTTGTCCTTTCGATAGTGTCCAAAATCTAGTCAAACCCCAATTACCCATCAGATTGTTTCCCCAATCCAAATTTCCCTTCACTAAATCAGCTTCTGTTTGTGTTTTTCTACCCATTCCACAAAAAAAAAAAAAAACCTGGTTATGGTTGTCACCCGTGCAGGAGTACACACCATGGAGGAAGCACTTGCAGCGATCCAAACCAAACTCCAAGATCTGGATGAAAAATTTCTCAGCCTCCATCTTCAGCATTCATACATGAACAATACCAAACAGCCAGAATCTTTTGCAGCCACCGGGTTCTCTGCTTCTAGCAATTTTCATGGGCCGAAGCTTGATTTTCCTCGCTTCAATGGTACTGATCCGACTGGATGGATATACCGAGCAGAAAAATATTTCAGTCTGCATAATACTTTTGATGTTCAGAAAATTCCACTTGCATCCTTTCATTTGGAACAGGAAGCCCTTCAATGGTACCGTTGGTACATCAAAGCTCATCCCGAGCCAAACTGGACAGATTTTTTCCAACTCATTTTGCCACGATTTGGTCCTAGTGGTTTTGACGACTTCATAGGAGCACTCACTAAACTTCACCAAACTGGAACAGTGAGAGAGTATCAGACGAAATTTGAGAAACTAGCCAATCACACAGAAGGATTGTCTGATGAATTCTACAGGATTTGTTTTATCAGTGGTCTCAAGGATGAAATCTGCTCAGAGGTCAAAATGTTTTGTCCCAACATAATGATGGAAGTCCTAGGGTTGGCTAAGCTGGCCGAGGACAAGATCGCAGCTCAACAACGCTCCAAACCCACCTTTGTTCCCTTTAGAAATATGGGTTCCCAACGACCTCCCATCACGCCTGCTCCTCAACCAACTCCTATCAAGCATTTGTTTGAAATAGAAATGCAGGCACGCCAAGAAAAAGGGCTTTGCTATAATTGTGATGAAAAATTCACTCGGGGACATAGATGTGTTCAACAAAAGCTCTATCTCTTGGATGTGGATTCTCCGCCTTCCTTAGAAATTGGTGAAGAAGCTACAAATACAGTAGATGATCAGGTCGACATTCAACACCCGCCTGTTGACACCCCATATCAGGACGACCCACCTGAGATCTCTTTTCATGCTGTAACCGACGTCACCACCCCACAAACAATGCGGGTCAGGGGATACTTCAAGAAGCCCCCTCTTACCATACTCATTGATTCTGGTAGCACTCATAACTTCATTGACCCTCGGATTGCCAAACAGGCTGATTGTTTTGTCCATCCTTGCTCCAACTTTGAAGTCATGGTTGTCAATGGGGGCACCTTACCTTGCAAGGGGAAGTGTCACAATGTGCGTATATCTATGGAAGATTATAACCTACGCTCTAACATGTTTGCCTTGTCCTTAGGCGGATGTGATGTGGTTTTGGGCGTTCAATGGTTACGCAAACTTGGCCCCATCTTATGGGATTTTGCTGAACTTTGGATGCAGTTTAAAGTCAATGGGGCACAACACAAATTTATGGGCTTACCTCCAGGGTCTCTCTGCATCATCAGTTCACATCGCCTGGAAAAAATTCTTAAGACAAATTCACATGGTGTCATCGCTCATCTCAATTCCATTCAGATGCACCCATCAACAGTCTCCACTACTTCCTTAGATAGATATGCAGGTATCTTTGCTGAACCAATGCACTTGCTGCCTTCAAGAGACCTTTCCGGTAAAAATGTAGCCACATCTACCTCTCAGCAGGAAATGATGGGTATTTTGCATGCAGTACAGAAGTGGCAGCCATACCTGTTAGGGAATTATTTCTGCATCAAGACTGATCTACCGAGTCTGGAAAATTTTCTGGAACAATGGGTCTCCTCCCCAAGACACCTGCAATGGGTTATCCAACTCATGGTTTATCCTTATGTGATCACTTACAAGAAGGGTAAGGACAATATGGTGGAAGATGCTCCTTCTCGCATAATTGATGACCCAGTTTCTCTTACAACTATTTCTCTGCTTGTTCCAAATTGATTGTAATTTGATCAACAGGGCTATCTCTTCTATTAACTCCATGCTTCTTCATCAACATGGCACTCTGGGTTCTGCAAAATGTATGACCGGGAACAATGTAACTTCTTTTGGGCGGGACTAAAAATGACAATTCAACAGATGGTGGCTGACGATGATACTTTCCAAGTCAACAAGGGGGAAACGACACTCCTTTCGGGATTGCTCAAACCCTTTCCCATCCCTACACAGCTTTGGCCAACTATTTCTATGGATTTCCTATCAGCGCTCTGGTGGTACAATACCACATCTCAAAGGACACCATATGAAGCAGTCTATGGAAAAACACCGCCAGTTCTTCTTCCATACACCCTTAGCAGCTCCCCAGTTCAGGAAATTGACTTGGTTCTTTGAAACCGCGATCAGATTCTTCTCATTCTGCAGGACAATCTTTACATGGCCAGAATTCGCTTGAAACAACAAGCCGATCGGCACGGTTCTGAGCGCATTTTCCATGCAGCTGACAGGGTTCTTCTTCATCTACAACCTTCCAAGCAATCCTCCTTGACACTCCAAAGGCGTCAATGGCCCGAAATGCAAACCGAGGATGCTACCGGGGAACCACTCCTTAAGATTCTGCAGCAATTTCTCCAACCAAAGCTTTGAGGAAAAAGATTTTTCTAAGGGAGAGGGGATGTTAGGAACCTATGTCAACCCTTCTCTTTACTATGTTAGTATATTGTTGTTAGACGCATATGCTTTGTAAGTCATCCCGTAGTATTTGTTGATCCGTAGTTTATATTAGCCCATAGTATTGACCCATAGTATTGGACGCATATGCTTTGTAAGTCGTCCCGTAGTATTATATGTCCCATGGTTTTGACTCATAGTATTGGGCATAAACTTAGTATATAAGTGTGTGTTGAGGTCATTGAAGGCACCGTGAAGTTAATTGTATTGAGCTTGCTCAAAGGAGGTTGCCCCCTCGAAGTGGCCCGTGATCAATATAAAAGTGATTCCGAGTTCTATTATTTTTGATATCTTGTGTATTTGCATTAATTAATTATTGCAGGTTCATCACACATACTGCCATAGTGTGGTGGAGTAGAGAGTGGTGAAAGCAAAAGGCCTCATACCATGTGACTATTTAGAAATTTAGACTACATTGATATAAAAATATATCATTGCATGTGTATGTCGGTTATGAGCTTAATAATCAAAGCAAGTGAAGATTGGTGGTCCTGATTATGGTAATGCATGCTATATGAGGTAGTCATGTTTCAGCCATAATATGTTTGAATGTAGAACATTCATGAACCAATGAAAGGTAGCATTGAGTGGATATGCATTAAGAGATTTTATAAATCTTGTAGTTATGCATTGAGTGGATGCATATGAAAAGTTTGAGTAAATGTTGTAAATGTGCATGCATAAGTGTGCGTGCACATGTTGTGATGCATTGCATGAATGCATGGGGATGGTATATGTTTTATTGCAAACTAAATAATTGATGAGATGATGAATTGATGATAATTCTAAGATCATTTCATGGACTGCCACGAATGCAGAATAGTAAGTGCATAAAGAAGGTAGTCATGATCGATGGGCTGTCCGAATACTCTGTGGAAGGGCAGAGTTGTATAAATCATATGACAGTGAAATAATGAGTATCTAAAGTTTCATTTAAATTGCATGAATGATGCGACTCTACCTTGCAATTTTTACTATGATAATGATTCATGTGAAATAAATGAGTTTGGTGATATTGATATGTTAACAACTGAAAGTGTTTGAATGATTGAGTGTTATAATTCTGAGATCACTTCAGTGACTGTTGTAGCAATGAACAAATTATATGCATAGATACTCACAGCATGTTTGGCTGATTGAAAGTTTCAGATTCCAGGTAGAAATTTCTTGCATATGGCAATGAGGATAAGACCATAGTAAAGATCGAACTCTACCATGTGCTAAAGCCAAAGGGTATGAGAAGGTTTTCATGGTTGTGAAATTTAACTTATGCATGAAACAAATATGAAAATATTCTGATTTACGTTTATGAGAATAATATCATGGTTGCAAATCTAATTTCTGTAGGAAACATATTTGAAAATTTTGATTTAGAGCCTATGAGAAGGAATCTCATGGTTGAGAACTCTAAGTTCTATTAGAAAGAAGGATTGTAAATCTCATATTTGTAAATCTTGGATTCGGAATTTTGCTAATAAATGACTAACGACTATTTGGATTATGTGAATTGTGTCAGGAGGACATGTTTTAAGTGGATGTTCATGTATGGCATCAGACATAAGGCCATAATGGGAGAAGTGATACCACTTATAGGAGCCAAGAAATATGAGGATATCCTCATGGCTAAGAAAATCAATTTATGTAGTAGACAGAATTGCAAATTCATATTGAATTTAATTATAAATGCTATTGATTGGTTATGGAACAATCAGATTTGAATTTTATTGTTAAATGTTGCTGACTATTTGGCTATTTAATAAGTGTGTCAGGAAGACACATTGCAATAAGACCATGAGAGAGGGCCTGCAGGAGCCAAACTTCATGGGAAGGATCCCATATCTTGGAAATGGGTTTCAGGTGAAAGGCCATTGGATATTTTGATAATGTCTCATCCGCACTGCATGATTGGTAAACAATATGAGTGAGCTGGTAAATATTATGTTAGTAAGACATATGAGGGTTATGTAACATCAAAAGGAGTTGGGATGGCGAACCGAGGGACTGTCAACTCAGAGAAGGAGCCCCCATTCCTCATTAATGAAGAAGGCTACATCTGCAAATGGATAAGTGTTCTATGAACCTAACTAAGAATATGCATGTTTAATTGTTAGAGTCAATACGCAGAGCATGTTTTGATTTTATTTCCATTATGACATATTGCTTGAGTGTGAGTAGGGCCTACATGGCTCACATCAGAAAGGGGTGCACACTTTTCCGATATTGAGTTATGACAGGATTATCATAATGGACTACACCCTAAGGGAATGGATGCATTCCTGGTGTTTCAATGTTGGATAGTGAATGTTATGAAATATGTTTTCAGCTTTCGAACAACAATATTGATGTGTTCGCTTACCCATCTTGTGTTGTTAGATTAAACAGATGCAATTCGGTGCTGCACACTGAAGAAGAAAAGTGAAAGGTTGTTGTGTGTGTGAAGGGTGGGGATATTGATAAATGATTGTTGTATGCCTAATAAACCCAGTTGGTGTACTAGATTGGGAATTGATTACTTGAATTTTATAGAAGTATTGGTGAAAGGTTGTTATATGCCTAAGGTCTAGTAGTAGAGCCTTGACCTATAATGGTCAGTGTTGGCTTGGTTTTGCAACCAAGCTTTGTGCAATGGGCACCTATCAACAATGTGATAGCAGTTTCAATATAGAAAGCAAAAACGATTATAAATTAAATCTAAATCTAAACTAACATGTGCATATAACAAATAAATCTAAAAACTATTCATGGAAAGAACAAGAAATAAAAGAATGTTTTGTATTAAGACACCTCAAATGGTGAGGATATGATGTTGATCAACTCCAAGGGTGAGTAGCTCCAAGCTCCAATGGTCTCTTCTCCAAGATGCTGAAAATGGCCAAAAGTCTCAAGAGAGATTTGACAGCGTGAGGATAGGATGATGGATGGATGGAAAGTGAGGATCCCCTACCACCTTTTTATGGTTTTTGGTGGTGTGGAATACCATTATGGTTTTGAGGAAACCAATGGTATTGACCAACATGGTTTAGGTACCTTTTTCCCTCTTTTTTATTTTTTGGATATTTTTATTCCCTTTTAATAGTTTTGGGAATTCTGGACCATTTTTGAGGGTTTTTTTAATGTTTTTTGAGGAAAAATATATCTTTTGAGGGGAAAAAGGGTGTATTATGGTCTTTTGGTGACCTTTTGATGGCTTTAGAGGCTCAAATGGTGGAAAAGTGGACAAATGGGTCTTGTGAATAAGGAAATGAGCTAGTGAGCACTTTTTGGGTGTTAACAGATTGCCCCCTGATGTGTGAGGGTAGGATCTCATCGTATGACTGATAGACATCATAGTTCTTTTGTCTTTTTCCCGTAGTTTGGGGAAGAGAAGAGACTGGTTGGAGACTGGATCAACAGCCCTTGGAAGCTGCAAAAACAAAAAATATTACATGGCCTCAATATGAATGAGGAATAATCTCTGATAATGGATGAGGCGTGCATACCCATGCTCGTATCAAGACATATACATAGCAATTAGTCCCAGGAAGGGGGACCTGAATAATACATAAAAAATATGCTAGTACATCATAGTGGTCCAAAGGGTTCACTATTTTGGGATGTACTCATGATCATAACATGACTGATCTCAATAACTGATACACTGGAATAAAGCGACAACCGTTCTAAAAAAGGTCTCAGAAGGGTTGATGAACTGTTGAATCTGAAGGTGTCCAACATCTATAAGGACTCAATGACTATGAGTCAACTCTGAGGAGTATATGTAACTGTATACTCGAGGGAGTATAAAAATGGGGTACATCTGAATATTGTCGCCATGCGCAATCCGGATATCTATAGGAAAATGTAACTGGTTGTTTCCATAGGTAGACTCTGAAATGTGGGAGAGTCAGGTGGTATCTGGGGTCTTCAACAAATAACTGAAAGGACCAATACCCTGTGCAAGTCTCAACAATGCAATCAAGGTGTTGAAGTCGAGCATGTGAAAAACAACCATTTGGAGAGGCACTGAGGACTCTTCTCGAAATGATTCATAGGCACTCATCATAAATGGTGATGAGTCCAAGACACAGGGACCTCTAGGTCTATCCTCTAGAATAAATTTGGTTGTCGTCGACAGAGGGAAACCAGCAACTAACAAGGCAATGATGTTTCCTTGATAGGAGCGCGAGGTGTAGAACTGAAGTGTGGTAGTACTAATGATAGGACTGACATACTTGTGGGGATGGGAAGTAACTGGGGTCATAGAGTAGGTGGACTCAAACTTTCTTTGTTCAGAGCATGATGACATGGTTGACCTGGTAGCGTAGGGAACTGATTTGTAGGTGCGGGGATCATAGCTTTTAAGGACTGAAGGGTATGTATTGAATCTGGGGGGACAAGCTGATGGGTGCTGTCGAGGGATTCTTAGGGTGACATACTGCGGAATACTCTGAACAAAGGCAACCAAAATGGGGAAGCTGCCATATGAGTAGACATGATCTGTTGTGGCACTGAAAAGCACCATTGGGTCCTTCTTCGTAGTTTTAATGATCTCCAAGAAGGGATACACGTGTGCTCTGAAATGGTACTATCCTGTGGATTTTGTGAGCCCAAGACTGTTCGTGCTCATAGGTGTTTTCATTTTTAAGGAGTCTGAAAATGATAAGAAGACTTTGCAGTGGTGGTGTAGTACCATCCTGTGGGTTTTTACAAGCCCAAGATGGTGATTGCTCGTGGTCTCTTTCATGTTTAGAGAGTCTAAAAGCGGTAAGTGGACTCTATTAGTGTTCTTTTTTGTAAGTTAGTATCCAAGGCCCAAAAAAGCATAAAATGATGCAAATGGAGAACTCTTCTAGCCGATGTGACTAAAGTATTCATTTTTCGTAATTAGTCTACAAGGTTCCGGAAAAGGGATAAATTTATACCAGGTAGATTTCCTTTCAGATACGTTTAGTGAGCATGAAAGGAAGCAAGATTGCTTGATGATATTTTCATTGTTTTAGGAGTCAGAAAAGAGCTTAACAGAAACTCCCTAACTGCCTTTTTCGTAAAAGCAATTGCTCGGCCCGAAAAAAGGAGTAAAACTATACCGAACAAAAAGGTATTAATGAGAGCGAGAAATGGTCTCGAGCATCGTCATGAGTGTGGAATATTGAATCCGGTGACATAAAGATTGTAAAAAATGGGCAACGGCCAATGTGGCATGCAAACCGAGGTGATAAGTGGCATTTTGAAAAAATGCCCGAAAATAGGGGGTGAGAGCGAGAAATGATGAAAATGTGGTTGTCAATGAGGTCCGTTTGGATAGCGGGTGATGAAGAAGAGGATGGGAGATCTGTGATGAGTTGAGCGAGTGTTAGGGCCTTGGTTCTCTTTGGGGTTTTGATAGTTAGGGTGTATTCTTGCAGGATAATCACCCATTTAGCTACGCGGCTTTGAAGGAGGCGATGTGTCAAGAGGTAAACCATTGGATTGGAATTGGCTACAACCATGGTGTGGCTGAGGAGATTGTAATGTCGTAGCTTTTGTACTAAAAAGACGACGGCGAGGGCCATCTTTGAGAAAAGAAGAAGAGGGCCATATTCTCTTCATGTGGGTAGCGGAGGGGTGGGCCTGACAAGGTCTGGCTCACATAGTAGATGACATGCTCTTGGCAAGCAGTATCTTCTTGGAAAAGAACTCCAGATACAGCATATTCGGATGCTGAAACATAGAGGGTGAAATCTGGAGGAGAGATCAACGGGGCGTTTGTGAGTGCTTTCTTTAAGTCAATGAAAGCTAATTTTGCTTGTTGGTCCCATATGAAATGGGTATGCAAACGTAGTAGTCGAAGGAAACTGTGGACCGTCGTGGCATAGTCAGCGACAAAGCGACAGAGGAAGTTGGACCTCCTTTGAAGGCTTTGAAGTTGTCTTAATGTACGGGGTGACGGTAAGTCTATAATGGCCTGGACTTTCAAGGGGTCTACAGTGATGCCTTTTTCTGAAATGACAAACCCCAGTAGGTGACCTGCTGTAATGCAAAAGACACACTTGAGTGGGTTCAAGCGGATGTTGTATTTTCGACAATGCAAGAAAACTTGTCGAAGGTCCTCTAAATGGTTAGATCGTTTCTTAGATCGAGCGGTGAGGTCATCTAGATAAAATTTTATGATTCTATGTAGATCATGGAAGCAATAAGTCATGGCGCATTGGAAAGTGGCTCCAGCATTCTTGAGATCGAAAGGCATGACGCGATAGGTGAAGGTGCCCCATGGGGTAGTGAAAGCTGTCTTGTATTGATCTTCTTTATGGATTTTGATTTGGTTATATCTGGAGAAACTGTCCATAAAAGAAAGGACCTCATGCTCCACACATTCATCGATTAGTTGGTCAATGAATGGTGTGGGGAAGTTGTCTTTGGGACAAGTGAGGTTGAGGTATCGGAAATCAGTACAAATGCATATGGTGCCCACTTTCTTGTTTACTGGCACTGGGTTTGAAACCCAGGTGGTGTAGGCAATAGGATATATGAATCCTGATTTTTGGAGTTTCTCAATCTTAGCCTTAATAGTTGGGAGCTTAGACGGGTGAATTGGGTGTTGCTTCTGACGAACAGGAGGCACATTGGGCCAAGTGTCGATGTGATGTTCCACAATGTTAGGATCGAGGCCAGGCATCTCGGTGTAAGACCAGGCGAAGACATCACTAAACTCTTGGAAGAGTTTCTTATATGCCTGAGTCTCCGCTTGAGTGCATGATGCGCCTAGCGAGATGAGCTCAGGTTTTCCAGGTGTGGTGGAAATGTCGATTTGTATAATAGGGGAAATGTTGGACATATTCCCCTCTTTGAAGGCATCTGGTGCTGGGATGGGGTCTTTGAACCAATCAACCTTAGTTGGTAGAAAATATTTCGATTCGACTAATAGTTGGTTTTCTATGGTGGATGTAGACACCTCAGGGAGGAAGTATGATCGATGGTGCATATCATCCCAAGGGTAGTCCGGTGCAGTGAGTGTTTCTAGAATTTTCTCATCAGTACAGAAGTAATCAGACCATAAATCAATGGGTTTGGGTTTGTATGTAGTTGAAATCATATAGATGGTATTGATTTCTTCTGAAGAAGATGATTTTGGAGGGTAGATCTCCTCGATGAGGGGAGGAGATATCTCTAAGTCGACATTGTTCATCTCGTATAAAGTTGCTCTATAATCTGGGAGATCAGGGCAGTGGTGTGAATAATGGCCATAAATGCCGCATATCGCACAAGGGTGGTTAGTGCGAAGCGTTTTGTTGTGAGGTTGAGGAGGTGGCTCAAGTCTTATCACTGGAATCTCGGTGTCGTCATCCAACATATTCATGTGTTCTTGGAGTGCAGGTAATTGTGGACATTAATGAGTGGCATGGCCTACATCGTCACACAACGAGCACTTAGGGGGAATGCGAATAGTTGGGGGGTTCCTGGCTACCTTGGGGGTTGCTAGGGGGGTGCGAGTTATGGATCCAGTGTTATAAGTTTGTGGGCCTCTGCCCCCTGTGTTTCATAACGGAGGTGGGGCATTTCTAGACATTGATGCCATAGTCACTATTGCGGGTGGTCTGTTTTGCAGATAAGTGATAGGAGGGTGTGGGTGGTTGGTAGTAGGGATAGGTTGTACCAGTTGTAAAATAACAGTCGGAATCAACGGGGGGCTCGGAGTAGGTAAGTACCATACATGTAACCCTAATGTTAAACCAGGAAGGTTTGTAATGTCCCCAGTTTGACCCCATGGAATTAACATTATAAATGATGTATTACTGTTATGAAATCATGGTGAGGAGCTCAAGGCCAAGGCCCCACCATCGATTTAGTGATGCATATGATTTGCGTGCTAGCCATGCACATTGGAAATTCAAATATCATGTAATATGCATTTTAATAAAAATACCCACAACTAGCTATGCAATGCAACAAAGAGATGGGGGCATGATTTCACAAGGAATTGGGAGGGAAAACATTCAAACCCTTGAGCCAATAAGGTCAAGCCAAGTGTCAATGAGAGAACCCATCAAAACCTCAACTACCCATGTTGACTTTTGTACCCAACCATTGATTTCTCCCAAGAGTTGGTTGATGTAGTTAATGCCTTGGGAATAGGGAGGTATGGCTATCCAAATTCGGGTATGAGCAAGCCACCCTTCATGGGAATTCGCGTTTTGCTTCTTGGGGAAAGAAAAGAGCCATGTGTTTCTCCCCCAAGCCATAATCCATGATCATTCCTTCTCCCTCACGAGTTTAGAGCTACCTGGGCGTTTTCCAGGCATGGGGGCTGTGTTTTTCTTCATTCTCCTAGTAGAGAAAGGCGTTTTTTTTGTGGTATAGTAGTTGGGAAGAAAGAGGAAATCGATTTGTGGGTGTATAGAGGCTCGTTGGCCCATGGAATGCTATGATATCTGTGGAAGAAATCGTTTTCTCCCCTATGGTCGAAATTCCTTCTCCCAATCCGTTTTGGGGTGCCCACGATTTGGGGAAAACCTATGGCCATATTATTTGTAAAATCCCATTGTTTGAATTGTGTATCCCTGCCCATGTCTGTGCATGATGTGTGAGAGAAGAGTATGTGGGGTATGGGTTATGGGTATCCATATCTTTGGCTTGAGCTTGAGTGTAAGCCTCCAGGGTTCAAGTGTAGCCTGATAAACCCAGTTGGACTGGCTTGGCTGAGATGAAATGGTTAATGGGCTGTGTGGGAGCTGGAATGTCCCCTTTCCTTGTGAGAATCATGCCCAGCTCGGGGGTGGCCTTCGAACGGACTCAGTATAAGCTGTCGAAGAGCCTATGGTTGGGTGGAACGTTGCAACGACATAGCTAGTTGCTTGGGGCAGTTACAAAATGAAGATAAGTGTTTTTATGTCTATGTATTTACTTCTGCAATGTTTAATTAATGATTATTTTGATATGCTAGATGAGCATGAATGGTGTGTGTGGATTAAATTTAAATTCCGCTGTGCCTATTGCCTAATTTGTATCTGCACACCAATGTTTAAATTATTATGATTCTAATTAGTGGTCTGAGTTTTATGAAATGCCCAGATTATTAGCGTCATGTTCCCTGCCTTGCATTGGGTCAGCAGGTGGGTACATTACAAGGTTGAGTGTAGCCATTACTGGCAAACTGACAACTCCGAAAAATGGGATAGTATGAATTGGCATTGTTCTGATAAGGGTAGGCACTGTGGGTGTTTGTGGTAGTGACGAGGGCTACTGTGTGGTGTGCAACAGGGTGCATAGATTGGATGTTTTTGTTATCGGTAAAGGTGGTGGGATTGATGGAAATGTGGAAGTCATAGGTGACTCGGTGTAGATTCTAGGACCAATTGATGAGACAAATGATGTCGGTGCAGTTTGAACAGTTTGTTCAATCATTGGTAGCACATTTTTGAGGGGCTGCGGGGGTGTTAGGATCATAATATGTGAGTTGATCAATCTTGATAATGAGTCCTTCATGTGGGAACATCATGATGTGGAACATAGATGAAGCGACGGTTTTCATTTTGTACATATAGCTATGTCCAAGAAGAAGGTTGTAGTCGAGATGGGCATTGATCACTTCGATGTCGATGAGAACTAGTTTGCCGCCTAGTTCTACGGGTACGTACACTAAGAGGCCTTGTGGTTGAGCTGAGCGCCCGTCGTAAGGTCGTAATGCTGTGGTGGATGGTTGTAAAGTGGGGGAGCCAAGTTTCTGCCACACAAGAGTGGACATAACGCAGGTTGAAGCTCCTTCATCGATGATGCATCGATGCACAACAAGGTTTCGAATGTTTACGGATACTTGGAGGGCCAAATTTGATGGAAATCGAGGTTTGTCTTGGTCTAAGTCGAAAGCCATCATATGTGTATCGTTAGGGTCTACTCCTCCGATGGCGGATAGTAGTAGTTTTCATTGTGCAGGGCATGTTTTCAATACCTCTAAAGTAGACATAGCAGTGGGGGATTGTGCTAAATCTTCCATGATGTTATAATTGGATGCTATGCGAGCATTAGGATTGTTGTTAATCCTTCGCAGAGGGATGCGAGGGATTTTAGGTCCTCCATCCAATGGCATATTTAGTATGTGTAGTGGTTGATCTGATGGAAGGGAGGTGGATGCGTCAATGGGAAGAGTTTCTGGGGGTGAGCCGTATTGATTTCTGCGAGTCTAGAGGTTGATGTCATTGGATGACATCATTAATAAATGGTGTGTGCCTGAATCCATATGCTGATAATCAGTTGCGGCATAGGTGATTTGCTGCTGAGGTGCAACAGATCCTTGTGGGGGATCCATTGGGCGAGCATTTACTACTCCCTGGTTTGGCAATGGGTTTTGCAATATCATGGGTTGCGATTGATTAAGTGGAGCTAACTATCCAGCGTGGCCCCGGCATTGGGCATTGTCAGCCCAAAGCTTACGTGCTTTCTCTAAATGGGGGCAGTTGTGAGTGTAGTGGCCATAGACTCCACATATAGAACATGGATGGTTTGTTCTCAGGTTATTGTTTTTTGCCTGCTTGGGATGACGATCAGGATTCTGGTTGGGGGGAGCAACGTTGTTATTATTTGGAGGATTGGGTGGTGGTGGACCTTGATTATGTTGTTGGTTGTTGTCACGGTTACGTCCTCTTTCGTGGTTTTGTTGTCCGCCCTGGTTGCATTGGTTATTTTGGAGTTGGGGATGATTGTGTTGTGTGTACACTTGCCCTTGAGTAGAGGGAGGATTTTGGGGTGCCATAGGTGCGAGAGCGGGTTGCGGTGGATAATAAGCTAGTGGGGCTGGAGGAGGTCCTATTTCCTGTTGGGGTTGTTGGTAACCCTGAGCTATTGGAAGTGTTGGGTTAGCTAGTGTAGCTTGCTGGGGGTAATACATTGGTTGGGATGGTAAGTGAATTGGGTTCTGGGTGGCCGGTTGGTTATAGTATGTGGGTGGTACATATGTCGACGGCGCTTTCCCATAGCAATGTTGTGGACAAGAGGGGCCATGAGTGTGATGAGTTTGATTTGTTGGAGCGTACAAAGTCGTCGCTCCAGAATTAGATGTAGCCCTAGAGAGGTCTGGGGCATTTATGGTGCTCACCATGCTAAAAGGTTTATTTTGTGCTGTGACTTGGCCGATAATACCATCAGCGACATGTGATGCCCCCAGAGCATCACCGCGTGAAGAATCGCCTTGTGGGGCATCTGGTATGATGGTGTATAGATAGCCTGATTGGGTATAAATCAGGTCGAACTGTTGAGCTTTTAAGATAGCTTCTTCTTCTGACTGGGGTCGTTCGGAAGCTACATCTTTGGCTATGAGGGGTAGGAGTGATTTGAGAAACCAATCCAAAAATATACCACCATCCAGTTTAATCTTGATTAGGCTACGACGCTTACGCCACTCATGGATATGGTCGATGATGTGGGTAGCTGTGTTTTGTCTGCAAGACAACAGTATTTCAACTCCTGCATCATAGCATACAGGTAGCTGAAAAAACTGAAGGAAAGTGGAGGCGAGGGACGTAAATGTATGGTGGGTCCCATGTGGTTGTTCAATGTACCACTTAGCTGCAGAGCCAGTGAACGTTCGTTGCAACAGTCTTAGTCTAATGGAGTCATCCACTATGGATTTGGATGAACACCATATGTGAAATGACATTATGTGGTTTTGGGGATCTTCCCCAGGTTTTCCTTCGAACTTGGGGATGTCCGATGGGAGCTTTGTAGGCATGGGTGGCCATGTAGGGTTGTGCCTGATAGGATCGTTGGTTAACCTGGATAGGTTTGGTAAGTTCAGATTAGCCATGTATGGTAAACTAGCAGATGGGTGTGGCATAGTGACTGGGATATAACTGCTAGTGGTGGCATTATGTAGTGGTCAAGTGACCCCTAAGGGTATGCTAGGTATTGAAGGTATGTGTCCTCCAACCATTGTGGTGTGAGATGGGCCAGCGCTCCCAAGTGCAACATGGGTTGCAGAGGGGTTAGGAATAGTGCCAGGAATTCCTAGGATCTGGGTTGTGGTAATGAGGGGGGGTGTGATTCCTATGTTGGGCATACCCATAATAGGTGGTAGTCCTGTGTTGGGCATACCTACAGGTGGAGTGGACCCTTTATTAGGCATGCCTAAAGGGGTTGTTGTTACCATGGGTGGCACAGTAGTAGAAGGGTTTGTCGATGTATCTCCAATAGCACTGGTGAAAATGGGGTCTATTGTGATCTAGCCATGGGGTTGGTTGGTGATATTTCAGTAGGGTTTTCGGATTCAGCCTCATAATCAGATGTGAAGTGAGGAGCGTCAGAATCGGATGACTGTGTTCTTGGCCGATGACATGTTGAGTCAAGGGATAAGGCTCTACGTCTATGACGTGTAGAGTCAAGTGTACCGAACTGAGGGGGTTCACCCTGAAGACGGCGAGATCGTCTTAAATTCTCAATGGTGAGAAATATATAAACATTTCAGTGGAAGGTGGTGATGTAAAAAACTCGAAACCCTAGTGCAACAAGGAGTGCAAGAGGGGAGTGAAAAAATAATGGCTCTCAAGCCAACAACCAACCTAAAAAGCAGTTATTATAGCAGTTGTGCTATAATAAGTGGAGGGATCCAACAAAATGGTCAGGATACCAAAAGTCAAACAGTTCCTAGAAAAAAGTGGTGCTCACTAGACCAAAGGTGGGTATTGTATCATGCAAACACTTAACTAGAAGTATTGTGAGTCAACAAACGATATTCTCTACGGGTGTACACCGAGAACTTCGAAAGGTATCCTTCGGTTACTGAATAGATTGCGGTGTTCCACCCAGGCTTCCGAAACCAGTCTGGCTACTTCAACCCTCCTAAGGGACAGGCCTTCCCGATAAATTGGTTGATAACCATGTCAAAATTATAAGGTATTTTTGTGACCCTAAAGACAACCACTATGTCTCAAATGTAAATAATTGAGGGGTGTTATTGGTACACCTATCCCCTCAATTCTACCTAACTACAAGATTCTTTCAAGTGCTCCCCAAGTGGGGTTAAAAAGTTTGTTGAGTTAAGGTAAATTTTAAGGCTCAGTTTAAATAATGTGGTAGATTGGGTGCTCGTGTGATTATATAACTGAAATTGATTTGCCTCACTTGGGCGATTGATTACAAATGAAAGAAAAGACGCTTCCAGTTTGCAAAAAATAAAGGCATTTTTTGAAATGTAAATGCTTGAAAAAACTATTCAAAAATAATAGATCTTTGAAATAATTTAAAGGGAAGCAAATAACATAAATATTTCAAGAAATAAATGGATCTCTTAGAAAATTGCTTGGGCAAACTATTGAGCATATAAACAGTAAAACCTTTGATCTAAATAGAATGCAGAAAATCTTTCTTTCAATTACTGAAATTTTTTAAAAAGACTTTTTAATGGAGTATATATAAATAGAAAAAGATTTAGTATGGTTGTAAAAATGCATAAAAAATAAAGCTGTAAAATAGGCTAAATGGGCAAAAAATACAACAATTTTTTTTATTTTTATAAATTGGCCGAATTCAAAATAACAACATCGCGGGTTTTGGGGAAATAGCCACGATGTGTAGCGTGGGTTTCGGCCGTGTAGTCGCGATGTGCAGCGCGACAAATGGTCACGAAGCCGCGATGTGCAGTGTGGGTTTCGATCACACAGTCACGATGTGCAGCGCAGAAAATGGCCACGAATCCATGATGTGCAGCACGTAAAATGGCCGCAAAGCTGCGGTGTGCCGCGCAGAAAAAGTCCGCGAGGTCGCGATGAGCCGTGCGACTATTAGGTGAAAATCCACGAGGCGAAAGCCGAAAAATGAACCCGAAAATGGAAATTTCAAGCTGTTAATGGCAATAGAAAGGGCCAAGATCTAGAACAACAATGGATCTGCTGTCTAGGATGGCAGATCTATGAATTAAAATGATTAAAACTAACAAAAACTAAGATCTAAGAATTCAAAGCCAGCAGAGTCGCCAAAAACTATTGGCTTGGTTTTGCAACCAAGCTTTGTGCAATGGGAACCTATCAACAATGTAATAGCAGTTTCAATATAGAAAGCAAAAACGATTATAAATTAAATCTAAATCTAAACTAACATGAGCATATAACAAATAAATCTAAAAACTTTTCATGGAAAGAACAAGAAATAAAATAATGTTTTGTATTAAGATACCTCAAATGGTGAGGATATGATGTTGAGCAACTCCAAGGGTGAGTAGCTCCAAGCTTCAATGGTCTCTTCTCCAAGATGCTGAAAATGGCCAAAAGTCTCAGGAGAGATTTTGATAGCGTGAGGATAGGATGATGGATGGATAGAAAGTGATGAGCCACTACCACCTTTTTATAGTTTTTGGTGGTGGAGAATACCATTATGGTTTTGAGGAAACTAATGGTATTGACCAACATGGTTTAGGTACCTTTTTCCCTCTTTTTTTCTTTTTTGAATATTTTGAATATTTTTATTCCCTTTTAATATTTTTGGGAATTTTGGACCCTTTTTGAGGGTTTTTTTTATGCTTTTTGAGGAAAAATATATCTTTTGAGGGGAAAAAGGGTGTATTATGGTCCTTTGGTGAGATTTTGATGGCTTAAGAGGCTCAAGTGGTGGAAAAAGTGGACAAATAGGTCATGTGAATAAGGAAATGAGCTAGTGAGCACTTTTTGGGTGTTAACAGTCAGTGGCGCAGTTTCCTTCCATTGGCTGATGACCCAGACGGATGTGATGGCTTGGCAATGGAGAGGGCCAACCAGGTATGGGACTGGTTGGGCACCGCCAATGATTGGTAAATCCAATTGGCGTGTAGGCATACTGGTTGAGCATTAACTATTTGATGTCGTGGAGCGGCCTGTGTGCTGGCCAAACATCCAAGTCCATAGGTGATTCCAAGGCTTGCAAAGAAAAGCAGAACCCTGTGGACCAGAGAGGAAACACACAATACAGATAAGTATTTGGTTATCTTGCAGCTTCTTGCTTATGAATATACATGTGTATATGATTTGGTTATGATTAATTAAAATCTTTTTTAGAGATAAACTCTATGAAAATAAACTAAACATGTGAATTGATTCAATGTTTGAGTGTAGGTATTGTTGGAAGAAAGGACTATGAAGGCATCCTAGGGATGCATGTGGACATGTGACCATCCTAAAGAGTTCAACATGAGCAGTAATAAAAGACGGTGCTAGTGGGATTGTGTGGGTCCTAGCAGCCAAGAGTTGTAGACAAACCATGTGGAGGGCCTCCATGGTTGAGAGGCCTAGAATAGACCATAGACACTAAGTGTCATATACAAGAAGGGCAGGTCAAGCATTCACATTCAAGTGAAAGAGGCTAGGAGCATGAAAACCACAGTGGTGGTGTGGGTTCCAGAATGGAACAAGACTAAGAGGAGAAAAATTCTTACTGTTTGTTGGTCTCCACTCTGATCTAGAGGTTTTCCAATGTAAACCCAGGTACTTAGCGGTGCAAGATACCAACAAAACCCCTATTCACCGGCCCTTTTGGAAACAGGCTGCAAGCATCCTGACGTCTCACCCGAGGTGAATTTGTGGGGGTGGTTTCGGAATCAGGTTTCCACAACGTGGTGTTGCGAGTGCTTAACTGATTGATGCGTAGCGCGGTAGAGAGCCTCCATGCTGCAGACAAGGGACTGTGCGAAGTACTATACTTGGCATCAATTGGGCTGCGTGGTACTGCCAGGCTACCATGATGAGACATCGCAAAGGGTAGATATATGCTTCCTGCAGATCTCTATTTATGGAGTCTTAGACTTGGTGATATGACGATAAACTATCAGCAGCTTATCTCGCAGCTCTTATCAAGGATCAGCACATCAACCTGACTGCGCATTCACTTCAACACTTAATAAAACTAGCCAATCTTACTTAACAGTCTTAACTGTTCATCCACACTTAGACCGATTCAAACATATGTAATGGAATGAATTATGCAATGTTGCACGCCCTGATGCAGCACTTCAACTTCTAACTATTAACTCTGTGATTATTTAGCAGATATAGACATTCAAAGACTTATAGCTACTGAGCATTAACATTTATCCATATACGAACTACTTAACATCTCATTCCCATCTCTTCCGCGGTGAATACAGATAAAAGAAACAAATATTGGATAACTGTAACATCAAGCATTCATATTAAGAAATCGAACAATGGCAACCACACAAAGCATCACATAACATGGAATTTAACGTGGTTCACCCCCCCGGATGGAAGGTTACGTCCACAAGAACTGTCTTATTATCTTTTAGGCAAGGGTACAAATGTTCTTCGTCTGCGCACTCAGCTGCAGACGCTTTTCTCTCTCTCAAAATTAAGTCTCTGTGCACTCAGCTACAGATCCTTTACACTAGCTTCAAGCTTACAGATTTAAACAATATTCAATAATGATCAACAAAATATGAAGAGTCATTCATTCCCTTACAAAATCGCCTTATATATAGATCAAGACCCGTAGGTCATGTCTTTTACATCTCGAAGGAAAAAACCCTTAGGTTTACAAAACTGCCACATGCACGCCAATATGTTGCTCTCGCTGAGCTGTTCCTTTTTTCACGGCCTTTAGATGACTGGTTCAAGTAGCAGTTCTCTGTGTGTGCGTAACCTTCCTCCCGATCTGCACCTACCCACTGCTTGGTAGTGATCGAGTATCTTTGCCAAAAATAGATATCCAATGACCTAACCGGAACATGTGATGTCTTTTGTCCAACACTCTGCTGAGCTGGATCTTCCGTTGATCGAACCCATCGAAGCACTGTTCTCCTCGTAGCATTGTCTTCACGGTTCTTCTGATACTGCGCTACGCGCAACTTCGCAGCATACCAAAACTTATCCCAAAATTGTTCCAACTTAACTGCACTCAAATCCACAGTTCTCAAAATCCTTACTACTCAAAATGCCCCACTTGGGCCAGGCCCAACACTGCTCTCTCTTTCCCTTTTTATTGATGCATTTATAAAAATAGAAAATGGTTTGATGCATGTCATGACTTGAAATGATTGTGTTAATTGCTTGAAATAACTGTGAATGCTAAATTAATGAATTTCCTATGAATGGATGAACATGAAGGAATTCATGAGTATGTTGGGAAAGCATGGAAAGTGTTAAAGTCTCATAGATAAAGCATGGACTACCCATGTCAATTGGGCAATTAATTGACTGATTTTAATGTTTGTATTATGATTGGCCTAACAGAAATTGCCATGATGTATTTCACAGGTGAGAAGTGAAAGTTAATTGGTTGCAGCTGTTACAAAAATAGTGGTACTAGCGAGCAAAGAGTGGGCTGATGTGTACATTGGCCATGTCAACAAACCAAAAGTTAATGAATTTGGCTGAAACTCTTCTTCAAACAATTACCAAGACCCAAGAGAATCTTGGAGAACTGCTCAAGCTACAAAAGTAACAGAATGAGATGAGCCATAATTTTTTGCAGGACTATGTTTGTCTGCAAAGAAAAGTAAAAATAATTCTGAAAACAATCAACCTAGGAAATGATAATGGATCAATGAGGAGACATTCGTCCAATCGGTCCACTAAGAAACGTTCCAGGTGGGAAGACTCAAAGGAAATTGAGCAGGAAAAGATAAAGCAGCTAGTAAAATGTTGGAAATGTAGAAGGAATCATTGCCTCCGCAACTACCCAACAAAGGAACATCAAGAGGGTAGCAGCCATAAAGCTTTCAGATTTTTCGATGAGCTGGAAGGTCAGAACCAGCAGGAGAAGTTGTGTAAGCCAAAGGACTTGGTCCTGAAAGTTCAAGGTAAATGATAGAATCCAGGGCAAATTTGCAAAATTTTTGAAATTTTGGACATGTAAATTGTATATGTATTCCTAAGTATTGGAACACCGAGGACGGTGTTATTCTAAGGGGAGGGGATTGTAATACCCCATTTTGACCCTTAGGATATATTAGCTTTTAATGTAAATAATGTATACATGTGATGTATGTTTTCCTAGCGTAGAGATCAAGGCCAAGGCCCTGCTTGTGGAAGCGCAAATTTTATTTAAAAGACAAGTATTAGATATTATGTTACCCATAAGCTATTTAGCCATGGAACATTGTAAAAATGATGTAAATAAACATCATGCAATAAAATACCAAAACTGGCTATCGAAGCAGCTAATGAGAAAGGGCCATGTGTATCCACTAGGGAGTGGTGAGGGGGTTGTGGGACTGAACCATAGGTTACCAAATGTCATCTTGAGAACCCATTTGACTTTCTTTGCTGGCATTTAATTATGTGTAAGAACGTTGTTAAGGAAATCAGTCCATGGCTTCAATGGAGCATGGACAACCAAGAAATTCGTATGGCAGAGTATGGGCTCTATTTTCTTGACCCACAAGTCACCCTACCTCATGGGAATGGTTTTTTTCCCATTCCCATTCCATTGTGGAAGAAGCCAGCATCATTTGGCATCCATTACGAATTCCCAATAGTGAGTAAAACCATAAATCTCAACTTTGCAAGAATCCATGTTTTGAAGAGCCATAAACGCCCAGAATCATATATTGACAGTGAAATCCAATGGGGGATGCATAGATATGAACCTTGGGGCGAAATTGAGAGTATTAGATACCCTGAAATCCATTGGAAAACCCAGTTTTTATAACCTCAAAGTCTAGTGATGGGATTGAGTTATTTGATGACATAATTGTGAGAAATCCAAGTGTGAATGTTTGAACAGAGGATTGGATTGCTGGAATTTAGCTTGAGATGTATGTAGCTCTGTGGTTGAGCTCATTGGCTTAGCATCCTCCTCCTTTGCTTATTGCATGCTTAGTAAACCCAACTGTGTGTTGGCTTAGCATGATTGTCTGAGTGAAACTATGGCTGTGAGTGAGCCTGTTTAGTTTCTCCTTAGTGGATACACAACCCAGCTCGAGGGTGATCTCTCAACTCAAAGAATACATACTGTACAGAGATCTATGGTTTGGTGGAATGTTTCTCTCACCTAGCCAGTTGTTGGACAACTTCATCTCAAAGATAAGTAGTCTCTGTGGTTTAAATTATGATCATTATGTGTTCTGTTCTACATGTTTAATTATTCATGTTAATTGACTGAAATGATTATCTTGAACTAGTTGGCATGAAGCCTGTGCATAGCATGATAATGAGATTGATTTTTGTATGATTGTTTCATTATTCTTCCTAGAAGAAATATGCTAATGCATTCCAATCCATGTCTGTGTTAATATGTTTTTAATTCCGTTGTGTAAATTCAGTAGGCACTTGTGTTTATATTGAGTATAATTCTGCACTACATTTCAAGATAAGTATTTGTGTGGGTTGAGTTATGTTAATTCTATGCTCTACAAGGTTTTAACTAATGACTGTTATTTATATGCTGAATGCATGATGAAATCGTGTGTGGATAATGTCTAATTCCACTGTGTTTATTAAGAATGAATTTGCACACAGAAGTTTTTATTTATTATGAATTTCTTACGAATGAATGGGGCTGAGATTGCCAAATAAGCCCCGGTATGTCAGTCATGTTTCCTCTGTGTTTGGAATGATGGGAGGGGATGTGACAGAGTGGTATTAGATCCCATGTTGCAACACTGGGGCTGCTTGGGCCAAACTCTAAGTTACAGGCAGATAACAGAGCGTTTTAACACAGTATTGGAGAAGTTTGGGGCATCATTTTGATATGGAAAAATGACAGGATCAGATTTCTCAGATGTGGCAGAGGATCACACCATTGAATAGAGCTCTCCAACAAATTTCCAATGGTACCAGATTCGCCTCATTTGGCCAAGGGACGAAGGAGTTATGAACCCCAGAAGTTATAGGGCCGGAGGTTTCCCAGGCTTGCGGATTTTGGATTTCGGGAATGCAAAGTTTTGAAAAAGTGCGTTCCGGTTTCCGCAATCCCGAACTCGCAATTTCGGGTTTCAGGTTGCGGGAACGAGGATTTCCAAAAAATTTCATTTTGGATTTCCGTAATTCTGAACCCACAATTTCGGGTTTCGGGTTTCGGGTTGCGGGATGGTTACATTTCCATGACCGTGACCTGATTTTCCAAACCCGCAATTTCGGGTTGCGGGTTACGGGATGGTTACATTTTCGTGATCGCGACCTGACTTTCCCAACCCGTAATTTCAGGTTTCGGGTTGCGGGATGGTTACATTTCCGTGACCACGACTTGACTTTTCATACCCGGAATTTCAGGTTGCGGGATGCAGGTTGGCAGGAAAAAAAAAAAAAACGAGTATAGAGCCAAAAAATTGATTTTTGGATTGCAGGAGCTTGTGGGATCAGAATTGGATGAGTTCAGAGGCATTTTGAGGCCATTAACGGAGGCCATGAATGAACCAGTGAAGATCCCGAGCCCATTATGCTCCAATTTGGCACAAAATTGGAATTAATGGCTTTTACATATCAGTGTGCCAATGCTTGACAGAAGGTCAGATAGAGCTGAAACTGATATGGAGTGGTCATGGAGCAGGAACGGTGTTAAGTTTGGAATTTTGGAGCCAAAATCAAAAGGATGTGGAGTTGGGGTGAGTGCGAAGGCAAAAAAGCACTATTCCGGGCCACATTTTTGGAATTTTGAAAAGCTTGTAGTGGATGAAAGTGACCCTATAATTAAGGTTAAAGAAATTTACTGAACTCAACATTTCACATTCTCATTAAAACAGACAAATCACATTAGACAAATATTTTCCAGAAATGCTTAGTTTGGGAGATAGCCATTTTGGCCCAAAATTTGAAATTTTGGAAACATGTGAAAAGTGGAAAGTAGTCAAACCCAGAATTTTATAGAAGATGAATGGCGCATCGGAATAGAGATCCACGACTTGTTGAGTGTTCCTTGTTATATAGGCTAACTTCACCCGATAGAAAAGTTTTCGTGATTCTTCATAGATTTGCTTCTACAGATAGCTGAAGTTTGTAGTTCAAGATATTTTGTAACTGTGTAAAAGTGCAGAAATTTTGGTAAAAATTGTCATTTTTGAAGTAATGTAGTTTTCACACCCGAAGTCGGAATAGAGCACGTGGATATGCATTCGAAATTTTATCCAGCATGGAACAATGGTGCATGACCATGATATGAATGAGGTTATCATACCCCATAGTTATGCAGAGAAGAAAAGTGCCAGTGGCTGTTTTGACAAAATTGTTGTCAATATGGGCAATTTCTAGAATTTCATGCTTGGAAAGTAGCAAGTTAGAATATTATGCATGAGTATATGTATTGAGTTGATACATGGTGATTAAATCATATCTAGTGATTCCTTGTGTGTTGCTAGAGGCCATGAAATCATACCAGCTATGATGTGGAAGAGGAATCACATGCGGCGATGAAGGATTGGAAAGGGAGAATCCCTTAACCTTGCTTTGGCTACTGTATTTATATTTTATGAGCTTGATGTGTAGAAAATTATGGCATGACAATGCTGAAAATTTCAGAGATTAGAGGGATGGCATGAATATGCATTGGCTGGCAGCCTGTCATATTAATAAACATTGCACAATGCATGAACAGATGCTTGTGCACAGATAGGATATTACATATTGGTAAAAGTAGTAAGGTTCTACATATGCAATGAACCACTAATGACAAATATTGTGGTTGATAATCACTATCGGTGTTGGTAATGGTTGTAGGACCAAAGGCAACATACACATGGCTAAATGTGTTGATGATGTTGTTGCATGTGGCCAACAACCTTATGAAGAAAAGGCTAGGGCAACAAATCCATGATCAAGAGATGGGTGGAAGGATTCTGTAATCATATGTAAGAGGCCAACTGATCAGGTAACATCAAAGGTGTAAATGAGATCCATGCAGGTAATGCTTTAATTATGATGATTGCATATGTGTTGAAAGGGGATTGGGTAAGAATCCATTGAACCATATTTAGTAATCATAAAATGGTATGCATTTAATGTTGAAATGCACTCATGTGAATGCCATACTGCCATAGTGTGGTGGAGCAGAGAGTGGTTAAAGCAAAAGGCCTCATACCATGTGACTATTTAGAAATTTAGACTACATTGATATAAAAATATATCATTGCATGTGTATGTCGATTATGAGCTTAATAATCAAAGCAAGTGAAGACAGGTGGTCCTGATTATGGTAATGCATGCTATATGAGGTAGCCATTTTTCGGCCATAATATGTTTGAATGCAGAACATTCATGAACCAATGCAAGGTAGCATTGAGTGGATATGCATTAAGAGATTTTATAAATCTTGTAGTTATGCATTGAGTTGATGCAGATGAAAAGTTTGAGTAAATGTTGTAAATGTGTATGCATAAGTGTGGGTGCACATGTTGTGATGCATTGCATGAATACATGGGGAGGGTATATGTGTTATTGCAAACTAAATAATGGATGAGTTGATGAATTGATGATAATTCTAAGATCATTTCATGGACTGCTACGAATGCAGATTATTAACTGCATAAAGAAGGTAGTCATGATCGATGGGCTGTTGGAATACTCCGTGGAAGGGCATAGTTGTATAAATCATATGACTGTGAAATAATGAGTATCTAAAGTTTCATTTAAATTGCATGAATGATGCGACTCTACCTTGCAATTTTAGTTTGATAATGATTCACGTGAAGTAAATGAGTTTGGTGATATTGATATGTTAACAACTGAAAGTGTTCGAATTATTGAGTGTTATAATTCTGAGATCACTTCAATGACTGTTGTAGCAATGAACAAATTATATGCATAGATACTCACAGCATATTTGGATGATTGAAAGTTTCAGATTCCAGGTAGAAATGTCTTGGATATGGAAATGAGGATAAGACCATAGCAAAGACCAAACTCTACTATTTGCTAAAGCCAAAGGTTATGAGAAGGTTCTCATGGTTGTGAAATTTAACTTATGCATGAAACAAATTTGAAAATATTATGATTTAAGTTTATGAGAAGAATATCATGGTTGCAAATCTAATTTCTGTAGGGAACAGATTTGAAAATTTTGAGTTAGAGCCTATGAGAAGGAATCTCATGGTTGAGAACTCTAAGTTCTGTTAGAAAGAAGGATTGTAAATCTCAGATTTGTAAATCTTGGATTCAGAATTTTGCTAATAAATGACTAATGACTATTTGACTTATATGAATTGTGTTAGAAGGACATGTTGTAAGTGGATATTCATGTATGGCAGTAGACATAAGACCATAATGGGAGAAGTGATACCACTTACAAGATCCAAGCAATATGAGGATAGCCTCATGGGTAAGAAAATCAATTTCTGTAGTAGACAGAATTGCAAATTCATATTGAATTTAAATGCCACTGATTGGTTATGGAACAATCAGATTTGAATTTTCTTGTTAAATGTTGCTGACTGTTTGGCTATTTAATAAGTGTGTCAGGAAGACACATTGCAATAAGACCATGAGAGAGGGCCTGCAGAAGCCAAACTTCATGGGAAGGATCCCATATCTTGGAAATGGGTTTCGGGTGAAACGCCATTGGATATTTTGATAATGTCCCATCCGCACTGTATGATCAGTAAACAATATGAGTGAGATGGTAAAGATTATGTCAGTAAGACATATGAGGGTTATGTAACATCAAAAGGAGTTGGGATGCAAAACGAGGGACTTTCAACTCAGAGAAGGAGCCCCCATTCCTCATTAATGAAGAAGACTACATCTGCAAATGGATAAGTGTTATATGACCCTAACTAAGAATATGCATGTTTAATTATTAGAGTGAATATGCAGAGCATGTTTTGATTTTATTTCCATTATGATAGATTGATTAAGTGTGATTAGGGCCTACATGGCTCACATCATAAAGGGGTGCACACTTTTTCGATGTAGGGTTATGACAGGATTATCAATATTGACTACACCTTAAGGGAATGGACGCATTCCTGGTGTTTCAATGTTGGACGGTGAATGCTATGAAATATGTTTACAACTTTCGAACATAAATACTGATGAGTTTGCTTACCCATCTTGTGTTGTTAGATTAAACAGATGCAATTAAGTGCTGCACATTGAAGAAGAAAAGTGAAAGGTTGTTGTGTGTGTGAAGGGTGAGATATTGATAAAGGATTGTTGTATGCCTAATAAACCCAGTCGGTGTACTGGTTTGGGAATTGATTACTTGAATTTTGTAGAAGTATTGGTGAAAGGTTGCTATATTCCTAACGTCGAGTAGTAGAGCCTTGACCTATAATGGTCGATGGAGAAGTTTCCTTCCATTGGCTGATGACCCAGATGGATGTGCTGGCTTGGCAATGGAGAGGGCCAACCAGGTATGGGACTAGTTGGGCACCACCAATGCTTAGTAAATCCAGTCGGCATGTAGGTGTATTGGTTGACCATTAACTATTTGATGTTGTGGAGCAGCGTGCGTGGTGGCCAAACATACAAGTCCATAGGCAATCCCAAGGCTTGCAAAGCAAAGCAGGACCATGTGGACTAGAGAGGAAACATACAATAAAGATAAGTATTTGGTTATCTTGCAGCTTCTTTCTTATGAATATAAATGTGTATATGATTTGGTTATGATTACTTAAACTCTTGTTTAGAGATAAACCCTTTGAAAATAAACTAAACATATGAATTGATTCAATATTTGAGTGTAGGTATTGTTGGAAGAAAGGACTATGAAGGCATCCTAGGGATGCATGTGGACATGTGATCGTCCTAAAGAGCTCAGCATGAGCAGTAATGAAAGATGGTGCTAGTGGGACCGTGTGGGTCCTAGCAGCCAAGAGTTGTAGACAAACCATGTGGAGGGCATCCATGGTTTAGAGGGCTGGAATAAACCATAGACACTAAGTGTCATAGCCAAGAAGGGCAGGTCAAGCATTCACGTTGAAGTGAAAGAGACTAGGAGCCCGAAAACAACAGTGGTGGTGTGGGTTCCATAATGGAACAAGACTAAGAGGAGAAAAACTCTTACTGCTCTCTCTTTCCTTTTTTATTGATGCATTTATAAAAATAGAAAATTGTTTAATGCATGTTGTGACTTGAAATGATTGTGTTAATTGCTTGAAATAACTGTGAATGCTGAATTAATGAACTTCTTGTGAATGGATGAACATGAAGGAATTCATGAGTATGTTGGGCAAGTAGGGAAAGTGTGAAAGAATCATGGATAAAGTATGGACTACCCATGTCAATTGGGCAATTAATTGACTGATTTTAATGTTTGTATTATGCTTGGCCTAACGAAAAATTGATGTGATGTATTTCACAGGTGAGAAGTGAATGTTAATTGGTTGCAACTGTTACAAAAATAGTGGTACTAGCGAGAAAAGAGTGGGTTGATGTGTACATTGGCCATGTCAACAAACCAAAAGCTAATGGATTTGGCTGAAACTCTTCTTCAAGTAATTGCCAATTCCCAAGATAATCTTGGAGAACTGCTCAAGCTACAAAAACAACAGAATGAGATGAACCATAGGGATTTGCAAGACTCTGTTTATCTGCAAAGACAAGTAAAAATAATTCTGGAAACAATCAACCGAGGAAAGGACAATGGATCAATGAGGAGACATTCATCCAATGAGTCCACTAAGAAATGTTCAAGGTGGGAAGACTCAAAGGAAATTGAGCAGGAAAAGATAAAGCAGCTATTAAAACGTTGGAAATGTGGAGGGAATCATTGCCTCCGCAAATTCCCAACAAAGGAACATCATGATGGTAGCAGCCATAAATCTTTCAGATTTTTCAATGAGATGGAAGGTCAGAACCAGCAGGAGAAGTTGTGGAAGCCAAAGGACTTGGTCCTGAAAGTTCAAGGTAAATGATAGAATGCAGGGCAGATCTGCAATTTTTTTGAAATTTTGGACATGTAAATTGTATATGTATTCCTAAGTATTGGAATACCGAGGACGGTGTTATTCTAAGGGGGAGGGGATTGTAATACCCGATTTTGACCCTTAGCATATATTAGCGTTTAATGTAAATAATGTATACATGTGATGTATTTTTTCCTAGCGTGGAGCTCAAGGCCAAAGCCCTGCTAGTGGAAGCTCAAATTTTATTTAAAATGCAAGT
Source organism: Larix kaempferi (assembly GCA_027924585.1). Classification (NCBI taxonomy): domain Eukaryota; kingdom Viridiplantae; phylum Streptophyta; class Pinopsida; order Pinales; family Pinaceae; genus Larix; species Larix kaempferi. Next base: position 177,273 of record BSBM01001213.1, on the reverse strand, counting down.
ATTAGACATTATGTTACCCATGTGCTATTTAGCCATGGAACATTGTAAAAATGATGTAAATAAACATCATGCAATAAAATATCAAAACTGGCTATGTAAGCAACTAATGAGAAGGGGCCATGTGTATCCACTAGGGAGTGGTGAGGGGGTTGTGGGACTGAACCATAGGCTACCAAATGTCATCTTGAGAACCCATTTGACTTTCTTTGCTGGCATTTAATTCGGTTTAAGAAAGTTATTGAGGAAATCAGTCCATGGCTTCAATGGATCATGGACAACCCAGAAATTCGTATGGAAGTGTATGGGCTTTGTTTTCTTGACCTACAAGTCAACCTACCTCATGGGAATGGGTTTTTCCTCATTTCCATTCCATTGTGGAAGAATCCAACATCATTTGACATCCATTATGAATTACCAGTAGTGAGCAAAACCAGAAATCACAACTTTGCAAGAACCCACGTTTTGAAGAGCCATAAATGCCCAGAATCAGATATTGACAGTGAAATCCAATGGGGGATCCATAGATATGAACCTTGGGGAAAAATTGAGAGTATTAGATACCCCTAAATCCATTGGAAAACCCAGTTTATGTAGCTCCGAAGTCCAATGACGGGATTGAGTTATTTGATGATAGAATTGTGAGAAATCGAAGTGTGAATGTTTGAACAGACGATTGGATTGCTGGAATTTAGCTTGAGATGTCTGTAGCTCTGTGGTTGAGCTCATTGGATTAGCATCCTCCTCCTTTTCTTATTTCATGCTTGGTAAACGCAACTGTGTGTTGGCTTAGCATGACTGTTCGAGTGAAACTATGGCTATGAGTGAGCCTGTTTAGTTCCTCCTTTGTGGATACACAACCCAGTTCAGCGGTGATCTCTCAGCTAAAAGAATGTAGGATGGACAGAGATATATGGTTGGGTGGAACGTTGCTCTCACATATCCAGTTGTTGGACAACTTCATCTCAAAGATAAGTAGTCTCTGTGGTTTAAATTATGATCATTATGTGTTTTGTTCTGCATGTTTAATTATTCATGTTAATTGAATGAAATGATTATCTTAAACTAGTTGGCATGAAGCCTGTGCATAGCATGAGAATGAGATTGATTATTGTATGATTGTTTCATTATTCTTCCTAGAGTAAATATGCTGATGCATTCCAGTATGTGTGTGTGTTAATATGTTTTTAATTCCGTTGTGTAAATTCTGTAAGCACTTGTGTTTATATTGAGTATAATTATGCACTACATTTCAAAATAAGTATTCATGTGGGTTGAGTTATGTTAATTCTATGCTCTGCAAGGTTTCAATTAATGACTGTTGTTTATATGCTAGATGCATGATGAAATGGTGTGTGGATAGTGTGTAATTCCGCTGTGTTTATGAAGAATGAATTTGCACACAGAAGTTTTTATTTATTATCAATTTCTTACGAATGAATGGGGCTAAGATTGCCAAATAAGCCGTGGTATGTCATTCATGTTTCCTCTATGGTTTGGAATAATGGGAGGAGACGTGACATAGTGGTATCAAATCCCATGTTGCAGCACTGGGGCTTCTTGGGCCAAACTTTGAGTTACAGGAAGATAACAGAATGTTTTAACACAGTATTGGAGAAGTTTGGGGTGTCATTTTGATATGGAAAAATAGGAGGATTAGAGTTCTAAGATGTGGCAGAGGATCACACCATTGCATAGATCTCTCCAATAGCTTTCCAACGGTACCATACTCGCCTCATTTGGCAAGGGATGAAGGAGTTATGAACCCCCAGAAGTTGCAGGGTCGGAGGTGTCCCAAGCTTTTGGATTTCAGATTTCGGGAACACAAAGTTTTGAAAAAGTGCATTCCGGTTTCCGCAATCTTGAACCTGCAATTTTGGGTTTCGGGTTTCAGGTTGTGAGAACGAGGATTTCCAAAAACTTGCATTTTGGATTTCTGCAATTCCGAACCCGCAATTTCGGGTTGCGGGATGGTTACATTTTCGTGACCATGACTTGACTTTCCGAACCCGCAATTTCGGGTTGCCGGTTGCGGGATGGTTACATTTTTGTGACCGCGACCTGAATTTCTGAACCCACAATATCGGGTTTCAGTTTGCGGGATGGTTACATTTCCGTGACCGCGACTTGACTTTCCGCACCCGTAATTTCGGGTTGCGGGGTGGCAAAAAAAAAAAAACGAGTATAGAGCCCGAAAATTGATTTTTGAATTGCAAGAGCTTGCGGGATCAGAATTAGATGAGTTCAGTGGCGTTCTGAGGCCATTAATGGAGGCCATGAATGAACCAGTTAAGATCCCGAGCCCATTATGCTCCAATTTGACACAAAATTAAAATTAATGGCTTTTACAAATCAGTGTCTCGATGCTTGACAGAAGGTCAGATTGAGCTGAAATTGATATGGAGTGGTCATGGAGTAGGCACAATGTTAAGTTTGGAATTTTGGAGCCAAAATCCAAAGGATGTGGAGTCGAGGTGAGTGTGAAGGCCAAAAAACACTATTCTGAGCCACTTTTTTGGAATTTTGAAAAGCTTGCAGTGGATGAAAGTGACCCTGTAATTAAGATTCAAGAAATTTACTGAACTCCACATTTCATATAATCATTAAAATAGACAAATCACGTTCGACAAAGATTTTCTAGAAATGCTCAGTTTGGGAGATAGCCATTTTTGGCCCAAAATTTGAAATTTTGGAAACATGTGAAAAGTAGAAAGTAGTCATACCCAAAATTTTATAGTAGATGAATGGCACATCGGAACAGAGATCCGTGAGTTGTTGAGTGTTCCTTGTTATATAGGATAACTTCTCCCGCTAGAAAAGTTTTCATGATTCTTCATAAATTTGCTTCTAGAGATGGCTGAAGTTGGTAGTTCAGAATATTTTGTAACTGTGTAAAAGTGCAGAAATTTTGGTCAAAATTGTCATTTTTGAAGTAATGTAGTTTCCACACCCGAAGTAGGAATGAAGCACGTGGATAGGAATTGGAAATATTATCCAACAGGGAACAATGATGCATGAACAAAATTTGAATGAGGTTATCATACCTCATAGTTATGCAAAGCAGAAAAGTGCCAGTGGCTGTTTAGACGAAACTGTTGTCAATATGGGCAATTTCTAGAATTGCATGCCTGGAAAGTAGCATGTTAGAATACTATGCATGAGTATATTTATTGAATTTATGCTTGGTGATTAAATCATATCTAATGATTCTTTATGTGTTTTCTAGAGGCCATGAAATCATACAAGCTATGATGTCGAAGAGGAATCACATGCGGCGATGAAGGATTGGAAAGGGAGAATCCCTTAACCCTGTTTTGGCTACTGTATTTATATTTTATGAGCTTGATGTGTAGAAAATTATGGCATGAGAATGATGAAAATGACAGATATTAGAGGGATGGAATGAATATGCATTGGCCGGTAGCCTGGCATATTAATAAACATTGCACAGTACATGAGCAGATGCTTGTGCACACATAGGATATTACATATTGGTAAAAGTAGTAAGGTTCTACATATGTAATGAACCACTAATGGCAAATATTGTGGTTGATAATCACTATTGGTGTTGGTAATGGTTGTAGGATAAAAGACAAGAGAAGCATGGCTAAATGTGTTGATGATGTTGTTGCATGTGGCCAACAACCTTATGAAGAAAACGCTAGGGAAACAAATCTATGATCAAAAGATGGGTGGAAGGATTCTATAATCCTCTGCAAGAGACCAACTGATCAGGTAACATAAAAGGTGTAAATGAGATCCATGCAGGTAATGGTTTAATTATGATGATTGCATATGTGTTGAAAGGGGATTGGGTAAGAATCCATTGAACCATATTTAGTAATCATAAAATGGTATGTATTTAATGTTGAAATGCACTCATGTGAATGCCATACTGCCATAGTGTGGTGGAGCAGAGAGTGGTGAAAGAAAAAGGCCTCATACCATGTGACTGTTTAGAAATTTAGACTACATTCATATAAAAATATATCATTGCATGTGTATGTCGGTTATGAGCTTAATAATCAAAGCAAGTGAGGACTGGTGGTCCTAATTATGGTAATGCATGCTTTATGAGGTAATCATGTTTCGGCTATAATATGTTTGAATGCAGAATATTCATGAACCAATGCAAGGTAGAATTGAGTGGATATGCATTAAGAGATTTTATAAATCTTGTAGTTATGCATTGAGTGGATGCATATGAAATGTTTGAGTAAATATTGTAAATGTGCATGCATAAGTGTGGGTGCACATGTTGTGATGCATTGCATGAATGCATGGGGATGGTATATGTGTTATTGCAAACTAAATAATGGATGAGATGATGAATTTATGATAATTCTAAGATCATTTCATGGACTGCTATTAATGCAGAATAGTAAGTGCATAAATAAGGTAGTCATGATCGATGGGTTGTCAGAATACTCCGTAGAAGGGCAGAGTTGTATAAATCAAATGACTGTGAAATAATGTGTATCTAAAGTTTCATTTAATTTGCATGAATGATGCGACTCTACCTTGCAATTTTAGTATGATAATGATTCACATGAAGTAAATGAGTTTAGTGATATTGATATGTTAACAACTGAAAGTGTTCGAATTATTGAGTGTTATAATTCTGAGATCACTTAAGTCACTGTTGTAGCAATGAACAAATTATATGCATAGATACTCACAGCATGTTTGGCTGATTGAAAGTTTCAGATTCCAGGTAGAAATGTCTTACGTATAGAAATGAGTATAAACCATAGTAAAGACCGAACTCTACCATGTGCTAAAGCCAAAGGTTATGAGAAGGTTCTCATGGTTGTGAAATTTAACTTATGCATGAAACAAATCTGCAAATATTATGATTTAAGTTTATGAGAATAATATCATGGTTGCAAATCTAATTTCTGTAGGGAATATATTTGAAAATTTTAACTTAGATCCTATGAGAAGGAATCTCATGGTTGAGAACTCTAAGTTCTGTTAGAAAGAAGGATTTTAAATCTCAGATTTGTAAATCTTGGATTCGAAATTTTGTTAATAAATGACTAATGACTATTTGGCTTATATGAATTGTGTTAGGAGGACATGTTGTAAGTGGATGTTTATGTATGGCAGCAGACATAAGACCATAATGGGAGAAGTGATACCACTTACAAGAGCAAAGCAATATGAGGATAGCCTCATGGCTAAGAAAATCAATTTCTGTAGTAGACAGATTTGCAAATTTATATTGAATTTAATTATAAATGCCATTGATTGGTTATGGAACAATCATATTTGAATTTTATTGTTAAATGTTGCTGACTGTTTGGCTATTTAATAAGTGTTTCAGGAAGACACATTGCAGTAAGACCATGAGAAAGGGCCTGCAGAAGCCAAACTTCATGGGAAGGATCCCATATCTTGGAAATGAGTTTCGGGTGAAACGCCATTGGATATTTTAATAATGTCTCATCCGCACTGCATGATTGGTAAACAATATGAGTGAGATGGTAAATATTATGTCAGTAAGACATATGAGGGTTATGTAACATCAAAAGGAGTTGGGATGGAAAAGTGAGGGACTGTCAACTCAGAGAAGGAGCCCCCATTCCTCATTAACGAAGAAGACTACATCTGCAAATGGATAAGTGTTTTATGAGCCTAACTAAGAATATGCATGCTTAATTGTTAGAGTCAATATGCAGAGCATGTTTTGATTTTATTTCCATTATGACAGATTGCTTGAGTGTGAGTAGGGCCTACATGGTTCACATCAGAAAGGGGTGCACACTTTTCTGATGTCGGGTTATGACAAGATTATCAATATTGACTACACCCTAAGAGAATGGACGCATTTCTGGTGTTTCAATGTTGGATAGTGAATGTTATGAAATATGTTTACAACTTTCGAACAACAATACTGATGAGTTGCTTACCTATCTTGTGTTTTCAGATTAAACAGATGCAATTCGGTGCTGCACACTGAAGAAGAAAAGTGAAATGTTGTTGTGTGTGTGAAGGGTGGGGATATTGATAAAGTGTTGTTGTATGCCTAATAAACCCAGTTGGTGTACTGGTTTGGGAATTGATTACTTGAATTTTGTAGAAGTATTGGTGAAAGGTTGTTATATGCCTAAGGCCGAGTAGTATATCCTTGACCTATAATGGTCGGTGGCACAGTTTCCTTCCATTGGATGATGACCCAGATGGATGTGATGGCTTGGCAATGGAGAGGGCCAACCAGGTATGGGACTGGTTGGGCACCACCAATGCTTTGTAAATCCAGTCGGCGTGTAGGTGTATTGGTTGAGCATTAACTATTTGATGTTGTGGAGCATCCTGCATGCTGGCCAAACATCCAAGTCCATAGGCGATCCCAAGGCTTGCAAAGCAAAGAAGGACCCTGTGGACCAGAGTGGAAACTCACAATACAGATAAGTATTTGGTTATCTTGTAGCTTCTTGCTTATGAATATACATGTGTATATGATTTTCTTATGATTACTCAAACTCTTGTTTAGAGATAAACCCTATGAAAATAAACTAAACATGTGAATTGATTCAATGTTTGAGTGTAGGTATTGTTGGAAGAAAGGACTATGAAGGAATCCTAGGGATGCATGTGGACATGTGACCATCCGAAAGAGCTCAACATGAGAAAGAATGAAAGACGGTGCTAGTGGGACTGTGTGGGTCCTAGCATCCAAGAGTTGTATACAAACCATGTGGAGGGCATCCATGGTTGAGAGGCCTAGAATATACCATAGACACTAAGTGCCATAGCCAAGAAGGGCAGGTCAAGCATTCACGTTGAAGTGAAAGAGGTTAGGAGCATGAAAACCACAGTGGTGGTGTGGGTTCCAGAATGGAACAAGACGAAGAGGAGAAAAACTCTTACTCCTCTTTCTTTCCTTTTTTATTGATGCATTTATAAAAACAGAAAATGGTTTGATGCATGGCATGACTTGAACTGATTGTGTTAATTGCTTGAAATAATTGTGACTGCTGAATTAATGAATTTCCTGTGAATGGATGAACATGAAGGAATTCATGAGTATGTTGGGAAAGCATCGAAAGTTTGAAAGTCTCATGGATAAAGCATGGACTACCCATGTCAATTGGGTAATTAATTGACTGATTTTAATGTTTGTATTATGTTTGGCCTAGCAGAAATTGCCATGATGTATTTCACAGGTGAGAAGTGAAAGTTAATTGGTTGCAGCTGTTAAAAAACAGTGGTACTAGCGAGTAAAGAGTGGGCTGATGTGTACGTTGGCCATGTCAAAAAACCAAAAGCTAATGGATTTGTCTGAAACTCTTCTTCAAACAATTTCCAAGACCCAAGAGAATCTTGGAGAACTGCTCAATCTACAAAAGCAGCAGAATGAGATGAACCATAAGGATTTGCAAGACTCTATTTGTCTGCAAAGACAAGTAAAAATAATTCTGGAAACAATCAACCGAGGAAAGGACAATGGATCAATGAGGAGACATTCATCCAATCAGTCCACTAAGAAATGTTCCAGGTGGGAAGACTCAAAGAAAATTGAGCAGGAAAAGATAAAGCAGCCAGTAAAATGTTGGAAATGTGGAGAGAATCATTGCCTCCGCAACTGCCCAACAAAGGAACATCAAGAGGGTAGCAGCCATAAAGCTTTCAGATTTGTCGATGAGATGGAAGGTCAGAACCAGCAGGAGAAGTTGTGGAAGCCAAAGGATTGGGTCTTGAAAGTTCAAGGTAAATGATAGAATGTAGGGCAGATCTGCAAAATTTTTGAAATTTTGGACGTGTAAATTGTATATGTATTAAGTATTGGAACACCAAGGACACTGTTATTCTAAGGGGGAGGGGATTGTAATACCCCATTTTGACCCTTAGGATATATTAGATTTTAATGTAAATAATGTATACATGTGATGTATGTTTTCCTAGCGTGGAGCTCAAGGCCAAGGCCCCGCTAGTGGAACTCGAATTTTATTTAAAAGGCAAATATTAGATATTATGTTACCCATGTGCTATTTAGCCATGGAACATTGTAAAAATGATATAAATAAACATCATGCAATAAAATACCAAAACTGGCTATGGGAGCAACTAATGAGAAGGGGCCATGTGTATCCACTAGGGAGTGGTGAGGGGGTTGTGGGACTGAACCATAGGCTGCCAAATGTCATCTTGAGAACTCATTTGAATTTCTTTGCTAACATTTAATTCTTTGTAAGAAAGTTGTTGAGGAAATCAGTCCATGGCTTCAATGGAGCACGGGAAACCCAGAAATTCCTATGGCAGAGTATGGGCTTTGTTTTCTTGACCCACAAGTCACCCTACCTCATGAGAATGGGTTTTTCCTCATTCCCATTCCATTTTGGAAGAATCCAACATCATTTGGCATCCATTACGAATTCCCAGTAGTGAGCAAAACCAGAAATCATAACTTTGCAAGAACCCACATTTTGAAGAGCCATAAAAGCCCAGAATCGGATATTGACAGTGAAATCCAGCGTGGGATCCATAGATATGAAACTTGGGGCGAAATTGAGAGTATTAGATACCCCAAAATCCATTGGAAAACTCCATTTTTACAGCCCCGAAGTCCAGTGACGGGATTGAGTTATTTGATGAAAAAATTGTGAGAAATCCAAGTATGAATGTTTGAACAGAGGATTGGATTGCTGGAATTTAGCTTGAGATTTCTTTAGCTATGTGGTTGAGCTCATTGGCTTAGCGTCTTCCTCCTTTTCTTATTGCATGCTTGGTAAACCCAACTGTGTGTTGGCTTAGCTTGACTGTTTGAGTGAAACTATGGTTGTGAGTGAGCCTGTTTAGTTCCTCCTTAGTGGATACACAACCCAGCTCGGGGGTGATCTCTCAGCTGAAAGAATACAGGTTGGACAAAGATTTATGGTTGGGTGGAACGTTGCTCTCACATAGCCAGTTGTTGGACAGCTTCATCTCAAAGAAAAGTAGTCTCTGTGGTTTAAATTATGATCATTATGTGTTCTGTTCTACATGTTTAATTATTCATGTTAATCGAATGAAATTATTATCTTAAACTAGTTGGCATGAAGCCTATGCATAGCATGAGAATGAGATTGATTATTGTATGATTGTTTCATTATTTTGCCTGGAAGAAATATGCTGATGCATTCCAGTCCGTGTATGAGTTAATATGTTTTTAATTCCGTCGTATAAATTCAGTAGGCACTTGTGTTTATATTGAGTATGATTCTGCACTACATTTCAAGATAAGTATTCGTGTGGGTTGAGTTATGCTAGTTCTATGCTTTGCAAGGTTTGAATTAATGGCTGTTGTTTATATGCTGAATGAATGATGAAATGGTGTGTGGATAGTGTGCAATTCCGCTGTGTTTATTAAGAATGAATTTGCACACATAAGTTTTTTTATCATGAATTTCTTACGAATGAATGGGGATGAGATTGCCAAATAAGCCCTGGTATGTCAGTCATGTTTCCTCTGTGGTTTGGAATGATGGGAGGGGACGTGACACACATTGTTGTTGTTAAATCCCACTAATTTGGATGAAGAGAGTGTGCAAGAAAACCATATTGAAAGCTAGGGAAAGAATTTACACGAAGATCATCCAAAGAAGCCTTCAAAGTTCCAAAAAAACAAGTTCAAAGGAAAAGGAAAAGGAAAGAAGACAATGAAATCAAAGAAAGCGGAAGGAAATCCCTTTTGCACTCATTGCAAGATAGATGGGCATGATGAAGAGAAATGTTGGAAGCTACATCCTAATACTAAGCCTAAGAAATTTGGTGGCAAAGGGAAGCATAAAACTATTTCTACAGTGAAGCAACAATTGGATTCTTATTCAGGTGATGAAACGAGGATTACAATCATTGGAGTACAAGGTAAACATTCCTTTCATGCTAGTTCAAGTTCTACAAATGCATCTCAAGATAATGAAAGAAGAAGAAGTGAATTATTTCATATAAGAGTTGTATCTAAACACACAAAAATAGATACACTATTTGATTTGGATTCTCAAGTTATTTGATATTAGAAACAATTGTTAAGGAGTTGGGTTTGGCAACAAGAACTCATCCTAAACCTTACCCTGTGTTGATGCCCAAAAAATACTAGCATAGATAGTAGGGATTCTCCCCAATGAATAATCCCAACTAGATCATTCACTGTTTGGAATGGGGAATTCGTCCGATTAACAGTTCAACTACCGTAGATATTTTGTTGAATTTACTGGTTGTGACCCGACCCACCATTTATATTTTATTTATTTATGAGTGGTGCAAATTCCCTAATATAACCGATGCAAACCTATAATTGGCAGGAAGAAGCCTCACAAGTGATGTGTAGGTTCTTACACTTCTACCTTATCAACCAACTAATCCTATTATGAATTAACTAATCTATCCTTGCAAGGAACGAGTTTAATGAGAGTAATATATGAGAATGCTTATACAAATCAATAGATAGATATTAAGATAAAGTATTCACATTCACAATAGAAAATGTAAAAATATAGCTTTGTTAACATTTATATCCATTTACTACTCTAGTATAACACAAACATTTGCATAGACAAGTAAAAACAATTCATCACCACCGAAACAATTCAATAAAGTTAGAAATATATCACATCATGATTATGAAAACAGGAAGAAATAATTTTGATCTGTCATTCAAGACATTCCACGCAAACATCCATGCAAGCTTTACCAAACAAATGGCTCTTTATCATTAGCAGAAAAGTAGTTCTCTTACAAAATGTCTCCAACCTCTATTTCACCAGAAAAGCCCCCCTTTTCTCATCCCTCTTCCCCATATTTAAATTACAAGAGAATATGTCTTCATATGACTAATTGTTTGACCGACCAGGACTCTTGGAATGCCCAAAATTTTGTCTCTTGTGTTTGTACAAACAAAACAGATAATTATTTACAAATTATATTATTTAGTTGGTGGGGCCTCTAAACTAGAAATATAATTATCCCACACTTTAGTTTCATGAAATATTATATCACCTTGTAAAGGTTGTAATAATTTTAAAGAAATCTCATGAATGGAGAACTCTTTTCCCACACTTATTATTCCTCTAGTAGTTTCTTTATAATTTTCTTCCAAAAACTAAGCATTCATAGATGTTTTTCCTATGTGCTGTTTGAGATCCTCTTCATTCATAACGTCCAACTTCCTTATGTACTCTAGGTATTCCTTCAGGCTGCCTTTCAATTCTTCTACGCGTTGGTCCTGGGTGGGAAAATCGTACATATCCTGGGAAATTGATATATGGCATCTCTCACGCACTTGACAAATATCCTTGTATATTCCTTCACACTTTGTGATAGATTTTGGCACTTATGCTTGTATATTTTGGGCTTCTTTTCTGCAACTATCCAAAAGAGCTATATCTAGCTTGAGCTCTACATCTAATTTGTTTGGAAAGTGATATGGAAAATATGGATATTCTCCTTTCCACGTGATCAACTTATTTATTTTGGGAAACATACTGTTTAATTTTTGTCTTATAGCAAGAGTGGCTGCAAAAATTTCTTTCATCCTGTCTATCATCTTCCGCATCTTATAAATTTCTTGAGCCAACAATTCCTGCAAATGGAAGATCTGTTCTTGTATCTTACAAGCATGCTCATATAAAGGTGTAAGGTCTTTCTTTTGGTTTTGAGCAACTTGGACTTGCTCCATCAGGGATCCCTTCTCGCTTATTAACCCATCAATATGAACTTGTAAAACCTCCTTTTCAATTATCATTTCATTTATGTGTGCTTGTAAAGACTCATTTTCACTGATTAACAATTCCACCTGTTGGTTTGACTTAATTTCGCTTTCTTCTAACTAATTAATGCGAGAGTAAAGATCACTTTGCTCACCTTCCATAATCACAAGTTGCACATTTGATGCATATTTTTCATTCTCCAAGTTCTGATTATCCAATAGTAATCTATTTTTTTTTTCAAATTCTATTGCATCCTGTTTCCTTTTCAGCTCAAATTATTCCTTCTCCTCTTGCTTTCACTAAGTTATCTTTCAGCTTCATCATTTTCTATTTGCTTTGTTCTAGGTCATTCACCAATTTATCAACATTATCATCATTCGCGTGAGCAGCTGCTATGTTTACTAATGCAGTGAATTTGGGATCCTTGTGAGTACCTTCCACTAAGTTACTTTCTTGAATAGTTACCACATCTAGTTGTGTGCCCATCTTCAACCTTTTCTCCGTTCTCCTTAAGATTGTCTTCTGCTTGGGGTCGAAAACTATAGTGTCCAGTTTTGCTACTCAATACTTCTTCGAAGGAGTAAAAGGTGTGAGCCCGAGCTCAACAAATGGCAGATGTCCTCTTGTAAGTGAGATTCTAGAGACATCGAGTGGATCTATGTCCATGTCTTGAAGAATGTGATCTTCTTGATGGAAACTTTCGTCTTCCACAACTTTCTTGAATTTGGCTTCTTCCTCCCTTTGTCTCTCTAACTCTACTGCTTTCTCTGTCACTTCTTGCTTTTCCTTTCTTAACTTCTCCTGTTCTGCTTCTTCCTCTTTCCTTCAATTTGATTCTTCTTCTGCTTTAGCTTCTTCTTCTTGTTTTAGCCTTGCTTCTTCTGCAACCATGGCTTCTTCTTCTTTCAGTTTCATCTCTAATTCTTCCTTTTGTCTCGCTTCCTCCTCTTGTTTTAGCCTTGCTTCTTCTGCAGCTACGACTTCTTCTCGGGCCTTCTGTTGCTCTACTTCTTTAGTAGTGGCTTTGGTTTGGATAGAACCTGCCCCATCTCTACAACCAAATATTTTATTCAAATCAGTCATATTATTTTCTCTTTGGCATACCTCTTCAGCTTTTAAGAAGTGATCTGTATACTCGAAATGAATCTTACACGATGCATAGTGTTGGGAAGCCTTTTGCAACTTGTCGTTTCTAACAAAACTCTTCTCCCCAAAGTGGAATGCTTTCAAGTCCTTTATGAACACTTCTGCTCCTTTAAGTTTTAACCTTAGGGAACTTATATGCTCCGATGACAAATGGAAGTGGTGGGTAGGAATGCTTCTTGTTCTCATTTAGAAAATGCCCCACCCCATTGACAAAAACTTGTCTTACAACCTCTTTGTGTACTACATAGTCTGTGGTATATTTAGGTAGCAGAGATGGGGGTTTGGTTCCTCCGTACATATGGATATAGGTGCCTTTAGGGGTAAAGAAATAATCCCTGTATCCATTGATTAGTGCCATTGCATTGTCCGACAAGCAATTTGGCTCTTCATTAAATATTAACCAGTATAGAGTTATTATAAACTCCTCACATATAATCTTTTAGAAGCTCGCATATTTATGAGCCCACATTATTTGGTAGGCCACATAAATAGGGATCTCAGCTGGGACTCAATAGCATCCCAACTTGTGGAAAGGGTGTCTTATTAGGATGCAATCAATAAGATAGGAAGACATAAAGAATTCTACTTTTTTCCTAGTCATTCCTCCTTGGGATGCTGCTATAGCTGACACCATACTTTCTGAGAAGATGTCCACCCAATTGAAGACGGTTCCATGTGAGGCGATATGATACATGAGAGGTACCCAGCTAAGCTTGTAGATATTTTCCTTTCTCTTTCGAATATCCTACTTAACATCAATGCTATAATTCTGAATGGTGTTTTCATATTTTGCGTGTCAAGTTCCCCACTTTCCCTCTGCCTCAAATGCTTTCCCAGAATCAACATTTTATTAGCATACTCAGAATGATCTATGTTCACTCCCTTGATCCAATCTTCTGTCACCATAACTTTAGGAGGTGGTAACTTATATGCTGCGCTAATATGAGCTAGTTGAAATTACACCAATCCTCCTTGATTTGCACAACTATAATTCTTGAGCTGACATCCACGTGGGGTAAAATCCACTTGATTACTTCTGAACATGGAAAATATTCTTGGCAGGTGGAAGTCTTATGAAGTCCTGACTTCTTGATATTTTGGTACACCATCATTTCTTCAATAGATACATTTGATGCATTTAGATCCCGGATGAGGTGGTATAGTTCACCCCATTTATACTCAGGAACGATCCCCGTTACTACTCTGGTATCCTCATATAAGGTTTCCATCGTGGTTTCTGGGACAACCTCAATATCCGAATCAGATTCTACTACCTTGGCTTTATGCTTAGAAGTTCTTCTTTGCATTTCTGAGTCATGAGGTGAAAATAAAGTTAAGGTACATAAATCAAATGTAAATGCAATAATTTCAAGCAAAAAATGATAATGAGAATAATATTTTGAAAATGAATTGTAGATGTATGATTTGTCGGTGTGGTTTACTAAATAAATAAACATGAGATTCATACTTCCATGATGTCAAGGGTTTTTTTGGTTCTGAGTTACTGTCTTGATGACTTCCTAATGCACTCTCACATGGATTTCTTCATTCTTCCACTAGCCTTAGTAATCGAATTCTGAGTCAGAAACTTAAAATTTTATTTCACTTAGTGCCAGATATGCATATTATTGGGACTGGAATGCAACTATTATATTACTCTTGGCACCACACTGTCCAAACAATTTGTTCTTATTTCTCAAATCCTTTTGTGTCATACTAACCACCAATTTAAGCACTCTTGTCCAATATTTAAGTATAGTATTTGATCTACTTGGAGCTCACAGAACCTAACACTCTATTAATCTTATGAGGGATATGTATTTGATAAAAGAAAGCTGCCAATGTCAAGTTTAATCTAATGAAAAATTCCTTTTGATAAGCTGAACTCTTGCAAAGCAATCCATTTTTTGACCAACTGTGTTCTATGTCAAGTGAACATTGAACCCTAACTATCTACGACCTTTTAAAATAATGAGAGGCTTCCCATGAAACATTATTGGTGGTCGTCGGATTCTGCAATGCTGAGAGTTATGAGAGTGTAACTACCCTAAGAACTATCCAAAGGATAAATGCTTCAAGGACAATGGATAGCTTGTCTTGGAATTGTAACCCTGATTGGGTGGGAAAAGAGAAATAGGACCAAACCGAGAAAGAAACACCCCCTTTCGCTACAAGCCATTTCACTAAACTGCAAATTTTATTTATCTCATCCTACATAAATTGAGTCGTTCTTTCCATTTGGATAGGTTATTATGATACTAGCAGACCTACAAATCTCGCACGTGATAGGGAAAATGGTATACTCTGTGTGTTGGATCCATGATAACAAAAATCTAGCGGATTGACGCAATAGGGATATGACCATTCAACGGTAGAGAATAGGTATATAGTTAACGTCCTCTCCAGGCTTTGTAAAGGTTTCCCTAGGGCATGTTAAGAATACTAAAACTGGCCATCCAATGGACCGACCGGTCTTCACTTGCTTGAAGTTGAAGGCGGCGAAACCTCTTTCTTCCCAAAATATATATACAGTTTGAGGCTCGAGGCCGTTTTCAAAAATAGGGCAAGAAGAATAAAACCAATGAAAATAAAAATAAAAAATGTTTAGATCAATTAAATCATCAGACGAACCAACTCATATTTTGGACAACAATGCTGTGGAAAGAATCCTACCTGGCAGTGCATGAGTGGTCTAAAAATGGATTTCCAACAGAGTTAAGCGGCTTTCTTGTCATCCAGTGATTTCTCCAAAACATCGTTACAAACAATGTTGTGAAAAAATAAATTGAAACCCTTATATATACAAAACATAACCCTAACAATAAATGCGTTAACGGGGTCAATTCACACTGTTTCAGATGAATTTTCAATTTATGCCGAGAAGTGTTTCGGATCACTTTTCAATTTACACCGAGAAGTGTTTGGGCATCCTTCGGAGAAGAACTTCTTTCGGCACCGATCCTGTTTCGGGTGACCATTTCCTTTGGCACCGATGTGTTTCGGAGTGAAAACCATTTTTATGCCAAAATAATTGAGGGAAGAATTCCATTTGACGCTGATCCCCTCCATTTCTTTGATCAGTACAATTTCCCATTCTATGCTAGACGCCTCAGCATGCATCTTGGTTTTGTTTCAAACGTGTCGATCCAACCGAAGATTTTGCTTCGAGACACAGAACTATTAAACAATCAAGGCTCAAATGAGCATCGGCATGAAAATATATCTCATTCCGATCGTTTCGGGACTCTCTTCCTTTCGACTGTGTCAGTGCAAAACAGGATCCTGCTTCGACCATTTCGGCGCTACATTAAAACTTCACCGACCTTTTCAACGTGAAACTCAAACTTCCTCTAATCGGGCTCGTTTCCCTTTCTCTTTGACCGTTTCGGCAGACATTCTATTTTGCTCCAAAACACACTCCATCCTCAACAAATTTCGAAAGAGATAAAGGTTCTCTGAGCATTTCGGTGCAAATATCAAAACCTCTCCAACCGTTTTGGCACAACATTGGATTTTGCTCCAACCATTTTGGTGGAAAAATGAAAACTCTCTTGATAAAAAAAAAGACTTTTTCTTTTGATTTCAAAAAAAATTCTAAGTGTCAAACAAAAAGTAAGCAGATAAAATGAAACAAAACTCTAATTAAATTCAAGAGGAAGGAGGGGCCCTACAATTTATAAAATTTTGGCGATCAGGTTGTAGCTGCAACACCCTGTTGGTTTGGTGTGCAACAATGCAAAACTAAATGTCACCAAGCAGTGTAGAGTTAGATTTGATATTGCTTCAAAATTGATATATGAGGTTGAACTGGATGTTGTACCTCTTGACGTCTATGGAAACATTTTGGGAAGCACATATCTATATGATAGAAAAGCAATCTTCTTTTGGCATGAGAACAAATACCATCTTACAAAAGATGGAGTGGAATATATTGTTAGAGCTTACAATATGAAATTTAACTCCACTCTTGTTAGTGCAGGGCAGATGAAGAGACTCATCAACACTAATAGGAGATGTATTCTCATGGTTGTGAGAGAAAAATATGTTGAGACATCCGATGCTTTCCAAGGTTGTGATCCCTCTCATAGGAAATAAATGTTTGATATTGTTTATAAGTATGGTGAGATATTTCAAGAACCAAGTGGATTACCTCCTAAGAGAGAGATTTAGCATGAGATTCATCTTCAACAAGATGCCCCTCTTTAAAATGTGGGCATGTATAGGATGTCAGCTGTGGATATGGAAGAGATAAAGAAATAGGTGCAAGACTTTTTGGAACAAGGAGTCATCAGGCCTAGCTCATCTCCAGGTGGTTCTCCAATTGTGTTGGTGCTAAAAACAGATGGCACATGGAGGATGTGCATCGATTATCGGTCTCTCAACAAGAATATGGTGAAAAATCAATACCCTCTTCCTCGTATAGATGATTATCTTGATCAATTAAAAGATGTTGTTTATTTCACTAAGTTGGATTTGCGTAATGGTTACCATCATATCAATATTGCAGAAAGTGAGGTGTGGAAAGATATTTTCAAAACCAAGCAGGGTCTATTTCAGTGGTTAGTGATGCCATTTGGGTTTGCAATGCCTCAGCAACTTTCATGCATGTAATGCATGATGTATTTCGACCATTATTAGATGAATTTGTGATTGTACACTTAGATGATATTCTTGTCTTCAACAAAACTTGGAAAGATCATGTAAGGCATGTAAAGCAAGTGTTAGATACTTTGCAAAAGGATAAATTGTATGTACAGTTGTCCAAATGTGAATTTGGAAAAACTTATTTAGTGTACTTGGGTCATACTGTAGGAGGATGACAATTGAAGATTGATCCTTCCAAAGTGGAAGTAATTTTAAAATGGGCTAAGCCTACGACTGCAACAGAAGTGAGAAGCGTCTTGGGAGCAGTTCAATATTGGAGAATATTCATAGCTAACTTCTCATTCATAGCATCTCCTTTGAATGCCTTGACTAGTGTGAAGCAAGCCTTTCAATGGGGAGGAAATCAACAAAACTCTTTCAACACCTTGAAAGAGAATACCAACACATCACTAATATTATCCTTTCCAGACCTTAAACAACCATTCGAGACTAAGACTGATGCCAGTGTATATGCCATGGGTGCATTATTGATGCAACATCGCAATATTATTTTTTACCACTCTAAAACATTTTCTCAAGTTGTTGTTAATTATACCTCATATGACGAAGAGTTGTATGCATTGGTTCAACGTATCAATAAATGGAAACACTAATTTATAGGTAAGGAGACTATCATTAATATAGATCACTGACCCTTACAATATCTCAAGTCACATACCAAGTTACAACAGGCTCGTCATTTCAGGTGAATGGGTTTTCTTCAAAAGTTCCATTTGTTGATCAAGTAGAAGAAGGGTACAAGTAACAAAGTGGCATATATGCTTTCTAGGCCTCCTATTGTTACACCTATAATCTTCCCATCATGAGATTCACTGTATACACCCCTGGGGTTACCTTGACTAAGTAATTGACACTGGAAGGATTTGTAACAAGTTGTACTAGGTTTTTTTGAGGTCGTTGCAGGTTGCACTCATACAACATGCGACGTCGCACCTTGCTCCATTACAGGGTGCGACGAAGTCAGTTAAATGGCTAAAATAGCTTCTTCGAGTTCTTTCTCGAAGCTTGCTGACCTAGGACCTCATACCTGATCTCTTGGGAGAGCTGGCACTCGGTTCCTAACACCATGGAAGGATCCCTTAAGCCTCTCCTATCATATCTCAGCCTATCCTATCCATACCCTATCCACTTAGTCCTATTTAAGAGAAGCTCACTCCCATTCCAAGGGAGGAATCCTATGGTATTCTTATGCTGGTGAAATCAAGCCCAATAGATCTAACACTCTAGCTTGGGGAACCTTCACTTCTCTCTAGGAGCTTTGGCATGGCTTGTCGGAAGGAGCTTGCAGCGTTAAGGCAATGGTTGTAATCCTCTTTCTATTGTACTCCTCACTCTTCAATACAGTTAATATAATTGCTTTCCATAAATGTTGTCTCCTTGATGATGTTTAGAGTTTTCCTCCTTAACTGTTAACTTAGATCTATCATATGAGGTATATGCTTTCACTTCTCGTCGTCTGTCACATGTTCAACAGGGTTTAACTACTCATGATCTGGAAACACTCGAGCATTGGATCAATGAAGGAGAAAGGAATCTACAAATCTGAGGTAAATGATCTACTCTTACATTTGTACTTCTATATGATCTAGGAAAGTATTTTATGTTCCGTCCTATTTGTTCTAGACTTACGTTAAACTAGGGAGATCAAGCCTTGAGTCTGCTCTCGTAGATTGTCTGGGAAACAAATCTAGCGACCATACTGGGGACATACTTGTCTTGTTTTGCAGTTGTCAATTTGAGAGTCATTTTCAGTTGATTGCTTGACATAAGCCTTTTGTTTGTCATTTGCTTCTTGAGTTGATTTCACTATCAGATCTTCACTTTGAAGACTCTGATCTACTTCCTCTGAGTTTGTACTACTCATTTTCAAACCATTCCATAGTTCATTGCTTGGAGATTTGATTTATTTTGAACTTAGATCTCTCCTGTCGCACCTGGTTAGTGAAAACAGAGCGACACTGTGTCATTTTTGGTCTTTGTTCTTTACCTGTTAGCCACTCGTCGCAGTCCTTTCATTGTCATACTGTGACAGCGTCACACCCCCCGCATTGGTAAAGTGCGATGCCGCACTGTGTACAAGTACAGAGTGCGCCGATCTGTCAAATTTGGCATGTAGGCATCTCTTCTCCATTTGATAATCTGAGATTTGGTTTGCTGTATGAACCCCCTCTGTGCTGCAAGATCCATCCAAGGATCCCATCCTTGAATCATGTGTTGAGTGTTTGGTTTTTCTTGGATTGATTTTGGGTTCCGTCTTGGACAATTCTGAGAACCGGTAGTGGTAGATACTCTTGCCTCCCCCACCTTC
The DNA here is from genome assembly GCA_027924585.1 of Larix kaempferi. Lineage (NCBI taxonomy): Eukaryota > Viridiplantae > Streptophyta > Pinopsida > Pinales > Pinaceae > Larix > Larix kaempferi. The sequence continues at coordinate 157,467 of BSBM01001213.1, read as the reverse complement.
ATCCGCTCACCCTTGCATTCCCTCCTCTCCTTACATGATTTGGTTATTGCATTAGATCAGCTCCCAGACCTCATTCACATCATATTTTGAGCTTTGCTTGCTACTGTCTGATTTTGAGTCTTGTGTGTCTTTCAGTGTTATTGAGTGCTTGTCTTTTCTTGAGTCTTCTGAATGCATTGAGTGCTGCAAGTAGTGTTTTCTTTTCATTCATTTAGATCTGAAAACGTAGTTGTTATCAAGTCACTCTTTTGATGCATCGATTGAAGAGTTAAAAAGTGCTTTTTTCCCATCATTTATCAAGCATTATTGAAGAAAATTGTCCGTGCATTGGAATGTTGCTCATACATATTTTGGAAAAATTGGATGAATATGTGATCAGTTGTGTTTTTCCTGAATTGTGAATCGTTCATCTTCTTGAAAGACTCAAAGCATACTTCAGTTTTTGCAAAATTAGTCCCATGCTAAGGAAAGATAGATGCATTTTTTATTTTTACTGCTTTTAGGCCATTGAAAGTGAAATTGAAAAACTTGCATACTCCATTTTAGAATTCCCTCTTTTCATTACTTAGCATCATTTTTGTTTTGAAAAGGAAAAGAAAAGGAAAAAATGTTGTGATTTGAATTAATAGTATTGTGATTTTTTGCGTTTTGTACAAAAATGAAAAGAATGCTTTTATAGTCAAACTTGTTTGAACTGGGAATCATTGCATTTGCTTTGGTGAAATTGTTGGAAAGAAAAAAATTTCTCCCTCTCATAGGTAGCATTCATCGAAAGAAAAGAATATTTCGTGCATGTAGCTAGGACTTGCATTATGCTTCTGATTATGTACTCACCTCATGCATTCACCTAACCATGCAGATAAAATTAGATGGTAGAACTAGGTAAAATTTTATAGAAACTTGTGTGTAAGTTAGAGACATGTTCCGGCGTCATTAAACGTGGCAGCTATCATTATTTTCCAACACTGTATCCCAGGGGTATTGTAGTCTTCCACATACTTATCGATATATCGAGCTCCTTCACGTACCCACCAAGTACCATAATCCGTACTTGGCATATATCGAAAGGTGTATCACGTACTCGGTAGTATATCAAAAGGTCTCTTGCTGAACGGTTGTGCATTAGACAACACCACTACAGATTTGAGCTCCCACATACCTTGCGTATATCGGGAGACACCACTAGGATTCCTGAAACCAACTGAGTTAACGATTTGGCCGTCTTGGCAAAGCAATACACCGAGAACAACACTCGGGGAGATTAGCATGCACGTACTATCCAGGTAATCGGGTATGCAAGCAAGGGTATGGTCCCAATCCTCCTTGTTGCATCATATTGTTGGACCCTGCAGTGTATAGCGGTTTTCGATGCCTTGATAATCCCGTGAGGTTCCAGACTTTGAATCCACTCTGTCACATAAGTTTGCTTGTTGCCTTAGTTTGCGTAGGGTTTTGTCTGGTCTGCTTTTCTTTTAGCTTGCCTTAGGAGAAACTTTTTGTTTTAGTCACTCTGGCTGAATTTCCTTGGAGAAGGTCCCATAGAATCCAAAACTTACCACCCGAATATCCCCTTAACCAGGAGGTAATTTCAAGGGAAAGGATGGATCCTCAAGCCAGGGTCGGGTCACAAGAAGTGGAAAACCCCACTTTGAATATTGGAGGACATTTGTTTCCACATACTCCTCTAGATTCACCTGCCTCTCATCCCCCGCAAGATGAAGAAGCACAAATCCACACTTCACAAGACCTCTCTCCCGTTATGCCGGGGGGAACCTGGATCGTTGGAATGGATAAATCAACCCCAGGACGACCCCACAGTAGCTGTTGGTTCTTTAGCAGCTTATTGGACATCTTCTACCGGTCACCCAGTGGCCCATTTTTCCATTACATCCCCACCCAGTCAGGCTAGTCCTGACGACCACTCGACACCTTATCGCGAGAAATTGGCTCGTTTACGTGCCGTGGGTGAAGAATTTCGACATCAGAACTTTCAAAAAAGCTTCGACGACCGACGAATCCCATTTCATCCGATATATTTTGGTTCACCCGAACCACCCCTCCACAACTTGACCATTAATGAGGCTGGTCAACCCTCGCAAGAGTCCAGTCCTACACTTCAAGTGAACCAACCGGTTGAAGGACAATAGTCCAACACACCTGTTACTACCACGGTCATGTTACCAATTCCTCCCCCACTGCAAAATTCAAGGGGAGGATACTCCATTCCCCCAGATTATCTTGTTGGTAACGTTAATACTACAGTAGCTAATCAACAACCTATGTTGGTTCAACCTTTGTATAGTAGTCAGCCTATTGTGGGTGGGGGGAAAACCCCATTTCCTAACCAAAACATAGGCGTTGGAATCCCCAACAGACCTCCTGTTGGACCTTCTCAACCCACTAGACCATCCACCATGGGATTATCTCATGTTGGGGGACCACCCAATGTAACTCAACCCTCATGGAGTCAAGCGTATCCAGGTTCCTTTAACCCTATGCCGAGTAAATCTAATCCCGGAAACGAACCATACGGGATACCCTATCTCGGAAACCCATACACTATGTGGGGGAAACAACCCGTTTTGCAACATGGACCCCAACCAACTATCCCTCAAGCACCACCACCCCCGATCGGTCTACGCCCACCTCCTGCTAGAGGTGGTGGAGCCCCGCCTAACTTTGGAGGAGGCAGACCTCTATCTTCTGGCGGAGGTCCAACTCATTCTACCAACAATGGCCCCCACCCTTCTGGCGGTGGCGGGAATGGTCCACCACCCCCCCCAGGTGGAGGAGGCGGAGGACCACCTTATTATGGTGGGGGAGGACATTTCCCTTCAGGCAGTGGAGGTGTTCCACCACCCCCTCTAGGAGGAGGCAGTGGTGGATCTAATTATTATGGTGGTGGTGGTGGTGGAGACCATTATCCTTCCGACGACGGAGGTGGTGGGGGCCCCCATCCTTCTAGTGGTGGAGGTGTCCCACCACCCCCTCCATGCGAAGGCGGTGGCAGGCCACCTTATTATGGTTATGGACCCCCACCTCCCCCCGACGGTGGCGGCAGACCTCCACCTCCTCTCGGTGGTGGAGGTGGAACCCCACCTTATTGGAATGGACCACCCTATGGTGGCGGACCCCCTTATGGTCCAGGTGGCACACCCCCCTACGGTCAGTTTCCTCCGTGGTCACCTTTTAATCAGTCAATACGAGGTCCTACCGGTCCTTACATGCCTTATCAGTACTACCAGTACCCGCATCCTAATCAACAGTTGTCCTTTTTGGATACTTTGGACCTACCCAACCTATCTCGACTGACGAACGACCCCATTTACCACGGGGCTAACTGGCCCCTGATTCCGGTGAAACTCCAATCAGATATCCCCAAGTTCGACGGAAAGACGGATGAGGATCCCAAACATCATGTGATGATGTGCCATTTGTGGTGTTCATCCAACTCTCTGATGGACGACTCGATCCTTCTGAGATTATTTCAACAGACACTCACTAGTTCGGCTGCAAAGTGGTACATCGAATTACCACCTCATTCTTTTCATGATTTCAGGTCTCTTGCTATGAACTTTTTGACCCACTTCCAACTGCCTATACAGTATGAGACTGGTACGGATCTTCTCACCTCTCTCCACCAGAATATCGCTACTCATATACATGAGTGGCGAAGGAGAAGACATTTGATTAAGGCTCCCATTCCATACCAACTACTAATAGATTGGTTCAAAAAGTCTCTCATCCCTCACATAGCTCGAGATGTTGCCATGGGCAGTGCTGTCACTAAAGAACAAGCTATCTCTCATCCCCATTACCTAGAATTGGTCTACACTCAATTGGGCACATTGTTTGAGATTCTTCCCAATGCACCCCGTGACACTTATGACCCCACTAAACCTCCTAAGGGACCCCAAATTGATGGCATCATTGGATCCCTTAATGCCCATCCTGCTTCTAACACTTTTGGATCGTCGAACCTTCATGGTTCCTCCCCATTACCAACTCAGGCTAGCCACAACACCACCAAATCGACCACTCCTGCTGTAACTGAAGAGGTGAATTTTGTCCAATCAGCTTCATCTCAAAAGTCCGGCGGAAAGAACAAGAACAAGGGGAAACCCAAGAAGTCTTCCACCCAGCAGGAACAAAAGAGCACTCCCGATGATACCAAGCAGAAATGGAAACTAAAATATCCTTGTTTACTGTGCGGAGATGATGACTTCTCCAAAGAATGTCCCCATAGAGACAAAGTCCAAAAGTTTCTTAGGGGTAAACCAACTCCTGCAGTCCTCAACGATCCATTTCCCACTCAAAACCAGCAGATGATTACTTAACCCCCTCCAACCCAGGGGGAACCATCCAATACCGCGCATGTTCTCATGTTGCGTAACAAAACGATCAATTTGAACACTCGCTCGTGATCTTACAACTCGGTCCCTTTGAAGGAACCCGCTGGAAGTAATATTGAAAAAGCTTCCAACTCCTTACCTGATGTCACTGTACCATCAGCTTCTCTCACCATTGAGAAGCCATCCTTAGATTCAATATTGCGACCTCCCAAGAGCACGATTCAAAAAGTTGTTTTCAATCCTAATGCTCGGGCAGCATAGAATTACAATATCGTCGAGGACTTGGACCAAGCCCCTTGCACCATATCCACCCTGAAAGTTTTGCAGAATTGTCCTAATCAACGCAAAACTCTCCCTACAGTAATCAACGCAGTTGACCTGATTCTTTGAATACCATCATGTTCCGACTTGACTACTTCAAGCCGAGGCTTTCCCACTAGCTCACATTCCAAGTAGCTACAAACATTGCTGGGAAAATTATCCATCGTACCCTTTTGGATGAAGGCGCCTCTACTTCTGTCATGTCGATCGCCTGTTGGAGAGCCATTGGCTCCCCTAAATTGAATCGTTCTCCTACCATGTTGAAAGCATTCGACGGACGTGGCTTTCAACCTCATGGGATCCTACAAGCTCTCGTAGTTGATTTGGGTGGAAAGATTGTAACCATCAATGTTGAAGTGGTCTCGGCCCCGATAGATTATAATCTCTTGCTTGGTTGCAATTGGTTTTATGCCATGCAGGCGGTAGCCTCTTCATTCTTCCGTGTAGTTCAATTCCCCCACCAAGGATAAATTGTTACTGTTGACCAATTAGATTTTTGCACACCGGACACTACTACTCATCTTGGTGACCATGTTCCTTCCATTGGACAAATGTTAAAATAGTATGAGAGTATAGGGGTTGGCCTTTTGAAAGATTCATCTCTCATGGGCGTTTTTCAAATTTTGGACCCCCCTAATCATGTTGCCTCAGTGAACATGATCTCCACAGAGATTTCATCTCACTCCACTGATGCTTGGCTTATACCGAATGAAGCCACAACACACCTGATTGAAAACAAAATGCCTCTTTCACCCGCTGAACGTATTTACGAGGCTATCCAGTCAGCACCGGAGAACCACTTAGCTGTGGCTCCCCCATCTTGTCCTCTACGACAGGCATCATCATTACCTGATCTCTTACTTTGGACTTTTCATTCAGATGAGTCCATCATGGAAGTTATGAATGTTGATAATGGCCCGTGGGATGACCTCCACCATAGGTCGTCTTTTCTTCCTCCTTTGGAGTACATAGAGGACAACATTAGTACCATCTTTTCACCGGATATCTATTCGTTCCCTCATTCCCCCATACTCATATGTCTATCAGACACTGAGGGAAACCTGGCCAACATTGAGCCTACCACCCCAGTAGACATTTTGGTAAAACCTGGTGTAGTGGAACACATTCACATAGGCCGGAAGTGTTCCCCTTAAGAAATAGATATTGGTACATCCTTATTGAAACAATTTCGAGACGTATTCGCTTGGTCCTATGAGGAGATGCCTGGGATAGACCCCGCGATTGTTTCTCATGAAATAAAAACCTATCCCGACATCAAACCTGTACATCAAAAGTTGCGACCGGTACACCCCTGGAAAACCATAGCGATCAAGGCAGAGATTGAAAAGCTCTTAAAGGCTGGCTTCATCTATCCTGTCCCATTGACGAATTGGGTCTCAAACATCATCCCTGTGAACAAAAAATAGGGTACTATTCGCATATGTGTTGATTATCGAGACCTTAACAAGGCTTGTCTAAAGGACAATTACCCGACCCCGTTCATTGACCAGATTATCGATAATTGTGCCGAAAGCATCATCTTTTCATTCATGAATGGATTTTCTGGTTACAACCAGATTGAGATCAACCCAGCCGACCAACATAAGATGACTTTCATCTGTCCTTGGGGGACGTTCGCATATCGCAAACTCCCGTTTGGCCTTAAAAACGCTGGTGCCACGTTCCAGCGGGCCATGTCGTATGCCTTCCATGACATTAAGGACTTTGTGGAACCTTACCTGGATGACCTCCCTGCTCATTCAAAGCAGCGTGAGTTCCACATGGATCATCTGACAGCCATTTTTCGTAGATGCAGACGGTACAATATTCGTCTGAATCCTCATAAGTGTATCTTTTGTGTTGATTCTGGGTGCCTCTCAGAATTCATTGTCTCAAAGGATGGGATCCGCATTGATCCCTTAAAGGTGGAAGCCATTGTCAACCTACCACCTCTGACTAATGTGACAGAACTTCAAAGTCTCCAAGGGAAGGCGACTTATTTAAGGTGTTTTGTTTGCAACTTCGCAGAGAAGACTTAGGGATATATGAAATTGCTCAAGAAGGACGTCCCGTTCATTTGGGACGATCAAGCTCAGAAATCCTTTGACAACATCAAACATGCCATCATGCATGCCCCCGTGCTCCAACTACCCAATTATTATCGAGATTATATCTTATATCTCGCTGCTTTTGCTACCACTATCGCCATGGTTTTGGTACAGGAGGATCAAAATTCCCAGGAACATGTAATATACTATGCAAGTAAGGGTCTCATTGACACTTAAACTAGATATTCACATGTCGAGAAGCTTTCTCTCGCGGCAGTCATCGCCGTCCAAAAGTTCTGCCACTATATCTTGCTCCACACCAACACCATCATCGCAGACTCAAACCCCATGTACCACGTCCTGACACGTCAGGTGCTTGGGGGAAAGTATTCACGTTGGATTGTGATACTTCAAGAATTTGACCTTCTTTTAGAGAAATCTATGTCTAAAAAGTCCTTGGTGTTTACCGAGCTTATCTGTGATTTTCCCCGTCCTGATGCAGAAGTTGAGCACAATGACTCTTTTCTAGATGAATCATTATTTCTCATCAACATGACTAATCCGTGGTATGGAGATATTTCATTATATCTTCAAACCCAATGCTTCAACCCTCAACTGTCTCATGACAACCTTCGTAGAATACGTCACCATGCAAAGTATTATCTGATCATCACTGATACTTTGTACTGCCGTGGCGTCGATTCAATTCTTCGATGTTGTCTAACTCACGATGAGGCTGAACGCGTTCTAAATGATTGTCACGCTGGGGCGTGTGGCGATCACCTCTCTGGGATGGCTACAACCTATAAGATTTTGCGCGCAGGATATTATTGGCCTACTGTCTTCAAAGATTGTATTGAGGCTGTAAAAAGATGTCCTCCATGTCAACACTTCCATATGAAAGAGTGCACCCATCCTGCCCTGTTACACCCGATTATTGCCGTGGGCCCCTTTGCAAAATGGGGCATCGATTTTATGCATTGTAAGCCTACCTCGGTCGAGGGGCATAGTTACATCATTGTAGTTGTGGATTACTTCAGAAAGTGGGCCGAGGCAATGCCTACATACCAAAATGATGGAAAAACCACCGCACTCTTCATGTTCAATCATGTAATAGCACGGTTTGGTGTTCCTCAGGTGATAGTTACCGATCATGGTTCTCACTTTCAGAACTATATGGTTGATGAACTGAATGATATATTGGGTTTTCGCCATGAAAACTCAACACCCTACTACCCGTAGTCCAATGGACAGGTCGAGGCCATTAACAAGGTCTTGAAAACTATGGTCCAAAGGATGGTAGGTACGCGGAAATCCAACTAGCATAATATTCTCTTTTTAGCGTTATGGGCCTACAGAACTTCCATTAAAACCACCACAGGTTTCACTCCTTTCCAATTCGTGTATGGATTGGAGGTTGTACTGTTGATAGAGTGCAAAATTCCATCTCTATAACTCGCTATCGAACTTCTTCCTAACACTACTACCGAGGAAGAACATTTCCTGTACTTAGCAAAACTTGACGAGTCTCGCCGAGATGCTGCTCTTGCTAATGAAGCACACAAGAAACGCATCAAAGCTTAATACGACAAGTCAGTTGAGCCTCGTATCTTCAACGAGGGTGACCTGGTCCTCACATACGACCAAAAACATGATAAACTAGGCGCAGGAAAGTTTGAGTCCGTGTGGCACGGACCTTACATTGTCAAACGTGTTCTGGAAAAGGGAGCTTACGAGCTTGAAGATTATGATGGCATATCTTTGGGTGAACCCCGGAATGGGATGTACCTAAAGAGGTACTATGCCTAATCCTCTCATGCATAGACTTTCGTGTATATATTGTACATGGCGTGTTTGTATGTTTTTGTGTGGTGTGACGCGTTATTTTTTGAGTGTCTTTAGATCTTGTTTCTGCTTCTTATACCATGTTCTGTTTGTGTGTGCAGATGGAAATGTGCTACAGATTCATGGACGGCACCAATCGGCATACCCGTAACCTTGCTTCGGTAGCCTAGGTACTGTATTCCCCAACAGGTGAGCTCATCAGCTCAGGAGGAAGTTGCCTTGGATTTGCAACCAACAATGCCATAGAGTATCTATCGGTAGTTGGAACCTTAACTGATGCCATTTTTTTGGGTGTGAACCACATTGTCGTCCACATGGATTCTCAATTAGTGGTTTCTAATCTTAACCAAATCTACGCTATCTGTGATCCTAGCCTACTCTGTCTCTTTAGACGAGTTCGCCTCCTGGAAAGGTCATTTGAATCCATTCAATACCTGCAAATTCAACGAGAGTTAAACATAGTAGCTGACTTGATGGCCAACTTTATTTTAGATTGGTACATCGCACACACATAATACTCACAATATGTAAAAGCATTCACAACATGTAAATAATGCACTGTATAGAAGCAAAACATATAAACAAGATCACATCATCATCATTTGTTGAAACACATAATGTATAAATCGTCAGAATGTCTGTATATATATATAATCTCAAAAAGGTAGTGCCAATACAAAAGTCTGAAGCACGACGGCTTTCAAGTAGTCTCTACAAAATCTGAAGCCTTGTAGCTTTCAGTAATACAAAAATTTGAGGCCTCTAAGCTCTCAGTACACACACAGTAACAACATATGGCCTATCATCTGGCCTGTACAACCCTAGGAGGTCTAACAGCCCTAGCCTACTGAGTCTGGAAACAATCGACTGCTCTCGCAACCTTGCGAAGCAGTGTGTTGAAGCATGCAGTAGCTCCAACCATGTGTACCTGCATGGGCTGCGGCACCTGATCTACCAACGGCTCAGGAATATCTAGTGTTAACCCACTCAGGTTGGCATAGACTCTATCCATCTCCACAATGGCAGCATGCACAGCCGGACCCACAACTGATCCCTCTCCTCTCTGTCTCCTATCCAGAAGAGAGGTCCCCACAAGTCGTATAGGTCCCACATCTGCACACACATGTTGTTCATCTGTTAGCACTATATCAAAAAACAAATTATAAATGCACAAAACTTAAAAAGTACAAGGATCATTTGTTCTTACAGAGATCTCCCCATGCTGCTCCCTCTGGAAACGACAAGTCCAAGTCATCTCTAAAGTCCGTGCCATTGAATGGGAAATCCTCCACCATCAGTAACTGGCTCTCCATCCAAGTGAAGAACTCAGGAGGGTATCCAATAATAGGGCCCCCACCATGTCGGGGCATCACATCGATCCACCTAGCCATGTGAGGATCTCTAGGATCCCTATCCTCTAGTGGTACTTGAGGACACAAAAGGGAAACCCGTTCCAGCAAGAATGAGATCACTATCGATCCATAGCCAAACTGCTTGAGCTCACCCCGCCGACACTTTGTCAGCTGAGCTTGCATGTTTGCGATGACCCCCTCACACTAGTTAAAGATATTTGGAGACATACAGTCCTCCGCATAAAGCATCTGTGACCTGGTGGGTAAGTGAGGAGATTGGCTCCCCGCCATCCTCGTAATGGCAAACAGTATGGCACGTAATGGGCGTTCTCATACATCTTTAATGGGAATATTCCCACTAGATGAATGGGTGTTGGGAACACAATGCTGCTGAATCATATCGTCCATGGTCTGATCACTCCCACATGATCCAGTAAGTAGCACATTGTCCCCTCTTTAGGACAATCCGGTCAGAAAATAGATGTCCTCAACATCTATGGTAAGCTCATGCTCACCGATCACGAAGTATTGCTGGGCTGCATCCCAGCATCAGAGCATGTGATTCAATAGTGGGATTTGGGATCTCATCCCCTGGACTCGGAAGAACTTGAGGAGCCCACAGTTCCTCGATGCTTCTACACACCGTGGGTCGTTTGCAGCTTGTTCATCATCCAACTCAAGTTCCCGTTCTCGCCATTCCAAAACCATTTTGATGTTTGGAACCTACCAATGGAGGAGTATAAACAATATTAGAACTTACTTCAACCACTAATAGTCTTTCTTTTGAGTATGGTTTGAATTTGGAGATGGAGGTCTCCGCCGTCGCACCCCGTTTTTGCAAACAGAGCGACGTTGTCGCAATCCATCTATGAGAGCCTTGTGATGACTTAGTCTTATCGCAGTTCCTGAAAGGGCCAACTACGACGATCCGAGGGCGCAATGGCCCTTACGAAATCAAGCTAAAACCCAAAAAAATGACTTAAATTCAAAAATGTAAACCACTACAATTTTGCTTGCTAAAGTTTAGGGTTACCTACTCCTGACGGCAAGTGAAATGGCTGATCATAGCTCCCGAAATCGATGAGTGAAGATTTGGCTCCAAATGGCACTACTCCTCCCAAATTTGGCAAATAGAACAATGGTGACTATATTTGGTTTTTATTTCTATTTATAATCAAAATAGAATATTCTTTTTTCAAATATTTGATGCCATTATGCCAGTTGCTATAGTTTGGATCGGTTTTATTATATTTGAATGTTCATTTGACTATTTGACCTAGTTTCCGAGTGTGCAGGAGTTGTGAAGTGCCTTTCTACGCCATTTTCATGTTGGAATGGTCATCTCAGGTATGAACACCCCTTGTGTATTTTGTCATTTATCTTTTCACTTCATTAGATTTGAATTATTTGATGATCATGAGCTTACTCTTTGTTCTTTCTCGTGCTCTTGAAACCATGAGAATGCATTACCAAGTTATGATTTATCACTTTTCCTGGCTCGTTAAACTCCTATGGAAAGGAACCCCCCTGAGTCTACCTTTAAGCTCTTTTTCAGGCTCTCAAAATATGAAAAGATTGCCAAGAAAACTTGTCGCGTTCACGCTTGTTAAAGTATTTGAATGGTCGTCTTCCTGGTGATAGTTTACCCCCTTTTCGGACCAGGGGACACTAATTACGAAAAAGGTATACTCCAGCCAATCATGACTCGAAGAGTCCTCTTTTGCATTGTTTCACCCTTTTTCGGGCGATGAGGCTAACCTTACGAAAAAGGACCGTTGGAGTCTTCTTTAGTTCTTTTTAGACTCTCTAAACATGAAATGATGACCGAGTTTACCTTCTATGGACTTGTTAAACTTTTACATTGAAGGGCCCACCATGGGACGAACCCCTCCTATCCCAGGTTCGAAAAATATTTGGGATTGGACTCATCTATGAGATGAGCTATACTAAGCATCTGGTTACCCTCATCACGCTCGTAAAAAACACATGAGGCACTCATAATTCATGATGGAGAAAAATGAAAGATTTTATGTTACACACTTTGTTAGTGGCAGTACGTAGTCGTTCTTGAATATGGCACTCATTTGCATTTGCATACAACACTTGGATCATCTATTTGTCCTCGAGTTTCACTTACTTCCTGAGTCTTGTCACTCCTTTGAGTCATTCAAAGAAAGCTTCCATCATCAGTTGCATTGGGAGTTAGTGTCGTACTCGTCATGTCAATACTTCCAAGTCATGCCATGCCCATGTTCAAGAATACATCCGTCATTTATCATTTGCAGTCAGTACGCCTGCCACCATGTCGGTCTACTCTAAGTCAATCACACATGTTACTGTACAATCCGATTTACTCTATACACCTTTTGTCGTGTTTCGTGTCGATTGATGGGGGATTCATCATGGCCCTTGTTCGACGGATTCATCCTTGTCAACATCAACTCATCATCCAAGGATTAAATCTAGAAACCAACCGAGTACCTTGGCACTGCATGCCTCAATGGCAGGTTACCTCGCTTTCAACATGAGTTTACATCATTGACTCTTAATTGAAATATTTCATCTTGAGTTTGACTTCAACTCATTTATTCACGCTTAGTGATATGTACTGTGATACCTTGGGAGTCATTGACATTAATGGTGATCTCCCTCGTGCTTGCTAACAGTTTACATCAATGATCGGTAATCAAGTTGTTTCTACCATGTTCGACGTCAAGACATTTGTAATCACATGGATAGATTCGTATCATTGCGGGTTCAGCTTGAAGACACTAGGGAGTCATGTTTTACCCAGGTTGCAATGGAGTTTGTATTGAGTCATATTACACGGATGCACATTTGTATTGGTTGTGGCTATGTTACCATCACATCATGGATCTACGCTTGTGTTTAATAGCCATGATTGTGTTCAGTCGGTCATTACTACCATGGATCTGCATTGTTTTGGTCGGCAACCATGTTGTACATCATATGAGATTGTCAGTTCAGAGTGAGTTGTACTGCAACAACGTCCTTCATCCGACAATTCTATTGTTATTCCTTCTATCAAAGCATTTCACATGTCCAATCTTTAAATAGCTTCATGCTTTGGGGGGCATTCTGTTACACCTAAAATCTTCCCATCATGAGATTCAATGTATACACCCCTGGGGTTACCTTGACTAAGTAATTGACACTAGAAGGATTTGTACCAATTTGTACTAGGTTTCGTGAGGTCGTCCCAGGTTGCACTCATGTAAAATGCGACGTCGCACCTTGCTCCATTACAGGGTGCGACGAAGTTAGTTAAATGGCTAAAATAGCTTCTTCGAGTTCTTTCTCAAAGCTTGTTGACCTGAGACCTCATCCCTGATCTCTTGGGAGATCTAGCACTCGATTCCTAACACGATGGAAGGATCCCTTAAGCCTCTCCTATCATATCTCAACCTATCTTATCCATACCCTATCCACTTAGTCATATTTAAGAGAATATCACTCCCATTCCAAGGGAGGAAGTCTATGGTATTCTTATGCTGGTGAAATCAATCCCAATAGATCTAACACTCTAGCTTGGGGAACCTTCACTTCTCTCTAGGAGCTTTGGCATGGCTTGTCGGAAGGAGCTTGCAGCGTTAAGGCAATGGTTGTAATCCTCTTTTCTATTGTACTCCTCACTCTTCAATACAGTTAATATAATTGCTTTCTATAAATGTTGTATCGTTGATGATGTTTAGAGTTTTCCTCCTTAACTATTAACTTAGATCTATCATATGAGGTATATGCTTTCACTTCTCGTTGTCTGTCACATGTTCAACAGGGTTTAACTACCCGCAATCTGGCAGTGCTGGAGCATTGGATCAATGAAGGAGAAAGGGATCTACAAATCTGAGGTAAACGATCTACTCTTACATTTGTACTTCTATATGATCTAGGAAAGTATTTTATGTTTTGTCCTATTTGTTCTAGACTTATGTTAAGCTAGGGAGATTAGGCCTTGAGTCCGCTCTCGGTAGATTGTCTGCGAAACACCTATTTCTAGATCTATTGTTTTGAAAAATGGTTCTTTATCTCATGAAAACTATGTTGAACAATATGCTACTAATGAGGATTTTAAAGATGTTTGTGAGAAGCTAATGTTGAAGAATTTAACTTCAGAATATATTATTATTGTACTTTTATTGTGTTATTATTGTACCTCCTTCAAGAGATGTTATGGATGTACTTGGTCATGTAAATGTACTTGAAAGAATCAATGTAACTGTTCCATTGTAAGTCGGGTCAATAGTACCCACAAGAAATAGTATATAAATGTTATTTTGAGTCTCCCTAGGAGTTCGGCCCTGTTTAGAGCAATAGGTCGACCCAATTAGCTAAAAAGGTCACTCACTTGATGAGTATAAATAGAGAGGGTGCTCCTCTCATTTGTACACACCTCACACTCAAGCAAGTGCGCATGAGAGAGGAGAAGAGGCTCACTAGAGAAGATAAGAATATGCTATTGTCTTTGGGGTTTATCTTATCTTGGTTGGAATTTCACTTATTGACGGAATTTATACTAAACAAGTTGATGGGTTTTCTCCCTAGTGGTTTCCCAAATGAAAATATTTGTGTTATTTTCGTGTTGTTGTGGTTGTCTTTCTTTCAGTGATCCTATTGCATATGGTTATGATGTTATGATGATAAATGTCTTAATATATTGTATAACTATTAAAATTCTAACATGTTATCAAATCCATCCTAAAATAAGTCATTGTACAGTCGTAACAACTGCTACTACTACAACTGACGGAGATTAGGGCTTCATGCTTGAAACCCTAGAAGGAAAAATCTAGTAATCCAAGAATTTTCAATACAAATTTCTTTTGGTGAAGGTCCAGTAGCTGAAACTCAGACATTTCGAATATGAAATGTTTATGTACCTTGTGTGTGAGTTTTGACCTCATATTTGATGTACTTAGGAGATTGATCCATGCAAATCAGGGTTACATCCTCTTCGATAATTCAGTCTTAAACATGTGACCTAAGGATAAATACTATATCTCGGGCTAGGAAGATCCAAATCGAATTTCGTAAAATGTTCCAGAAAGGGAACGGAATTTAGTTTCTTTGGTGCAAGTTTAAAAACCTGAAGATGAAACAGTGACACGTGGGATTCCGTACAAGTTCTCTATATAGAAACAGTCCATAAATAGGCCACCTTGGGAAAATTAGCATAAGTTCCACTTGGTGAATCCAATATTGATCTAACCCATGGGGTTAGATAGAGGAAAAATGATAATACCTTAGGAAAATGTTTCATACCTTGAGGAGTATAAATTTCTGAGATACATCAGAATTATGATTGGACAATTCAACGAAAGAAATTGAAGAAACTAGGGCATCAAATATTTTTCATTTCTATCCACAAATTTGGGAAAAGGAGTACATTGCTCAATTATCCTTGAGGAGGTGCATCTTTCTATCCAATCAGATTTTCAAGTCACCAAAGTTGAAAAATTAGGTTTTTTCTGTCAAACCCTAGGTCCACCAGAAGCATTCTTCTAGAAAAGCATTAAAGAAAGCATCCCGTTGAAGCACTCTTACTGGTAAGTACTATTATCTCTATTTCCATTTGAGGTTCTCTTTATATCAAGATGAAAAAAATACCAATATTGAGGATAATCTTAAAGGAGCCGAGAAAATCCTGTCATGGAAGTATAGAGTACTTATTATACTAAGAAGAGCATGACTTGGAAATTTATGTCAAAGAAGAGGTTGCAGATCCAAAGGGAGTTGAGGACAAAGCTAAGCATAATAAGAACTTGGTCAAATCCAAGAGGATTATTGCAGAATTTATCAAGGATCATTTGATGCCACATGTATAATCCTTGAAGACTCATTCGATGATGAGTAATATGTAGTTTGATCCAGAAGAATTCACCGCATAAGGTGAAATTTGAAGATGATTATCAAAGGAGTAGGAGAAGCCTCCTACAAAGCTATATTCTGGAAAACCCATGAAAAATAAGATGGTGATCTATGGAAGAACCTCTTATTCATTTCAAGATTGGATAAGAAGGGATGCAGTTGTGATTGGTGATGAAGAAGAAGGGACACACAAATTCAACACCAGTACACAGTTTCATGTGATCTATGGTGTCGAAGATTTGCTCAGCATTGTCGATCATAAGCAAGAAAGGTACAGGTCCTCAGAATCAGTCAATGGAGTAGAGCACATTGTTAGAGACTCCAGTAATTCCTACAAGGAAACAAGGATCAAGAGGGATCTTACCAAACAAACAAAGATAAGTATTTGAATTGTCATTTCCTGTATATCTAATTGCTTAATTGATATTGTTCAGTTGTGTAAATATTTATGTTCCTAGATTTAGGAAGTGTATTATGAATGTTAGAGTGTTTGCATTGATGAACAATATACTATTAATATGCATGTGATGGGTAAGTGGCCTATGGTGCTGTACAACATTCCATTGCTACTTATCTAGAATGAAACCTCTTTGCTAACATATTGGGAGTAGTGCACGCTCTTCATGATGTTCTGGTAGAGATGGAAGGTATCTAGAAAGTAACCATCTGTATACAGAATATGGATGAATGTTGTGTTGAAGCATTGGCTAAGATAGTTGCATGACTGTGTGACCTATGTCTTTATTCATAAGAATTTGTCATTATTAATATGTTTTAGAAACTGTTAGAGGGGACCCTTCGGGATCCTTAATTGTTATTAGTTACTTATAGTTAAAGAAGCAGTTGGAGCGGGTGCAACCGCTCCAACCACATGTAAGATGTATAAATATACCTATCAAAGATGAATAAGATAGTTGAATGCATTCTGCTCATCCCTTGTCTTGATTATATCTCTGTGTGTGCTTATACTCTCTACTTGAATACAACATCTGGCGCCATTGCCATTCTCTTTTGGATGGGTGACAACAGCAGTAAAAGAGGAGCGGTTCGAACCTGAAGGAGATTGTGAGAAGAAAGAAACCTGCACTAAATGGTCAGAAATTATGATGCTGCGTTATCGAATCTGAAGGAAATCGGGCAATGTTCGTTGAAGAAACCTGCAAGAAATATCGAAGTTTGCTCGCATGGCTTGGTGGATAGCATGAGATAGAAGATGCCTGCAAAATAAAACAGCTTCCTGTGCATAAGAGAAGAATACCTATGTGGTGATCAAGGCATCCTTGGCTCAAAATACTGTCCTTGTGCTGCGAAAAAGATAAGATGTTTTGTTTTATATTTTCAGAATATTTTGATTGTTGTATATCTCTAGATTGCGAGCATGAGTAGGGGAATGGATCGAATCGTCTACCGACCATTGATGAAGGGAGGTTGCTAACCACAAGCTTGTTGAGAGATGACCAATGAAACAGAAAAATCACCAATTAAAGACGTCGGTTGACTTGTTGACAACCATTAAAACGAAAGGGGAAGCAGTCTGGCCGAAGAGAAATATTATGTAGTTCACACACTGAACTGACAGTTCCAGCTGTTGTTTTTATTATGAAAATGATTGAGGAGGTCAATACTATAAGTTGGTCAGGTTCGTGTGGATGACTATAAACTAATGGAATATTTTCAACTGTTCTATTGTTTGTATGCAGTCAGTTCAGTGGGAGAAAGAAACTGTTGACGAAAGAATAATACAGTTTTTTTTTCCCACCGCCTTTTGCTTGTTGAGGAGAGGTGTGGTCAATTGATAGTTACAAATATTTTCACTATGACTGCATAATCGACATCATTCTCTGTGACTTGAAATTGATCGATCAAAAATAATGACACCATGGCCATTGTTACTCTCACGTTGGCATGTTGATAGTAACTGATTTTTTTTTAAGTCTATCGACTTGTAGCCTCGACAAACTATGGATCCGGTTTCTATCATCCAATTGACTATCGAAGCATTGTTGAAGAAGAAGTGACCTGCAAATAATGATATTGTTCATAATGAAGCTGCCAAAGATGCTCATGGAAAGTAGAAAATCTACACACCGAAGGAAGTTGCATTTAGTTGAATAGCCCGTTGACCAAGTTTCAGATTTACAAATCTCTCTTGTCAAAGATGGATCAATCGGAGACTCTTTTCCAATATTTGACTACGAGAAGACATTAGTCGACCAGATGCAATGCATGAGACAACGGAGATTTTATGACATCAACCGACTTCCTATCGAAGTCGATTGGGCTTTTAAAGTGTGTTCGATTTGTAATTGGTCACATACCATCGGATGTGGATTCCTTCTACTAATTTACACAATGGACGACCAGCACTTGTCGATCCATATATGGTCGATATTCAAATATGGTCAGCATTGAATACTAATTTTGTTGAGGTTACATTTTTGAAGTTACTTCGGTCATGAAAAGTATAGTCGATCCTTCCTTCGATTGATGCTAATATATGCTCGAGTTTTGGTCGATATAGGTCAATGCCTTTAAACTATAGTCAATGGTCATGGTCGATGTCCCAATTTTGTATGGTCAACCCCTATAAATATAAAATAAATTCAATATGTAACTCTTGTCGGTATGTCAATGTATTTGTAATTTTAAAAATGGTCGATATTTAAAGTCATCGGGTCACTATCATATAGTCGAAGCTCGAAGCTCGATTTGTAAATTATGTCGGTGGTATATGGTCGGTACTAAAAGTGGTCAAAACTCAAAATAGTCGAGTCATTGGTTGACATTGTAAGTGGTTGAGTCTTTTAATGTTAATATGGTCGAGATCCGACCCTCTTTGTATTATAATTTTGTAGTTCAGTTGGTCTCTAGCCGACTTAGTAAGTCATTTCGACTCAAGTAAGTCATGTCGAGTCGAGTAGAGTCCAGTTGACCAATATCAGTTGGTATCGACTACAAGCAGCAACAACACATTTGAAACTTGCAGGAAGCCCCACGATAGCTGAGTCTACGAAAATCATGTACTCAAGTAGAAGACATCTATACCACACAGAGAAAGCGCTTCACGTTAATAATGACAAAAGAAGACTTAAATTGATCAAGCCCCCTGGTACTAACACACATAAACATCTATTCAATGTCATTTCAGACCTTTTTCAGGAAGTTCATGAGTTGGTGCAATGGCAGAGCATGGAAGCCTAGAAGCTCCTGGATTGTAGAGGATGAATCCGGCAGGAAGGTGAAAGGGGCAAGCGGCTCGGTTGGCCACTACCCGACTACTGACAGAGACTAAAGGAATCGCAGTTCGTGGTTGTTCATGTTTCTTCGGGACGAAGAAAGATTTTGAGGTGGGGGAGATGTTAGAGGGGACCCTTTGGGATCCTTAATTGTCATTAGTTACTTATAGTTAAAGAAGCAGTTGGAGCGGGTGAAACCGCTCCAGCCACATGTAAGATGTATAAATATACCTATTAAAGATGAATAAGATAGCTGAATGCATTCCGCTCATCCCTTGTCTTGATTATATCTCTGTGTGTGCTTATACTCTCTGCTTGAATACAACATAAACTATGAAATGTTTCTAATCATGCAACTAAATTTGACTTGTAGGAAAGATCGTGTACAATCACCTACAAACAAAGAATGATGAGACTTGTTCTGAAGAACAAGTGATGATGGTTCAGTTATAACATTCAAGAAGATTTATGAAATCAAGCATACTAAAGATGTACAAAGCGAGGCTTCTCTTAGAAAGAGGGAGTAGACTATGATGAGATGTTGCTCTAGTAGCTAGACACACTTCTTTAGTGATGTATATTACACTAGATAGATGGTGTAATTGAAGTAGAAGTGTATATCGAGCAACCTCCATGATTTGGAACTCTCTACAGAGAACCACATGTGCATGGATTGAGGAAGGATTTGTACAGGATTATAAGGAACCCATGGGATAGCATGATGAGCTTGAGGGTCACCTAGAGTGATGAGATATCAACCTTTGCTACAAGGTTGAAGATGAGGATCTCATAGATGAGTGCAAGAGAGAAATTGCAAAAGAGTTCGAGATATTGGTATCCGATGACATATATGGATACACAAAAGATCATCAGAAGAGAAGGCTACTAGTCACTCCAGTGCAGAATGTCCCGATGCAGAGAGTACAAGATGCAGAGGGAGGATAGTGCTCAGTTACAGAGGGAGCAAGAAAGATCTGCTTCGGAGGGAGTGACTACAAGACAGATTGAGAGACATCATCAATTAGCCTCTATCCGTGGCAAAGGTTGTTTTCCTTAGTATCTCAGGGATACTCTCAGAGTGATACCGAATGTATCCCCTCACGAAGAGGAAGTATATGTGGTGCAAGTTGAGACAGGTACCCATAACATGATACAACAAGATAGATGTATTTTTTACGAGCTCGGGCTTTACCAAGAGTAAAGTGGATTCCAACCTTTACTACAAGGTTGAGGATGGGAAATCAGTGATACTACTATTGTATGTATATGACGTTTTATTTTTTATTTTTATTTTTACAGGTGATGAGAAGCTCATAGCAGAAACGAAGAAGAGGATTTCCGCAAAGTTCGAGATGAGAGACCTAGGTATGATGCACTATTTCTTAGGTCTTGAGGTGTGGTAGAATCCGAATGAGATTTTCTTAAGTGAAGGAAAATATGCGGTAGAGATCCTGAAGAGATTCGCAATGATGGATTGCAAGGATATTGCCACACTAATGGCATTGAACTTGAATTTGATGTGTGATCCTACTTTAGAGACATTTAATGCCACACTCTATAGGGAGATGATTGGTTCGTTGTGTACCTGACGAACATGAGGTGGGACATATGATTTGCGATGAACACTTTGAGTCAGTACATGGTAGAGCCGAGAAGTGTTCAAATGATTGCAAAAAAGCACGCGTTGATGTACCTGAAGGGTTCAATTGAGTATGGCATTAGATATGTGAGAGATTAGAGGATCTTCCTATAGGGATATGTTGACTCAGATTGGGATGGTAGTGCTACATATAGGAAGAGCACATTAGGGTGCTTCTTCAATTTGGGATCTGGTATGATCTCATGGTTTAGTAGGAAGAAGACGAGTGTGTCACTCAGTATAGTCGAGGCCAAGTATATGGAAGCTTGTTCAGAAAGCTGCAAGACAGTGTGGATTCGAAATTTTCTATCAAGGTTGTTTGATCTCGATTTAGAGGTGAATTGTGTCTTTTGTGACAACCAGAGCTGTGTGAAGTTGTCCGAGAACCCTGTGTTTCAAGACAAGTTGAATCACATTGAGATCGGGTATCACTATATTCGGGATATGGTGCAGAAGGGAGCAATGAGGCTCCAATACATAGAAACAGAGGAGAAGATAGCCGATTTGTTGACCAAGCCTCTATCGAGAGTGAAGTTTGAGTACTTCAAGGACAATCTTGGAGTGGTCCAGATCAAGAGGGAGTGATGAGCTTGGATGAGATAGCAGGTAGTCACGGGTTATGTGACGTAGTTGAATCTCCTAGTCTATGATAGGATCTAGATGTGTGGTGAGGTAACACAGCTGGTTGTGGTGGGAAATGTAATGGATGCTTCTGGGCTGGACCCATTGGATGGCTTGTTCAGTTTGTTGAAGAGGAAAGTTGCATTTGGTATGAAAAAGGACCATCTCTGCATGAAAATTGCATCTAGTATGAAAAAGGACTAGTTTTGCATGACAATTGCATCCAGTATGAAAAAGGACTAGCTTTGTAGTGGTGTGCATCCATTATGAAGAAGGACTGGCTCTGCAGGATATCTACATCCAGTATGAAAAAGGATTGGCTCGGTAGTGGTGTGCACCCAGTATGAAAAAGGACTGGTCACTACACAGGTACACCCAGTATGAGTGGTTGTATCTCCGAGGGTAGATCCCAACATGGTTGGTGGTATCACCGAGGGATATCCCAGTATAAGTGGTTGTATCTCCAAGGGTAGATCCCAACATGGTTGGTGGTATCACCGAGGGAGATCCCAGTGTTACATGTAGGTTCCTCGATGGAATGGGTTGAACTGGTGCATGTAGGCTCTCCAATAGATTGGATTGAGTGGGTGCATGTTGACTGGTGATACCACCGAGGGTAGATCCCAACATGGTTGGTCGAATCTCCAAGGGTAGATCCCAGTGTGGTTGGTTGTATATCCGAGGGTGGATCCCAGTATCACTGGTCGTATCACCAAGGGCAGATCCCAATGTGGTTAGCAGGATGTTGAAATCCTAGATTGGATCTAGGATTTGGTTACATCCATCATGAAAAAGGGATGGCTTTGTAGAACTTCATATGATGTATAGATTTGAGCGATGTCACAAGTCAATGGCCCGAGTACCAAATTTTAGCACTAGTGGTGATATCCAGTGACGCGATCTAGTGATGATGTCCAGAGTTGATGTCCAATGATGATGTCCAGTATTGAGTGATGAGAACCAGTGATGATGTCCAGTGATGATAACCATGACGGAAGAATACCTTCCTTATTAAGAGAGAGTGTTGAAGAATGTAACTTTGGAAGATATTCTTATTGTAATTTTATTGTATTATTGGTGTACCTCCTTCGGGAGATGTTATTGATGTACTTGGTCATGTAAATCTACTTGAAAGAATCAATGTAACCCTTCCATTGTAATTCGGGTCAATAGTACCCACAGGAAATATTATATAAATGTTATTTTGAGTCTCCCTAGGAGGTCGACCCTGCTTAGAACAACAGGTCGGCCTAGTTAGGTAAAAAGGTCACTCACTTGATGAGTATAAATAGAGAGGGTGCTCCTCTCATTTGTACACACCTCACATTCAAGCAAGTGAACATGAGAGAGAAGAAGAGGCTCGCTAGAGAAGAGAAGAAGTTGTTGTTGTTGCCTTTGGGTTTTATCTTATCTTGGTTGGCATTGCACTTAGTGATGAAATTTATACTAAAGAAGTTGTTGGGTTTTCTTCCTTGTGGTTTCCCAAATTAAAATCTCTGTGTTCTTTTCGTGTTGTTGTGCTTGTCTTTTTTTTAGTGATCCTATTGCATATGGTTATGATGTTATGATGCTAAATGTTTTAATATATTGTATAAACATTAAAATTCTAACAGCTAACCCATGGTGCACAAGTGGAGAACTATTATTTACAAGGCAAGTTACTCTACCATCTTGGCAAGCTATGTATTCCTACAAGTGAAAGTGTCCATGTAATTTGGGAATCTCATAGTTCTCTTATGTCTGGTAATTTTGGGGTGGGAAAAACTATGGCTCATTTGCAAATGCTTTGTTATTAGCCTCATATGAAAGAAATTTTCACCAAGTATGTAAAGGGGTGTGTGATGTGATCTATTTGTAATCCTACTAATAGAAAATTGGGGCTATACACATCACTCCATGTTCCTTCTCATCCCCACGAGAGTATCTCCATGGATTTTGTAAGGGGATTTCCTTTTTCAAAAAGGGGTCATGGCTACCTGTATGTAGCATTGGATAGGTTTAGCAAGATGTGTATCTTGATGTCATGTAAAAAGTAGGTCAATGCTGAGCAAACTACTCATCTATTCTTTCAGCATGTATGTGTTGACTTTGGATTGCCCACATTCATTATCTCGAATCAGGATTCTTGATTCCTTGGAGAGTTTTAGACAATATTGTGGAGAATCATGGACACCAAGCTAAAAAAGGAGTACTTTTTCCATCCATAGACCAACGGACAGATGGAGGTAGTCAACAAAACACTGGCTCATTTGCTCTGAGGGTACTGCAACAAACATCCTAAGTCATGGGATGATCAGATACAGTATGTTCATCATACATACAATCGAGCCTTGCACTCTTCCACTAAGAGTTCACTATTTGAAACATGTTTTGGGTATCTACCAGAAACTCTTTTGGACTTGACATATGGGAAAGATGTCGACTCAAGAGAAAAAAGAGACGAATACAAATCCTGCAAGTTCATCCAAAGGATATAGCAGGTACACCAGATAGTCCAAGAACAAGTTAGAAAAGAGTCAAGCATAATACAAATCCTTCCTTGAAAAGCACAAAGTTGATCATCAGATCCAGGTTGGAGATCAAGTATGGCTGCACATCAACAAATATATGTTGAAGGGAAAATGAAAGAAGCTCAATCCCATTAGATATGGACCCTTCACCATCTTGGAAAAGATTGGCACAAATAATTTCCACCTATATATACCACCATATATGCAGATATACTCAGTTGTGAATGTAGATAACCTGAAACTTTATGAGCCTCCAGTGATGATGGATCAAAGGGAGAGTATTTCAATGCCTTCAGTGGATGACTTTTCTCCTGAGTACTTGGACGAGTTGAAAGAAGATGTCATCCTGGATAGAAGAACAAGGACTTCATGTATGGTTGATGTTGAATATATTCAAGGGGGTTTTAAAGGCACATATCCAGGAAAAACACAATGGATTGAGAAGGGAAAAGGCACTTGAATTGCATCAAATAGACTCCGGATGAAGGAGATATTAAACTCTGAAGTATTGGGAAAATATGGTTTCCATGTGCAGAAACAACAAAAAAAGGGTTCTTGTGGCACAACTGAAAGGGTGACACATGTCATCCATATGTGTACAAAATTAATGTGGCACCCCCACATAGTATCGCATGGAAGGACGAAGTGACTTGGCATCGGTGTGGACTTGTTTGATTTTGACACATGGAATTTTTCATATGAGTTGGCAGTATTGTGGTCCAACTTGGGTTTTCCACAAGGAGGGGCATAGTTAGCCAATTAATCACACCATATAATAAAATTGGTGAGTCCGCGGGGTTCAAACCCATGACCTTCCCCAACAAATCCAACAAACTAACCGCTATCCCACCGGTGCTCCTTGTTACATGGCTTGGTGGATATTTTATTTAAGTTTGAATTGAAATTATTTTGGGGAAATGGGGCCAACCAGCTGGCGCCAAATCTAGTGACTAGACTGGTCAGGCCCCAATCGAAAAGGTTTAGTGCATGGATATATTTTGTGGGTAATCCAACCAATGTTATGTAATATATACATTTGTTGCAACCAAAGTTTAAATTGAGAGTCCTCCAAATGAACTTCCCAACTAACGTGTTTATTTATATATAAAACCATTACAATGAGAGCCAAAGGGGGTATCCCGTGGGTTTGATCCCAGGTCTCCCTCCAACCATTATAACAACTTTACCAATACTACAAGTGGGTGGACTTGGTGGGTCTACCAACCCGCAATTATTTAATCCCAGTGCATTTCATTTTCCAAGTGGGGAGAATCCACATGCCATGGGCATGAAATTGCTATGAAGAGGCCTACTGTAATTGTAGAGAGAGACTGTTGTGGAATGGTTTTCGAGTCGAGTTCACTGGTGCAGTTAGAATTTGGATCCGAGCAACGGATTTTATCCATCATCAGAATTAAGGTATTGCAATGTATTTTTCCATGTATTTTTACTAAGATAATATAAAGGCCTCTCCATTGAGAAGTGGGCCCGAAGACGTAGTCCATCATTGGGATGAACTTCGTTATCACATCTGGTGTAATTGTTTTCTCTTATTTTCATGTCTATGCCTTTCTTTTATGCTTCTTCATTTATGTTGCACATAAGTTTTTTTCATGCTCTTTAATGCAAATCATGTGATAGTCATCGAATAAAATATCCCAGATCAATAAGTTCCATCCTTGTTATATTTTTGCAAAGAACATGCATGCCCCTCCTACTCTACTGTAATGTCCCCTTCGCCCGTCATCAAATGCAGGGAAGGAAACATCAACACACACCCGGGCAATTGGCAGACTTCGCCCCAATTTCTTTCCTCATAAAGTTCATAACAATTAAAACTTCTATATGCAGATTCATCTCAATGTAATCACAGCGGAATAAGCACACTAGAAAGCACACAACCAGACAGTAATTGCATAACGTATCTATCACAGCAGAGAATGATTCAACATAAAGAGACCCAATCTCATTCCAGTGCCATGCATGGATTCCATACTAAGGTAATTAATTCATTTCATCAAACATGGGCAATTTATCATACTGCCGAACACAAATGCAATTAATTTATAATACAAAGAACACTTATCTTGATAAGTAGATGTCCAACGAATGGCTACGTGAGAGCAATGTTCCACCCAACCATAGATCTCTGTCCAACCTGTATTCTTTCAGCTGAGAGATCACCCCCGAGCTGGGCTGTGTATCCACTAAGGAGGAACTAGATGGCTCACTCACAGTCAGGGTTTCACTCAGACAGCCATGCTAAGCCAACACACAGTTGGGTTTTTCAAGCATGCAATAGGAAGTGGGGAAAGATGCTAGTCAACTGAGCTCAATCCCAGAGCTAGGTCCACATCAAGCTAGACTCAAACGATCCCAGCCTCCATTCAAACATCCACACTTGGATTTCTCACAGCTCTGTTCAGCAAATAACCCAAATCCGTCACTGATTTTTTGGGCTATCCAAACTGGGTTTTCCCATGGATTTTGGGGTATCTATTGCTCCCAAATTCACCCCAAGGCTCATACCAACGGATCCCCCTTGGATTCCACTGTCCAATACCCATTCTGGGCGTTTTTGGCTTCCCAAAACGTGGGTTCTCTCCCAGACGCGATTTCTGGTTTCCTCACTACTGGCACTCGTTTTTGGATGGGGAATGATGCTACCCCCTCCACAGTGGAATGGGGATGAGGAAGAAGCCCATTCCCAGAGGTAGAGTGACTTGTGGGACAAGTAAACAGAGCCCATACCTACCCATACGAATTTCAGGGTTGCCCATCCTCCATGAAAGCCATTGACTTAATTCTTCAACCACTTTCTTACAACAGGAATAAATGTCATCTAGAAAGTCAAATGGGTTCTCATAAGTACATGTGGTAGCCTAGGGTTTAGTCCCATAGCCCCCTCACCACTCCCTAGTTGATACACGTGGCCCCTTCTCATTCGTTGCCTCCGTAGCCAGTTTTGGACATTTTATATTGCATGATGTTTAATTACATCCTATTACAATTTCCATGGCTTAAGAGCACATGGTAATCAAAATATCAAATACTTGCCCTTTAAATAAAATTCGGGCTTTCACTAGCGGGGCCTTGGCCTTGAGATCCACGCTAGGAAAACATACATCACATGTACACATTATTTACATTAAAGGCTAATATATCCTAAGGGTCGAATTGGGGGTATTACATCTACTTGACCTTGTAGTTATTATTTACCACTTTTCTATGTGGGTGGTTTATTTTATGATGTGTAAGCTAGCTTTGATGAATGGTCGCCATTACATTATATTGGTCGTCGAATAATTTACTAAGTGGGCCTAAGTTATGCCAAACTCAGCAAATGGTGGGGCTACAATGGCTCTTTTTGTATTAAATCATATTATTATTTGGTTTGGTGTCCCTCGAGAAATCATCACAAATCATGGATCTCATTCCATAATCACCTGATCATAGAATTAGCATCCAAGTTAGGTATTTGGTAAGAAAATTCTCCCCCTTGATATCCTCAATCCAACAACCAAGTGGAGGCTATGAACAAAGTGTTGAAATAATGTTACAAAATACTATAAATAAAAACAAAACCAACTAGTAGTTAAAGTTTTTTTTTTCTCTACCAGGTTACCGAACATCATTAAAAGTTTCCAATGGATTTACTCTCCACATTGTGCATAGTGTGGAAGCAATTGTACCAATTGAATATGGAATCCCTTCTTTGAAACTATCTATTGAATTCCTCCCTAATACCTTAACCAAAGAAGAATGTCTCATATACTTATAACAACTTGATAGACACCATCTAAATGCACCCATAGAGAATGAGACTAATAAGAAATGTGTAAAAGTACAATATGACAAGAGTGTTCATCCTTGAATATATTTTGAAGGTGATTTTTGGTTTTACTTTATGATTAGGATCATGAAAAATTAGGAGTAGGAAAATTCAAAATTTTGTGGACCCTTACATTGTGAAACACATGCTATGCAAAGGAACTTATGCATTAGTTCATTATGAAGGTACCTCATTAGATGAGCCCTGCAATATAATTTATTTTGAAGAAATATTATGTGTGAACACTTGTGCTTCATCATTCACATGTAACATGTTGTAAGTTAAAATTTGTTTTTTCCTTAGTTTTCCCTTTTTTTTCCCTTGGTTAGGGTCAATACTTATCATGCCTTGCTATTGGATTTATAGATGATAGAAAATGAACCTTTATACATAGGATTCACAGATAACACTAGTTTTCAAACTTGAAACATTGCTTCCATCTTTTAGGTGATTTTTTATCCCTCTAACCAACTTGTGATCTCAGGTGGTGTTCATCTCAGTTATACAAACAACAATGTTGTTAAATATAGTGTTGTTATCCAACTTCTTACAAAATATATAGTTATTGATGTCTGGCATATCACCATGAATTTGGATCCCAATTAGTAGTGTCTCATCTAAATAGATTTTATCAAGTTCATGATGCAATCCATTTTAGGAAGTATTTAAGGGTAGATCCTATTGAATGCCAATTTGAGTTTATATTACGAGAATATTCAATGCGTTGGTTAATCTTTTAGTTGATTACATATTTGATTAGCATCTGTTACAATAAGATACTATCCAAATGCATGCATGTACCATACAAAAATGATAATTAAATGATCACATGATTTAACAATTATAAGAAAAGACTCATAAAATGA
This sequence comes from Larix kaempferi, assembly GCA_027924585.1. Lineage (NCBI taxonomy): Eukaryota > Viridiplantae > Streptophyta > Pinopsida > Pinales > Pinaceae > Larix > Larix kaempferi. The sequence continues at coordinate 128,959 of BSBM01001213.1, read as the reverse complement.
TGTGTATGTATATAAAAGGGGATATGTATCATCATGTTCATACAAAAAATGGATATACAATCAGTTTATATACACCAACAGGCTATCTAATCTCACATATTACGTATATGAACACACACATACACATATATATATAGTTGTAAAAAACAAAAAGAGCTAGTATGAGAGCTAATCATCAGGCTCATCAACATGAACCATGTGATAGCATGTAACTATTGAGGCTACTCACCAAAGTAGTTTGATGAATTAGGAAGGAAGCATGACAATGTGCCTCTGAATTTGACGAGGAACCTTCTCCATCATTGTCATAAGGACCCCCATCATGAGGCCCTTCAATTTCCTCCGCAACTTTCTTAGGGTCTCTCTTACATCGTCATTCTCAAAGTCTACCTCTAGCTACTCCTCATATTGGACCTAATTCCTATTGGGGGGAATCCCTGCTAACCACTTTGGATCTACATATGTGCCATCAAATAAGATACATTTATCAACATTGTGTATAAAAAAAATAAAATTGTTTCTTTTTTACATTTTTACATAAAAAATCCCTAAGAAACACGGGGACCCATTCATGAGTGTATACAACTATACCAATAGTTTTCTTTTCATTTGTTTTTCATAGGGTTGTCCCATGCAATTGGAATGTGTCAATATCAGAAATCACAAAGAACTAACCACTATTTGACTTTGTCAACAACTAATAATGGGAGTAATTACCATACTCTAACACTCCCCCTTAATTATGACCATTAACAATTCTGCAATAATAGCTATGACTTGAAAACTTTATGGCCTACTGGTCTAAGTCTCAACTAGGATTACATGGATTCAAAAATAACTCAAATCACTTAAATTTAACCTTCTTTATTGGTACAAGTTTTTTTTGTCTCTTTTTCTTCCTTGGACTCCCACCTTTATATTCAACAATCCTTTTATTTTTCTTCTTTAGCTTCACCTTTATTTTGACGATGTTCTTCGGTGTTTCCTCATATTCTTTAGACCTACTTCCAACATAATATGCAAATTATTCAATCATTATCATTTCACAAATTTGTTCAGTGGTCTTTTGCCACTTTTGTTTGCTATCTTCAAAAAGAATTCCCTCCATACTATGGGATATAAAGTTAGTCTTTAACATCCAATTCAAAATCTGCCATGTGGGAATGCTAGAGACCCTCTTGATGTATTCAACCATACCAATTTGTTTAGTGAAATCTTGAATATCTTCAACATATTCAATATCTTTATAACTTCTTAATGGCTTTAACAATTCATCATGGTGCTTTTCAACTTCGAAAAGTTGGTCACTTCTGTTAGCCTTAGTTTCAACTCCAACTTCAGCACATTCAATCACATCTTCATCCCCAAATTCTATTGGTTGATTGTTGTTGGAAATTTTTTCTTCATCTCCCCCATCTTCTTTGATTTCTTCATCCAGTTCTTCTGCTTCTGTAGCTTCAATTGCTTCACATGAAAATTCTATTTTTTCTTTCACCTTAGCTATATCAACATATCCAATACCATTATAATGTGTGTCTTCATCATCCAACTGTGCTTCTGCATAGTGGGCTTCACTTGCTACAAATTCAATTTCTTCATCAACAACTTCATCATCCACATGTGTATCAATATAGTGGGATTCACTATGCTCTACTTTGCACTCAGAGTCTTCTTCAACTTCATTAGGTTCTTCAATATTCTCAGTAGTGTCCACAAATACTATGGTTCTCATTTCATTTGTCGTATCTTCTACCACTGCTACGGTAGGTGCTTCTTTAATTGCTGCAACACTTTTTGACTTAGCTTGATGTTGATTAGTGTTGCTCCCTTGAAACTATATATGGATTCTAAAATACACAAAGCTTCTTTGGAGCTAGTTGTTGCTGCAATCTTTGAAAATAATCGTTACACCAAAATCTCATCATCACTCTAGCTATGAGGTGTGTATCCTTGGATTAACCCTAATCCCTATAGTGTCAAGTGCAAAATGACCTAAGAAGAGGTTTTTCCTTTCAGTTTTCCTAGTTTTGGAGCACTCGCGCACCCTGCATATTCACAACATGCGCCAGATCCTTGATAATGCACTCCGCACATCGATAGAGAGCGTCACTGACTCCTATTTCCTTTACACATCATGCGTCACCCCTTAGTGACATATGTTTCTCTTTGATAGGGTGCGCCATTGTTGGTTAAAAGGAAAAAAATAAAATATTCAAGAGTCTTCTAGAATGAAGCTCTCGTGGAGGCTTATCCCTACAAATATGCATAGGTGGCAGTCGAACCCCTAGCCTTTTGGGATGATCCCCTAACCTTCTCCATGGAATCCTAAACTCCTTCCATTCTCTTTGGCCTATAAATGCAAACTTACCTTCATGGAATGTGAGAGGAAAATGAGAGCATCCAAATTCTATTGAAATTTCCTTAGAGCTAAGGTTCATTTTCTCTATTAGAAAGAAGGTTGGATATTTGAAGCAAAAGTCTAGAGTGAAGACGTTGCAACATCAATGGATGGTTGTAATATCTCCCTTTGTACTTTCTTTAATACACTAATATATACTCTTTCCATGAATATTGTTTGTGCTAGATATTTAGAACTTGTTTCCTTGACTACTTGTTTATATTAATCTATATTGCATATTATTATTGTTGTACTTCTACTTGTTTGTTGTATGCCGTCTCACATTTGAAGATCAAAGGCTACACCAAACGAACATACGTCACTACAGTTGCAAGCTTAGCAATCCCTTTGCACTCTTTCTAATCTGATTAATCTAGGAAAGTTTATATGTTCTGTTCTATTTTGTTCTAGATCTACATCATTTATACTAAAGAGCTTTGTCCTTGTCCGCATAGACAAAGTATCTTCAAACAAAATTGGTGACTCCACTCGGGAGAGTCCATGGTATTTGCAGTATTTAGTTTGTGATTTTCATTTCCTTGTTGGTCCTCTTAGACCTGCTTGATTTTCCTTGTTTCTTCTCGATCTGTTCTTTTCTGAGTTTCTGGGTGATCCAGTCCCACTCTGGGATCTTTAGCTCGTCCAATTATTTAATTTTATTTTGGGATTTTTTACTTTTTCCAATTGTTGATTTCTCCTGCCGCACCTGGGTTGTGTTTTCACTGCGTCACTGGTTAGTTGATGCACCTAGATTTGGATAAAAAAACATCACTAACGCACTATGTCAGTGTTCGAGTGTCACCGATGCACTTTATCTATGAGAGAACAACACCGCTGAGGGACTAACGCTCTAGTCTGTATCAACAGACTACATAACCCTGTAGTATTTTGCATTAAGTTCAAAATATCCTCTTAAAATTTGGACTAGGTATTCCTTTAAGATTTGTGCTTTACTTATCTCATTCACAGTCTCCTCCAGATTTTGTTTGCCTCTTTTATTGGGTCTTCGTGAGATTTGGACCCATGTTTGGCCCTTTGAGTCAAAACTAGTGTTTTGATTGCATTTTTAAGTGGGGGTCATGAATAGTGTATCCTACAGTCTCTTTGACCCATATTAAGGTTTCAAAATAATTTTTGGTTTGGTGTGGATTGGCTTGTTTTAAAGACTTGAAAAGTACATGGGATATCCATGTCTTTTTTAGCCTCATTTTCTTGGGTTGTGCATCTTGTTTCCTTTAAATGTCAATCTATCTATTGATTGTTGGAAAAGATTGATTCTTTTTTTCCACTATAGTTCAAAGAGAAACGTAATTTTGTCCCACTTTTGCTAGATTCACAAGTTTGAAAAATAGAAAATACTCTTCTTGCATTATTATGATCATTTGATATTTTTGGTCTTGCATTTATAAGAAGAGAAAAAGGTTGTTTCAAATTTACATGCATTTGGGCTATTAAAAGATTATTGAGTGCTTGTTATTTGCATTTCACTTGACTGGAAAAATTCATGAATCTCTCTTTCCATAGCTTAGATGTGTCTTTTTCCAGTTTAAAAAGATTGGAAACGAATTAGAGTTCTTGCATTTGGTGTTCATATAAAGATATCTCTTATCACTTTAGGATAGTTTTGGGTGCATGCTTTTGAATTTTTGACTTCTTTCCATCATTTTGAAAAAAGTTAAAATTTTATTTGCATAGGGTTGTGCATTTAGGAAAAAAACCATCTCTCTCTCCTTCTTAAGTAGGACTTCATTGAAAAGAAGATTTGTATCTCATACTTGCATGGTTTTGAGTCAGGTCTAAATATCATCTGTCCACTTAACCACATAATAAAATCAAGTGCTAGTTAAGTTAAAATATTTTAGCAACTTGATTGATAGGTTAGAGATGTGTTCCGACATCTTTAAGCAAAGGAGCTATCAATATTTTCCTGCACTGCATTCCGGGGGCTTGTAGTTCTTCCTCGTACTAGTTAGTATATCGAACGTCCTTTCATGTACTTAACGGTATATAGAAAGGTTCTTCACGTACTTGATGGTATATAGGAAGTGTCCTGTTGAACAATTGTGCATTAGACAAAACTACTATAGATTGGATATCCCACGTACCTTTCATATATCAGGAGACCCCATGAGGATCCTAAAACCATACGAGTCAACCATTGGCTGTCTTGTTGTTGCAATACACCGAGAATAGCACTCGGGGATATTACAATGCATGTACTTTCAGGTAGTCAGGCTATACAGCCAAGGGTGTGGTCCCAATCCTCCTTGGTTAGTGCTCTGAAAAATCGCGTCGAGTATAACTATTGGACCCTACAGTATATCATGAGTTGTGACATCTTAACGCACCCATGAGGATCCATCTTTTACATCCCTCCTATTCACAAATTTTCCTGTTGCTTTTAGTTTAAGTAGCATTTGCTGTGTATGATAATTAGAAGTCCTTAGGGAGTTTAGATATGGAAACATCTTCTGGGACCACCAATCAAGAGACCCATTTTCAACTGGTACCTTCTATTTTCCCTCCAATTGGAGATATAGGTCCTTCCTTTATTGCCACTTTACATATTCCTAGATTAACCATAGGATTAACGGTATGGTTATTCAATCCGGTGATTCTGGATGTACCCAATGTTTCAAATGTTAAGTCTCCACCATGAGAGTATCAATCCCAAATTGATCCTTCCCCTTCTTTAGTGGGTGTATCTTCTTCCGTTTCTTCTTCCTCACCTGATCAAAGTAGTAGTGTTAGTAATCAGGAGGATAAGAAGAAAAAGAAGAGGAAGGATAAGAAAGAGACCAAGCACCAACCAACTACCTCTGATGGCACTCATTTTATTCAAACACCTCATAGACCCAAGTTCCCTTGCAAGCTTTGCAGGGGTGATCACCTCCTTAAGGATTGTCGTGGTCTTTCCATAGTGTTAGAAGAGTGGTCTAAAGCCTCCAAACCACCCATATTTTAAGCCTATGGACATCATACTAATGATACCCCATCGACCAGTGACTCTATGGTTAAGGGTCGGAAAGGTAAAGTCAAGAATCCTTGTTTGTTGTGCAGGGATATGCACCTTACTTACCTTTATCTACTCATCGATGAAGCTTTGCAATTGTTGGAAGACATTACTGTATCTCAGAATCACCTTCCAACATGATATCGTAAGTTGTCTCTTGACCCCTCATCGGGGAAAATTTTAAGAACTCCCCAAAATTTCTATGTATAATAAATGGGTGAATCCCCATGATATATAGGAAAATATGAAGGCTATTTTATCAATGTTATATTATTTATATATAATTTTTTGGCGAATCTCTCATTGAATTTATATAATATTATAAACTCTTGGCAAAGCTTTCACTACATTATAAATCTTTGTAAAATCATAGTAAGTCTTTCACTAAATTATAAAACCTTGTAAAGTATTGGCTAATATTTTACTAAATTATAAAATATTGTGAAGTCTCGGGGAAACTTTGGATCCAACGAAACTTTCAATCTAAGGCGATGGGATTCCATAATCTCTTAGATGAAAATGGGTCGCTATAAGACATGATAGTAAATATTAACTTCCCTTCTCCAATGGACATTAAGCTAATTGAAAAATTATATTCAACTCATAAAATATGGATGAATGGAACACCAACTTCAATTTCCATGATCGATAGAGGGCGAATGAGACCCTAGAAACTACCCTTTCTAGAAATCGAGGGTGAATGGGTGCTTCCTAGTGGTTTTCGTGGGTCAACAGAGGTTTAAATCGATTTTTAGAGGCTAAATTGTTTTATCTTCGCTCCCTTTTCTAAATTTGATGGGGCTAACCTCCTATTCATTAAAAATAAAGAAATAAAATGTGGGCTAATCATACTTGACGAGTGTTTAATAAAAAAATAGCTCATTAAAAAATTAAAACCCCTAAATTTAGCCCATGGGCTAAGATTAGCCCCTAAAATTTTCTATGCCCCTCATTGGTCAATGAAGTAGTCGATCTAGATCCATCCTCAGTCGTTCCCACTCTTTCCTCAAAGAGTGATGAACAAATAGTTCATCCCACTCGTCCTTTGAAAAGTGAAGTTGAAGTGGTCGAGTCGATGTCATATCCACTCGATCCCACTCTTTCATTGGGTAATGGTAAGACTGAAGTAGTCACCATGAAACAATCTTCGTCTCATTCTACTCTTCCAGTTGAGAATCAACTAAAAGCCATTGATGTTTTCCTAGTCAGTTCAGATTATTCTAGGCAAGGGGAAATCATGTCCATTTCCATGGGACCTCATCAGAGTACTGAGGTTATTTCCTTTGATTGGACTTATCTATCAAAATCTCGTCTTCCTTGGGGTGTTCCTTTCCATATATCTGTAGGAGTTGTCGATAAGGAAATATTTCACACTATAGTTGATGAAGGAGCTTCTGTTAGTATTTTATCCTCAACTGCTTGGAAAGCTATAGGTTCTCCTCATCTTGTGCCATCCATTGACCAGATACTAGATTTTAATAGAATACCTACTGGACCTTTAGGGATAATTCCTCAGTTACCTATCATTTTAGGAGGGAAAACTATCTGCATTTATGTTATGGTTGTCCAAGGTCCCTTAGATTTTAATATACTCCTTGGACGAGATTATGTTTATGCAATGAAAGTTGTAGTGTCCTCACTCTTTCGAGTGATTTATTTTCCCCATGATGCGAGGATCGTGACCATTGATCAAGTTTCCTTTGTGACACACAATCATCACATGACTACTGGTCATTAGACTTCCCTGAATGTTGTGTATGTTTTAGTGGTTTCTTCCCCTTATGGATGGGGGGCATGTCTCCATCCTATGGAAATTGTGTCAGAGTTATCCCCCTAGTTTCTTATGTTGGGGGACACACTACCAACCTATGGACATCATGTTGGGTAGGAAAGGATTCCAAGCATAGTTTACCTTTGGTTTCAAGCTTGTGTAAAAATGAAACCAGTCCCAAGCATAGTTTACTTTCGGTTTTGATCTTGCGTAAAAATGAAACTACTCACAAGTAGACTTCCCTTTCTGTGTCAAGCTCGTTAAAAAATGAAACAGGTCCCCACAAGTATATTCCCTTTATGTGTCAAGCTCGTTAAAAAATGAAACAGATCCCCACGAGTATATTCCCTTTCTGTGTCAAGCTCGTTAAAAGATGAAATAGATTACTCTCCCATTGAGTCAAGTCTCCCACCAGACTTAGGACTTGAACCTTCATTTCATCTGCTTGTGTCACTTGATCCTCATTCTTCCTACCCCTATGGAAAACCGTTTCATATTAGTATCTAGGAATTTAATTAGGTGAAGAAGAAGAGTAGGAAGATGAAATGAAAATTGGGGGGAATGTCTCCAGCCTCTGGACATCATATTGGAGTTAACCCACTAGCTTTTGCTAATAATGTTGGGGGAAAATTTCCAACCTATGGACATCATGTTGGGGAAAAAATTGCTAATGAGTATCACCTTAAGTACCAACCTCTAGACATAATGTTGGGAAAGAGTTTGTCAATGGGCCTCATTCAGAGCGTAGTTTATTTTCAACTTCAATCTCGTTTAAAATGAAACCATCATTCTCAACATAGTTCATTTTATGTTGCAAGCTCGTTAAAAAATGAAGCAGATACCATGAGCATTCTTCCAACCTATCTTCGAGCTCGTTAAAAAAAATAAGATGGTCTTGAGCTTACTTTTTTCACTTTTTCGTGCTCTGGTTAAAACATGATAAAGATGTGTCGAGCTTACTTTTCACCTTTTCGTGCTCTGGTAAAAAACATGAAAAGTGGTTTGAGCTTACTTTTTCCTTTTTCATGCTCTGGATTCAAACATGAAAACTTTTCATGTTCTTTTGATACCATTGTCATGCTCTTTAAAACTGAGTATAAAATGTGTCGAGCTTATTCTTTGTTCTTTCTCGTGCTCGTAAATACATGAGAATAGGTCAGCGAGTATGCTTTTATCACTTTTTCGGGCTTGTAAAAATTGCTACAAAAAAGGAACCCTTGGAGTTTCCTTTAAGTTATTTTCAGACTCCCAAAACATGAAAAGATTGCCAAGATAACTTGTCTCTTTCACTCTTGTAAAAGGTTTTGAAATGTCGTCTACCCGGTGATAGTTTATCCCTTTTCCGAACCATGTAGACTATTTACGAAAAAGGAGTACCCTAGTCAACTGCTGACTAGGAGAGTTCTTCTAGGCATTATTTTACACTTTTTTGGGCCTAGGAGACTAAATTTACGAAAAGGTACACGTTAGAGTCTTCTTTAGTCTTTTCAAACTCTCTAAAATTGAAATGACACCGAGTTTACCTTCTTTGGACTCATTAAAATTTAACATTGAAGGACCCTTTTTGGGACAAACCACTCCTATTTCAGGTTCGTAAAACATGTGAGATTGGAATCATCCAAAATATGGGCTATACTGAGCATTTGTTACCCTCTTCCAACTTGTTAAAAAGCAAAGAGGAAATCATCAATCATGAAGGGGAAATTAAAGGAAAGAGTATGTATTTACACCTGTATTAATGGTAGCTTATAGTCACCCTTTACCATGACACATGTTTACATTTCATTTAAACAGTTGGGTAATCAGCTTGTCCTTGAGTCATACCAATTCTATGAATCATATTACACCTTTAGGTCATCCGAAGAATACCTTAGTCATTTTTTGTATTATGTCTTGGTATATACCTTGTTAAGTCAATTCTACTGGGTCACTTGTCATGCTGTTATATGTTCAAGGGAGGTCTGTCACTTGATTCAACCTTTGCAGTCATCTTACCTTCCTTTGAGTCGATTACCCCTGCGTTAGTCCTAAAGTCACTCCTCATTCCAATCCACTCCAGAAAAATATTTGATCCTATTTCATGTCGATGATGAGGGAAATATCATGGCCCTCCTTCAACGGTTCTATCCTTGTCGACTGTAACACATCATCCAAGGATTAGATCTAGAAACTAGTACTTTGGACTTGCATGCCTCAATGGTAGGTTACCTCGCTTCCAACAGTAGACTTACATGACTTACATCATTGGCCTCTAATTGGAATATTCCACCGAATTTTAAACCTCAAATCATTGATTCACATTCGGAGGGGTGTACTATGATACCTTGGGAATCATTGACACCAATGGTGATTTCCCTCGCACTTGTGAACGGTTTACACCATTGATTGGTAATCAAGTGGTTTCTACCATGTTCAACTTCAACACATTGTAATCACATGGTTAGATTCGTATCATTTTGGGTTCAGGATGAAGACCTTGGGATACCTTTATTATGTATCTTACCCAAGTTACGATGGATATTTTTTTTGAGTCATGTCACACAGATCCACTCTTGTATTGGTCATAGCTATGTCATTGTTTCATCATGGATCTACGCATGTATTCTAGTAGCCATGATTATGTTTAGTCAATCAATACCAACATGGATCTACAATGTATTGGTCGACATATATGTTATGAGTTATTTGGTACATATATGTCAGAATCTATTGTATTGTAAAGTCCTTGTCTAGCATTTCAATCAACAATGTTTTGCCTCAACTTCCATCTGTCAAAGTATTTCACCTATCCTCTTCCTCTAGCTTCATACTTTGGGGGGGAATTTGTTACACCAAAATCTCATCATCACTTTGGTTATGAGGTGTGTATCCTTGTCAAGTGCCAATTGACCTAAGAAGAGGTTTTGCCTTTCATTTTTCCTAGTTTTGGAGCAATGACGCACCCTACATGTTCACAACATGGGTCAGACCCTTGATAACGCAATCTGCACATTGATAGAGCATGTCACTGACTCCTGTTTCCTTAATATAGCATGTGTCACCCCTCAGTGATGCATGTTGCTCTTTGGTAGGGTGCATCACTGTTGGTTAAAAAAAAAAAAAGAGAAGATTCGAGAATCTTCTAGAACGAAACTCTTATGGAGGCTTATCCCTACAAATCTGCATTGGTGGCAGTTGAACCCATGGCCTTTTGGGATGATCCCCTAACCTTCTCCATGGAATCATCAACTCCTTCTATCCTCTTTGGCCTATAAATGTAAGCTTACCTTCATGGGATGTGAGAGGAAAATGAGAGCATTCAAATGCAACTGAAATTCCCTTAGAGCTAAGGTTCCTTTTCTCTATTAGAAACAAGGTTGGATCTTTGAGGCAAAAGACTAGTTGGAAGAAGTTACGACGTCAAGGCATGGTTGTAATATATCCCTTTGTACTTGCTTTAATAGAGTAATATATACTCTTTCCATGAAGATTGTTTGTGTTATATATTTAGAACTTGTTTCCTTGACCACTTGTTTAGATTAATCTATATTGCATATTATTATTGTTGTACTTCTACTTGCTTATTGTACATTGTCTCGTAGTTGAAGATCGAAGGCTACATCAAATGAGCAGACGCCAATACAGTTGCAAGGTAAGCAATCCCTTTGCACTCTTTGTAATCCGATTAATCTAGGAAAGTTTATATGTTTTGTTCTGTTTTGTTCTAGATATACATCATTTAGACTAGAGAGCTTTGTCCTTGTCCACATAGACGAAGTATCTTCAAACAATAACTTCCCATCCATGGCTTGCTGATGAGAGACAATGTTGTTGTATCATCCTTTTGAATTGTTGTGAGTTGATCCTTTTGATACTAAGACATGGCCTCATAGGATACATGATTGACTTGTTCTTCAAACCCACTTAACACAATATCCCATAAGTCATCTATACATAGTATGGTTTTCATCTTAATTCAACCCAAATATCATAGTTCTTACCAGTAAAAATTGGTGGGGCCAAATAGAAATTGTTCCACAAATCTATGGTAATAATAACCATAAAATATATTCCACTTCTTACATGTCCAACTTCCTTTTTTTCACCATTTGTTATGCTATAAAAACCAATACTTTTACAAATTCTTGTATTAACCTTGTAACACGAAACCAGGTTTATTTTAAATTTAGTAAAAAAAAAAATCCTTTTCACCTTTTACTTTTGCGAAGTTCACTTTTTGCAAAGCACTACAACCACTTAATTTAGAAAAACATTCAAGGTTTCCAAAGCTCGTAAGTCTCCAATCTTTCATTTTCACAACTTTTACTTTCACTTTTCACAGGAATCTTTAACAAATATTTCAAATGGCCTTTTAAATATATGCAGCCTCTCATTTATAAATCCATAACAAACATCGAATGAAAAGAAATCAAATACCATTTTTAATATGTGCCATATTTGATGTGCTCTGATCCCTTGCATGAAATCACCATGGATATTTCCTCATGTATGAGCTTTCTCTTCACTCTACAAATCTCAATGCACGACCTTCTCTTTTCTCTGGAGTAGCATATCTATACTTTAAAGCTGAACTTGCTATACAATCTGCTCTTCTTTATTTGAAAAGTCTTAATCCTACTATAATACCATATTAACAATCAAATAAGAGGAAAAAAGAAATTGCACACCACAACACTCTACTCTTACATTACTTCATAAGATAATTTAAATACATAAAATGAAACTTCTTCCCCCAAAAATCCATACTTTAAGAGAATCTCTATTAACTTGAATTAAACATATAAACTCGTGAATAGAATTAAAGATATAGACTCATGAAATGTGTGTAGAATTAATTTGAATTCAATCCAAAAGTTATGAGGTATAGGACTAGAAACATGAGTCATAATATTTTCTACAATGAGGACTGAGTTATGAATACTCGTAAACATAACCCTATTACTTTTAGAGAACTCTTAAAGATGAACATTGGCGTTGTTCCATATAGAAATGCAATATGATTAGAAGTGTAATATGCTTATAATAATGAAATGTCAATTAATTTACACATTTCCAATTATCAATGTCTTGGTCAATTATAATATTTATGTACATCATTTCCAATTATCAATGTCTTGGTCAATTATAATATTTATGTACATCAGTAAATGTGAAAGAATTGGATTCAACTCATTTATCTTTTATAATTTTAGTAAATACTTAAAAATTCCAATCATTTATATATTAAAATCTCTGAACTTATTGCTGATTTATATATATATAAATTTACTAAGGTTGGTGTATAATAAGACAATTTCTTGAAATTGCAAAGCGAGCCAATTAATTCTGTGTCAATTTCGAATCACTTTCGGAAACATTTGATTAATTTAATTACCATTTTAATTTTGGGATTCCCTTGCATTGTCACCTTTTTACTATACTTGTTTTGTTTTGATAGGTACTTTATAAATAGAAATGATATTTAAAAAGTTAGATAGGTTACAATCATATACAACCAAATCATATATAGAATTGATATTTAAAAAGTTTAACAAAATGTACCAACCAAGAAGGTGGCGTAAGTGGTCGACAGTAAAACATTCATTATCAAATGATTTTATTAATGAAACAATTAGGTTCTAAACATGTAAGTCACACTACCGACCTCTTTCTTTAACTTTTGTCACTTGTTGTAGGAAAAGGAGACAAAAATCTAAGACATTTCAACTAACTCATGGCTTTCAACTTGCTCTATCAATACGAAACCAATTTGTGTACCTAGTTTGGTTGTTATCTCGTTCTTTTTCTTTTAATATGTTTGTAAAAAAATAATATTAGTGGATATTAGATAAATGATAAAATCATTTTAGATTCTTAAGATTTTAAATGGACCCAACAATTGGATTAGAGTAATGTTGCCTCCTAATCAACGTCAACATCCACCTTCACACAATACAAGGGATCATTTAACATCATCCAGGAGCTTTGGTTAGGTCTAAGATCTAGTGTCCTTTCATTGTTTTAACTCATGGATTCTCTCCTTCATTGTTGGCCTAGCGAGGATCTTTCGATGTCATCAAGGAGCTTTGGTTAGGTCTAAGATCTAGTGTCCTTTTATTGTTTTAACTCATGGATTCTCTCCTTCATTGTTGGCCTAGCGAGGATCTTTCGATGTCATCGAGCTTTGGTTAGGTCTAAGATCTAGTATCCTTTCATGGTTTTAACTCATGATACTCTCCTTCATCATTGGTCTAGCTAGCCTTAACAAGTTGTCACCTACATCATAAGGCTACTAAGAAGCCTATGGACTCAATGCCTAAATATGCCATAGTTATTATGGAAAACATCAAGACTGGAAATGGTAGCAATGGTGGTTTCACCAAAGATACCCTAGAAGTTTGTACATAAGGTCTACCATGATGTGATTAAGATTCTAATTTTTATTGCTATTGATATTATGGTTGATGAATATGATTATGCATAAAATGCATGATGGAAATAAACCCTTTTAGGGTACTTCATAGGGTATGTCATGTCATAAGCTCTTGTACACAACTAGATAACAGAATCTTGGGAACCACATGGTTGGCATTGTGTACAAATCTAAATCCTTATTAAGGGATTTTTACTCTTCTAAATTTCCAAGAAGGCCCATGTCATAGGTATTTATGACATGGGCCATGGATTTGCAGGAATACCCTAGTTGTGTTCTTTGTTTGGTCATAGGCTTTTCAACTAATAAAGATGCTCAATTGTCTTGCCTAGTTTTGATGGAAGTACCTAGCCTTCCAATGCATTTGTGGCCCTTTTTGGAGGACTTTGTGACCCACGTAGGGGGTTTATTTTCCTATGTAGGGCGTGTGTCAAGGTCGATATGTTAAAATTCCTGAAGGGGTTCATCTACATCACGATGGGATATAAAGTGCACCACAAGGAAATGCAGTATATCAACTTCCCTATAATGTTTCTATTACAAAGGTTTGAATCATCATATCTAGGATTATTCTTTAATCAAACAATCTAACCCTTACTATGCCCCTTCTACATAGACTCTCCAAGTCTCTTATGGTACCCAAACCAATGATACAAACGTAATTGGAGCTGGGGACCATTGGGATTGATTTTAGAAAGGTGGCAGGTAGACTTTGATGCCAAAAGGGAACCACAAAATCTTCAACAAGTGTGGGTTATTATTCCAGGAATTCCTATGATGTTTTTGCAAAGACCGGTGTTGGAAGCGATCGAGGGTAAGATAGGAAGATTTATAGCTTTAGAGGACAATTAAGGTCAAAAGATGGACAGATGTTGTGCCAAAATTTTGGTGGAATTGGATTTACATGACGGCTTGTATGAGGAAATTGAGTTGGAGATGAATGGCAGTGTGTTGAACCAGAGGTTAAATTACTGCAAAATACCGTTTTGATGCTTTGGATGTAGGAAGGTGGGTCATATAATTCAGGATTTCCCAAATCCTTCTCTCGGGGTGCAAAAACGAAAGAAGGTTTGGGTCAGGAAGGCGTCTACACTTCAAGATAACAAGGAGGCTCCAGATCATGAAGTTAGAGGTGACAAGAAGCCATCAGTAGGGGTGGACGTCACCAAGGAGAGTGCATGCAAAGACGTCGAAGTTCTGCCACCTTCCTCCTTTGGTAAACCCGATCTTCCCTCTATTTCCCATTCTTCTGATTTTCACTTTCTTGGTACGTTAATTCCTGCTGAACAGTTCGTTCCTCCTCAGGATGCTACCCCCCTCACCATCTCTCCCCCTAAGATGGTTTTGTTAGAAGCAGATGACCTGGTCACCTCAAACCCCTCTCCTGAAGTCAAGGAAAACCCTCTCTCTCCGGAAAAACCTAAGGTCTATATTAACACAAGGTCCAGGGTGGCTAGATTGGAAGGGAATGAAGGAGTGTCTTTGGGAGGTATAACTATAGACCCTATACCAAAGGTTATCTTGGGTTGAAAGTATCAACTTACAAAATCCAAAAATAAAGTTATGTTGGACATAAAGGCTAGAAAGAAATCAATTATTAACAAGGTCTTTAGAGTGGGGAAAGACCTCCCAAGGGTTCCTTGATGCTCTGTCTCTCATTTAATTCTAGGGGGTTAGCGATATCCCCCAAATTAAATTCTCTCAAGAGGATGATACATGTCTTAAAACCATCAGTCATTCTCTTAAAAGAGACAATGATAGAAGGTGATAAATCTCAGGAATTAATAAGTTCTTGGTTAAAGGACTGGTCTTTTGCACATATCAGCTCGGAGGTCCAGTCAGGTAGGTTAATTACTGCATGGATCCGGGAATTAAAAGAAGTCTCAAAGTGCAGGATTTATTTCGTGGTGAAGATAGTTCTCAAGGATAAAGCTTTGGGAGAAACCTATGCAGTCTTAAACTTTTATGGGCCATTTATAAATCGACGAATCTTTTGGGAAAATTTATCCTCCTTTCAATTATGGGAGGATCATAATATGATTATAGGAGGGGATCTAAATCTCACTATCTCAAAAAGGGATATCTAAGGGATGTTGGCTAGGTTGGATGCTTTAATAAATTTCTTCAACACTTTATTTGAATCAAAAGAAATGGTGTATGTTCAGCCAAGGAAGCTCAAGCCTACTTGGAGGAATAGGAGAAGTGGGGAATTTTCTATCTCAAAGAGTATGGATAGATTTTTATTTTCTGAAAACTGAATATCTGGATCTTTATCTATAAGTTCCTGGACAGAGATTGGAGGCTTGTCTGATCATCAACCAATAATGTTGTCATTCATTAAATAGGACTAGAAACTAGCCTCACCTTTCAAGTTCAACCCTGTGTGGCTAAAGGAGGAGGTTTACAGGAAACTAGTTGAAGACTTGAGGCAACCCTTGAGAAGGTATTCCTTGAACTCCTGTATGAAACAAATGGTTGAAAACCTAATCAGGATAAACGAATATTCTAAGGACTGGGAAACAAATTTTCGGTAAAGTCAACAAGGTCAATTAAAGAAGGTAGTGTCAAGGATTGTTGAAGCCTATAATCAAAACTGCTCTAGGTTTTTCTCTGAAGAAGATTTAAAGCAACTGAAATCTTATGAATTAAGGTGAGCTAAGATACTAGAAAATGAAGAGCAGATTTGGAGGCTTAAAAGTAGATCCCTATGGATTGTTGAAGGGGACAGTAATACAAAAAAATTTCATAGATTTTTCTTGCATAGAAGAAATGTTAATACCATAGCAGATATCCAAAATGAGCAAGGAATTTTGTTCAGCTCCTTTAAGGAAAAAGCCGAGGCAGGTGTATCCTTTTTCAAATATTTATTTAAAGAGCTGGAGGGTTTCCCTATTCAATAAATTTTACAAGATATAAGGCTATTTCCAAGGAATATTATTGAATAAATGAATGAATATCTAGATCAAGAAGTATCGGGGGAAGAACTAAATTATATAGTGCATTCATTCCAAAAAGGGAAAAGTCATGGTCCTGATAGCTTCTCCATTTAGTTCTTTCAGTATTTCTATGATATCGTCAAGGAGGATTTTTAAGGTTGTTCGTGAATCACAAAGATATGGAAAGGTCTTAGGTGCTTTAAACTCCACATTCTTGGCTTTCATTCCAAATAAGAAAAGGCCATTATCCTTTGAATATTTCAGGTTGATTTCATGTTGCAATGTGGTTTATAAGATAATTGCTAAGACAATAGCTCAAAGATTGAATTCAATACTAAGACACATCATTTCATAAGAAAATTTGGGTTTTTGTTTAACCAAAAAATACATGACGCGGTTTCACTGGCACATGAGTGAATTCACACTATTAACAACGAAAAAGTCAATGCCTTTGCATTGAAACTAGATCTATCCAAGGCTTATGATAGGGTCAGCTAGACCTTTTTGTGGCTTTTACTCATTCAAGTTGGCTTCTCAGTAGAGGTGGTGAATTGGATCGTGGGAAGCATCGATTCGGCTTCCTTCGCTATTCTAATAAATGGTGCTCCATCCTCCTTCTTCAAGCCATATAGGGGCCTAAGAAAAGGTTTCCCACTCTCTCCTTTTTTGTTCATGTTGGTGTCAGAAGCTTTGAGTAAACTGGGGCATCAGAAGAAAAAAATATATGGATCTATGAAAGGTGTCTGGGCCTCAGAGTCAGTGGAATTGACTCATATATTATTTGTTGATGATGTGTTGATGATGGGTGAGGGGACTGTGGAAAATATGCAAACAATATCTCAAATATTGCACCTTTACAAAAAAGCTACAGGTATGGTAATAAATGTGGAAAAATCAAACCTATAAGTAAACAAGATCTTTGAGGAAGTGCAACAAATATTTAGGGATGAGGTCTCTTTTTCCCTAAAATCAATGAATGAAGGGTTTAAATACCTTGGATTCATTATAAATCCTATTTCCTATGCCTTTAAGGATTGGTTGTGGCTTTATAAGAAGGTGGAAGCTCGAGTTTCTTGCTGGGCTAATAGGTTCTTGTCTAGAGGAGGGCATCTGGTATTGTTAAAGGTTTTTCTTCAAAGCATACCAATGTATTGGGCATCCATAACATATATCCAAAAAGGAATTCTTACAAATATTTAGAAGAAGTATTTTTATTTTCTCTAAAGAACAAGTAAACATAAAGAAAGAATACCACTAGTAAAATGGACAACAGTGGCAAATTTAAAGGAGCTCAGTGGATGGGGGATAAAGAATCCGGTCTTCTTCTGTCAATCTGTAGCTGCAAAATCATTATGGAGATTGACTCAATTCGAATTCACTGTGGGGAAAAGGGATGACGACAAAGTATTGTCTGAACTCTTCAATTATTGATTGGCTCAGGCGACCTGATAAGACACACAAAGGAGGTTTGGTGGGTTGGAAGGCCTTAGTTCTCTCTTTTCCCCTATTGGTAAATTGGATGGCATGGAGGATAGGTAACGAAAGGATTGTGTGAATCGAGTTAGACCCTTGGCTTGGAGTAGGGAGTGATTACAAACTTTCTGCAAATATTGTTTCGTTGATCAAGAGCCAACATATCTATATGATTTTTGACGCAAGGGGATAGACTTCTCAGCGTGATGGAAAATGGAAGACTACATAGGAGATCGGTCTAGAGAGAGAAGTAGCTAGGGAATGGAATGATTACATAAAAAAATTATTGGATAGCTTCGTAACTCTTGATGATGAAGAACCAAATAAATTAGTATGGACCAGGAATAGTTCGACAAGAGAATTTTTGGACAAATTGGGATATGAGGCTAATGCTATTGAATCCTTTTCTGGAGAAAAGGAATGGTGGTGGTTTGTAGTTTGGAGGACAGTAGCTCCTCTGAAATCAAAATTTGTCCTCTTGTTAGCCATGAGCAACAAGATGCTTACATGGGAAAATCTATTAAAAAGAGGATGGTTTGGACCGAGTAGGTGTGTTATGTGTCAATAAAATAGTGAATCCATCTAACATTTTTTTGTTTCATGTTCTTATGCAGCGGGGATTTGGAACGCTACCACTAAGGAACTCGACAATTCAATGATGCATATGTGCACCAATCATGAGCAATGTTGTCAACTATGGTGGAAGAATCTGATGGTATGATATTTAGATGCATTCCATTCCTTTTTTTCTTACATATTGTGGTGGGCAAGGAATTCTATTGTTTTTCAAGACCGACGGGTTCTTTAGAAAGTAATGTCGGAGTTGGTTGTGTAGTGGACAAGGGAGTGTAAAAAAGAGGAAAAGTCGAGGAGAATGTGAAATTTGGTTCCTCCAAGTATTGATTACATGACCCCATGGGAATACTAGTTCAATGGATCCAGTCAAGGGGATCCTCCATTGAGAGGATCAGGGGGAGTTTTATATATAAGAGAGGCTTTAAAGTTAAATATTAGCTACGGTCTATGCCATTGTTCCAATATCAAGGCAGAGATGGTGTTAGAGCAATATTACACCTAGTATCTTAGTCATTAGTCATATTATTGATTAAATGGTCCTAAACATGTTAATTATTGCATCCCAAGGTGTGAACAAGGGTCTTATAAGTTATGTAGGCTCAATGATGACTTATCCACCAAAAATATGGGCCAAAGATGGTAAAATTCCTATAAGGCGCTCTCATTATGACCACCTCATGCATTTATTGCACCATTTTGGCCTAATGTGCCCTGTTTCCCTGTTTTGTGGATCTGAGTTTGACCAAAGGTGCCCATGCATTGTATCTAGTCATCTAGGCCCAAAACTAGTTGTTTTGGCCTCTCCTTGGATACCTAACCACCCACCAACCACCTCCCTCACATGTGTGAGCCTTAGGTGAGTCTTCCAAATAATTCCCAACGTTCACATGAGCAATTCGCAAGGGTTTGAGGTGATTTTGGAGCTCTTTAGTCAACCTAGGGGGGATTGGGGTCAAATCTAAGCTAGCCACATGTCAAGCCTCCCAAGGCATTCAATTTCTTCCTTTCTATATAAGGATGGTCCAAACTCATTGTTACGTTGGACAATTAATAAAATATGATATTTGATCATTTGTAATTATGTTTTTTGATCATTTATTTTCCTGTTTTTTTATCATTTGTAACTGGTTTTGATCATTTGTTTTTCCAAAATTGTTTATGCACTTATATCTTGCATAGTAAGTTAAATATTTAAATTGTGAGGCATCTATAATAGCTAGATCCTACTATGATAAGTAGTTTACATGGTATCAAATCTCTTGGACCTATTATTTGACCCAATAGTCTGTTTTAGTGGTGTGCCAGAAGTAGTGGAGAAACCACAGAAAAGTCCCTGGAACCATTGCATTGAATCCATTGGAGTCTGTACAGGGTGTGATGCTCTCCCGAATGCACCCACTATCAAGCAGGGCTCGAATCTGTTAGTTTAGATCCCCTCCTAAGTGTTGAGATTTTTATTGTAGGTATTCAAATGCACCATTGTCACCAAGTGCGAAAGAAGCAGAAGAAGATGGAGAAAAATCATCCAAATTTTCTCACTCCATTCAACTATTTCGAATGGAAGGTTGAGATGGTTATTCAGTTGAGATCCAAGGGTCTTTTCAAGATCACCATGGGCACTTAGGTTTAGCCCAACTCTGTTGTGGAGAAGACAAAATTATTCAATAGAATGGATGAGGCATTCGGCCTCCTTTGTCTCAGTATTTCGAGAGACCTCCTGTTTCATGATGAAATTCTAGCTACAACAAATGAAGTATGGATCAAGCTTGAGTCTTTGTTTCAGAACACTGATGAGATGAGGGGTCACCAACTTGAAAATGAGTTGATCTCACTGATCCCAAGCAACTTCGACTCCATCCAAGACTTCTTCACCAAGTTCAAGAGCTTGGTCTTGCAAATCAAACAGTGTGGCATTGACAAGAAGGAATAATAGTTGGGTTTTTCCATCATTTCAAAATTGGGTCCTGAGTATTCAGTTTTTGTCTCTACATTTCATTCCACAAAGCTCACAGTTAGAAATTGGAAGATGCCATATTTGGATGATTTCATGGAGATTCTAACTCAAGAGAAATACAAGTTGGTCTTGATCGGTTCCATTAAACAAAAATATCAATTACTTGCAGCTGGAGATTTGAAGCAAGCTAGAGGCAATCAAAAGCCCAAGGGTTTGAAACCACAAGAGAAGAAGAAGGAGAAGGAGAAGCTCAAATCCACTAATGGGGATTCGAATCCTGTCAAGGACAAGGGAAATAATAAAGAGAAGACAAAATGAAGCTACTCTCAAACGGGTTGGCATCCTGAGAGTTCTTGCATGAAGAAAACCATAGACATGATGACCCATCTCCTATAGAAAAACAACATTCCTCTTCCAGAAAGTTCAAAGAAGAAAGAGGGTGTTTCTGAAGACAGGGAGAGGTACCATGCATTGATGGCTAGTACCTATGAATATACTTCTTTCATCATTGATTCATGTGCCTTAAGGAACATAGATTCTTCAATATATTCATTCTTACTCGTTCACCATACAGTAGTTCTTCCATTCTCATGGGAGATTATTCAGAAATCCCTGCTAAAGGCATTGGGAAAATCTCACTAGAAAATGGGTACTTTAGTAATGTACTGTATGTGCTTTATCTTGCAGCAAACTTACTCTCTGTATACCAAATGACCCATATTGGTTCAGCCAAGAGAGTGATCTTCGCCCAAGAAGATGTGGAGATCTCAGAAGTTTCGACTCGCAAAGTTGTAGCAGTGGGTGTTGCAAACCATGATTCGAGGATGTACAAGTTCTCACATTTTCTTGAGTACTCTTATCCAAATGCACTTATGTTACATGGTAATGGATTCAGCAAGCTATGGAAGGAGAGGTTTGGACACCTCAACTACAGATATATTCAAGCCTTGAGCAAAGAAGAGATGGTTGAAGGGATTCTAACAATCAAATTTTCCAATGGAACTTGCAAATGGTGCATTGTTGGGAAGCATGCTTAGAAGAAGTATGAGAAAGGGAATGCAAGGAGAGCTGTTGGGCAGGGCCCAAGTTGGAATATTTTGCACAAGTATTGAAAAGTGTGCATTGCGCACGACGATAAGCTACAGGAAGTTTTTGAGAAATTGCGCATGTCGCGCAGTGGCCAAGGCACGGTTTCACAGTAGAACGATGCGCATAATAGTGCATGAGCTAGTTTTGGTTCGCAATATGGATAAAGGTCAAATAAGGACATGACCTATTCTGGGTAAGGAACAGGTGGAAGGCAGAGGAAAGCGACTTGTTCGAGTGAGTGGCGACAAGTAGTTGAGAAGCTAGTCCACTACGATGATGGTGACAGGAGGAGTGGAAAGGGACAGGCCATGATGCAGTTGTAACCGTTTTGAGGAATGCGGCTGTCAGAAGAGCGTGTGAGCCACGAGTGGCTCAACTGGAGCAGGCGGAGCAGGCTGTCGACGGCGACAGCTAGGGTGGCAGTTAGCCATGCCAGTTTTGGAAACCTTAGGGTTTCATCCTAATGATTGTAAAGATACAACCCTCGGGCGTGATCTATAAATAAGGGCATTTTTGTATGGTAAAGGGTTAGAATTCTCTCGTAGAGCTAGTTGTTGCTGAGTAATGTTAGCATATTTTGAGTCTCGAAGCTATTGTAAAGGCTCTGTAGCTGAGTGCGTAGAGACCTATTAGAGAGAGAAGAGAGTCTGCAGCTGAGTGCACAGACTAAGAACAGTTGTACTCTTCCCATAAAGAGCAATATCAACAGCCGTTCTTGTGGACGTAGCCTCCATCCGGGGTGTGAACCACGTTAAATTCTGTGTTATGTGATTATTGTGTGTTTATGATTGTTCATTTACTTGGTATGAATGTTAATACTACACTTATCTGTTATGTGATTGCTTTTATATGTATTCGCCGCAAGTGAATGGGAATAATATGTTAAGAATTCGACACTTACAAGTCTGTGAATGTATGAATCTGCAAATTAGTCACATAGTTGAACATTGAATTTAAGCACAGCGTGGGAGCACGCAATATTGTATGTTTATTCAATTGCATGCAACATAACGATAAGAACTTGAATGAATTAAATGGATAAAGAATGCAGAGTAAGATTGGTTGGAATTAAACATCTTGAATAGACACGCGTTCTAGCTGACGCGCTGAACAATTGAGATTCTTTGCGAGGTAAGATGTTGATAGCTTATTGTCATGACACGAGAAGTGTCCCTTACCATGCATTCCTTGGATGTGCTAGGTGCATGGCACCACAGTTTGACGAAGTATCCACCGCGAAGTAGAGACTTCGCGCGGTCATCTGTCCGCAATAAGAGTTCCTTATTGCGCTGTCCATTAGTTGTTGTAAACACTCGCATCACCAAGTTGTGGAAACCTGATTTTGCAACCACCCCCTCAGCTTTGCCTTGGGTGAGACCTCAGGCTGCACGCAGTCTGTTGCCGAAAGGGCCAGTGAATAGGGGTTTTGTTGGTTCCTTGAACTGTGAAGTACCTGGGTCTACACTAGAAACCTCTAGCTCAGTTATATACCCCAACAAATGGTTCTGTTGCTCGGCTAAGACCAATGATGCGATGGTGTGTTTGAGAAGTAATGTGTGAAGAAGAATACTAGTTCCCGTTGGGTTCAGACAATTGGCATCCCGAGAAGAAAGAGACCTGGGATTGGTGGGACAAGATTGCAAGCGATTTTGCAAAGAAAGAGAACAGACATCTGTGCCTTACCGATGTATAGTGGCTGAACAGATACTTGTGGAAAGAGATTCACGAGATATTCTGGGCTTCATTTGGAAATGAGTTGCACGAGTGGATCTCACGACTTGCAGAAAGGAAAACATGTTTTCAAGGGGGAGTACCTACAGAGTGGACTCCAGAGCTCACGTCAGAGCTCAAAGCAATAGACAGCCCACTGACGCAAGCAGTTGACTTCTGGGTCGATAGCATGCTTGAAGGATTTGTAACAGAATTTGCTATAGACACATTGAAGTCCTACAGCCAAGCTGAAGCATACTTTTTCAAGGATTCAGAGGTAAGTTCTTGAAAAATATCAGTCTATACATTAAAATGCTTTTAGCTGAGAAATGCGTTTTAAGAATGCAGTAAAGTTTTTTAATCTGTCATGGTCAATAGCATATATAGTGATTCTGACGAAGAGACACATAATCTAAGAAGTGGAAAGAGATATAAGTTTAATAAAGAAACGAATCCTGGAGGACCTAGACTTCGCGTGAATACCGAACTCCCATGTGACCTTAGCAATCAAACCACGCCGTCATCAGCCACTATCCATCCTATTACACCGCAAAACACGCCAGTTGTAGAAACCTCACCACCTCTATCTCAGAACCAACCCACTGCGAGTGTAGCACAACCCAGTATGCAGAACATCAATACGGATAGCACCACAAGAGTAGGTGCTCAGGCCATTTCGACTCAGACTAGTCCATTTCAGAATACCCAACCTCAGAATAGTCCACAGAGTAGTATTCCTAGCGTTATCCCAAATACCACATTTATCTTCTCTGCTCAGAACCCTGCGTAGATAGTCCGCACTACTCAGCATGCTGCACAACCAGGAAGAAGAATGACAGATAATGATATAAAACTGTCGATAATCAAAGGAACGGGTCTAGAAGACCCTGATCAGCACTGGTTTATATGTGAAGCCGTATGGAGTGTAAAGCAAGTCCAGGATGATGTTGTGAAGAGAGCGCAACCCATCACCACTTTTAGAGACTGTGCCTTGCATTGGTTTATGAAATATTCTTAGGCATAGCCGAGCACCCTACCAGTGATTAAGGTTTCACTCGCCACAGAGTTTAAGAAACCGAAATCAGAGTCGTAGTGCATACCAAAATTAAAGGATTTCAAACAGAAACCCACTGAAATGGTCTGGGAATTTGACCAAAAATTTAAGACATTGTTGGATCAAGTAAGCTTTGAGATAGCTTTGCAACAACATAAGGAGTCGTTTATCGCTGCACTATTGCCCCACATCAGACAACCATTGATGCATCTGAAGGTTGCGTCACAGGAAGAGGCCTTAGAGATCACAATTAAGCTGGAGGCTTCACCAATGGGAGAAAGTAGTTCTAGGATGTCACAGATCCAGAACAAATTGACCGCCCTGACATTAGAATTACAAGGTATGAAGAATGGAAAAGAACATAGATATGAACCGAGACACGAAGTTTGGTGCATAGGATGCAAAGGAGAGGGCCACACCAGAGAACATTACCCTATATTTTCGGATTATCTCAACAGTGGCGCACCGAACCTAATAAATATGAATCACAATCAGGCGCCGTGGTGTGAAATCTGCAGAAGCATAAGACACCAACCTGAGGATTGTTACCTAATACCGAAATATGTAAAAACACCAAAAAATATATATTGTAATTTCTATAAATCCATTGGACATGATGAATCCAACTGTCGCGCATATGAGCTGATGAATGAAAGAAAGCGCGATATGGAAGTGATGCGAGGTGCCAGAATGTACCATGTTCAAGAAGAAAACCAGCCAAAACAAGAGAACACCCACTACAATCAAGGAGGATATAGAGGCCGTGGAGGTGCATTCCGTGGGAGAGGAAGAGGCCCGACGCAAGGAACAAGCCGTGGCCAGGTAATTTTCTATAACTATGGCCAGTTAGGTCACGTATCTAGAGACTGTACGAATCCATGCACTACCTGTAATTATTGTAAATCATTTGAGCATGTTATTGAAGACTGTCCTGTGCTAGAGGTAGAAATGCAGAAACAAAGGAGGACAAAAGCACCGAATCCTAACATTCAGTTGATAGCAGTAGAGAGCAGAAATGCAGATCCAAGTGTAAACGTGGTGACGCGCAGTGGTGTTGATACAGGCAGAGATAGAGGTGTAGAAGCTTCAACCTCTGGAACGCACGATCCTAGACAAAATCTGAGAGAGCCAATATGGATTAGAAAAGCTTCTGTGAAAGCATCGGGTTTGGACTTACAGAAAAATAAGGGAGAATTTGAGGAAGCGTGGGAGATGTTCAGAGCACCGCCACCCGGCTCCCCGAGAACACAGTTGCACAGTGAAGTACCACAAAGAGAGGATATGCCAATGGCATATGATCAGAAGAGCACCGCAACAGATACAGGGACCTCTATTGCGTACTTCCTACGGAGCTGCATGAAATTACTGAAGAGCATAGATGCTTACACGGAATTTGAAAAGCTACTGAGGCAGTATGAGCCGAACAGTGAGAAGGGGGATTCCCATGGCTCAATCCATAATATTAGGAGTCCTAAAAGAATAGGATGGGAAATGAGACTCATTGCACAGATCGGGGACTATGAGATGGATGAGATCATCCTTAACCTGGGATCCGAAGTAAATTTCTTGACCGAGCAGACATGGCATCAGACGGGAAAACCAAATTTACAGTGGTCACCTCTACAGTTAAGAATGACCAATCAAGGGATAGTTATACCATTGGGGAGGTTACCTAACACCATTGTTGACATTGATGGAGTGCGCAATTATGTATATTTTGAGGTGATTGAAATCGTGGATGACAGCCATCCTTATCCAGTAGTGCTGGGTATTGATTGGGAAATGACTAATTCTGCCATCATTGATTTAAAAACTATGAAGATGATATTTGAAGGCAATGATATCAGGGTCATCACGCTATTGGACCCTTCGCAGGGTGAATGATATGTTGAACCAATTCAAGAGGAATCCAGAGCCCATGACTTGGACCGTATTTACAAGATGACAACCAATACTACTGACTATATTAATCCAACTACGGATGGCACAATCAGTTGGCGTTGTGATAGATCTTGCATCTCAGACTTTGATGCAGGACTAGAAAACTAGCAAAGTAGACTACATGAAGTATCTTCCAGGAAATGCGCGTAGATCACGAAGTCACTCCGCTGGATTGGAAAAGAGGTAACTCCATGTAATACCCCAATTGTATACACGCGTTGTATGTTTCCCTAGCGTGGAACTCAAGGCCAAGGCCCCGCTAGTTTATGCTCGGATTTTATTTAAATTAGACACGCTTGATGTTTTGTTACCCACGTGCTATTAAGCCATGGGATATTGTAAATTGATGTAAATATTTAATATTGAAATAAAATACCAAAACTGGCTATGGAGGCAACGAATGAGAAGGGGCCATGTGTATCCACTAGGGAGTGGTGAGGGGGCTATGGGACTAAACCCTAGGCTGCCATTTGTCACTATGAGAACCCATTGACTTCCCTAGGTGACATTAATTCCTGTTGTAAGGAAGTGGTTGGGATTTCAGCCCATGGCTTCAATGGAGCATGGGCAGCCCTGAAATTCATATGGGTAGGCATGGGCTCTGTTTGCTTGGGCAAGAAGTCACTCAACCTCATGGGAGGTTGCTTCATTCTCACCCCATTCCATTATGGAGGTATCTAGCATCATTCTGAATCCAAAAAGGAGTGCTAGCAGTGAGGAAGCCAGAAATCGTGACCTTGAGAGAACCCAGATTTTAAAAGACCAAAAACGTCCAGATTTGGCATGGGACAGGGAAATCCAATGGGGAATCCATTAGCATGAACCTTGGGGCGAATTCTGGAGCACTAGCTACCCCGAAATCAATAGGATAACCCAGTTTTTGCAGCTTAGAAAACGAATGACGGATTTGAGCTACTTGGTGAGCAGGATGGTGAGAAATCAAGTTGGGAATGACTATGCAGAGGTTGGGAGTGCTTGATAAACCCAGTGAAGGCTAGGATCTCAAGGATTAACAGCTGGACCTTTCTATGCCCATCCTGAAGAGCACTGGGGGGAAGAGTTTCCTGAGGGACTGTGTAACAGAGAAGGGGATCTTCCTTGTGTTGGATGTGGTAGGTAATGTGGGTGCCTGACTGTTGAACTCACTTGAGAGGCCTGTAGCTCTGTGGTTGAGTTCATGGCTTAGCGTTACCCTCCTCTATCTTCTTGGATGCTTGACTGAAACCATGGCTGTGATTGAACCCAGCTAGTCCTTCTTAGTGGATACACAGCCCAGCTCGGGGGTGATCTCTCAGCTGAAGGAATATAGGCTGGATAGAGATCTACGGTTGGGAGGAACGTTGCCTTCACGTAGCTAGTCGTTTGGACCGTTATGATTCAAGATAAGTATTCTTGTGGTTGAGTTATGTTAATTCTATGCTCTGCAAACAATTTAATTAATGACTGCTATTATCTGTTGAATGCATGATGAAACTGTGTGCATATGTGATGTTTAATTCCGCTGTGCAGTTATTGAGTTTAAGTCTGCACCCATAAGTTTTTAAATTGCATGCGTTATGAGTCAAATTATTGGGGCTAAGTCTGCAATAAGCCCGTGTGTTGTTAACATTTCCTTTCTTACACGGGAATGATGGAAGGGGGCGTTACAGTTTGGTATCAGAGCTGCGTTGCAGCATTGGGCCTCTATGGGCCAAATCTGATAGCATTTACAAGAATTTTTTTTTGTTTTAAGTCTGTTTTGGAAAATTTCGTTTTAAGTCTGTTTCTGAAAATTTTTGTTTTTAAGTCAGTTTCGGGAAGTCGTCCCGAAACTGCAGAAAGGTTCCGCGAACCTTCCCGCAATTGCGGAAGAATTCAGCGAACCGCTCCGAAACAGCGGAGGAAAAAATTTTAAGTGAAAAATTTTCTAAGTGTCGGCGTCGAAAGGAATTTTCGGAAGGAATTCTCTTCCGAAATTGCGGAAGGAATTCTCTTCCGAAATTTCGGAAAAATTCCGCGAATCGTTCCGAAACGCGGAAGAGTTCGGCGAGTCGTTCCGAAGTTGCGGAAGACTTCGGTGAATCGTTCCGCAACTGCGGAAGACTTCGGCGAATCGTTTCGCAACTGCAGAAGACTTCGTCGAATCGTTCCGCAACTGCGGAAGACTTCGGCGAATCGTTCCGCAATTGCGGAAGGCTTCAACGAACCTCTCCGAAATTTCGGAAGCGTTCGGCGAACCGCCCCGCAACGGAGGCGAGCCGAGAATCACCCCGAAACCGCGGAAGCCTTCGCCGAATGGCCCCGCAATTGCGGAAGCATTCCGCCAAGCACCCCGCAATTGCGGAAGGCTTCGGCCAAGCGCCCCGCAACTGCGGAAGGCTTCGGCCAAGCGCCCCGCAATTGCGGAAGGCTTCAGCCAAGCGCCCCGCAATTGCGGAAGGCCACAGCCAAAGTGCCAAAAACACCATTTTTGGATAGGGGGAGCATCGAGGCTCAGAATGGGATGATTCCTGTGGGGCTCGGAGGCCATTGACGAGGGCCATGAAAGAACCAGTGAAGACCCCGAACCCATTACACTCCATTTTGACAGAAAAAGGGAAATAGTGACTTTTGAAGGACAGAGTCCCGAGGCTTGACAGAAAGTCGGTTTGAGATGAAATTGATCAGGCGCGGCCATGAAGCAGGAAAAATGTTAAGTTCCGAATCTTGGAACCAAAATCCAAAGGATGTGGAGTCGGGGTGAGCAAGAAGGCCAAAAAGCACTGTTCCGGGCCACTTTTTCGGGATTTTGAAAAGTTTGTGGGCAGTAAAAGTGACCCTAGATGTGGGAATCAAAAATTTTACTGAACTAGACATTTCATATTCTCATTAAGACGGACAACTTCCGTTAGACGAAGATTTCCCAGAAATGCACCGTTTGGGAGATAGCCATTTTTGGCCCAAAATTTGGAATTTTGGAAAAATGTGAAAAGCGAGAAGTAGTAAAACCCAGAAATTCATAGAAGATGAATGGTGCATTGGAATTGAAATCCGTGAATTGCTGAGTGTTCCTTGTTATATGGACTAACTTCGCCCGATAGATAAGTTTTTGTGATTACTCATAGATTTTCTTCCACAAGTGGATGAAGTTGACCTTCGGGACCAAAATACAACTATGTAACTGTGCATAATTATTGGTAAGAGTTGTCATTTTTGAAACAATGTTGTTTCCACACCCGATGTCGGAATGGAGCACGGGGACAGGCATTGGAAAGCTTGTCTAGCAAGGAATAATGGTTTATGACCGGAATTTGAATTGGGTCATCAGATATCATAGATTATTAGGGGAAAAAAGTGCCGGTGACTGTTTTGTCAAATTAATGACAATATGGGCAATTTTCAGAATTGCATGAATGGGCAAAAGAATTGAATAAGTAACAGATATGTGAATTATTCCATGAGTTCTATTATGTTAAATATTGATTGTTGTATATTCCTAGATGCATTTTTATGAGGTCTAACAAATATTATAATAATGCACAGTGTTTGCAGCTCATAAAGTTTATAATTGTAGCAGAGGTAAGATGGTGACCATAAATGATGCTCAAGATCCTTATGAGCACGAAGAAGACGTTCTAGGAGAGAATGTGCATGAAGGGAATGCGGAGACTGAATCCAATGGGAGAAGGGAGCAGGTGACTCCTCAAAATTTGGTTGAAACCATGGTGAGCTTCAATGAAAGATTGATGAAGGCTCAAGAAGAACAACACCAACTAAATGCTGCTATTTTGCAAAGCCTCACTGATATGCAGCATAAGATAAACCTTGGGTCCAACCCAAGCAATATGGGTGAAGAAGGAAGAGATGCAGGGAGTCATTCTAGAGGCTGTTCGAGGAAAAGGACTCCAAGCCCAAGGAAGAGGTCGGTGAGCAGAAAACATAAAACATCTTCATCAATATCTTCTTCCAGCAGGTCGTGTGACTCCAAATGTTCTAGGAGAAGTCCCAGACATGCACCTAAGAGATTGGACGGAAGAATGAAGTTTAAGGGCATCCCACAGGGAGAATTCAGGAAGGCAAGACCTCCCACATTTGATGGGGAAGGCAAGACAGGTCAAGAGGCAGAAGCATGGCTTCTGGGAATGAAGAAATACTTCAGAATTCGAGACTACTCAGGAAATGAGAAAGCCAGAATTGCCATTTACAACTTAAATGGCAGAGCTTCCATTTGGTGGGACAATCTCTTGCAAGTGAAAGGGATCAATGAAAGAAGGATTAGTTGGGAAAGATTTAAGAGGTACTTCAAGGAGAAATACCTTTCTACTAGGTATTATGACGGTAAGAGAAAAGAGTTTAATGAACTCAGGTTGGGACGAAAAGCTATGGAAGAGCATGTCCACAAATTCTTGGAATTACTGAGGTATGTTGACTATATCAAAGATGAGAGAGTAAAAATCCAATGCTTTCTTGGGGGTCTACCTCAGAGTTTCAGAGATCGTATTGAGTTTGTTAATCCACCAAGTTTGGATGAAGCCATTAGGATGGCAATGCACTGCTATGAGCAAAATAAAGGAAAAACAGAGGCTAACCCAGCATGGAAAGAAAAGCCAAGAGGGAAGTTTGATCAGAAGAAGGATGGCTTCAAGCCACCATTCAGAGGTCAGCCTAGAACCTTTCCACAGGGGCAACAAGCAAGGAGTGGATTCAAACCAGCAGTGGCAGCAGACAGAGCATCAAAGGGACCACTTCAGTGTTGGGGATGTGGAGAAAACCACATGTTGAAGGATTGTCCACATCAGAAAAACAATTCTCGAAAGTTGAACAACATGAAGGGAGTAGCTACGGTGGAGGACATGGCAAGGGCAGCACCTCGGATTTATGCAGCGTTGGATAATCATCAAGCAGACCATCAATCATCAGTGGTGGAAGTCGAAGGTAAGATTGCTACGCAGTCTATTTCCGTTTTGATTGACCCAGGATCTACTCATAGTTATGTTTCTCCAAAAGTGGTTGAAGGTTGTTCTCTTAGAAAAATAAAGCATAATAAGTCTTAGCTAGTACAACTAGCCACGGGAACTAAGAGAAAAGTAAGTGAGGTAGTGATGGAGTGTCCCATAGAATTGAATGGACTCCACACATATGCTGAATTGAATGTGTTACCATTAGGATCCTATGATGCATTAATTGGCATGGATTGGTTAGAAAAACATAGAGCCAAATTGGACTGTTATGAGAAAGCACTTGAGTGCATTGATGAAAAGGGGAGGCCATCATTGGTAAAAGGGATTCCCAAGCAAGTTTCAGTAAGGCAGATTTCATCCTTGCAGTTGAAAAAGTTTTATAAGAAGGGTTGTCAATTATATGCAGTCCATATGCCAGATTCATTAGAGGACAAAGGGCCAAGACTAGAAGACTTCAGGATATTGCAATAATTTCAAGATGTGTTTCCGGATGAGGTACCAGGGTTACCACCGACGAGAGATATTGATTTTACCATCGATCTTATTCCGGGGGCAGCGCTGAATTCCAAAGCTCCTTATAGAATGAGTACACCGAAGTTGGTGGAATTGAAGATGCAGCTGCAAGAATTAATGGATAAAAGGTATATCAGGCCTAGTGTGTCCCCTTGGGGAGCACCGGTGTTATTTGTCAAGAAGAAAGATGGGACTTTAAGGCTGTGTATTGATTACAGGCAGCTCAATAAAGTGACAGTTAAGAACAAGTATCCATTACCAAGAATTGATGACTTGTTTGATCAAATGAAGGAAGCCAAATTATTTTCAAAGATTGACTTGAGGTCTGGCTACCATCAAGTGAGGATTAAAGAAGAAGACATTCACAAGATGGATTTCAGAACTAGATATGGTCATTATGAGTTCATTGTGGTTCCATTCGGCCTTACCAATGCACCTGCCACATTCATGTGTCTCATGAATAGTGTATTCAGCAAATATTTGGATAAGTTTGTGATTGTGTTTTTAGATGACATTCTTGTCTATTCAAGAAATGAAGAAGAACACGAGGAACATCTAAGAATGGTGTTGCAAGTTCTTAGAGAACTTCAGTTGTATGCCAAGTTAAGCAAGTGTGAATTCTACCAAAAGAAGATTCAATATTTGGGTCATGTCATTTCAGAAGAAGGAATTGCAGTGGACCCAGAGAAGATTAATTCCATCATGGATTGGCCAACTCCAAGAAATGTTTCAGATGTTAGATCTTTTATGGGCCTTGCTGGTTACTACAGAAGGTTTATTGAAGGATTCTTTAGGATAGCTCATCCGATCACTTCATTGCAATGGAAGAACATGAAATTTGTATGGTCTGAAAAATGTGAGAAAAGTTTTTAGAACTTAAAGGAGTTACTTACTAGCGCTCCTGTTTTGAAGATAGCAGATCCAAGGAAGGATTTTGTAGTGTGCACAAATGCTTGCATTGAAGGACTAGGTGGGGTTCTCATGCAAGAAGGAATTGTGATTTGCTATGAATCCAGGAAATTAAAAGAGCATGAAAAGAATTATGCCACACATGATTTAGAATTAGCAGCCATAGTGCATGCCCTTAAGATGTGGAGGCATTACTTGATGGGAAGAAGATTCGAGCTTAGAACAGACCACATGAGCCTGAAGTATTTGTTTGAGCAGCCAAACTTGAATGCTAGGAAAGCTAGATGGATGGAATTTCTTTGTGAATTTGATTTTGAAATTAAACATGTAAAAGGGAAGGAGAATAAGGTTGCAGATGCTCTTAGCAGAAAATTTCATGTTTCCGCAGTAAGTATGTGCAAATCAGATTTGAAGACAAGAGTTCTTGAAGCCCAAAATGGCGACGAAACTTACCTTCAAATTAAAGAGAAGTTGCAGCATGGTAATGTGGATGAAAAGTGTGCAGGATATCAGTTGGGTGAAGACATTATCCTCATCTACAAAGATAGGTTGTACATTCCAAATAATGCAGATTTGAAGAAACTAGTGATGGATGAAATACACCAAATGTCGTACTCTGGACACCTAGGATATCAGAAGACTATAACAGCGGCAAGAAAGCAATACTTTTGGAATGGCATGAAGAAGGACATAGCTGAGTACATTGCTAGGTGTCAGAAGTGCCAACAAGTCAAGGCAGAACACCAACATCCAGCAGGGTTATTGCAGCCCTTACCCATTCCGGAATGGAAGTGGGAAGTGATCTCCATGGATTTTATAACAGGTCTGCCCATGATAGTGAAGAAACATGATTTAATCATGGTTGTAGTGGATAAGATATCGAAGGTAGCTCACTTTATTCCAGAAAAGTCCACTCACAAGGCTAGTGACATTGCGAACATCTTCATGAGAGAGATATTCAGATTGCATGGATTGCCTAAGGCAATAATCTCTGATCGTGATACAAAGTTCACCTCCAATTTCTGGAAGGGATTATTTCAGAAATTAGGAACTAAATTGGATTTCAGTACAGCTTACCATCCGCAAATGGACGACCAACCGAGAGGGTGAATCAGGTTCTTGAAGACATGCTGAGAATGTATGTGATGGACAAACCATCCAAGTGGGAAGATTATTTACACTTGGTTGAATTTGCATACAATAATGGACACCATGCATCCTTGGGAATGAGTCCATTTGAAGCATTGTATGGCAGGGGATGCAGGACGCCAGTGAATTGGGATGGCCCAGTGAACAGGGTAGTGCTTGGACCAGAGATGATCAAGGAAATGGAACAGGAAATTGTTAAGATCAGATAGAATTTAAAGGCATCTCAGGACAGGCAAAATATTTATGCATATTTGAAAAGAGTACATAAGGAATTTCAGATTGGGGATCATGTTTATTTGAGAGTGAAACCAAGGAAGAGTTCCCTCAAGTTTGGGAGTTGTGCCAAGTTGTCACCCAGATATTGTGGGCCATTTGAAGTCCTTGATAGGATAGGACCAGTTGCATATAGAATTGCATTGCCTGCTAGCATAAGAGCTCATAATGTTTTCCATGTATCTTTGCTTAAGAAGTATCTACATGATCCTAATCATATGATTGATTGGAATGTGATACAGGTGGAACCTGAGGGAGAGTTCCAAGTAGAACCTATGCGCATCCTCGACAAGAAAGTCACATTGCTCCGGAACAAAGCCATCAGGCAGGTAAAGGTCCAATGGGAGCACCTTAGTCCCGACGAGGCTACATGGGAACTAGAGGATGCCATGAGGGAGGCATTCCCATTTTTGTTCAGTTTTGAGAACACCGAGGACAGTGTTGTTCTAAGGGGGAGTGGAATGTAATACCCCAATTTGGACCCTTAGGAAATATTGGCTTCTAATGTAAATATTGTATACACGCGTTGTATGTTTCCCTAGCGTGGAACTCAAGGCCAAGGCCCCGCTAGTTTATGCTCAGATTTTATTTAAATTAGACACGCTTGATGTTTTGTTACCCATGTGCTATTAAGCCATGGGATATTGTAAATTGATGTAAATATTTAATATTGAAATAAAATACCAAAACTGGCTATGGAGGCAACGAATGAGAAGGAGCCATGTGTATCCACTAGGGAGTGGTGAGGGGGCTATGGGACTAAACCCTAGGCTGACATTTGTCACTATGAGAACCCATTGACTTCCCTAGGTGACATTAATTCCTGTTGTAAGGAAGTGGTTGGGATTTCAGCCCATGGCTTCAATGGAGCATGGGCAGCCCTGAAATTCGTATGGGTAGTCATGGGCTCTGTTTGCTTGGGCAATAAGTCACTCAACCTCATGGGAGGTTGCTTCATTCTCACCCCATTCCATTGTGGAGGTATCTAGCATCACTCTAAATCCAAAAAGGAGTGCCAGCAGTCAGGAAGCCAAAAATCGCGACCTTGAGAGAACCCAGATTTTAAAAGACCAAAAACGTCCAGATTTGGCATGGGACAGGGAAATCCAATGGGGAATCCATTAGCATGAACCTTGGGGTGAATTCTGGAGCACTAGCTACCCCGAAATCAATAGGATAACCCAGTTTTTGCAGCTTAGAAAACGAATGACGGATTTGAGCTACTTGGTGAGTAGGATGGTGAGAAATCAAGTTGGGAATGATTATGCAGAGGTTGGGAGTGCTTGATAAACCCAGTGAAGGCTAGGATCTCAAGGATTAACAGCTGGACCTTTCTATGCCCATCCTGAAGAGCACTGGGGGGGAAGAGTTGCCTGAGGGACTGTGTAACAGAGAAGGGGATCTTCCTTGTGTTGGATGTGGTAGGTAATGTGGGTGCCTGACTGTTGAACTCACTTGAGAGGCCTGTAGCTCTGTGGTTGAGTTCACTGGCTTAGCGTTACCCTCCTCTATCTTCTTGGATGCTTGACTGAAACCATGGCTGTGAGTGAACCCAGCTAGTCCTCCTTAGTGGATACACATCCCAGCTCGGGGGTGATCTCTCAGCTGAAGGAATATAGGCTGGATAGAGATCTACGGTTGGGAGGAACGTTGCCTTCACATAGCCAGTCGTTTGGACCGTTACGATTCAAGATAAGTATTCTTGTGGTTGAGTTATGTTAATTCTATGCTCTGCAAACAATTTAATTAATGGCTACTGTTATCTATTGAATGCATGATGAAACTGTGCATATGTGATGTTTAATTCCACTGTGTAGTTATTGAGTTTAAGTCTGCACCCATAAGTTTTTAAATTGCATGCGTTATGAGTCAAATTATTGGGGCTAAGTCTGCAATAAGCCCGTGTGTTGTTAACGTTTCCTTCCTTGCACGGGAATGATGGAAGGGGGCGTTACACTCCAATCCCTACCTTTGATGGTTTATCTAATGTTTATTGTTTTATCAAAGAGTATGCTGCAGCAGTTGCGGATGAATACTGCATATTAGCATTAGACATGGCCTTGTGTGGCATACCTGCCAGATGGTGGGCTGCACATAAGAAGACACTGACCACATGGGATCAGTGTAGAATTAAGATGCAAATTAGGTTTGCTGAGAAGGTTACAATATCTTTCAAAAAATATAATGGTCAGACGGATCCAAGGGATCATATTGAAGCCTATGTACAATCTTGGGTAGGAAGGCCACAGACATAATGGGTGCATCTGTTTGTGCACAAGTTAGAAGAACCGATCCCAAAGAAGTGGTACATAGACCTGGAGTTGCGCAAAGGCACAGTGGACTAGTCTGGCCTGACTACGAGCTTCCAGCAGGATTTTAGTTTCGAAGATGAGCATCCAAGTATCAATGACGCACTTTAGGCTATTAAAGGAAGAATATTCAGACCGAACTGTGCAGAGGGCAATATGACAATAGAAGAATTCTTTGGAACGAACAATGTACCTACGCGCCTACATCTTGAATGGGAGGAGCAGCTAGAACATGCTTTCGATTGTTATCACATCGATGGAGAACCCGAGGATAAAGCAGATAGTGATGAGGAGGACCCGCACAATATACGGATACCTGAGTCAGAGGGATCGCGCGAGGTAGAAGGACCTCCACTAGAAATTCCATATATGAGTGGACCCGTGAAAAGAAGGAAAGTGAACATTGGCACTAGTGAAGAACCAAAGTTCGCATCTATTGGAGATTATTGGGATGAATATGCAATTGAAGAGGTCGCGGGTATATTACAGAAATATCAAGAATTATTCTCGACGAAGCTTACAGAGATGAAAGGTGTTTTGGGAGACTTAGGAGTGATGAAAATTCCTCTAAATCCTGGCATGAAGCCCGTGAAGCAAAGACCGTATAGACTAAACCTGCGCTATAAAGAACGAGTTAAGGAAGAAATCGATAAGATGCTCGATGCAGGGATCATTGATCTAGTTGAGGAATCTGGGTGGATAAGACCGATGATTATCCCAGATAAGGAAACAAAGGGTGAGATCAGGATTTGTGTGGATCTCAGAAAGTTGAATGACGCTTCAATGCATAACCCATTTCCTACACCTTTTACAGATGAAGTGCTAGATAATGTTGAAGGGAATGAGGCGTATTCTTTTACTGATGGATTTTTAGGATACCATCAGATCAGGATTGATTGTGCAGACAGGCATAAGACTACTTTTGCTATAGAATGGGGGTCATTCCAATACACAGTGATGCCTTTTGGCTTGAAGAATGCACCTGCCATATTTTCTCAAGTAGTCGTCGCAGCATTTAAGGATTTTATACATAAGTTTTTAGAGGTTTACTTTGATGATTGGACCATTTTCGATTTATTGAAGAACCATGCCGCGAACCTCAGGATGATGCTGGAAAAGTGTAGAAAGCATCAAATTTCATTGAACTTGAAGAAGTGTGTTTTCTGTGTTCCCTATGGAATCTTGTTGGGACACATTGTGCGCAAACAGGGCTTTATGGTTGATCCTGGGAAGATCGTAGTCATTGTAAACTTGCCTACACCAAATTCAGTCAAGCAGTTGCACACTACATTGGGACATATCGGATATTACGAGAAATTCATAAAAGGGTATGTGCATATAACCGTGGCAATGGAAAAGCTGCTCAAGAAAGATGCACCATTCATTTGGAATGAGGACTATGAGAAAGGATTCGACACATTAAAAGATAAGATGGTTACTGCACCAATCCTAGTTTTTTCGGACTGGGAGAAGCTATTTCATGTCCATGTTGATGCTTCATGTATCGCATTGGGCGTTTTTCTTGCTCATCCAGGAGAGGGAGGTATTGATCATCCTATTGCCTTTTCCAACAAAAATTTATCATCCATTGAGAAGAACTATACCACTACTGAAAGAGAAGGACTCGCAATGGTATATGCGTTGCAGAAGTTCAGGCACTACTTGGTTGGTGTGCACTTCTCCATGTTCACTAACCATTCTGCTTTGAAATACCTGGTCAATAAACGAGTGTTAAGCGGGCACATATGCAGATGATTACTACTATTTCAGGACTACGACTTTGAAATTGTGATTAAGCCAGGAAGGTTGAATTTGGGACTTGATCATTTGTCAAGAATTGAGACAGGAGAAGAGCCTACGAATCTGGAGGACAATCTGCCTGATGCGTAGTTGTTCGCCATACAGGTTGTTGATGATTATTATCAGGACATCATTGATTTTTTTACTACTGAGTTCGCACCCACAGAATTCACTACGCAGCAGAAGAAGCAGCTAGTAGCACGCGCAGCAGACTTCACTATAATCGCAGGTCAGCTATATAAATTGGGACCGGATGAGGTACTGTGAAGATGTGTATTAGAGCATGAGAAACCATTTATATTGGTTGATGCACACTCAGGGGTCATAGGAGGCCATTACGCAGGTAGAGCTACTACGCAGAAGATATTGTGCGCAGGGATATGGTGGCCTACAATTCATAAAGATTCGAAGGAACACTGCCAGAATTGCGATGTTTGTCAGAGAACAGGGAAGCCATCGCGTAGAGATGAAATGCCATTAAATCCATAGCTGACATTGTAGGCCTTTGAGAAGCGGGCCATTGATTTTGTGGGTCCTATTAACCCACCAGGGAAAAGAACTGGTGCGAGGTATATCATTACTACTATCGATTACCTCACCAAGTAGGCATAAGCGAAGCCAGTAAAAGATTATAGCGCAACTACAGCCGTGGAGTTTATATATGAAAATATCCTTATAAGGTTTGGATGCCCGAAGATATTGATGAGTGATCAAGGCACTCATTTTCTGAATAAGACCATTGAGGATTTGACTGAAGATTTCCACGTTCATCATCAGCATAACACACCTTATCATCCACAGGCGAATGGAACTATTGAAGCATTTAACAAAGTGTTGGACAATGCGCTAACCAAGATATGCAACGTCAATCGGGATGATTGGGACTTGCGCGTTCCATCTGTCTTATGGGAATACAACACCACATGCAAGAAATTGACTAGCCACACACCTTTTAGATTGGCTTATGGGAAAGAGGCTATAATGTCGATGGAGTACATTATTCCCAGCTTGAGAATACAACGTTTATAGGCATGGTAGATCACGCAGCACTAGAAGAAAGGCTCCTACACTTGGTTGGGCTGGAGGAAGATCCCTTCATCACAGGCTTCCACCAACAAGTACAGAAAGAGCGTGAAAAATCATGGCATGATCACCACATCAAGAACAAGATCTTTCAGGTAGGTGATCTAGTCCTCCTGTATGATAGTAAATTCTTGAAATTTCTTGGAAAGTTTAAGATGCATTGGCTTGGCCCATATACTGTAATGCATGTTACTAATGGTGGCACAGTCTAGTTAGCTACATTAGTCGGAGATACCTTGCCAAGTTTGATAAATGGTAGCAGACTAAAGATTTACCGCGATAGTCCGGCTGCGTAGAGTTTTGTATAATTAAGGGAAGCATACCGCGCAGCACTGCTAAAGTTGCGCACGCGAAAAAAAAAAAGAGAGCAGCTGCGCAAAGCAAGTCCGCATACTGATCGCGCGGGGAAGACAAAACGACAGTTGCGCAGAAGATGACACCAAGTGCACATCCCGAACTGAACATCCTATTATACCACCAACACACCATCATGCAAACCGTTACCATGACATATGTTGGCCAGTTAGTGGGTCACTAACCAAAGTGGTGGCACTTGGAAATTTAAAATTTAAGGGCGGATGTGACATTTTGGAACCCATTAAAGACCGAAGTGACCAGTTTAGCATCAACGTCCAGCTGGCAAGCTGTGCCATTAATTGTTATTTGACGGAGTTGACAGGCTGGCTTGCCAAGCAACCTTTTGGCATTTAAGGAAACAACATTGGCATGATGAGAAGGATCGGCTGACAGAGCCAAGATCATACACACGAACTGATAATTAATATGGCAATTAGTGCCTCGGTAACCAGCAAAGACCATGTTGCAAACCAGATGAGGATATAAATAGGCCTCACTCGGCCACTTAACCATTTTTATGAAGCACTGGAATTGTTTGAGAGCCGAGTGACCAGAGCATTGCATGAGTGAACAGGTTGAGTTGGCATATATCCCCTGGTTATTTGAGCAAGCAGGGATTCCAGCAGCAATGATGGCAACGAAGGTAGGTGCATATAGAAGTTTAGCATGGCAGGCTGCAGGAAGCAGCAAGGGAAAAGAGACAGCTTCAAAGCGGGGGGGTCCGAAGTACCATTACAACAGTCATCCTTAGCTCAGAACCTACATGTTTATCCAATGCCCGACTACATCCCTCCACGGAAGCTCGATGCCCCACCAGTACACATAGAAAATAATTTCAAGTATGAAATCCCGATGCCCTCTATTTCTACCAGGGTGAAGATTGAGGAGAATTTGATGGGTGGCATGCCAGGGTGCAAGCTGGACGACCTAGACTTACTTGAAAATATGCTGGTAAAGCCGAAGACTTACCCACAATTTAAAACTTACGCATATATCAATTGGGTAAAGGACGCACAGACCGGCGTCGAAAAACTAGAATTCCAAGAATGGCTAAGGGCCATCAGGCCATCAGGATTGTTGAATTTACTGCAAATGCCGCACTTTACTAAGAGTCCCGAGTTTTCCGCGGTAGTGCGCACATTACTCACTTGTGTACATGAAGGATTCTTATGGCTAGATACCCGCATTGATATGATACATCACATTACAGGCCTAAATAAAAGAGGCCAGGACCCGACCGACCTGATAATAAAAAGGGTGCAAGATAGAGCTCTGAGCGCCGAAGTAGAAAAATAATTCGGTGTAGTGAGGAAGGGATGTGGGTTCCCAACCGTAGATATCAATGACCGTGCCACAAAGTTTACCACCCAGTTGCTCACAGGGAAGCTACTGTGCAAGTTTAGGCCACTTGAGGTACCCGCAGTCGCAATCAAAGCAGCTTCTAATGTCTTGCGTGGAAAATCCTACAATTGGTGCCAGTTCTTATTAAACGAGTTCCTAGCAGATGTTCAAGATACACGGGATAATGGAACAACATTCCATTTCAGCTGGCTGCTAGTAATAATAGCCGAGCTAGAGGGGTACCAAGTAGCTTTGACCTTAGTAGGGCAAGGTCATGGAACACATTTTTCCAACCTATTGGAAAACTCGAAGGCATCAAGACAGCGGCATACGGCCAAAGTATTTTATGTTTATTATCACCAGTTGCACGAGGCGATTATGGAAATGTTGTGCATTTCACAACCGCTGACTGACAAGTTTACATGCATCATGAGATTTAGCGTGAGGAGACATCAGTCACACATTCAGCCAAGGGCTGATGAGCAGGAAGGATTATGGTATCCTCGGTTTTACTAACTGGATGAACAAACCATTGAGCAAATGATGGAGCGTTTGGATGCAAACTGGAAAGTCCCCGCATCACGAGATGATGCATCAGATTATGAACAATAGGTAGAACCCCTGTCGCACAAGATTGATATAAAGGGCTCTGATGAGGAAAACACAGACACAGATAAAGAAGAAACAGGTAAGCACAAGGAACAACAAGCAGGTGGGCTACCTACAGGCACGCCCATTGAGGAAGAAAAGGATGACGTGCAGAGTCAACATACAGTTGCGTCAACGGGAAAAAGAAAGGCCACTAAAGGCCCCTTGCAATCACAAAGTTGACGCACAAAGAGGAAGGCCGAAAAAATTGAGTTCGGGCCAGTACTACATCCAGATGATTGCGAGATCATTGCAACAAAAGTATAGGAAGTATGGGAAGAGACTCGCACCGAAAAAGAAGCCAAACAAGAACAACTGCAGTTGACAATAATCCAAGCTATGGAGGAGGTCAAGACAATGGTAGCCCATAAGGGGTTGGGGTAGCCAAATTCAGGTTCTGACGGAAAGTCAATGGAACCAAGCGCACAAAGAAGACCACCTGTTGCTGAAAGTAAGTTTCTATGCATCTTGAACCTTGAACTGGGCTACCTTATTTATCCAAATAAAGTGGTTAAGGAGGCAGTAAAGAATGGGTGCCTTGACATGAATATTGGGGCTCTTCCCCTAGAGGACTTGAATGAGTTGCACATTAGGGTTGCGGAAGAAATTCATGAGAGAGGCCTAGCCTCATATGATCAGTGTGCACAGTTAACTGAATATATCAATCAGTTAAGGCAAGAATCAGATAACAACAAGCAAGAGTTAAGCACATCCAAGGAAAAAGGTTGGAAGCTGAAGGAGACCGTTTCAGCGGTGTGCGCGAAAATAGAGGAATGCAAAGAAGAGGATGATGTGGAGGACACGATAAAGAAAATTGGGGCCAAGGTAGAGTCCCTCACCTCTGAGAAAATACAAATGGAGGCCTCTTACAAAGGAAAGATCACAGAGCTGGAGGCAAGGCACCCTATCATTCTACCGGATCAGTGCCTAGCTCCAGCTGAGGACGTCAAAGCAACCATGGATGGAATTTCGGTGGAAGTCATGAAATGCCAAGACTTACTTGAACGGATAACTACAATAGTCACCAGGTTGAATGAGGATCCTGCGCTCCACCAGGTAAGAACGGAATTGCAGCAGAAGCAGCAGCAGGTAGATGCTGCAAGTGTGGAGCTGAGGAATGTGCCGACAAGGGAGAAAGTGCATAAATTTAATGAGGTCAGGGACCTATAGAAAGAGTTGGTGACACTAAGGGAGAAAGAGGCTGTTACATCAGACAGGCTAACACCCATTGAACAAGAAGGCCTCGAATTGATGCAGCAATTCGACGCAATGTTCAGGGAACTTCAGGTAGTAGAAGGAACCATGAAAGAACAAGTGGCTGGGAAACTTTGGAGATGCTTCAAT
This sequence comes from Larix kaempferi, assembly GCA_027924585.1. NCBI lineage: Eukaryota > Viridiplantae > Streptophyta > Pinopsida > Pinales > Pinaceae > Larix > Larix kaempferi. The sequence continues at coordinate 85,987 of BSBM01001213.1, read as the reverse complement.
GTTTCGAACAAAAATCCAAGGATATCGTTGCAGAGTTAGCAGGAACTCTGCAAAGCTTTACATCAAAGCTCAGTACGACGGAGGTTGCGGCACCAAAGTCCGCAAGTGGAAGTGGCTCGGGACGAGCCACAGGTGAGTGTTAGGGGCCTGTTGGGCGGGGCCCAAGTTGGAATATTTTGCACAAGTACTGAAAAGTGCGCATTGCACGCATCGACAAGCTATAGGAATTTTTTGAGAAATTGCACATGTTGCGCGATGGCATTGGCCAAGGCACGGTTGCACAGTAGAACGATATACATAATAGCACATGAGCTAGTTTTTGTTCACAATATTGATAAAGGTCAAGCAAGGACATGACCTATTTTGGGTAAGGAACAGGTGGAAGGTAGAGGAAAGCGACCTATACGAGCGAGTGGCGACAAGCAATTGAGAAGCTAGGCCACTACGCCGATGGAGATAGGAAGGCAGAAGGAGTGGAAAGGGACAAGCCATGATGCAGTTGTAACCGTTTTGAGGATTGCGGTTGTCAGAAGAGCGTGTGAGCCACGAGTGGCCCAGCTAGAGCAGGCGGAGTAGGATGTTGATGGCGACAGATAGGGTGGCAGCTAGCCACGCTAGTTTTGGAAACCTTAGGGTTTCGGCCTAATGATTGTAAATACACAAACCTCGGGAATGATCTATAAATAAGGGTATTTTTGTATGGGAAAGGGTTAGAATTCTATCGTAGAGCTAGTTGTTGCTAAGTAATGTTAGCATCTTTTGAGTCTCGAAACTATTGTAAAGGCTCTGCAGCTGAGTGTGCAGAGACCTATTAGAGAGAGAAGAGAGTCTGCAGCTGAGTGCGCAAACTAAGAATGGTTGTACCCTTCCCATAAAGAGAAATATCAACAACCATTCTTGTGGACGTAGCCTCCATCCGGGGGGTGAACCATGTTAAATTTTGTGTTATGTGATTATTGTGTGTTTATGATTGTTCATGTACTTGGCATGAATGTTAATACTATAGTTATATGTTATGTGATTGCTTTTATATGTATTCTCCGCAGGAGAATGGGAATAATATGTTAAGTAATACATGCATGGAGGAATGTTAAGTATTCGACACTTACATGTCTGTGAATGTATGAATCTGCAAATTAGTCACATAGTTGAACATTGAATTTAAGCGCAGCATGGGAGCATGCAGTGTTGTATGTTTATTCAATTTCATGAAACATAATGATAAGAACTTGAATGAGTTAAATAAATAAAGAATGCTAAGTAAGATTGGTTGGAATTAAATGTCTTGAATAGACGCGTAGTCTAGCTGACACGCTGAACCATTGAGATTTGTTGCGAGGTAAGCTGTTGATAGATTATTGTCGTGACGTGAGAAGTGTCCCTTACCGCACAGTCCTTGGATGTGCTAGGTGTGTGGCACCACAGTTTGACGAAGTATCCACCACGAAGTAGAGACTTCACGCGATCATCTGTCCGCAATAAGAGTTCCTTATTACGTTGTCCATCAGTTGCTGTAAACACTCGCATCACAAGGTTGTGGAAACCTGATTCTGCAACCACCCCCTCAGCTTCACCTCGGGTGAGACCTCAGGCTGCGCATAGTCTGTTTCCGAAAGGGCTGGTGAATAAGGGTTTTGTTGGTTCCTTGAACCGTGAAGTACTTGGGTCTACACTAGAAACCTCTAGCTCAGTTATTTATGCCAACAAAAGCTGCTAAACCTCTTGGTTTAGTACATTCAGATATGATTGGTCCACTCCCCACTCCCTCCTATGGCATCTCAAAGTATGTGCTCACTTTCATTGATGATTTCTCAAGGTACTGTTGGTTGTATTTTCTCAAACAAAAATATGAAGTTTTCCAATGTTTCAAAGTTTTCAAGAACTGTGTGGAGAACTTTAGTGGGAGAACCATGAAGGTATTAAGGATTGATAATGGAAGGGATTATCTCAATAAGGACATGCAGCAACTCTATGAAGAGCATGGAATCAAAAATCAACATTTTGTGCCCTACACACCTCAGCAAAATGGTGTTGCAGAGCGCAAGAGAAGAGCACTGAAGGAGATGGACACTTGCATGATGGAGGCTAAGTCTTTGTCTCCTAAGATATGGGATGAAGATATGAATTGTGCTGCATATGTTCAGAATAGAGAACCACATAAATCCTTGGAAGGCATGACTCCATATGAGGCTTGGATGGGCCACAAGCCCAATGTTTCTCATTTCAAGGTGTTTGGCTCAAGAGCATGGGCTAGGATCCATATAGAGAAGAGAAAGGAATTGCAGCCCCAAAGAAAGGAGTCAATAATGGTTGGATATGCATAAGATGAAAAGGGCTACAATCTATTTGATCCATCATCTCTCAAAACATTCATTGAAAGAAGTGTCCAGTTCGAAGAAGAAGAGCCCATTGAAGCTACATAACAAGGTGAAGGGGAATGCTCATATCCTCTTCTTGATGATGATGTAAGTGATGTTTCTTTTTATGATATTTCTGATTCTGAGATTTATTATGATTATGATGACATGGATTCTGATCATGACCCCCCTCAAGGCCCAAGTGGGATGAGAAAACCATACAAGTTGCTAGTGAGCTTGCAAGAGATCCTAGGAAAACTAGACCTCAATTTCACAATGCTTTTGCATCTTGTGATCCAGATATGAGTGGTAGATGTTTTCTTATGGTTGGATCTGATCCTAAATCATATTCATAAGCTTCAAAATACCCAATATGGAAAACATCCATGCAAGAAGAGATGAACTCCCTCCATGACAATGAAACATTGGATTTGGTCCCTCTTCCTCCCAAGACGAAACTAGTGCAATGTAAATGGGTTTATATGACCAAAATGGAATCTGATGGTTCTGATGTGAATTATAAGGCCAGTTTGGTCACTAATGGCTTCTCTTAGGTCCATGGAGTGGACTATACAAAGATATTTGCACCGGTGGCAAAGATTGATTCCATAAGACTAGTTTTGGCCATTGCTGCTTCCAAGCGATGGGAGGTTCATCACATTGATGTGAAGAGTGCATTTATTAATGGGGATCTTGATGAGTAGATATATATGCAACAAACTAAAGGATTCATTGCATATCATACACTTGTGTGCAGTTTGAATAAGTCTTTCTATGGTCTCAAGCAAGCTCCTAGAGCTTGGTATGCCAAGATGGACAATTTTCTGCTATCACAAATCTTTGAGAGATGTAAGTCTGATCCTAATGTCTATATGCAGCATGTTGGTGACCTGATATTGATCATAGTAATGTATGTTGATGATATTTTGATTACTAGTATCTGCACCAAATAATTGGGCTCAATTAAGGTTTCCTTACGCAACACATTTTCCATGACCGATCTAGGATTGTTGAAACAATTTCTGGGTTTGGAGATTGATCAAACTGTGGATGGGATATTTGTTTCTCAATCCAATATGCTTCATATATTCTACATAAGTTCAATATGTCTGAATGTAAGTCTACAAAATTTCCATTCCTTTCTGGATTTAAGCTTACTGATTGGGGTTCTTCACCACTAGTTGACATCTCATTGTATATACAACTAGTTGGGAGCTTGTTGTATCTTACTCACTCTCGACCAGATTTGTCTTACGTTGTTGGGGTTGTTGCAAGGCACATGCAAGAGCCTCATGAGGTCCATTGGAAGGAAACCAAGAGGATCCTTCATTATGTACAGGGTACCAAAAATTTTGGCATCCGCTACTATGCAGTTGGCTCATCTCTTGAACTAGTTGGTTTTACTGATTTTGAGTGGGCCGGTGATAGTTTTGATCGGAATTCTACTTTTGGTTATGTGTTTATGCTTGCACATTGTCCCATTTGTTGTTCAAGCAACAAGAAGCACACCATGTCCTTATATTCAGCTGAGAATGAATACAGGGGAGTAGTGAATGCAACTACACAATGTGTGTGGTTGCAAGGCATTCTTGGAGAGTTTGGATTTGTGTTTGATTCAACCACAGTCATTTGGTGTGATAATCGAAGCACAATCAAGATATCCAGTGATCTAGTACAGAGACAGAGGACCAATCACATAGAGATTCACATGAACTACATTCGAGGCTTGGTGCATGATAAGATCATAGCATTGCAATATTTCCCTTTTGCTGAGCAAACTGCTGATATCTTCACCAAAAGTTTTACTAAGAAGACCTTCACTTACCTTAGTTCACTCCTTGGTGTGAGTGATGCATGGTGAATATTGGTGTATTTTTCAAATATGCCACATGTCCATTTTTTATGGGAGGTTTTATTTCCCATGTGGTTTTCCTTCTTTCCTTGGTTACATTTACAAATACAAATTTCTGTTGTAAAAGGTGACTTGAGCCTTAGTTTCCAAGGCCTTATTTTGATATATTGACACAATTCTAGCATATGGGGGGCTGTTAGAGCAATATTACACCTAGGAACTTAGTCATTAGTCATCTTATTGATTAAATTTCCTAAACAAGTTAATTATTGCATCCCAAGGTATGAACAAGGTTGTTAGAAGTTAGTTAGGCTCAATGATGACTTATCAACCAAAAATATGGTCCAAAGGTGGTCACATTTCTGTAAGGCGCTCTCATTATGACCACCTCATGCATGCCCAATGTTCACATGATCAATTTGTAAGGGTTTGAGGTGATTTTGGAGCTCCTTAGTCAACCTAGGGGGAATTGGGGTCAAATATAAGATAGCCACATGTCAAGCTTCCTAAGGAATTTGATTTATTCCTATTTATATATAAGTATGGTCCAAACTCATTGTTATGTTGGACAATTAATAAAATCTGAGATTTGATCATTTGTAATTCTGGTTTTTGATCATTTATTTTCCTGTTTTTCTATAATTTGTAACTAGTTTTGATCATTTGTTTTTCCAGAATTTTTTATGCACTTATATCTTGCATAGTAATTTAAATATTTTAATTGTGAGGCATCTATAGTAGCTATATCCTACTGTGATAAGGATTTTACAAATGGAGGCCTTATGGGAGGTGCTTAAAATAACATTAGCTTGGAATATCTCTAATTCCCAGAGATTTGGGGATTCAAAGATGGTTATAGAATGGGAAAATAATAGGATAAAAATCAAAGATCCACATGTACAAAACCCTTTAATGACAATCAAAAGACAAATATATTTGTTCTCCACTATCTCTTTCACCAATGTATACTGCCAATTGAATATGGAAGCGGATCTGATCTCCAAGAGCGCGTTAGTCCTGGTTCCAGGCACATTGGATGTGGAAGAGAAAAGGGGTGGTAGTATCAGTCTATAAGAGGATGAAGTTGTGAGGATATAGTACATATTTTGAATATGGAAACAATTATAGATTATGCAAGCAAGCAAGGAGGAAGCGTGAGGTAGATGCATTTCAGATTAGGACATGGCAGCTAGTGCGAGAGGAAGCACAAAATTTTGAAGGGAACGTTTTTTCAAGTCTACGTATGTAATGGATGAGCATAATGCTGGACTGGGTTGAGTATTTTTTCGCATTAATGAAATCTAAGTTTAGAGATCCTTGATGTAAGTCCATTGGGATAGTTCATGTTATTCACTAAAAATAATTGATTTTTTCTTCGGAAATATATCTATATATATATATATATATATATATATATATAAAGGTTTGTCATTACACCAAAACCTACATATATTGGTGAACATTTTAAACCAAGCACATAGTCCCATGATCCCAGTGTGCCGGTTATTCCACATCATATTCATAGGTGCGATAGTTATTCAACTGATACTCCAACACCTCCCCTCCGACGTAACTCAAGGGAATTGAACCTAGGAATTAAGATCTGATACCATGTAAGATTTTTCGTTACACCAAAACCTTGGTGGACAAATTGCCACACTAGGATCATGGGACTATGTGCTTGGTTTCAAAAGTTTATCAAAATCCGTAGGTTTTGGTGTAATGGAAAACCTCTACATGGTATTAGAGCTCAAGGAATTTGAGTAAAGGGTGTACAATTTTTTTGTAGGTGGGAGATCAACAAATAAGGCAGCAAAATCAAATGGATCATCCCATTCATTCGAAGCAACCAATTCTTACCCCAATCAATTACTACGAATGGAAATATGAGGTCATCACGACACTCCAAAGGCCTCTATAGAGTTACCATGGGTATTGAAGTTGAGCCAATTTTTGTTGTAAAAAACGATAGATGGTACAATAGAATGGATAAAGATTTCAGGCTTGTTTTCCTCTCCATATCAAGGGATTTAATGTTTCACATGGATTCTTCTTCCATCCCAAATGAATTCTGGACTAAGTTGGAGGGATTATTTGGAAAACAAGATGTGCTTCGGGCCCATAGTTTGGAGAATGAGCTCATTGGATCGAGCACGAAAAATTTCAACACCTTACCAAAATTATTCATAAAATTCAAATATTTATTGGTTCATATAAAGATGTGTGGGGTAGAAAAAAAGGATGAGAAACTCATTCTATCTATCCTCTCCAAACTAGGCCCGGAGTATGAAGTTTTTGTGTCTTCTTTCCTTGCTTCAAAACTTACTACAAAAAAATGGAAGATGTGGGCTTTAGATGCCTTTATATATTCCCTCACTCAAGAGAAAGATAAATTGTTCTCTATGCATTTTATTAGGATATCAATGGATAATTCTCTTGCATCAAATTATGGACACAAAGGTAACTTCAAAGGAAAACAGAAGGGAAAGAGAAAATCTGACCCTGATCCTGAAACGGAGGAATTCTCCAAATTCATCAAAGAGTATTCAAACTCCAAGGATAAGAAGAAGAAGGAGAAAAAAAAGTGTGGTTACTGTAATAAGGGGTGTCATACCAAATATAATTACATGATAAATACCATAGATGAGATGGAGAGGACACTTCAACAGTACAATCTCAATGTTTGTAAAAATGCAAGGAAGAAAGATGAAGACAAACTGCTAGATATAAAAGGAAGAGCTCGAGATGGCCATGCTTTGGTTCCTGTCACATAATCTTAAGACACTTAGATTATTGATTCAGGTGCCTCCAAACACATCTATGCATCAAAATAATCCTTATCTACCTTGAAGGATTGCATTGGCCCTACCATTTTCATGGGAGTTGACTCATAGTAAAGGTATGTGGGAAAGGGATTTTAGACTTAGAAGGGGGTTATTTTAAACATTTGTTGCATGTAAATTTAGTGACTGTTAATATAATTTATATATATCATATAACTCACTCGGTTTTAAGAAGAAAAGCGTAATTCACTCCGTCATTTGTAGTGATCACAAACAGCTCCACCGGTTTACCGGTTGCCCATGGAGTTGATGATCATGCTTCTCGATTGTATGCTTTCTCTCACTTTGTTCCCAAACCTATTTCTAATTATTTTTTGATGAATACTAATAAAGGTTTTAACGATTATAGGATTTTTCACCTTCTCACTGAAAATATTTTCATTGAGAGGGGTGTGGAATTTGAAGAAGGCCCCTTACATGCAAATTTCCAGCACCCTACCAGGAAACTGCCAATTTCCACTGATGACGAGGTCAGTGATTATTCTTCAAGAAATTCATATCAAAATTGTGAGAAGGTTTATAGTTAATATTTTTATTTTTATTAGTAGGTCATGGATGATCAAGCAAAAAGACCAGTTTGGGAAAAGAAAACCTTGTAGTGCATCGGTGAACTAGTCTGTGATCCGACAGATTCTAGGAGGACTAGTTCTCTGTTTTTTTGGGATAATCAAGCCTTGGATGCCATTTAATATTTACTAGCATGCATTGATATATGTACCTTGTTTCATATCCATATTCATACTCCAAGGCCACCGGAAAACCATTCTAGAAAGCTGCCATGGATGAAAGGATTTTTATTTCAGGTATGGAATTATTGCACTACTTTCTTGGCCTTAAAGTCTCCCAGTCAGATTCAAGTATCGGGATGGAAAAAACCAATTATGCATCAAATCTTCTCACAAGGTTTCAGATCACATAAAAGTAGTTTGCAGACATATTCACCATGTCCTTCATTGAGAAGAATTTCTCATACTTGTGGGCTCACTTAGGAGTGGTGGAGACAACTGGGTAGACATTCATAGTCTACTTAGAATTTTTTCCTATTTTGAGGGGGGGATTTCCCATGAGTTTTTCCCTCTTTACTCAGATCATGAGGATTCCATATTGTATTTTGAGTACCTAAAATGGTGTCTTTAGTTGAGAATCATTTTTTTGGTTTTTCACATAAGTTAGGCTTGAGGGGGAATGTTGGAACATTCTTTTACTTCCTTATGAAATTATCCTAACCTTGGTACTTTATACCTTGTTTCATGTAATTGGTTGGTCAAATCCATGTTCAATTTGACCACCTAGTGAGAAAGGGTGCACCATTCCTAGTTTTTCCACACTAAATTTTTACATCATTCCAACTAAGGTTTGTCGTTCACCAAAACCTGCAGATTTTGGTAAACATTTGAAACTAAGAACATAGTACCATGATCCTAGTGTGGTGGTTTACACATTATATTTAAAGGTGCGGGGGTTATTCAACAAGTACTCCAACACCCCCCCTCCCCTCGATTTAACTCGGCAAATTGAACCTAAGACCTTAGCTCTGACACCATGTAAGGTTTCCCATTACACCAAAATTTGCAGATGTTGATAAAATTTAAAACCAAGAACATAGTCCCATGATCCTAGTGTGGCAGTTAGTCCACATTATATTTCAAGGTGCGCCAGTTATTCAACTGATACTCAAAAAAACCACCCTCCTACATAACTCAGGGGAATTGAACCTGGGACCTGAGCTCTTATACCATGCAAGGTTTTTCATTACACCAAAACCTGCATATATTGATAAACATTTGAAATCAAGCACATTGTCCCCTGATCCTTGTGTGTAATTTAGTCCACATTATATTCATAGGTGTAGTGGTTATTCAACTGATACTCCAACACCCCCCATGTAACATAACTCAAGGGAATTGAAACTGCAGATGTTGGTAACTATTTGAAACCAATCATATAGTCCCATGATCCTAGTGTGGTAGTTAGTCCACATTATATTCAAAGGTGTGGTAGCTATTCAACAAATACTCCAACACCACCCCTCTGACATAAATCAAGGGAATTGAATATGAGACCTGAGCTCTGATACCATGTAAGGTTTGTCGTTACACCAAAACCTATAAATGTTGGTAAACATTTGAAACCAAGCACATAGTCCCATGATCCCAATGTGGAAGTTAGTTCACATTATACTCATAGGTATGACGGTTATTCAACTGATACTCCAACATATATTACATATTTTGGTGTACTAATTGTATTATTAATATTATTTAAATTAAGTCACATCTTTCTTAAATGTCATTAGTATTATTATATTATAAATATAAAAATTTAAATGGCCAATACCAAAACAAATACATTGAGAAATATAAAACCTTTATGTATATCACATCAATTGAATTTTTCCCAACCAAGCAAAATGTGGATGTAGATATAGCTATGTAAATTTGGAAAAGGTAAACATTGGAGGTGAGAGGCAGGTGATGCATGTACAATTTGGTTATAAACTCCATAAAACAAAAGGGTGGTGCAAATATTTTGATCAAAATACATTATTCATGTTCAAATTAGATCTTCTAGAGAGTGGTGATGTCAATTTATTATAGCTGTGTTTTTAAAATTGTAGATTCAACTTTTGTTTGTATTAATAAATGTGAAGTACATTATAGGTGTAATAACGTTGAGATGTATAACGGGTCACTAGTGTGGAGGGTTCATATCTGACTTTGAAGGAAAAAAAATGGAGTTTGCATATGGATTAGGAATCACAACCAATAATGAGGGATAAGCTCTAACAATATACAACGGTTTAGTTGTTTTAAAAAGTAAAGGGGTTTGAAAATAAATAATAGCTATGGATTTAGGGATTGGAAAATAATATTACTATCCTTATCTTGTGAAACATCTCCTCAAAACTTCTAACTTTCTATACTTACACAAGGAATCATAATGTTGACCCGAGACTTTGAGAAACTTGAATGTTTACACATCTTGTGAAGGAAATAAGCTCGTGGATGAGTAGGATAACAAAGGGGCTAATTTGTAATTGGGGATTTATAAGTCAAATGGGAATATGGAAACTATCAACCTAACTCCCTCCACCCCTTGACACCCATTAGGTGTAAGCATATCAAAATGAATATGCCATCCATAAACAACTAAATTATCATGCAACAATAAATTGACGGTAGGTTAAGGAAATGCTCACAATATATTTCTCATTCCATGACTATATATACTACATTGGCACTTAATTTTTGTATGATGGAGGATTTATGTGGTGTGGGTGGGTTTATTATGAGATAATATGTGGTATAGATCAATTCATTTCCCCCCATTATAGATCTTAACTTGAGCACCAAACAAGAGATGAGGTTAGCCTTAGGAGCTTTTGTTGTGGGTAACGTTTCTAGGATATTGGGAAGAACAATGGTAGTTATAATGGTGCACTACCATTACAAGAGTGGGTGATGTCTCTTGTACAATATTAAGGATGTGTAAGGGGGAGTGAAAACATGTAAGAGAGAGACATAGAATTATCATCGTACTTTATGAATTCAACCATCTAATGGAATATATGGAAAAAAGGATTTGAGTGGTAGACCTAGGGAAAAAAATGTTCCAAGGAAAAATGCATTGTTGAGAGTAAAAACCATATTCTAGATATATAAAAGTGGGAGAATAAAGTAATATCATTTATGGTGAGACACCATGAGAAACATTTAGAGATGACTACATAGTTGAGTTGTTTTCAATTTATTGTTGGAAAAATAGCTACCCACTTGAACCTCTCCAGGGAATTTGTTTCATTCCCCCTATTGAATCATTCTCACATGAAGAACCATCCTTGATATGAAATTGATGATTATATAAATTTCCATCTATTTTGGTACTTTAAGGGTGGAAAAATTGAAGGTATTGGCTTGTAGGACCCATTTTATGAGTAGGTCCCACTTTGGTGATTTGGGGTCCAGAACCTTCTGAAACTTATTTGAGTCCTTAAATTATCATTTTAGGGATAAATTTTTTGTAAGATTAGATATCATCCTCGTGATGTTGTTCTACACATTGATATCTTTCCAAATATGTTAAATCACCTTGGCTAGAGTTAGTATGCAGAAGTTATTCCTCCCATAAGTTGACCTATCCTATTAATCACCATGGTACTAAGTGGATGCCAAATTTGCTTCCATTACTCATATATTGGAGTTAGTCATGTGTGGAATTTCAAGAAAATTATGGAGGGTCAAAACCCTAACACTAGTATGGGGTTGAGCCATGCAGAAACAATAATACTAACCCTATACGACTATCATATTATGTCAAATACTAGGTTTCTAGGAAAAGAAGGTGTTCCATTATTATTGTATTTTTATTGTTCCATACTTGAGTAGAGAATTTTAGAGTAGCTTATTGAAGCATAAAAAATGAAGTAGAAGATCTTATAGAAGCTATTTAGGCCACAACATCCATGGAAACTCCATATTAAGTGCACTTTATTTGTACTTGCACTTTATAGATGAGAAGAAAATATCAAGAGAATATGCCACATTTGTTTGGATGGTGTGTTATTTGATTTTTTATTTCATTTCAATTTCAAGTTATTTTCATCATTAAGCAACTAATATTGAATCTATAACCTTAATTAAAACACACCATAATAGGAGATTGTAGAATATTAGAAGTTTTTTTGTGATGAACCATTCTAATGGGATATCCATGGTAGTTTATAGATCATATTGGTATCATAATAGTTTTCTTTGGGGTTTTTGTGGGAAGTTGTGGGATCCAGGAGTTGGTGCAAGGAAGAAGTATCATAACCCTAGCCATGGAATATGAGTACAATGATAACAATCCAAGGGATGAGTTGGAGAAGATATTTTTGAACCTAGAAGTACAAGTTATTTACATCTCTTGCAACATGTCCATTCTCATGGAAGCTGTTGAGAACAAGTTTGGAGCTTTAAGAGAGTTTTGTAGCTCTAACTCAGAAGTTGGATCAGATGGGAAATTCAGAGACAATGAAGACCCATAAAAGGAGTAAAAGGAGTTAGAGAAAGAGAGATCAAGTTCTAGTGCCAATACTTCTTCCTAATATTTTTTTAAAGTGGAAGTGAAAGTGGACATCAAACCCTAACAAGGTGAGATTGATGTTGTTAAGTTGAATCAATGGTTTCAACATTTAAAATTTTATTTTCATGTTCATAACATAGAAAAAGAGAAAAATATTTCATTTTCTTGAATGAAGTTATAGGGCCATGCCAAAAATTCATGGGAAAGACACACGAAGAGGCTTATGCTAGAGGGTGATCCCCTAGTAACTAATTGGGAGTTGTTTAAAACCCTCATTAAGTTCCAATTCTAACCTATTGGGTATGGAGAGGAATAGTAGATTTGTTGGAAATATTTATCACAAAATAAAAGGAAAATTGTGCAAGAGTACACCACCAAGTTAAAAAAAATTCTACCATGTTGTGTATAACTCCCGTGAACTTAATTGTACTCCTCAATAAGTTGGGTGGTCTACACAATCATTTGCAAAGGTAAGTGAATCTCTTTAAACATAGGGTAGTTGATGAGACTTGTGTGCAAGGAAAATATTTGTATAATATGGATAATAATAAAGAACAACCAAGTGGTTCCAAGTAGAAATACCACTAGGATACTTCCAAGGAGGGAAGGAGAAATGGAAATCAAAATATAAGAAGACAACATCCACTACACATTAGTGAAAAGATCCAAACAACCATTTCAACCATTGTAACATTTATGGTCACACATAATATAAGGATTATAATATACATCTTGAGATGAATTCAAATAACCACAATAAGGGTTCCAAGAAGAAGAACATGCTAGTTGTGGATTCAAGCAACCATGTAGAGAGAAACTTAGATGTATATGAAAATAATGTATGCACTACAATGTAGAAGGAGGTGAGTCTAAGTAACATCCATCCCAAGGAAGAGAAGGATATGACTAAAATATTCCATATAAATATACATGTTAAGAAGACAAACGTGGATTTTCTATTTTATTTTGGTTCACTAGGAAACCTCATAGAAAAATATATATTCGACAAGCCTAGATTTGAATTTCCATTAGAATGGGTAGACAAGGATGTAGAGTTGAAGGTCACTAAGAAGTGTAAGATAAAGTTTTTATAAGTGAAATCTATATTGGTGAAGTGGAGGTAGATGTAGTACTAATTGATGTGTGTGGTGTAGTGTTTGGAATCTCCAACATGTGCATGCAGGATAAAATATCCACGAGGAGAGAAAAATAGTACCATTTTATTAAGTATGGGAAATCCTTCATCATTAACACACACAAAGGTAAATCCAAGATCTCTAGGTAAGTTCTAAACAAGCTAAGAAATTGATTGGTTCTAGTGGGAAGTCTGTATTACTCTTCTTGATAGAGGAACAATTAGGAGATGGATTAGTAAAAGTAAAGGAATATTTTTAGAGATGTACTAAAGAGAAAAATGTCAATTGGAGGAGCTTTTGTAGGAATATAGAGTAATATTCTAGGATCCTAAAGGGTTACCACCCAAGAAGGAAGTGGAGCATGATATATAGTCTTTTATTGATTCCCCATTACTAAAGATTTGGTTGTACACACAATCCATCTTGGAAGTAGATGAATTGAAGAAACAAATGTAGGAATTGTTCTAACAGGGAGTAATTCGACCAAGCACCTCATCTTGTGGGTCAATTCCAATAAGGGTGGTACTTAAAGAATGTGTATAAATTACAAAGAATTGAATAATATTACCTTCAAGAACTTATACCCTCTTCCCAATGTTGACGACTTTCTATATCAGTTACAACATGCTAAGAAATTTACCAAGATGGATTTCAAATCAGGACACCACTAAGAATGAGTTAAAGAAGAAGACACCTAGAAGACCACCTTCAAGACAAAGAAAGGTCTATATTATAGGTTGGTAATTCCTTCTAGTTTAAGTAATGCACCAACTACATTTATGTGTTTGATGAATGATGTATTGTCTCCCTTTCTAGATTCATTTATATAATATATTGGTGTATAGCCATATTTAAGAAGAACATATCTCACATCTCATGTAGGCCTTAAATACCCTAAAAAAAGTATCAACTTTTAGAAAAACTTAAGAAATTTTAATTTTCTCAGTAGTCATTATTGTATCTAGGATAAGTGAATGGTGGAGGGGAATTCAAGATAGAACTTGCAAAGGAAAAGGTTATCCTCAACTGGCCAACTCGTACTATTTCAATTGAAGTTAGTATATTTTTGGGGGCATTACAATACTCATAGAATTTTATAGCATTCTTTTTATTTGTGATTGCACCACTCCATTCCATAATAGACACTGACAAGAGTTTCTAGTGGGAAAAGAATTAGCATAATTATTTTGAAGAACTTAAATTAAATATCAATCAAGCACTAGTTCTCGCATTTCCAAATTTTTATAAGCCTTTTTAATTGGATATAGATGTAAGTGGATATGTTATGGGAATGGTATTCATGGAGGGAGGTAAGCCAATGCGCTATCATTTTGAAATGTTTCATGATGAAGTATTGAACCATCCTACATATGATAAATAAATATACGCTTTGACTCAAGATGTAAATAAATAGAAGCACTATCTAATGGGTGAGGATACCATCAACGACATTGATCACCAAGCACTCTAGTATTTGTAGGAACAAGGTGAGCTTAAACAAACCAGACACTACAAGTGGACATGATACTTATATAAAGTTCATATAATCACCATATATAAGAAGGGAAACACTAATAAATTGGTAGACATGCTTTCAAGGACACCCACATCCAAGATCACAACTTTGGGAACTCTTATGCACATGGATCCTTTCACCCTTGATGCATACAAAGAGACATACAAAAAATATGAGGACTTTAAAGAGGTGTTTCAATAGGTGGAAGGCCAAGTTAGTGTAGAAGAACGTCACAAAAGGTTGATTATCATATCCATTATGGGTTTCTCTATAAGCTTGAACATATCTATTTTCGTAAAGGTGAAATATTGTATCTTATAGAAGAGGCTTACACCTCCAAATTTATAACGTGTTTTGGTGTTGTAAATATAGTTTCCAACTTATAAAGGTATGTGTATTGGCCTAAAATGTAAGAATATGTAGATTGATTTATTAGAGGATGCATACTTTGTTGTACTAGTAATCCTAGTAATAGGAGTAAGGTTTATTTCATCCCTTACCAGTACCTACTAGACCATGGAAGAGCATCTCCATGTATTTTGTGGGTGGTTTATGAAGAAAATGGGACATTCCTATCTATTTGTGGTTGTTTATTAGTTTAGCAACAAGGTAATTTTTAAGGATTCAAAAATATACCTATATATAGCATTCTAGGTGACTATTCGATAAAAAAACATATAATATACTATTAAAACTTGTATGTTTTGGAAAATTTATCAATTTAAGCATATCTTATGTAACAAATAGGTGAATTTTAAAACTAGATGATGAATATATCTTTTTAAAATGGCCAAAAATAGCCTATTGGCAAAAATTATCCCTTAAAAGATACTATGTTTATAAATATGTGCATTCTCATGACTACTAAAAATACTGTCAAGGGGCAATACATAATGAACATGTTCTTTAGAAAGTTCTAGGTGCATTTTGAGATACCAAAGAGAATCATATCAAATAAAGATACCATATTTCTCAATGCCTTTTCAACTACCTTTTTCGGACAATATGGACACTAAGTTGAAAATATCTACAACCTTCCATCCATAGACATATGGGAAGATGTAAGTAGTTACAAGGACATTGGCTCAAATTTTGAGGGATTATACTTAGAAGCATCCAAGATCGAGGATGAATATTTTATTTACATTAAACACTCTTAAAACATAGTAGTCCACACTTCTACTAATTAGTCCCCATTTGACTTTTTGGGGGTATTTTCCACCTTCACCCTTAGATGTTCTATATGGAAAAAAAAGGGGGAGCGAGGAAAGACACCATAGGATAAGCATTTATGGCTGAAAATTGCATTGATAATATAAAAAAATATTAATTTGAAATCACATGAGACATTGAAGAATTCATAGGAAAAAGTACAAGTCCCAACATGATCAACACAAAATTGAGTAAACATCAAGGTGGGAGATATATTTTCGCTGCATCTAGACAAGTAAATATCCTAGTAAGAGGATCAAGGATATATTGTATGGTCCATTTGAAGTGTTCAAGAAGGTGGGTTATAGTTCCCATAGACCTAGTGTACCCCCATATATGCACATTTACTTAGTTATGAATGTGGAGAATCTAAAATTCTATGATCCTTCCATGTTGGACTAGGAAACTAATGAGCAAATCCTACTTAGTAAGGAGGAAAAGTAGCAATAGTTCATGCAGAGTTAGTAGAAGATATAATTTTGCAGAAGAATTCCAAAACAACTAGATAGGGGAAATATGAATTGTAGCAAGTAGGGTTGAAAGGACAACTTCTAGAAAAGGCCAAATTGTACTCTAGGGAGAAGGAAGACGATAATTGTCCTCACCGTATTTAGTAAAATATTTTGGGGACCAAAATACTCCCTAAATGGGGGGTATGATGCGAAGTGCAAACTTATATAATTTTTCATCTATTCTGCTAATTTATGGATGGAAAAGTTGGAGGTATTGACTTGTAGGGTTCATTTTATAGGTAGGTCACACTTTGATAATTTGGGGTCCAAAACCTTCCATATCTCATATGAGTCCTTAAACAACTATTTTTTGGTTCACTGAAACTTGTGAGCTAAAATCCTAACCTCTTGTTTTTTTTATAGACATTGAGATCTTTTTAACGGTGCAAAAATCACCTCAATCAAATTTCATATATGGAAGTCATTCCTCCCACAAATTGACCTATCCTATTGTCCACCATCATACCAAGTAGATGCCATGTTAGCTTCCATTACTAACACATGTGGATATAGTCACTTGTAGAGTTTCAAGAATATTTTAGAGTGTACAAACCCTAACACTAATTGCAGTTGGATTATGCAAAACCTTGACCTTAACCCTAGACGACTATTAGACTATCTTAAATACTATGCCACTAGGAAAGGAACACGTTCGATTATTATTATAATGTTTATCATTCCATAATTGAGCAAATCATCTAGGAGTGGGATATTGAATAATAACAAAGGATGTAGAAGATCAGGAAAAATTTTAAAGGAAAAATTTATCCCATCGGCTACTTTTCAATGTTCTTTTCCAAAAAACTATTCATTGATTTCCTTTCTTTTCTAAACTGATTCGCTCAAATTCCATAGGAAAAAAATATTTTACACTACACATCAACAAAATTGTCCAAAAACTGTATAAAATCCTTAGAAATTTGAATAATTTTACAAAATTATTTCCAAACATTTTATGGTTGGAAATTTAAGAATTAGTAAATTCGCCAATGTTTTTACAATTCAAGAAAAATATGGATCCTTAAAATTTTCCTTGTAGAAGATCCTGTAGATTCCATTCAAGGTGCACTATCCATGGAAAATCCATAGTGAGTGAAATTTATTTCTACTCATGTTTTATAATTAATAAGAAAAAGTAGGGGCAGTAGGTGTGGGGGGTATCATCTTTGATCTTGGAGGAAACATTATGGAGACATTCTCATGGGGAATTGGAATTGAAATTAATGATATGACATAACTTCTTGCGCTATTCCAAGGAACAAACTGGCTAGGGAGTAAGGGTATCAAATAAGTTGTAATAGTGGGAGACTCAAGACTCACCATAAACTCATTCATCTCTAAATCTCCTCCTAAGCCTATCAATTTGAATCGTATATGGTACAAACACAAGTAGAATCTTGAAAGTATGGAAAACATTGAATTATTTCATGTTTTAAGGGAAAATAATGTGGAAGCAGATAGGCTCATGAATCAAGTAGTGGCCCTTCCCTTGGGGACCCTCTATAATATGAAAAACTCGAAAAGGAATGAAACTAACCCATAAAATCATTCACCCCGTTAGGAGTTTCATTGCATGGATCTTCATAGAAGAGAAACTACCTAGTATAAATTTTAGCTCCACCAAGGTGCAGGTTAATGGGATGGGCGATTGCGTCGGGAACATGGTTTGTAATGCCATCTCCTGCTTTGGGAAGGTGGATAGATCATTAGAATTACACTTGTTTATGGCCCATTCTATGCCATTAAATCCAAGCATCAATCCGTATAAGAAATCGCAGAATGGTATTATGAATTGTGAAAGGTATTCACTATAATAGGACAAGTTCAGGCTGGTCATTGTGAATACATTATCACCCCAGTATGATTGCTTGACATGGGCTCAATATTATAAAGGAAAAAGAGGAGCTTCAAAGGACTCTGACAAAAGGTGATGTTGGAATTGGAAAGTCTCTAGAAATGTATGTTTCGATCACTGATATGTGGAGCTTTGTTCTTCTTCTGCAATTGGAGTTTAGAGGAAGTGTTGTTGGTAAATCAGGCCCTCTAAGACCTCTTTTCCCTGTATGGAGTGAAAGGGGGGTTTGGATATTGATTCCTGGTCATTTCATCGCCATGGATAGTTACAGCTAGACAAAATATGAGGATTGTTGTGTGGGCCAATGATTGCGAAGCCTAAAAGCGAGCCATATGCAATTGAAGCACAGAGTTAAAGGGTTGAGGCAGGAGTTACGTAACATGGAATGTAGGATGAAAGGGTGGCTCGAGGAAGAATATCAAGTGTAGGTTATGGATAGAAGAAATACTCATTTTCAAATTTCTATCCTTCCAGCAAATTTGGAAAACCAACAATTAATAAATGAGGATCTTAAGGATAGAGTTTCAAAGCTAGAGAAGTTGGTGCAGGAGCTGCAGCTGAAGATGGCAGATAAATACGAGGAAAAAAAATCATCCTCTCACCCGTTTCCATTGAAGATAGAAAGCTAGGTTCCTTGGAAATATTTTTATTTTATTTTATGAACTGTTTATGTATTTTTTTAGGAAAGTTTATTAGAACTTATAGTACTAGATATAGCTTGTTGTTTACTGGTAATGGACATTGTTCCATCAGGATAAAACTATTAAATCCTATTTTTATATGCTAGTTTAGCTACATGTCAATTTTGAATTTTGTAGCCCATGGGGGTTAGAGTAATTGGAAATGAGGAATTGAGATGAGAAGTTGTAAATGGAAGGTCATGAGTTCAAATCCCATGTGGGTATTGACTTACAAAAAATGAAAAAATAAAAATTGAATTTTGTAACTCGAAGTATGTACTGTTGAGGGATAGCCCTCCCCTTTTTTAATAAAATTACTATATGTTCCTGTACAAAAAATAATAAGAAGAAAAAGAAAGAGCATAGGAATCATCTTCTAGATGGATTTTTCCCATATTGGGTTTTCCCATTGTACATATTCTATTCATTATGTGGATGGTGCATTATTTCATTTCTCCTTTTATTTTAGTTTCAATGTATTTCAACATTAAACAGGTAATACTAAATCTACAATATAAACTAAAACACTACATAATAAGAGATTGTAGAATAAAAAAATATATGCTATGATGAATTGTTCCAATGAAATATCTATGATAGTTTATAGATCACTCCCTATACAACCTCTCTCCAACCTTTGAGCAGACTCTGGAAAATCCATGCTATCAAAATTTAGGACTCATGGATGGGACAAGTGAATTGAACTCTATTTCTATAAACAAGTTCGAGAAAAAACATGTGGATGTGGAACTTGAGCCTTAGGTGGACATGTATGTTCAAGCCTATAAGGGGCATAAAGCTTAGTAATTTACTTTTATGAATTTTGTTGTGTTATGTCACATTGTTTTTTAACTAAATTTGCAATATGTAACATAATATACCTACCAAACCTTTGATGGTTGGAACTAGGAAGGAATACCTTATGGGTAGATGGTTGTTAGGTATTTTTGAATTGGATATTCAACCAAGTCCAACCCTAAAAAAAAAAATTGCAATGATATTTGATTAAGTTATCACCTTTCCTAGTATAAAATCTAGTCATTATAGTGATAAAAACAAAAATAAAAGTGAGATGTGTTAAAATTAGACACCGTTGGAAACCTAATCCATTAGGGTTATGGTATTTTGTATTAGTATTTACTATTCACATGTGATAATGAATATGAAAATTCACATGGGAATAGGAAGAGTCACGGGAGTCCAAGAGACCCTTTGGAATATGAAACCAAGGGTCATACTTTATGTATTTATATGTGTACCATGTTAATGAAAAGGTATCTTATGCTTATTTTTCATTTCAAACCTTCCAACAGTGGTATCAAATCCCCATAGTTCATAGGGAATAGAGAAAGATATGGTAGTTGTCCAAAGAATGCTATCCATGAGAGTTATTTCTCTCGTTGGGAAAATTTAATTACCTGGGTGAATTCCTTGTTGGGAAAATTGAAGAGAAGGTTTAATTCATTACTGGGTAGATTCCTTGTTGGGTGAATTATTTACTTGGGAGAATTCATGAGCTTGAAGAAGAATCCATGCAGAACCACATTTGGATTTATGCACAACATTCATGGAGAAAACATAAATGCTGAAGAAATTTGTTTTTTTTTGAGCCATTGTTGGTAAAATCGAGATTTCTTTATCATTATTCATCTGTTTTCAGTGATTTCACTTGCATTAGAAAATAGATTCAAAGGAGAATCAAAGGGTGTTTTTATATTTTCAATCTTCATACCTTATTTTTAGATATTCATCCCATAACAATCAGACTACATGTCGTAAACAAATATGCAGTCACTAAAATGCAGATTACATGCAACATACACAAAAAATTTGAGCAAATAATATGGTGTCGAAAATCTCTTTTAGAGACAGATAAAATCCCTCTAAATATTGTAAACAAAAGGTACCTTCGAAAGAGAAAATTTCACTAAAAAAATCCTCCCACAAAAGGAGAAACAAACATTGCTAGTTAAAAATGTGTTTTTATCGGCATGCATATTATCTTTTTCTAAGATAACACCTGCAAAGAGGATGCCTAAGGAAATATTCAAATGTGTATATTTCCTTTTTTCAATCCACTTCTTGATTAGTGAGATATTTTTAGAGAATTTTTTAATGGTTTTCCAAAGCTACAATGAAACAGTTTCAAATAAATATTTGTAGATTGTACAATAGATTTTGGTCAATGTGGGATTGAACATTTTTGGCTTGCATTAAGAAGATGTGTTTTCTAATGAGAATTAGGGTTCTTGCGGATTAAGTCGACCTCCGGCTTCCATTACTGGACTTCCAGCGGAGCTTGGGCTCCCCTCGACCCCCTTTGAGGGCTGCCGCTAGGATGGGCCCTCCCCCGGACTCGAACCAGGAGGAACATCAACGACATCTAGATGAAGCTTTTCGAGTTCTGGTGGATTTCCTCTGCCTCCTTCAGCCACAGATTCCAATGATGCCTTTTTCAAATGCGCAGTTGCCCCTTGGATCCATATCATGTCTGCAGCTTCAAGGCTGAAAGATTTCGCATTGAGTGAGAGAGGTCTAATAGGTCAGTTCACAAGGATTTGGACTTCCCCTAAAACTATGGATGCCTGGATCAACAAGAACTGGATTCCCTTGATCTCCAGGGGTTTGCAACATTGCTTTTGTGGAAAGGGATTTTTCACTTTCCTATTTAAAAACAAAGTCGATAGGGACCTCATTTTCAGCAGCGTACCTTACTTCATGGGTTCTCGCGGCCTTTAACTAAACCGCTAGAGCTTAACCTTTGATCCAGAAAAATACGTACCCTCAGCAGTACTGGTATGGGTTCGCCTTTCCCATCTCTCACCGCATCGATGGAACGATGAAACCCTTCAGGATATTGGAAATGCCCTTGGAAATTATATTGATAAAGCAGAGCCAAAAGGACCATTGTTATCTTGTGCAAGAATTTGTGTGGAAGTTGACCTGGAAAAAGGCCTGCTAGAGGTCGTAAATCTGCATATAGACGGATGGGAGCACATGCAAAAGGTAGATTACGAACAATTACCATTTAAGTGTAAAAAGTGCCATGAGTATGGTCACTTTGTTCAAAATTTATCAAAAGTAGTCCAAGAAGCCCCATAAAAGAATCAAGGGGAGGAATGGAAGAAAGAAAAAATGGGTAGTAAAGCTTCTCAACCAGCAACAAATGGATCCCAACCCGAAAAAAAAGGACAAGGCGCGGGAAGGAAAAGAAGCCTCAACCAGTAACCAATTTCAGACCTTGCCAATGGAGGAAGGAGAAATACCACCACTAGTTAACATTGTGGTGGAAACTGAGGCAGAAGCAGCTCCCTCCTCCCCCCGTTCTCCCATCCTTTCTCCTAGAGAGGAAAGGATTGAAATGGTTTTGGAAGATTTAGAAACCCCTGGAGGCTCTTGGGTGAGCATGGTAAGGCATAGAAAAGTCACACCACATATCTTCTCTCCAGAACACCGCTTTCACATGAAACTATGGAATCACATGATGTAGTTCTTCCTCTGAATACCAGAGGGAGAAAAACACAAAGGTTATCATAGAGAGAAAAAGGAAGAAAGAGAGATATAACTGGGAAGGAAAAGAAGCTTAGAGGAAACGAATCTTCTACAGAATGCCAAAATCCCAGGAGGAGTAAAACTGGATGGTAGATCTTGGGCAGGATCTCAAACGACTAAGAAGTAATGAAAATTGTCTCTTGGAATTGCAGGGCTCTAGGTGGATCAATCAAAGTGGAAGAATTGAGAGACATGATAAAATCTGAAAGACCAAACTTGTTGCTCCTCCAAGAGCCAAAAGTGCAGGACGTGGAGGCTTTAGCGCTCTCACATCTATTCTGGAAGGACTGCTATGGAAAATATCAAAGCTCCAAGGGATCTTCAGGGGATATTTCCACATTACTTTTAGCAACTTATTCATAAAATCATATAGAGAAAGCCATCATTGGATTCTAACTGAAATCCATGAAAAAGATAATCCGAACTCAATTTACATCTGTAATGTATATGGGCCAATGCACTACAGGGATAAGGGTATTTTCTGGGAATATTTTTGAAAGCTAAAAGATGATCTGCAAGGAAAATACGTGATCATTGCAGGGGAATTCAATGCCACTAAGTTGCAGCAGGAGAAATGTGGAGGATCAAGGGTCAGGGATCCTTTTGGCGAAAATATGGAGGATCTAATCTCAGATTTGGATATGTTCGACATCCATATGAAGAATGGGAAGTACACCTGGAGCAATAGAAGAACTGGTATAGGTCACATAGCGGAAAGATTGGATACATTCCTGGTAAGCTCTTCTTTCCTTGAGAAAGACCTTCTTCTAGCCTCTCATGCCCTTCCCTCCGCTGTTTCTGATCATAAACCCATCTTCCTGACCGTTTCTACTCTAGAAAACCTTGGGCCTATCCCATTCTGCTTCAATTCACTATGGTTGCAAGATGGAAATCTTATGGATACAATACAAATCGCTTGAACTCATGTTACTTTGGTTCGCCCAGCTTCATTTGGGAGAGAAAACTCAGAGTTGTGTGCTCTGATCTAAAGAGATGGGTCAAAATGGATTTCAAAACTCTGGGTCATCTCAAGTGTAGTTACCATTCCGATCTTGCAACTCTCCACCACAGTATGGAGAAAGGAGATATAACTACTTCCACACTGAACGAGGAAAAGGAGTTGAATTTGAAAATTTTAAATGCATCTAGGCATGAGGAAGAGGCGTGGATATTAAAGTCCAAGAAGCTATGGCTAAAAGGAGGCGACAGTAACACGGAGTATTTTCACAAGAAAACAAAAGCTCAGCTTAGTCATAATGCTATCAAGGATCTAATTGACAAAGATGGGAACAAGGTTGTTGGCCAGGAGGAGTTAAAGATTCATGCCTTTGATCACTTTCGCGAGCTCTACATAGACAAAGATGAGGCTGATTTGGAAGCACAAGATGACCTTCTCTCAGGTATCCCCTTGCTCTTCTTCGAAACTGAAAATCGAGAACTGGATAAACTGATCTTAGAATATGAAATAAGAAATGCAATCTGGTCTCTTCATGCTGATCAAGCTTCTGGGCTAGACGGATTCACCATAAATTTATACAGAGAAACATGGGTTATCATAAAATATGACTTGAAGAGAATGCTAAACTAGACCAGGAAAAAAGATAAAATTGGTGGAGCCACTAACTATTCCTTTATGGCCTTAATTCCAAAATAGAATTATCCCCTCTCGCTTGACAGATTCAAGCCTATCTCTCTTTGCGACACTTCCTACAAGATCCTCTTGAAAATCCTAGCCACCAGAATGAAAAACCTTATGGGCTGGCTCATCTCAGACTCTCAAGGACTCTTTATTTTAGGGCGTAAGATTCTAGACAACATCATCATCATTCAAGAAGCTATACACTCCAGCATGGAAAGAAAGCAACAAGGTATGGAAATAAAATTGGACATGGCCAGTGCTTTTGATAGAGTTAATCATTTCTTTCTATTTGAAATCATGAACAAATTCGGCTTCTCCAAAATATTTGTAAGATGGGTTAAAGCATGCATTAGCAACCCATGGATTGCCCCATTAGTTAATGGCAGGCCTACAAATTTTTTCCAAGCCACCAGAGGACTTTGACTAGGTTTCCCTATGTCCCCCTTTCTATATTTGTTAGTGGAAGAGTCAATGAGTAGGAATCTTCAACACTTGCAAGTGTCGGGTGAACTAAAATGCTTGAAGATAGATAGAGGTGTAAAAGCAGTCAACCACACTCAACTCGCCGACGAAACCATACTGCTTAGGGGTGCGTCTTTGGTCATCGCTGAGAGATTTAATGGTGCATTGACCACCTTCCTAAAAGCCTCCGACGGAAAAGTGAACTCTTCCAAATCCAAAGTATATGGTTGTAATTTCCCCACGGGAACTCTATCCAAGATAGCTCAAATTCTTGGGTTTGAAGGAAACACTACTTGGAACTCCTTCAACTATTTGGGGATACCAATTTTCAAAGGAAAAAAAGGGTGGCTGACTGGAAAGGTCTGGTAGACAATATTAAATATTAAATATCCTCATGGGGGACTAGGTGGCTCAATCTGGCCAACAAGATGGTTCTTATTAATTATGTCCTCTCGCTCTATCCGATATATGTCAGCTCGATCTCTTTAGCTCCCAAAATTGTCATGAAGGACGTCACGAGAGAAATCATAAGTTTTTTTTGGAAAGGAGGAAAATCCAATAACACAAAAAAGTTTCATATGATAAACTGGATAAATTTTGCAGGCCAAAAATATATGGAGGTGTTGGGGTACGAGACCCTATGATTATGAATCTAGCTTTAGGAGACAAAATTCTCTGGAGAGTTATCTCTAGGAAAAACACTTGGTGGAAGGATATTATCATAAAATATATATGAATGGGGGCAGAAGAAGGTGTGTGGAGGAGATAAATCAGGACAAAAATAGCATTCCTATCTGGAACCTATGTAAGCAGGCGATGTTCATCATCCAAAACAATCTCTAATGGATTCCCAACAATGGAAAGAAGATAAATCTTTGGTCCAATAACATAGGTGCAGGTCCGACCTCCCCTACCAATGTTTTACAGAATTTCATAGATTTAAAGGTTTGGATCGATCAAGCAAACATCATCACATTATTCGACCTTTCAGTTTGGACAAACAAAGGAAAATGGGAAGGTTGGATCGATTAGGAGAATCTGGATCATCTCCTCTCAAAGCATAATGCCTTCCTTTCCCTTCTTCATGGATCGACTCCAGTACACCAGAATATGAACGATAAAAGAGGTTGGGGCAAGTCGGGGATGTATTCTTTCAAGGAAGGATATTGCCTGGTGGATAGCCTCAATGCTAACAGAAGTAAAGACAAAAAATGGAACAAAGTCTGGAGCAAAGATGGACTCTCAAAAATCAATTTTTTCACCTGGACCCTTCCTCACCCAAAAACACTCACTGTGGAAAATCTGAGGAAAATAGGTATTGAAGGACGCGCGAGATGCATTCTTTGCAAAGACTCTGAAGAAAAAATAGAACATCTCTTCTTAGAATGCAAATTATCCCAGGAGGTTTGGCACAGAGCCTATATAGACTTAAACTATGGCGTAACTCTACCAAAAAATTGGAATGACCTCTTTGCTTGTTGGAAAGAGTACTACCACGGAACTCTCCACAACAAACCTGACTTCCAAAGAGCTTGGGAATCCCTTCCCAAATACATCTTCTGGAAGGTATGGACAACCAGGAACAATGAAATTTTTTATGACAAAAGAACCATTCCGGGAAAATTTCTTGCCTCTGAAAAGGCTTTTTGGGTTGAAGCCTTACTCATGAAAGAAATGAATAATATCAACAAGGAACCTCTAAGAGCAAAAGAAAAAATTTGGGCCTCTGATTTTTTAATTCCAAACCCCTCCCTTTCTTTGTTTCAACCTCCCAAGAAACTAATAACTCAGAATTGGTATATAAGAATGAGCGTCAAATATTTCCAGAGTTGGAGGAAGCAAATTGGATGCAACACTATGTTCTTCGATGGTGCCTTGAAAGGCAACCCAGGGTAAGCAAGCACGGGTGGAGTCTTCTTCGACTCTGAAGGAAACAAGTTGAAATATTATGCTTGGGGTATTAAAAGAAGGACTAATAATGGTGCAGAATGGCTATCTCTAGTCAAAGGATTGGATATAGCAAGGAATGATAGCCTTGGAGACTTGGTGGTATTTGGAGATTCCATGCTGGTTAGTAGAGAAGCAATGAACTTGATAAAGAACCATAAGAACCCTACCTCTAAGATACATTGTCTCCTAAAGTGTCTAGTTAATGAATTTAAAACCATCAATTTTCTCCATTTGCTGAGATCTAACAATCAGAATGCAAATACTATGGAAAATGTATGATTCAGTCTTGATTGTGGAGTTCTAGTATGCAACCAAACAAATTATGAAAATATTTGGGTCCCATAGTTGTGCTTATTTCCTTCAGATGGAAAGACAACATATGGATCCCTTCTCTGTGAGGTTAAAATCCTTGGATTGGAGTGGATCTAGAACCCTCCCATCTCCTTTTTTAAGCTTTACTCAGAACTCTATTTTGGCCAAATTTAAGGTTGGTCCTATAGTTTTACACCCTCATCACATCTTGTATCAGAAGTAGCTGGCACCCTGGATCCACATGGCCAACATGCAGAAATTTATGGTGATGGGAATTCGAGAAGGGTTAATTTTAAATGCTGAGTGTGGTCTCACTGTTTCTTGCTAGATGAATTTGGTCCATTTGAATGAAAGAGGCATCAACGTTGAGGTTTATTGTGCAAGGATGGGCAATATTGGTTCTATGTTCCTTGCTCTGGGTCTCTTCTTAGCACATTGCTTACTCTGCAAGAAGATGATACCCAGCTCTGGGGGTTCTGTGAGCATGGGCCACCTGAAGAGGGCCCCTGTGATGGATGGCATCCAAAACATGGACCGAGATGGCT
This sequence comes from Larix kaempferi, assembly GCA_027924585.1. NCBI lineage: Eukaryota > Viridiplantae > Streptophyta > Pinopsida > Pinales > Pinaceae > Larix > Larix kaempferi. The sequence continues at coordinate 58,500 of BSBM01001213.1, read as the reverse complement.
TGGTTTATGGGAAGGAGATCCCACACGACACCTATAGGAATGATTTACTAGGGACTTCTAATAATTTGAATCCATCCTCTACCAAAGAAGACGGAGGAGGCTCTAGTCTCAAGCAAGAGTTCGACAACATCCCTGAAGAAGTCAAGACTTAGATGAAAGAAATGGAGATACAAATACGTTTGATAAAAGGGGAAAATCATGAGTTTAAGAGGGCCATCCATCATCTGTATGCTCTAGTGCAAGAAATGCATAAATAGGTTCGTGGCAACAACCACAAACTCAATGAGAAGGTCGATAGTCTTGCAGAAGTGATGGAAAATGGTTGTCCTTGCTCTGTAAATATGGACGCCAAAATCACCGCGGTTCGTTGTAGTGTCAAGTTAGTTGAAGCCAAGATTGATAGCATGCGAGAAGAGATAATGAAATATACGCAGGATTTGTGAACAAACTCCAGTGGTGTGGCTGGAGGACATGCAAAGAATCAGGCCACTATACCCCATCAACATCCCAGGTTCTGTAGCCAGTAATGGCTCTCCAACTCTGTGAACTCCCAGGTTTTCTTAGGCTCTTTTTTGGGTACTTTTATGATACTTAAGAACTATAGCATGACAATTTTGGGGGCTTTTTTTTCTAGCAGTAGTATCTATGAAAACTTTCAGGCTAGTTGACATTTCCTACTTCCAATGTATTTCTTATGTTTCCTGCTTCTAGGGAATTTTGTCCGAAGCTATAGTCTTCATAGGTTAGGATTTTATCATGGAAGTTACAAGTTTGAAAAGGATGATTGTGGAGTCATGGCAGTTTTTCTATTTTGGGGAACAACCTCTCTCCAGCACTATGTAACCTTGTGTTTTTTCTCATTTTATATATAAAATCTTTTATCCGTTTTTGTTATAAAAAAAATATTTTGGTCAATGTGAACATGTCTTTAATATACCCTCACTAATATCTCTAATGGGTTTTCTCCATTTTCCATTCATTATTGAATTCATGAGGCTTACATGTATAAATTCTTAGAGGAATCAAATTGTGTCACCATCAAATAGACTTACATTTCCGCATAGGTAAAGCATTGACTTTTTGAATTTCAATTTGTCATAATCATCATCAAAATGTAATTTACAAAGAGTGATTTTGTAAGTTTAACTTTAGTTTTGGTACTTGCAATAGTAATTTTTTGTAAGTGTCAAATAAAACTAAGTTGAATTATATTTGTAATCGGGTGCATTCTAGGTTGAACCTAACACCCTTCATCTTTTGAGTCCACAACTCTATTGTTGAGTCTCTTATGTAAAAATGGTAGAGTTGCAAGAAGACCCTTCTTTTGTCGAGTCAAAATGTAATCAAGATCTACCTACACAAGGAGACCTCTTTTAGTTTTTGAAATGGCTCAAAACAGATAATGTTAGAGTTATTGAACACTCTAATACTAACCGTAGTTGACGATATGATCTCAATCAACAAAGAAATCTCTAATCGGTTATAAATTATTTACATGATTCACAAGCACAAGTAGACTCCTCCAAAATCAATCAAAACTCTAGCATGACAAAATTCGGCAAAGGAATCAACATTCTGAACTAGTGCTTGTTCAAAATAACCCTCTTTTTGAGTTTGATATCAATTCCTATCAGATGTACATAAATGACCAACTCAATGAAGCAATGTCACATGTTGAAGACGAAGACCTCATGATCATGTTCAACATAATATTTCCAATCCCATCATCAAACCTTTAAAAGAACTCAGGAATAACAAACATAGAACATGCATTGGATATGATAAGGAAGTGACCTTTCATATTCTAGATTATGTCAAGACAGGTAAATTTCAGAGTTTTGGATTCCTTCAAGAAGATTCATCCTCACCTGCTCTAGTTAAACATAAGTGCCAACATTGTCATTGAATTGACTACATGGAGGATCATTGTTTCAATATCCATCCTTATCATCATTTCCGGAAGCATAATCATTCTTCAGATATATGTTCAAAAACTGAAAAAAAAACTTGCAAGATTAATGATTCACTATGGGTTGATCCATTCTTAGTGATGGTCATCAATAGCTAAGAAAATATATCAGTGATACAAAAGAATTCAGTCTCATGTTTTAATGTATCTTGTAGTAGAAATCCTTCATGCTTCTCACCTTGTACCTGACAGAGATATTGTCATGGATTGACAGTTAAGCTTCATGTTTCGAAGCCCTATCAATCAAACAGAGAACAAGCGAGCCTAATCCACAACCAGAACTAGAGCCAACTGCTAGATCCTTGAGCCAAAACCACTACAAGAGTTAGAGTTGTAGCTAGAAGATAGAGTTAGATCTATGTTCTAGAGCACTCATTGGTTTGTGGTCATCCTAAAACCAACTTTTGGTTTATAGTCATCCTAAAACCATCCATTTAGTAAAAGACTTATAGCTTCTTCAAGACATCAATTTGTGGTGATCCTTAACATTTTTCAAATGGAAATGTTGAGCCTTAGATCCAAGTTCCAAAGGGAACCGTTAATCCAAAACCTCCCTTAGAGCCAAGTTCTAGAGGGAACCGTTGAGCTAGAACCTAAGTTAGAGTCGGGTTCTAGAGGGAACTACTACTTTAAACTAGAGTTAGCACCAAGTTCTAGAGTTTTTGGTCATCCTTAAACCACCATTTATTACAAAACATCAACTTCCGCTAGCCATTTGGCTTGTGGTCATCCCAAAACCACCAGTTTCAGAGAGCACTTTCCATTAGAAGAAGACACCAACTTCTAGCTAAATTACTTGGAAAATGATTGTCAAGTAGGAAATGTTCTACATTGGCAGCTATTCACTTTCAGTTTTTAGCTCTCTAGTTAGACTCACATACACCCCTTCAAGTTAAGGGGGGGGGGGGGATTTCGGAAACCTAATCCATTAGAGTTATGGTATTTTGTTTTAGTATTTACTATTCACATGTGATAGTGAATATGAAAATTCACATGTCACTGAGAAAGAGTCATCGAGAGTCCAAGAGAACACTTGGAATATGAAACCAAAGGTCATATTTCATTTATTTATATGTGTACCATCTTAATGAAAAAGTATATCATGCTTATTTTTCATTTCAAGTGTTCCAACACAAACACACACACACATTTTCTTGATATTTTAAACATGAAATATTTTTTTTTTTTTTCTAAAAATGTTTATATTTACTTTTTATTTTTTATATATTTTAAATAGGTTAAACATTTAATGTTTTTTTTCTTTCTCAAAATTTAATAAATTTAGCCCATGGGGTCTAGACTAGTTGGCTATAGGGTACATTGTTAAGGCACTCATTGTGACGCCGTAGATTCAAACCTCGACCAAACCCGTGTATTGTGTACAGGACATCACAAGTACACTTGAGGGTATAGTGGTAATGGAATGGAATAAACCGCATACCACACAAGTACAAGCTCAACCCTAATTGCAGATTCTCATAATAATAATAATAATGATAATAATAATTAAATTAAAAATTAAATTATTTTTTTTCAAATAAAAAATCTTTATATTTGATATTTCAAAATAAAAATCAAAATACACATGATGTAACCCTTTGATGTAACCATTTGACTCTTAGAAATATATCTAAAAAAGTTTATCCATGATTCAAAATAAAAATCAAAATACACATGATGTAACCATTTGACTCTTAGAAATATATCCAAAAAAGTTTATCCTTATCATGTTAATACACAGTATAGTTTTCCACCATAAGTTAAAGACCGCCCCCAGAATATTAAGACATCTAATACGTACATATCCTTTCATGAGAGCGACACTTAACATCTATACCCTATTAGTCTTGAAACAGATTGAAAATTTGATAATATTAAGGCATCTAATACATGCATATCCTTTCATGAGTGACACTAAACCATCTATACCATGACCTGAAACAAATTGAAAATTTGATCGAAACATAGACTTAAGAGCTTAAAAAAAAATATATCATCTAAATTCTTAGGGTAGTAAAATAACTTCTTTTAAAAATTAAAAATAATTTATATTTATGTTTTTTAATAAATTTTCATATCAAAAATCATTTTTAAATATCACCCGTGTCATATTGAAGCTTTCGAAATAAATGAGTTTGCATTACAAATTAACATTTTTATCTTTTAATTAATTATTTTTATAATAAATATAAAATTAAATATTAAGAATAATGAGTATAGTTTTTTATTAATACTAAATTTATTAAATATTTAAAAAATATATATATATATTGAAAAATTAAAATGTAATTTTTTTAAGATTTAAAATGAACATAATTTTTCTTTTAATTTAATATTAAAAATAAATTTTTTCCATCTTATTTTATTAATATGACTTATATACTATATACATGTTACACCACCAATCATGGTGTTTCCAAAAGACCAATCATAAAATATTTCTAACGTCGATTTTGCAAATCTTTGTGTTTTAAAAAAATCATTTTCAAGATATATATAACGAAAGCACTGCTAATGTTTTAGTTGTGGAATTATATTTTTTTGAAATAGAAGATTGCCCTATGAATATTTACAAATTTAGATCGTAGAGATAAGATCTTATTTTCTTTTTTTATTTATTTATTGTGTTTATGTCTATTTCTTGTTCTTGTCTCCATATGTTATACATAGATAGTAATGACAATTCTTTTAGTTGTGCAATCCACATCTTCTTTTGAGATACAAGTTGATAATATGAATAACACCAAATTTAAATGGAAAAGATAAAATCTCAATTCTTTTTCTTTTTCCATTGTAACCTTTATGTCTACTCCTTACTCTAAACTTATATATATAGTTGTGAAATCTACATTTTCTTTTGAGATGCAAGATAACAATATGAATACCTACAAGTTTACATGGTGAAGGGAAGATCTTACTTTATTTTCTTTTTTAATTGTTGCCTTTATGTCTACTTCTTGATTTCGTCTTCATATGCTACACTTATCTTAAGACAACCATATGAATATGAATGTGTATTTAATTTAATTAGATTAATTACATTATAATTAATTAAATTTAATAAAGAATATTTTTAAGATTTTTTTATTGTTTTTATAAAAATATCAATAAGATTTTTTTTTTGAATTTTTTTTTTTTTTTGTTTTTATATTTATATTTTCTTTTCTTTTTCCTAATGTGGCTGGCATAGGTGAGATTTTGTAATTGAATGGGGTAATTTTAGAGGTAAAACATAATATACAGGGGTAATTTTAGGGGTAATTTTATTATGAACATCAATAGTTTGTGATGGTGCAACTTTAAACATACATGCAATATCTTTCGTGTTGCTTCAAATTTATTGTTGGTTGTAACGGTTGAATTTTGAACATCAACAATTCATGATGGTACAACATTAAATATACATGTCATTTGTTTAGTGTTGCTTCACATTTCTTATTAGTTGCTAGAGTCGAATTTTGAACATCAACAATTTGTAATGGAACCACCTTAAACATACATGCCATATTGTGTTAGGAAATCCTCCCTACTGATAAGTAGCATTCCTCTTGGGAAAAAAGCAGGTTCCCTAGACACCTAAACCAAGACAGAAAAGAAACAAATGGTTGCTACTTTCTCCTAAATATAGTCTATACACAAGCCAATCCAAGCAAGCATATGCATGAGAAGGATGAGAAGGGGTAGATGTCCTACCTTGGCCCTGAAGGTTGTCCTCGTTACTCCTTATTGATCCAGCTCCTAGCTTGAGGATCCAAGTTGATGATCCTGGAAGCAAAAGTAAAAGACAAACACCTTCCAAGAAAAAGTGTATTAAACTAAATCTATTCACATAAAGTAAAAAAATACATGCATTCAACATGAGAAGCATAATTTGGTAGAATAGGCCAAGTTCATTCATTAGAAAGCCAAAGGAAACAAGTACATGACATGATTATACATGATCTTGCACCAACAACATATCCTCCAAGCTCTCAATCAGAATCCCCTTGAGCACTCTAATAACATAAGGACCATGTAATATTCCCAGCCTAATATTTGAGAATATTAACTCGTTAACCAGAAAAAAAATTGGTGGAATCAAGACTAGGTTCTAGAATTGAAAACCAGGAGGAGGAAATTGTATGTTTCCAAACAACTTTGAATGGCACTAGAGGGATTCGAATGTCATATATGAGGAATGGATTGGGCTTACACGCCTCTGACTTAGTTATGGAAACATTCAGGTCAAATTTATGGAGCACAACTATCAGCTAGATTGAACACTTACCTCGACAATTGTACATTCTCTAAGTACATCAAACATGGGATGGCCACAAAGGACCAAGTTTTGTCATTCCCATGGAATTATGTGGAAATTCAACGAATTCTAGTGAAAATATGGATAAAAATATGTTGCAGAAAATTCCAAACTATCACATAAGTCACTAGATTCAACCACATACTTCTGTATTGCAATAATCGGTGACTAGGAGTAAAGTACTAGATTCAGGACTCCTCAATTAGGTGATTTACAAACGGATCCAATTAACATTGGAAGACCATGATTTCTATATATGAAGTTTGAGATGGTTCCTATTATGTCTTACCTACCTTCATCAACTTACATAACTCGATTTGGTGGTCCATAGGTCAAGTAATTACATTAAAACTCAAAACTAGTCAGATTTCCAATGAATTTGAGAGCAGGGGAAATTGCTAGTTTTCTGTCACTTTCAAGGAGAGGATACCGGTCATTAGTTCTTGTATCAGATCTGCAGTAATGATAAGCATCAGTTCAATGAATATCATCAAGCATTAATCATATCTTTGGAATCACTATCATCAGTCAATTCCAACCAACTTTCATAATGCCAATTTACACTGAATAATTGCAACATAGGAGAACAATTTAGAAATGATGGATTAACAGGAGTGTATTTTATTATTGGATCAGAGAGGCATATGATGTTACAGAAAATTAAATTACATAGGTCACACTTGAGCATCTATAAGAGCTCACAGGGGCGCAACCCTTCAATCTTCTTCTCTGTAGGCTACAACACACTACAAGAAACAATACTGAAATGATGTTGGCTTAAGACAAGAATTCCAACATATCAAATGGACATGAAATAGAATGGAACTAAAGTAGTAATGTAGCTTGAAACTCTATGAATAATACTGAATATATTCTTCCTTAATCTTACAGAGGGGCACATCTCCATACTGATTGCAAGAGGCACATCACCCAAGCAAAGAAAAGCTCAGAGCTCTTCAAGACAAATGAAAAAATGGCCAAAGATGTGAATGGGTGCACTCATCCTCTTTTTATAAATATCAAGTAGCTTTTTCCTCCATTTAGAATTGTCTCATGAAAATATTAATAAAATAATAACTAAGGTTATTTTCATGAGATAATATAAGTTAGCCTCCCTTTCTAATTTGAAATTAGGAAAATCTTTCCTAGATTCCTTGGTTCTTTATTGGATGTTTCTATTCCTTCTTGAGTGAAAATCTAGAAACTTTCTACATTTCCTTCTTTTCAACTTCTTTCCTGCTTTTCAGTTGCTTTCCTTCTTTTTAGTTGCTTTCCTTCTTTTCAGCTGCTTTCCTACTTTTTGGCTTCTTTCCTACTTTTCAACTACTTTGTTCAAGATTCCTTGGGTCCACTTTATCTTTTCCTTCCAATCTTCCTAGGTGACACCAAATAGTCAATATTCTCTCATAAAATCATAAATAAAATATTGATAAATAAATATTTATGAGTGAATGGGTCCTTAGCTTATTTCTGTAATGTTATTTGAGTCAATATTATTTGTCCTTGCAAACAAATTCGAATTGGATGTGCATACTTTCACATTGGGGAAGATAATTCTTCATGTGGCCCACCTTTACCACTTGACTAATAATTGCACTTGCAACATCAATTCCTCTTTCACATTGGTTAGGAGTTTGTACTTTTTACTTGGATTTCCCACTTGTAATCCTTGCCAACCTTAGGAATATTTTCAACAATAATTCTGATCCACAAGGAGACTTTGGCTTATTTGATGATCCAACCAAGGTTCCTTGTCTCCTTAATGCATTTTCCTAGTCCAACATAGTTTAATGTGGAATTATTCCTAACTTTGGACCTTAGGATTAGCAAATAATCAACCCAAATCACCACCTAGGTGAATAAACATGAACAAGTCTATGTGACTTAGGAAATTGTGGTCTGTGGCCAAATTTGGGGACATTAAAAGTCCCCCCCTCCCAATATTGCTTATCCTAAAGCAATCAAATCAACTCCATAGAAAACATGTAACCAATTAATGACTTCTCACCATCAAGATTATGTTGTTGAATTGGCATAGCATTGGAATTCAATTCCATGCTAAAATCAATAGGACCATCATGCTTCCACGGTGCCACTGTGAATATAACCCTCTCCCCAATGAGTGACTCCACTACCTTTGCAACTGAAAATATATCTTCCACTTAGTTGAAACAACTGAGAAGAATTCTAGGGTCCCAAATGAACCTGATGAATTCAAGGTGGTTATGAAAACCACCACTGCACTGCATAATCCCTAAATAAGGAACCTATTGAAGGATCTAAAACCAACAAGCAAGTGAATAACATGTCCATCCATCATAAGGTGCCATAATAAGGAAACTGAACCAGTGCTCCACATATATGGACTCTTGGAAGTCATGGTTGGCTCGCTCTCCAATGCCAGCAACTAAACTGCTACACCAAGGAATGTCGGGGTCCCATTACTTGTACTACACTCCAACAAACATCAATGACATCCAAGAAAATCGATCATTCCAAGGAATGTATGGATCCCATTGTCTCAGTTTCATCCTCCCAAACATCAATGGTGTCTGAAACAAACCAGCAATGACTGGATCCCATGGTCTCTACTACATACCATCCATCATCACTTCTGCTTGTGACAATCTGCCACTCCATGGTATGCCAGGTTCCATACACCAAATGGGAAGTTTTCCACTCCTAATGCAAATCATCAACTCTGTGGGCCTCTCCAACAAGATGTGAAACTCCACATGTGCAAACAACAGCCAAATCCATTGGCTCACACTGCTATCACTTGTCCCACTCAAAGTGCTCAAGTGGAACTCCCCTTCATTACTATGCATGAGACAAGTATCAAGTGGCATAAGTAGATGCTATTGTTGCTCACCATACTGAAGGAGGACCAAGGGTGTGTCCAAGTGATCAAAATCAAGTTGAGAATCAAACACATGTGTCTCTTTCTTCTCATGAATAATCAATAGAAATGGTCCCTCCATCAAATCAACATTTCCTTTCACATCCTTAGGTGCTAGGACTAAAGGAATGTAGGCCAGATGCAACTCTCTACAAAATTCATCCATTGAAACAATATATGCATGGTCTCCTTTGTTGGTTGGTCCAACAAGAATGTATTGGTGTGCCTCATCCAAAGATGTGACTTTCCTCCGCAAAGGAAAGCTGAGTTCTTCCTTGAGCAGGGAAAATGTCTCAACATGTTGTATGCCAATCTCCTCATGGGAACTTGCTTGCGCAGCTATATTCAACCTAACATGAGCATAACGCTTTCTACAAGGTATCTCCATATTTTCCATGTAATATTCCATCCAATCCATATGTGGATGAATGGCATCAAATGGAATCCAAATGTGCATAGTTTACTGCTCATTTAACTAGGAACTGTGAGATATGTCAATGTAATCATAGGATGTGCTCTCACCTCCTAGAGTCATCAACTCTACAATACATCTATCCATAGATGGACATATCTCTTTGTTGTTTCATCCCAAGGAAATGATATCAAGATATCTGCTGTTGGAGCCAAGTGGAATGAACTCAAGTACATCCTCCACAAATGATCCTTCCTAAAATAGAGAAACCTCATGATCCTCCTGGTGTGAAACAAGTGCTCTGCAACCAATCCCCATATCACTACTACCATCAAGCACTTGCATCACTGAACACTCCTCATGCTCACCTTGTGCATGAGGCTCCTCCAATTCAACATGTGTGCAATCAACCACACATATCAAATCGCTAGTGGTCTTGGGAGAGGAAAGAGAATCTCCCAAATCCATATGAAGTTGCTCCCCTTCTGCTTTTTTTTCCTTGTGTTGCTCCCCTTCTGTTACTACTTTATCTTCAAAAAATTTGAGAGCCATGTCTCTAACCATAAACAATTGCAAGTAATCATCTTTCATCTCTTCCAACTCTCTTCTAATGATGCAAAGTTCAGATCTAGAGACTTTATCATCAATACCACTATGTCTCTCCTCCATCTGAACTCTCCCAATGCGATCCTCCATGAATCCATGTACACCATCAGTTCTAAATAGAACTTGCAGTATCATTTATTTAGTGACTAGGAGTAGGTTGTCCAAGTCACTCCATGTCTGATTGAAAACACAATGTGTGTTGTCACATGTGAGATTATCCCTCCTATGGGAATCATACTAAATTCCATCCAACAATACATCATCCTCCACACCATAAATTAGTCTCCTCATTAGAAAACTCCATCATGCTAATCTCCTATCCAGGAGTGGCTACAATCTCATGATGACATAAAGGGATATAGAAATCAGAATTTTTTTCATACCTTTGCATCGCATATTCATCCTCATGAGGTAGATCTATGATGGCATGTTCTTCCACCAGACTCTCTCGTTCTCGCCCAATTGGTGTGTGCTTGTATTCTGCTTCGCTATGAAGCTATGGTTATGTATGAGCGGTTCATTCATTCCCTTATTATAGATATGCTAAATAGAATGGATCACTATCATTGAGTTCAATTGAACTACCTTCATCTTCAATCCCCTTTGCAGTGATTTGCAAATCACCAACAAAGAAGCTGGAAGTGAATTCACCTCCCACATTGGCAACAACCTGATGATGGGTTGTTGTTTCTTTAGCTACGCATGGTTCCTCTTCATCTTCTTCTTGGAGTATATTGGTGCAAGCATTCTATTCCTCATTGGATTCCACAATAAGACTCACATATGCGACTTGTGGTTCTCTATACTTCACTTCTCCATTTGATTGGAGCGAACCTTAATGCATGCCTTCTCTTTTGTCTTCAGGTGCTTCTACTTCATTGCCATCCTCTTCCAAGCAAGTTGAGGCTACTCCATCTTGAGTGGTACTAGGATCACAAATTTTGGAGACTCTTCTTGAAGAAAAACCGAATAATCTCATGATTTTTTAGAATATTAATTCCTCAATTACAAAACCAATTGGTGAAATCAAGACTAGGTTCAAGAATCGAAAACTAGGAGGAGAAGATTTTCTGTTTCCAAACAACTTCGAATGGAACTGGAGGGATTTGAATGTAAGATATGAGGAATGGATTGGGCTTAGACACCTATGATTTCATTATTGACACCTTCAGTTCAAACTTATGGAGCACATATATAATCTATATTCATCACTTACCTCGATAGTTGCACATTCTCTAAGTACATCACACCTGGGATGGCCACAAAGGACTAGGTAGTGTCAATCCCCAAGAAGTCTATGGAAACTAAAAAAATTCTAGTGAAAATATGGAGATAAATATGTTGTAGAAAATGCCAACCTATCAAATAGTCACTATATTCAACCATGGACTTCTATATTGCATGAATCGATGACTAGGAGTAAAGTACTAGATTCAAGACTGCCCATCTAGGTGATTTCCAAAAGGATCCAAGTGACACTAGAAGACCACAATTTCCATAAATGAAGGTTGATATGGGTCATATTACATATTAAATTCCTTTATCAACTTACAAAACTCAATTTGGTGGTCCATAGGTTAGGTAATTACATAAAAACTCAAAACTAGTCATATTTCCAATGAATTTGAGAGCAGGGGAAATTTCTAGTTTTTTAGCACTTTCAAGGAAAGGATAAGGGTAACTATTTCATGTATCATCTTTGTAGTAGTGACCAAAATAAGTTAATTGAATATAATCAATCATTAATCATATCTTTGGAATCAATATCATCAGTCAATTCCAACCAATTTTCATAATGTCTATTTACACTGAATAATTGCAACATAGGACAACAATTGAGCAATGCTGGAGTAAGAGGACTGTATTTTATTATTGGATCAAAGAGGCATACGATGTTATAGTACATTAAATTATAGAGGTAATTCCTGATAAGCTATAGTATCTCATAGAGGCGCAACCCTTCAATCCCCTTCTTTGTAGGCTACAACAAACTACAAGAAACAATACTGAAATGATGTTGTCTTAAGACATGAATGCCAACATATCAAATGGACATGAAATAGAATGGAACTATATTAGTAATGCAGCTTGAAACTCTTTGAAGAATACTGAATATCTTCTTCCTTAATTTTACAGAGGGGCACATCTCCCTACTGCTTGCAAGGGGCACATCACCCAAGCAAATAAAAGCTCAGAGTTCTTCAAGAAAATTGACAAAATGGCTAGATATGTGAATGGGTGTGCTCATCCTCTTTTTATAAACATCAAGTATCCTTTTCCTCCATCTAGAATTGCCTCATGAAAATATTAATAAAATAATAATTAATATTATTTTCATGAGAGAATAGAAGTTAGCCTCCCTTTCTAATTCGAAATCAGGACAAGCTTTCCTAGATTCCATGATGCTTTATTGTTTGTTTGTATTCCTTCTTGAGAAAAAATATAGAAATGTTCTACCTTTCTTGCTTTTCAGCTTCTTTCCTGCTTTTTCAGTCACTTTCTTGCATTTTAGCTGCTTTCCTGCTTTTCAGCTGCTTTCCTACTTTTCGGCTACCTTCCTACTTTTCAGCTGCTTTGTTCCAGATTCCTTAGGTCCACTTTATATTTTCCTTCCAATCTTCCTAGGTGCCACCAAATAGTCAATTTTCTCACGTAAAATCAGAAATAAAATATTGATAAATAATTATTTATGAGAGAGTGGGTCCTTAGCTTATTCCTCTAATGTTATTTGACCCAATATTATTTGTCCTTGCAAACAAATTTGAATTGGTTGTGCATACTTTCACATTGGGGAATATATTTCTTTATGTGGCACACCTTTACCACTTGAATCATAACTGCACATGCAGCATCAATTATTCTTTCAAATTGGATAGGATTTTGTACTTTCTACTTGGATTTCCCACTTGTAATCCTTTCCAACCTTAGGATTATTTTCATCAATAATTTAGAACCACAAGGAGACTTTGTCTTATTTGATGATCCAACCAAGGTTCCTCATCTCCTTAATGCATTTTCCTAGTCCAACATATTTTAATGTGGCATTATTCCTAACTTTGGACCTTAGGATTGGGAAATAATCAACCCAAATCATCTCCTAGGTGAATAAACATGAAAAAGTCTAGGTGACTTAGGAAATTGTGGTCCATGGCCAAATTTGAGGACATTACAAATCACCTCTCTAAGCTATTTTTCATGTGTGTGAGCCAAGGCATGAGGTCCTTCTGATAGGATGGAGAAGCCAAACCACTTTAGAGAAATATTTGGATCAAGGGAGGATAAGGTGGATCAAGGGAGATTAGGCTGCCATGAATGGAAATGGAGAGATATTTGAGTGATAAGTTGATCCATCCAAGATCATGCTAGAATATTTTCACAAAAATCAAGGTGGATAGGCTATAATAGGATTGTTGCTCCCTTAACACTGAGAAAGGAGCGAAAATGTTGTAATTTCCGCTTCCCTAGAGGCATGAAAGGAGAAACATACATGGAATTTTTTCCCCTTAGGCTACTGGAGGGAGTGACAATCTCAATCAAGGCTCAAAGTAAGGTTTTTCAAGGTGGTTCTTTGACCTCCAAATGTCAAGGGACCTTCCCAAACTTGTCTAGGGACTAGGTAAACCATAAGATCATGGGTCCTAACACACCTATGGAGAATCACAACCTTTACTTCTCATGGTGATGGAGTATGTCATGTCAAAGAGTCACAATTTGAGGTACAACAGGTGACCCCTAAAGAATGAGATCGGAAAAGGATTCGATAGCTGAGATACTTTACCAAGACATAGGTGCAAAGGGTATTTGAAAGAGAGACAAAAAAAAGATGCAAACAAAGATCAAGCAGTACAACTGTATCATCCTTGAGGTGGGAATACCAATGCTTGGAATGAACTGAGTCAAAACATAGTTTCTGACCAATACATTGCAAATCCATGATAGTACTGATTGAGGATACGACCATTGACATACATTGTGGATCCATACCCAAAAATGACTGAAGATAGATCATGGCTACAAGAATACAAAGTAGATACATGACATAATAATAACACAACCACGACCAATACAAAAGTGGATATGTGTGACAATACAATAGTGAGGTCACCAACATGATGTCTATGTGGGAACCTACTCAAAAATATCCATTGCAACCTGGGTAAAGTACATACCAAGAGTCCCCAGGGTCTTCAAACCGAACCCGAAATGATTTGATTCTAGCCATGTGAATAAAGGTGTTGAATTCAAACATGGTAGAAACCACTTGATTAGTGGTCATTGATGTAAATCATTAACAAGTGCGAGGGAAATCACCAATAATGACAATGACTCCAAAGGTATCCTAGTACATTCCAATGAATGTGAATAGATGAGATGGAGACGAACACTCATGGAATCAACCAATCAAAGGTCAATGATGTGAACCCCATTTTGGGAGTGAGGAAACCTTCCATTAAGGCATGTATCATCCAAGGTACTGAATGGTTTCTATGTTTGATTCCAGGATAATGTGTTGGAGTTTACAGGAATAGACTCATCGAAGCAGGGTCATGATGTATCCCACATCATCGACACAAAACTGACATAGGAAAGTGATGCAAAGTGGTAGTCCAAATAAGTATAGACTGACAAAAGGATGAAGGTCGATATTACTATAGAAAGGTTTGCTCCGATTAACTTCCCTTGAACATTGTACGGCACGACAAATGACTTGGTAACATTAACTCAATGAGGGAGAGACCAAAACATAATGCAACAATGATTGGGGAATTCTTCGGATGAACCAAAGGAGTAATATGAATCATGGAATTGGTGTGACTCAAAGGTAAGTATATTACCCAACTGTAAGACAAGACGCAAACAACTACCATGTTCAAGGGAGACAACAAGCTGCCATAAGAATTTCTAACAAGACTTAACCCATTCTTCCTAATTTTTCCCCCATCATGATCAATGAGTACCTCTTTGTTTTTAACGAGAGTGGGGAGGATAACAGATGCTCGATATAGCTCATCTTGGATGAGTCTCTCAACATATTTTTAACAGATCTGAAAAAGGAGGGGTTCAGTTCTATATGGGCCCTTCGACGCATGGTTTTACGAGTCCAAAGAAGGTAAAATCGGCGATATTTTCACATTTAGAGAGTTTGAAAAGGATCAAAAGAAGACTCTAAAACAGATCTTTTTCATAAAGTTAGTCTCCTCACCCGAAAAAGGATAAAATAATGTGAGAGAGAACTCTTCTAGCCGAGGTTGACTAGAGTATTCCCTTTTCGTAATTAGTCCAAATGGTCTGAAAAATGGGTAAACTATTACCAACTGGACATCCTTTCAAATACTTTCATGGGAATGAAAGAAACAAGTTCGCTCAACAATCTTCTAATGTTTAGGGAGTTTGAAAAGGGCTTAAAGAGGTCTCTGAAGAGTTCCTTTTTTGTATGTAGTCTAACGAGGTCGAAAAAGAGATAAACTATCACTCGAGAGACAACTTTGTCATGGTTGATAACCGAGTACGACAAAGATTAAATGTAAACTCGGTGTAGTTCCTTTTCCGTAAATAGTCTAGCGAGTCTGGATAAAGAGATAAACCTATACTTGTTAGATACTTCCTCATTATTTTATGATTTATATATAAGAAAAGCAGACTAAAATCGACACATTTTTACTTACTTTTAATGATAATGACTATGGTATCAAAAGAAATCAGAATCTTTTTCATGTTTTTATCCAAAGCATGAAAAAGTAAAAAGTAATGTCAACATGTTTTTCATGTTTTAACAAAGCACAAAAAAGTAAGATCAACACCTATTACTGTTTTTAACGAGCTTGAAGATAGGTGAGAATAATGCCCAAGGTATCTATTTCATTTTTAAATGAGCTTGAAACAGAGAATGAACTATGCTCAGAACGTTTGCTTCATTTTTTAATGAGCTTGAAACAGAGAATGAACTATGCTTGGGGTTTCCATTTTTAACGAGCTTGGAAATGAAAAACTACTATGCTCAGAATGATACCCATTGGCAGGTTAATTCACAACATGATATCTAGATCTCGATACTTTGGGTGATACCCATTAACGGGTTTTCTCCAAACATGATGTCTAGAGGTTGGAAATTTTCTCCCATCATGATCAACAAAAGCTAGCGGATTAACTCCAGTATGAAATCCATAGGTTGGAAACATGCCCCCCAAGCTTCGTTTCATCCTCCAACTCTTCTGCTTCACTCGATTATACTCTTGGTTACTAATAGATTCACTAGAGAGGGAAGAAGAAATAGGATTAAGTGACATCGGTGGATGAAATGAAAGTTCAAGCACTAAATCTCGTGGAAGACTCGAACTAATTAAAGGTGGGTTTGTTTCGTTTTTTAATGAGCTTGACACAAACAATGAACTATGATCATGGTTATCCGTTTCATTTTTTAACAAGCTTGACATAGAAAGTGAACTATGCTTGTAACTATCTGTTTCATTATTTAACGAGCTTGACACAAAAAGCGAACTATGCTCATGGTTCTTTTCCATGCCTTCCAAGAGGTATCCATCGGACAAAATAAAAATACTATGAAAATAATGCATGCCAATAGACTCGATAGGGGTAATAGTGGATAGATCAAGCTCCAATACCCCCATTGAATGGTTTACCATGTCAACTGCGAGATCTAAATTAAGAGAAGTTGAGCATACAGTGAAAGAATATTTCTTAGTAAGAGTCGAATACATGGCAGATAATGCCACATAATTAACCTATGGCAAGGGGGATACCACTTGAACGTAAGGAACAATCAGGGAAGTTGGATGGTTAGTAGTCATATAATGATTGGGACTAACAAATGAAAGTCAATCGATGGTCACTATGCTCCCATCATGGGGGAAACGCATCACTCGAAAGAGTGTGGACATGAAAAATTTCATAGCATACACATAGTCCCACCCAAGGATTAAATTGAAATCCAAGGGGCCTTGGACCACTATGACATCAACACATACTATTTTTTCCACTTAAGGTGATGGAAAACTTAGGGAGGATTCCTAAAGGTTCACTAGATATTCTATTAAAATCCAGTGGATGATTAATGGCTGACACAAGCTTAGGATAACCTATGGCTTGCCAAGAAATTGAGGTTAAAATACTAACAGAGGCCCCTTCATCTATGATTGTACGATGCATGTCCTTATCGCAAGCCCGCGTGATGATTTGGAAAGATATGCAGGAAGGAAGAGGAGGCTCTGACAGCTTATTCCAATCAAAGGAAATGACCTCAGTACTTAGATGGGGTTCCATCAAAACAAGTGAAATGCCTCCTTGTCCAGAACAATCTAAACTAACAAAGAAAACATCAGTGGTATTCGATTCACTCTTCAAGAGAAGAGTGGGGTCAACTGAAGATCGATTTGTATTGACTACTCCATCAACCATAGGTTGGATAGGGGAAACTTAAGTTTGTTACTGGGTAACAACACTGTCTTCCAACAATTGCGAATCCTCCACGATGTGGGGGAAAAGGTAAGTGTTGTCCCTAGGGTCTGCATTGGACTACTATAGGGAAAAGATAGGTAATTTGAGTTCAGGTTTGGTTTGAAAACAACTTTTAACTTTTTTTAAGGTTGGATATTTTGCTATTCTTGAAAGGATTGAAGACAAGAAATGAAAAGTGACAGCAACATAGCATACATTCAAGGTTTTAAAATATCAATACAAGTAACCTATTCGTTGACTTACTGCTTAATAGTTTAACATAAAATAAGATAGACATTCATTTATTCAAAGTCTTCATTCTATAACAATGTTATAATCTAAAGTAATGAAAGGAACAAGACATTTTCAATTCAACAAATGATAAAGCTTAAGATTCATTAAACTGAAAACAAACGATTATGCAGTGCATACAAACTTTCATTTCAATTATAAATTAGCAGTAAAGACAATGAGAGGCATGAAGAATTCACTTGTAAAATATTACTGAGCATACGCTACTATTACTGTATCAAAAAAAACTTACATTCTCCCAGCTATATGCAGGCTGATAGAAAAAATCGAACCAATTCCTTCTTTACATACTTCGACATATATTTTCTTGATCTCTTAGGGTTTCGAAACTACTTTCTAACTAATACTAACTTTCTTTACAATCAAAATTATTAAGTTCAAAACCATACATATGTCTCGAGTTTTCACTTCGAGGATGTTTAAACTATTAATAATAATTTTTAACAAACATAACTACACTTAACAAGCCTTTTAAAGAAAATAGACTTAAATAGACTAAGAACACTTCGATAAAAATACTCTATATGCTTCATGATAGAAACAGAATTGGACTTCAACAAGATGGAAATTGCATCCCGATCATTATGGTATTGGAAATACATTCAATTTGGTTCATCTCTTTGACTTTGGGAAGGATCATCTCTTTAGGAAGACTCATCCCTTTGACTCTGCAATGTGTCTTGAAGAACATGGGTTCCTAACTCTTCCAGAAATCCCAGTTTATCATGGTTAACCGGGTGTTTCTTACTCTCGAGCATACACTCTTGCTTCCGATATCTTTTTTCCTAAAGAGTTTCTCGTTGTCCTTCTTTAATCCCTGATAAAAATTTCACAATTTGTTGTATTTTATAAGCAACTTACTCCATTCCTTATTTGTCTCATTCAATCTATCATGTACCTGCTTATTTTCCTATTTCACTTTTTTAATTTGAACCTTGTATTTCTTTAACTTATTCTTCAGCTTCTTACTATCCCGAATCTCAGCATTTTCAGGTTGTGTCGTGTCCAATTGTTTTTATGCCTAGGGTGTTGAGAATTCAATGGCTGCCTTTGGATTGTCATCAAACCTTTCATCTTGGATAGTATGTTCCCCCTCAGGAGCCATAGGCATATGAGGTCAAACCAGATATGAACAGGGAACTGCATTGGTAGACTTATCTAAATTAGTTAACATCTCAACTACCTTTTTCTCTACTTCCATGGATGAGTCTGATTCCTCATTGATACTACCTTGAGTTTCTTTAGTTTCTTGGAACTATTCATTTGTATTAGCCTCTACAGACTTATATTTTTTAATGGGACTCGAGTTTACAACTTCTTTGTCTTTATTAACTCTGGAACTTGTGCTTTTTTGCACAGGTTTTGAAGCTGAATATTTAATTCTTGGTCTCTTTATTTTCTTGGGTTCTTGATCCGATAAACTGTCTAAATCTATGACTTTTTTCTCTTTTAGGGAAGGGTCAAATATTGTTTGAGAATTGAGCCTCAATTTGTTTGTGGCATGAGTATGTGGTCCCATGAGATAATAAGGTTTTGAGATTTCAGGATTTCTCTTCGGAGCTTCAATTTCTTTTTCATCATTTAAATAATTATCTGAACGCTTTACCTTGTGAGACTGAATATTCTCAGTTTTTGGAAGTGGATTCATAGGTGGTGTCTTTACATCCCCTCTCATCCTCAACTTCATTTTCATTTCTTCATTTTCAAAGGTTTGTTTCTCATCAATTCTAGCATCACCGCAATCCTCAGGGGTTTTGAAACTGGTGGAAGCATTATTAATATATTCTTGAAAACAATGATTTCCTAGGGTTCCAAACTCTGAGTGTAACACAAAATGATCCCAATTCCTATTGAATTTGTTCAATTGTTGAATAATCAACAGTTTAATTAAACCCTGATGGAATATACTTTGTTGGATTTTAGGAATGTTCTTAACCCTAGAGGCCATTTTGTATAGACTCTTTAAGAAATAAAATGGTAGATTCATCATTGCAATACCATCCAAATATAGAAGGAAGCACATTTGATAGAGATGAACAGTTGCATACCTTCCCTCTCCTCTGATATACCTTTGTACCATCTTTAGTGGGTCACTATATTCTTGCTTGAGCCAAGCCCGTAGAATCTCTTTGTGCCAATATGGTTTTTTGTACTTGTCAAGGAGGAAATGATTACACTACACAATGTCAATAGCCTGAATCTTGAACCACTGCTCACCGTCTTGTGGGATTTCATCTTCTATGGAAATTGAGTTCTCTGACCCAGGGAAAGTCACGTACCCCATAGTGATGGTTTTTCCATCAAACCCCTCTACAAATTCCATTAATACCTTTGCATGGTGGCCCTATAATTTTTCACAATAAAGGAACCTATCGGCCCTTCTAAATTTGGCACCTAACTCTGGGTATGCCTCAAGAATATCAGTCCCTATGGGCTCATACATCACCATGTGACCACTTCAATGCACATAAATAATGGCCTCTTTAAATTACTCTGAAAAATGGTATGGAGCCTGTGTATGATATCTCATAATTACAGAGTGATAAATAATATTTAAAATGATCTATGAAAAATTTCTTCAAATCACCACACTGACAGCTGAGAAAATTATAAGAAAGTTAGCTTGAAAGTATTCGTAAAACTGAGGAATTCCCAAACATTTGAATCCATGATTCACCATTGCATTCATTTATTGCAACCGCGAGTCTCTGAAGTGACAGAAGGATTCGTTACAATGATGGCCCTAACAGTCATGTCAGTTCTACAGCGCTTAGTGGGCGGTTTGGTAGCGACTTTGATTTGGTAGCGTAATTTTGGTAGTTCTATAGCACTATTAAAATTTATCCTTAATTGAATATCATGCTATTTAAACAAATTTAAGCCATTTGACTAGAGAGCATACCTACAAAATCAAAATATAACAAAGAACGACTTGTGCCACCTCATCGCATTACAAACTAATAATTGAAATTTAAGAGTAAAGAAGTTGAACAACACTACATTACAGGACAAAATGGAAAAATATAGCTTTCATTGAATTAGACTTGGGAATAACTATGAGGGAAAGGGAGTTGAATTAAAAGGTTTTGGGGTCAAGGAGTAGATAATATGGAAAATTGGCATTACCCTTTTTACCCCAATCCTTATTATCATTGTTTGATGGACCATCGCCAACATGACCTACATATGTTGGTGAGACAGGTTGTTTGGAACCTTTGAACCACACTTCTAAAACCTTTGGAATACTAGGGAAATGGTTAAGAAGGTGA
This sequence comes from Larix kaempferi, assembly GCA_027924585.1. Taxonomy (NCBI): domain Eukaryota; kingdom Viridiplantae; phylum Streptophyta; class Pinopsida; order Pinales; family Pinaceae; genus Larix; species Larix kaempferi. The sequence continues at coordinate 37,281 of BSBM01001213.1, read as the reverse complement.
TCACCCTTATAAATAGTGCAAGAGAACTTGGGTTTGAGACCTATGTTCTTAGGATTCTTAATGTTAACAACACTCCCATATTGATTAACAATGGTTGGTTGGTTACCCCCTTTCTTATTTTTATTCTACATTTTCTTCCTTTTCTTCTTATTCTTACCCTCCTGGTTACTAGGAATAAGGCTTTCACTAGGTGAGAAAGAATAAAGGAAAGAAGACACATTGGGTGAAGAAGGAAAAGGGTCAATAGTATGTTGGTTTGCTTGAGGTGGAGGGATTGTACTCAAGGAACCAGGAGCATTGGGGACCATCAGAATGGAAAACAACCATACCAGTAACCCTATGGTGAATCCAAGAAGATTCAATGTAGTAATGTAAGGAGGATCAATTTTTGTGTTAGGAAATACTCCCTACGAATAAATAGGATTCCTCTTGGGAAAAAAGCAGGTTCCCTAGACACCTAACCCAAGACATAAAATAAACAATTGGTTGCTACTTTCTCCTAAATCTATTCTATACACAATCCAATCCAAGCAATCATATGCATGAGAAGGATGAGAAGGGGTAGATGTCCTACCTCATCCATGAAGGTTGTCCTCACTGCTCCTTGTTGATCTAGCTCCTAGCTTGAGGATCGAAGTTGATGAGCCTGCAAACAAAAGGAAAAGATAATCACCTTCCAAGAACAAGTGTATTAAACCAAATCTATTCACTAAAAAGTAAACAAATGCATGCATTCAACATGAGAATCACAATTTGGGAGAATAGGCCAAGTTCATTCATTATAAATCCAAAGGAAACAAGTACATGACATGATTACACCTGATCTTGCACCAGCAGCATCTCCTCTAAGCTCTCAATCAAAATCCCCTTGAGCACTCTAAGACCATAAGGACTACCTCTCTAAGATATTTTTCATGTGTATGAGCCAATGCATGAGGTCCTTCTTATAGGATGGAGAAGCCAAAACACTTGAGAGAAATATTTGGATCAAGGGAGGATAAGGTGGATCAAGGGAGATTAGGCTGCCATGAATGGAAATGGAGAGATATTTGAGAGATAAGATGATCTACCCAATATCTTGCTTGAATATTGTCCCAAAAATTAAGGTAGAGAGGCTATAACAGGATTGTCACTCCCCTAACACTAAGAAAGGAGTGAAAGTGTTGTAATTTTCGCTCCCCTTGAGGCATGCAAGGAGCGAAAAACATGCAATTTTCACCCCTTGGTCTACTCGGAGGGATTGATAGTCTCAATCAAGGCTCAAAGTAACATTTGTTAAGGTGGTTCTTCAACTTCCAAATGTCAAGGGACCTTCCCAAACTTGTCTAAGGACTAGGTAAACCATAATATCATGGGTCCTAACACACATAGGGAGCATCATAACCTTTACTTATCATGGTGATGAAGTATGTTAGGTCAACGAGTGATAATTTGAGGTACAACACATATGTTCAATGTTGCTTCACATTTCATGTTAGTTGTTTTTGTTGAATTTTGAACATCAATTATTCATTATGGTACCACTATTGCTTCACATTTCCTATTAGTTGCATACCATATATTATGTGTTGCTTCATATTTCCTCTTAGTTGCATGCCATATATTATGTATTGCTTCACATTTCCTCTTAGTTGTAAGAATTGAATTTTGAACATCAACGATTTGTGATGGTATCACCTTAAACAAACATGCCATGTGTTATGTGTTGATTCACATTTCCTATTAGTTGAAATATTTATATTTTGAACATCTACAACTTGTAATGTTACCACCTTAAAAACCGTGTGCCATCTATTTTGTGTTTCTTCACAATTTCTAATAGTTGTAAGCGATAAATATTGAAAATAAACAGTTTGTGATAGTACCACCTTAAACATACATGACATATGTTATGTGTTTCTTTACATTTCCTATTGGTTGTAAGAGTTGAATTTTGAACATCAACCATTCATGAAAGTACCACCTTAAACATCCAGTTCATATGTTATGTGTTTCTTTACATTTCCTATTAGTTGTAAGAGTTGAATTTTGAAAATCAACAACTCCTAATAGTACCACCTTAAACATGCATGCCATATTTTATGTGTTGATTCACATTTCCTATTAGTTGTATGAGTTGAATTTTAACAATAATAGTTCATAATGGTACCGCTTTAACACAAAATTGAAACAACTTCGTTGGAGGAGCACACATCTTTGATTTCCCTTTTTATTCCCAATTGAAATTTCATGAATACATCAATGGAGTTCTTGTTTGAGAATGGTAGTTATAGAAAGTCTCTCAATTGTTCATAAAATGGCCATGAAAATGTGCCTCATCAATTAATATGTTGAATACTCCTAAACTCTCCAAATTGGAAATATATTGAATGTTGTCTTCCTAAACTTCCTAAATTGGCAAGATAAATTTATATGGTCATCGAAGTGAGAAACCAACAAAATTGACTAAGAGTTATTCAAATTCATAACTTTCCAAATTAAAAATATATTGAATGCTCTCATCCTAAACTTCTTAAATTGGCAAGATAAATTTAAATGGTCTTCTAAGTGAGTGACCAACAAAATTCACTAAGTGTTATTAAAAAAATAGTCTTATGAGTGAGTGACCAACAAAATTCACTAAGTGTTATTCAAAGTCATATTGTATCTAAATTAAGCAGGGGAAAATTTCTCATCCATCCTCTTAGAATTTTTTCAAGCCTTAAAAGTTAACCAACTTCATAAATCAATCCATGATACTATCTAAGTGGATATTCCTGTGAAAATATGTTATTAAAATGTATTATACCAAATTTAATGTTTCTTATCGCAACCCTAAATCCTCGATGAAGTAAGAGTTACGTATCTTGTATGATGGGAGTGATTGGTGGAGCTAGATGACTAAAGAAATCCATATCGAATAGAGTTATTCTACAAGGTTTTGAGTGAGTCTTTTTCTGCTCCCACTCTACAACTAATTTAGGGTTTGAGAGTCATCTTGTTTCTCTAAATCAGGTGACTAGGGTTCCTTCCCTAGCTTCCATTCCATTTCTCCTTTCAGTGCCCACTAGGTGAGGTTGACTGTGGAATTTTACTAGGTTTTTTTCTAGTGGAATGGTTGTATATCCTTGCACGATGACTCGTTATGATGTGATTTTTCTTATGGCTCATCTACGGTGGAAGTGGCGTCTTCATAGGTGAGGAATTTTGGATTGGTGTTTATATGGATAAACAAGTTGGGATTTGGCCTTGTTGTGGTGCAGCATGGTGGTTTATTTTAGTGGCTCCATCGATATGTGGAGGAGCTTGTTTGTTGGGGGCCATGCTGCCCTTCCCTTACAACTAGTGGAACACTTGGTAGTGGTTCCTAGCCTATGAAGATGATGTCCCATACCTTTTCAAGACATGTGCAGTGGAATCCTAAGCTATTTTCTTGTATAATGGGTGTTCTTCTTAGTGTGTTCCCCTAAAGGAGGTGGTGAATACCGTAGTGTGTCTCACCCATGGATCCTAGTAGGAGAAATTATATACAAGCGGCCTTATGGTAAATAAATATTGATGATTTGGGACATGTTATTAGCATTGGGAAGATGGTTTTGCTCCTATTCAGATGACCTTTTCTTATGGTATATATATATATTTTTACTCTTTATGAGCAGTTTTTGTATTTGAGATCATTGCACAATCTGATCTAGTTTCCTTATAGCAAGGGTTTTATTTTAAAGATGTAGTTTAATAGCTATACCTGCTCTCTAAGCAGTGTTCTTCAATTCTTATGCACATGTAAACCTCCGGGTTATTTCTGTAAGGACGACGAGTCTTTGAACAATGTGTTATGTTTACCTTAATAGAATGTGATTTATTTTCCAAGGAAAAAATATTTTATGAGGAAGAAAATATGGACTTGCAATAGTAGAATGAACACAATATTTTCATTGTATTTAATTTGAAGAATTCGTTTAAAGTGAATTCTATACAACTTGAGGATTTTTTTTCTTATAATTTGGATACTTCAAATTTATAACAAACAATTATTATTATAGAGTATCATATTACCAAATGCAATTTTTTTCCTGCCACCCCCACTCTCACCTTTACTCTCAAAAGGAGAGATCATATTATCAAATGCAAATTTTCTCCCTTGAACTTCATCCTCATTATGAGGTTGGGTGGGAGTGTGAGCGGGCATGGTGGCAAACAATATGAATTTGAATACATATTGTCTCCTCCCTCCCACACCCGAGGATGGGTGTGGGTGAGGGGAGACCATGTGCATTTGTAATGCATTTGAGGGTCTACCCCCACCCTCATATGATGTTACATCTCAAATTATCAAATATTGTTGAAATTATCACTAGATATCAAGAACATACCCAAATATTTTGATTCAATAAGTTGTGGCTATTTATTGATAGATCTTCATAAATGGATTAACTCCATGTAGATTATAGAGCAAGATTATCATTAGGTATAAAAAGCATATCCTAATATGTTTATTCAATAAGTTGTGGCTATCACTGATTACTCTTTGTGAATGGATTATGTCCATCTAGATCATACACCATTTGATAAAAAAATTATTCAAAATCTTATTTAATGTCCATTTTCAAAATTCTGAAGTTGACATAAAGGTTTTAAAAGAGGGACAATGGTTTTGGGTAAGATGGTATTTTCATCAAACCATCGTTCTAGATTTTAGCTTAACTTAACTACCATATCTATCACAATAACCTTATGTGGATGACATTATTAAATCTCCTTGTCCACTTTTCACATGTTCAATTTTTTTTTAAATAATCTAAAGTTGACTTTTATAACTCAAGCATGGATTAGGACCAAAAGGGAATCATTACTTGTGCGTGAATTTATGTAGAGTTGATCTCATTCTAGGAATATCATACGAAATAGTTCTAGAGTAATGTATTTCTTATTGGATCCCAAAACAAAATTATAAAAAACGATTTTCATATGTTCTTTTTGTCAAAAGATGGGACATTTGAAGGATGGTTGCTCATAATCTAAGTTATTTTGTGGGATGAGAAAAAACAAACCTAGAGGTTGGATTTAGTATCAATTGATTACTAATGAGGAAACTTTAAAATATGATTCAAATCAGTTGAATCCTAGACTATCAATGAAGTTTCTAATCCATCCACCTAAAAAGTGATGTTGCCATCAATTCAAACAGGAAAAAAGAGCCAACCCCTTATATGTAGGTTATACAATTGAAAATCTCTTAATGAGGATAAAGAGGTGACACAAATTAAAGAACTCAAACTCAAAAAGGGGAACAATACATTCAATCATATCAAAGAAAGTCACATAGTTAGTTTTACTAGAGCCTCTAATAGAATCAAACCATTTGATAGAGTGGAAATACATGAGCAAAGAAAAAAGGGAAAAGTTAATATCCGAACTTGGGAAGAAACAACAACATAAAATACATAGTTAAGAAAGTGCAAAGCAATTATGTCAAAGCATAGGATTGGTTGATCACAATTCTAATTAAATAATAAGGATCAATGAAATGGGTTAAACACCTTGAATTTAGGTCTCTAAGGTTCAAAAATTCAAAAGATAACCCCAAAATGGATAATTATGGAAATAAAATACTAGTTTTGGAATTATGGTTCATGGAGGTTTCATTTTTTCTTTTATTTTTTGGAAAGTGCACTCAATTTGAACTTGTAATATAAATAGGTTTTTTATTTTTTCCATAATAGAGTGGACTAAAATGGATGAATGATTTTTTGTATGGGAATGAATCTCACCTCATCTTCCCTCCATTGTTCGCTTTCTTCTCCGACTATCACAACCAACCAACGTAACATGAACACTTTCCATCCCGCATTGACTCATCTCCTTTCACAAAACCTAATATAAACCATTTTGATCCACTATCCTATATCATTCCATTGCCTCATCCCAATAAACTTTCACCACCTCCAGACCTATTATCAACCTTTAATTATAATCCTAGACCTAACTCCTCTCTCTTTCCTCCCAATTCTAATCACCCTCTATAATTACCCTATCCTCTCTCACATTATAATATTTCCTCTTCATCCATTATTATTAATATCTCTTCTTTCGATCTTGATACCCTCTCTCTCAATCTTTTACAAAAAATATTTAATTATGCGATAGCCACTAACCAGATTCCCACCGAAGATATTATTTTCTTTATTGAATCAATTACCTCCCACCTCCCTTCTCATTAATTTGAAGAGCTTAGAAAAGAATGTTGTCGAATTATTAAAGCAACCAAACTTCCTAAGACCAACCTCTCAAAGTAAAAAATTTCATCTCTTTAAAAGATTAATGCCAATAAAGAAATTGTTGTCCTTAAAGCTGATAAAGGTACCTTAGTAATCATGAACACTATTTATTATGAAACTAATATTCTTGATCTCATATTGTCCTTTTCTTACAATTGCCTTTCCAAAAATCCCATCACCAAAATCTCAAATATGGTTTCCAAAGGCATTAAATCCTCTTCTCTAGACCCCTTGATAAAAAAACGAATCCTTCCGATCAATACCCAACCACCCAAAATCTATGGCTAGCCTAAAATCCACAAGAAAGACATCCCTCTTCAACCCATCTTCAGTTTCATAGGATCCCCTACCAATGCCTTATCAATACTTTTAGCTAACATTCTTAAACCTTTCACTGGTCAAACACCTTCTTTCATTAAAAACTAGGCATATTTTATCCATAAAATCCAGGATTTTCACCCGGATGATGGAGACTTGTGAGGAAGTTTTGATGCTGTTTCTATTTTCACCATAATCCCTTTCCTCAAAGCTCTTGATATTATTGCCATTCTCATTTATGAAGAAACTTTACATCTCATCCAAATTTTCCTTTCCTCCACCTTCTTCTACTTTAAAGAAACTTTCTATAAACAAACACAAGGAATATTCATGGGTTCATGCGTATCTCTTGTTGTTACCGATATATTCATGGAAACATTCGAAACCAAAGCCATAGATAGTTTCTCCTTAAAACCTAAATGTTGGTTTCATTTTGTGGATGACACATTTGTCATCTGGTGTCATGGCCATCACTCTCTTCATAATTTTCACAATCACTTTAATAGTAGTTCTCCTCATATTCAATTAACCATGGAAATCCAAGAGGACAACTCTCTTCCTTTTCTAGACGTTCCAGTTACCTAATGACCCAGTGGATCCTTATCGCACCAATTTTACCGCAAAAAGACCCATGCTAACAGATAGCATCATGCCCAATCCCACTACCACTCTGCTAAAAAATATGCAATTCTCAAAACCTTAGTTACTAGATCTATCTGCATATATGAAACCCATCATTTTGACAAAGAAAAATCCCACTTCACTAATTCCCTCCTAATGAATGGATAACCACTTAACCAAATCAATAAATCCTTTCATGTTTCTCTTCACCCCAATCCCAAATTCCCCCTTCCTAATTCTCCATCTCGTGGCATTGTCTCTTTTCCTTATATTGTGGGTGTCATCGATCGCTTATCTAGACTTCACTCCGAAAAGAATATTAAAATTGTCTTGAAACCTTTGAGAATTCTTAAACCATTATTTAGAAGCATTGAAGACAAATTTGACCCTTTTCTATCTCAAGGGGTATACCAGATTTTGTGCTCTTGTGGCAAATCCTATATTGGGAAAACTAGTAGGACCATTAAAGCACATCTCAAAGAACACATTGCAGACACTAATCACAATCGTCTTAAAAAATATGACACAACTGAGCACTCCTTCGTGTCCAATCATCTTTTTTTTTGTCAAGCTAAAATTCTTGCTTCAACCTCTCACTATTCATCTTGCCTAATAAAAGAAGCCCTCGAAATCGAAACACACCCTCTCAATTTCAATCGCGAAGATAATTACAAATTAAGTCATACTTAGAAACCATTAATCCATCACCTAAATCATTGAGTTATCTTCATCCCTTTCTCTTTGAATATTCTCCATTTTCCCCTCTATCCTCTCTTTTCTATGCCTCTCATTTTTCCCTTCCTCCATATCCCATTCTTAGACCTTTAATTGAACTCTATTTACTTTCTTTTTATTTAGGCTTATGTGCTTCGTCAACTTTTCCCCGTTACTTCTTACATTATCATCCATCAATCTCCTTCCTTCCTCCAATTTTAAGTATTCAAATTATATCATTTAACGCTTACCTAATTTCCTTTTTATTTCTTCTCCTAAAAACAAATTTTTATCATAATTTTATTAACCTTACTATTATTTTTTCTTGTTTGAATTTTTTTTAACATAATTTCATTAACCTTACTATTATTCTTTGTTAGTTAAATGTTTATCCTTTATGATTAAATTAACAAATAGAAAAAGGTTATTGTGATATGCCTTTTTTCATTTTTAATTATGTTATCTTACTTCTCTTTTTAATTACCTTTAGATAATCCATAATATAAAGTCTTTTAAAAGGTTTCTTCTCTTTGTATGAATGATTCACTTATATATAATTTATTTAAAGTTGTGAAAAATATTTCAAAGCTTAAATACATTATAATGAAACGAAACGATGTAGAAGAGAGATTTTAAATTCAGAGAAGAGAGATTTTAAAATTGTAAAAACTATTTCAGAGCTCAAATACATAGTATGAGAATATATGAATATATACTAGCAAGCCATATTAATATTAATAATATGGCTTATATACGCCGATCGGCGTATATCTGTTGTATAACTTCATAAACCTAATGGTTAAAAAATACATCTTAACCATGAAATGTCGTAATCCATGGAGTTTGAATCATTGTCGTTGGGAATTACGACATTTTATTGTTGTTCTAAAGTATTGGGGGAATATTTCATTGAGTTGTAACTTTCCTTGTCGAGATATTGTATGTGGGTCCTTCGAAAGTGTTGGAGAATATTTGTAATGTATATTATTGTCTGATGCGTCAATAATTAATAATGAACACATGACGATATATATGATATTAAAAAAAATTCATCCATGGTCAAAGCCATATACATATATATATATATATTAAAAAAAATCATATACTGTTTATATGATTTAGTGAGCTAATCCATTCTACCATTAAATGTGTACTGAAAAAAATAGGAATTTTGCATCGCATTCCATTTTTTAGAATAAGATTCGTTAAAATTTTAAGTGGAGTAATATTTATATTATGGTTGTTTATGTTAATATTTTAAGTGGAGTAATATTCATATTATGGTTGTATATTTTAAATGGTGTCATGTTATGGTAGTTGATGATAATATTTTTAGATTGCATCAATAATAAATAAAAAAAGGGAAATAATATGCACTAGTTTCAACATTGCATTTGTCGATTGAGTTTTGTTGAGATAGTTGTTACATATGGTATTAGAGTGAAGTTTAAATATTACAACTTTGAATAATTAAAAAATGCTGCTTTATTAAATACTTGCAAAACTTGTGTTATGATTATTTATTGGTTTATGATATTATTCATGGATAGAAGAGGAAGGAGAAGTAGAACTGCAAGGGGACATGCTATGTGTATTGCATCGACGCCTCGTCTTACACCTTCACATTCTCCTTTGAGGGAAGAGGAGCATGAGCATATACCAACGGGTGAGGTTATGACTATGATGCACTCATTTTAGCGAATGTCAAATGCCTTGACCCATCGCCTCGATAGGGAAGATGTTGGAGGGTACAATCATGGACAAGGATCCCAACATCCTAGACCTATGGGATTGGTAGGATAGTGATAGGGTCCGTTGTCAGGGACTACATCGAGACCATCTACAGGATGTAGTGGTGCATCATGAGGACCATGGACATGACCATAAAGATGTTTGTCTAAAGGATAGAGGCCACCATATAGGAAACCTCCTAAGAGGGGGTGTTGGACTTGTCAAGAGCCACATTTTCATTGATATTTCCTTTATGCATCTAAGGGAGTTGGCCCACGAGAAATCCAAATTACCATGGGTGAACCGGGAAGGGCACATAAAATTCATGTTGCAGTCAATAATCGTCAAACAAAACATTAGTCTACTATACTCTTTTGGAGATGACAGGTAAAATATGTGGTGAAAACTTCTGGATATATTGATAGTTATATTTCTTAAAAGCATATTCTAAATGTGAGTTAGTGGTGGATAATCAAAACGATATCAACTTGGTTAAAATGGTCTTTAGGGGTGAATCAAGAAGTAGGGAAGATACTAAAAGATTGTGATGTTGACCTTGGACTTTGTATAACTTAGGTAGCATTACATGTCACTAAATTGGGATCATATGACATGATCATAAGAATGTATTGGTTGGAAACTCATGAAGCAATATTGGATTACAAATGATCAAGGACATAAAAGGGTTTTGAATGGAATTAATAAAGGGGTACCTTTGAGATTTATTTCAATGGAAAAATGAATAAAAGTCTCAAAAAGGGATGTAATATTTATGCCATGATGACAATGAACATAAAGGAAGATATTGAGAATGTAGTACAACATCCTACCTTATCATAATTTATTGATGTGTTTCCTGAAAATATGCTAGGATTACCACCCAAGAGAAAGTTTGAGTTTACCATTGAACTCAAGCCTATAAATGAGCCAATTTCAAAATCACATTACAGAATGACAACCCCTAAATTGAGAAAGTTGCAAATGCAACTTCAGGAATTATTGGATTTGGGTTTTATTAGGACAAGTATGTGACCATGGGGAAAACATGTCATTTTTGTTAAGAAGAAATATGGATCATGAAGGCTTTGTATAGATTACATACAATTTAACAAATCCACGATAAGGAATCAACATCTATTACCGAGAATTGACGAATTTTTTGATGAAATGAAAGGGGAAACAATATTTCCAAAGATATATTTAAGATTAGGCTATCATCAACTTAGAATAAAAAAGAAAATATTCTTAAAACGACATTCAAAACATGCTTTGGGCATTATGAATTTGTCATACTGTCATTTAGATTGACAAATGCATCAAGAGTTTTCATGATTTTGATGAATGGAGTATTTATACAATATTTGGATAAGTTCATTCAAGTATTTTTAGGTGATATACAAATATATTCAAGGACAAGGGAAGAACACTTAAGGTTCATTTCGTAGTATCTAAGAGGATAAGCTATATGCTAAATTTTCTAAATGTTCATTTTATGAATCTAGAATTCATTATTTAGGACATGTGATTTCTTGAGAAGGAAATTTTGTCAATCCAACAAAGATATAGTTGATATTGGAATGGTCAATGCCTACAAATGTACATGAGATACATAGTTTGTTGGGATTAGCCACATATTATAGTAGGTTTGTACAAGGATTTTCTAAATTGCAAACCCAATTATTGAATTATAGAAAAATAACAAAAAGTTTGTATGGATAGAATAATGTGAGCAAGCTTTTTAACAACTCAAAAAACTATTAACAACAGATCCTATATTGAAAGTCCTAGATATGCATAAGGATTCTTATTTTGTACAGATGCTTCAAAGGAAGGATTGGGAGGAGTATTGATGCAAGAAGGTAGGGTTATATCCTAAATTTCAATGAAACTTCGAATTCATTAAATTAATTATGATACACATGATTTATAATTGGCTGCAATAGTGCATGCATTAAAGATATGGAGATATTATTTAGTTGGCAAAAAAATCAAAATAAATAGTCATCATCATGGATTACAACATAGTTTTTGCAAATTACATTGAACTAGACAAAGAAGGTGCTCATAGTTGTTAAGTTTGATATGATTTCGATATTACCTATATTAAGGGGACAATGAATAAAGTAGTTGATGCTTTAAGTGATAGACCTCGTATTTCCTCACTTTTACCATTAAAGACGAAGTTAAGAGAGAATATTACAATTGCAAAAATAACAAAAAGTGCTATCAGGAAGTTAAAGAAGAAATTGAAAATTAAGTGATGCAAGTCCCAAAATACAAAGGATATAAATTTGATAATGATGAATTACTAAGATATAATGGAATAATATATAGACCACAAAACAATGACATTCATAAATGAATATTGAGTGAGGCTCATAAAGCATTTTATATGGCTCATTGAAGAGTGAAGAAAATGTATGGACATATGAAACCATTGTTGGCATGGGATTAGAGCGCATGAAATTTGGAGCCGACAGTGACGAAGGGGTCATCAAAGAAGGAAAAGGACCATTCGCGAAGGATAAGGAGCCGACGGAAGCGGAAGTTTTGGTCCAATTTAGTTAGCGATAGGTCATTAGGACCATTTGTAACGGCCAAGTGCGCCTATAAATAGAGATAGGATGGTAAGCTTTAGAAATATATATAGAGAAGCATAGTTGAATAGAGGCATAGTACGAGAGGAAGATCTAAGAAGAAAAACCTTTTGTGCGATTGTAAGCCTAAGGGAATTTTCTTGAGTATGAAATATGAGATAATATCTTCGCATCTGTTGTGTTTATGTCTTTTGGATCGATCTATGGAGCATTTAGCTAGGTTTGGTTCCGTATAATCTGCGTATTTTATGTTTATTGCAATATGATGTTTTCTTGAGATTGCATTAGATATGTTATGTATCACAGATTCCTCAAACATGCTTTGTTGATTTGTTTAATTCATTAAGTATGAGATGATAATGCAATTAAGGATTACTAGGGTGATAATGTGATGTTTTAATGTGAATGCAAATCTCTGGTTTTGTCAATTGAGAGTGGAATAGTGCATGTCTTCTCCCAACTGCGGAAAATTGGTTCCTGCATCCCCCCTTAGACATCTTGGGTGAGACCTCACTCGCTCTACGAGTGTTGCTGGAAAGGGTAAAACCTTTCTGGGCCAATTCTTAAGGGTGTCTGGTCGATCTTTGTTGATAGCAGTGCGAAGTGAACCCCTATCGACATAATTGTGTCAACAAATGGTTCCATTGTCAGGATCTTGAAGAAGAAAATAAGAGGACATGATGTGGCATCTGACGAAACCAGAGATTCAAGACTCGTTTGATAAGAAAACGTGAGAGTTCAGAGAAGAAGAAAATCAGAATCCTTTGCGGACAACGAGCGAATGGTTTCAGAAGTACATTTACTCTGATATCCATGAAGTATTCTTCTGTGAATTTTAGATCTTGTTGCACGAGTGGTTGGCATAGTTGAATTTCCAGAAGAAAATTTTCCAAGGTGGAAAACCTGATCATTGGACCCCAGAATTGATCTAGCAGCTAAAAAGGGTCAACAATAAGGTGTCAAGAGCTGTCGAGGTCTGGGTAGATAGTATTTTGGAAGGATACATCACTGAATTCATTGTCGACACAATTAAGTCATATAGCTACGCGAAAATGAAGTTTTTCAAAGGACCCAGAGGAAGGTTTTTACTATCGGTGAAACTGTGGATTAAAATACTCATTTGCGAAAAAGGCATACTAAAGATGAATTCCGACGAGTAAAGCCCGGGTGTGTGGAGGCTATGGGTACCGCGTGAATGCAGGTCTGATAGAATGATGCAAGGTAGATGGCCATTGGAGACGATGAAATTCTAAGGGAGGCTGAGGAAGATTGTGGTACCCTACGAAGTGGGGTGAGGTTTCGGTGGCCAAAGAAGAAGAGGAGGACTGAGATTGAGAGAGAGTCTCCTAAGGATACCGAAACAAAGAACTATGAAACAGGACCACAAGGGACTAAGTGACCTTATTGTGATGAAGAAATAAACCAAGCTACCCCTGAATGTGAAGAGGAACAGGCCCAAAGCTACAACGTACCCACAACTCCGTGCACTGCACCAAACTTTGTAGGAAGAACTAGAAGTTCTTCATAGGGTTGTCCTGTGTGTCAAAATAGCAATAAGAGTATTGGGTCTATAAATACCAATAGGAGACCAAGGATGGAAGGTGATGATGTGAAGATGATGATCTTTAATTGTAACAGGACTAAGGATCCCGAGCAATATTGGTTTTTATGCGAAGCAGTATGGACAGTGAAGCAGGTCCAAGATGACGATATCAAGAAAGGACAACTAGCGACGAACTTTAGGGGTTGGGTGTTGGATTGGTTTATGAAATTATACAAGTACCTACATGGAGTCCTGAGAAAACACTGCCATAAATCAGGGTAGGATTGATCGATGAGTTTCGGAAACCAAAATCAGAGTCGCAATATATCACAGAAATTAAAGAGATCAAGCAATTCCCTAATGAATCAGTATGGGAGTTTGACCAAAGGAATAAAAATATGATGGCGAAAGTAAGTTTTGGAATGAGCGACATACAACATAAGGAATGGTTCATCGCAGGATTAGTACCACACATTCATATGTTGCTAATGCAGTAGAAGATTGCATCCCAGGAAGAAGCACTGGAAATCGCGATGAAGCTGGAGGCTTCACCAGTTGGAAAAACATGGTTAGGCATGAACTAGATCCAAGCACAGTTAGCAAAACTGACGATCCAATTACAAGACATCAAGAAGGGAAAATAAGTTAGCAAGGAAATATGGTGCAGTCGATGTAAATCAGAAGGACATCATAAAGATTAGTGCTCGGAATTCCATGAATACTTACAGTTGGGTGCACCAAATCCAATTATTTAGGGAGGAATGCCATGGTGTCAAAGTTTTCAGACAAGGGGACATCGATCAAAAGAATGTGTATACTTACAGAAAATGGTGTCAAATCCAGCCAACCTTTTCTGCAATTTCTGTTGATTGGTCATGAAGAGAAGGATTGTAGAGTGTATGAGTTACTCCAAGAAAGGACCGCAGATACATTTTTTATGAATCGGGAGGAACAACCCCCTGTACAACAACAACAACACTATAATCAGTAGCAGCTGCACTACAATCAACCAATACCACATTATAACTAGCCGGATATCCACTATAGTCAACCACAACCATTGTACAACCAACCATCACCACAGTATGGCCAGCCGCAATATCAACCACCACAATATAACCAAAAGCCATACGGTCAGCCACGAGGAGGTTTCAGAGGAGGATTCCATGGAGGTCGAGGTAGAGGCATTGGTCGTGGAGGATATTTTGGATGAGGTTGAGGGCCAGTTATATGTTATAATTGTGGTCAGGCCAAAAATTATCAAAGGCATTTCCTGAACTCGACTCCGCAATGTACTTATTGCATCGAAGTGGACCACAGTGTTGAGGAATGTCCCCAGTTGATTGCGAAATGGAAAACGAAAAATCCACTCCAACCTCAACCGAATTTAAATCAAAATCAAAATCCACCTCCGAATGTACAGAAGATCTCAAAAAAGATAAGAGGTCGATCAGTGAATGTCACAGTAGTTGTTAGAATATATAATGATGACTTATGTGATATATTGGTAAAATATCATTTAAAGGAATAAAGTAACTCTAATATTATAAAATAGAGTTATCCCACATGCATCATGTAATTATATCCTTTGTAACCATTCTCTATATAAAGAGGAGTAAATTCATTTATCCCACATGTATTATGGGATGTATTGCAATCCAAACCTCTTAGTATATAAGAGAGGTGAAGGAGACCCTTTTGGGTAATATGTGTTGATTGTAATTCATCACACATTACATGATGTGTATGTCATTTATACACACATTGTATGATGGAGCTTGATATGATGCATATGTGAGGATGCCATGTAATCTTTGAGATCTATTCCACATTAATGGAAGATCAACAACCCTTCCCGTGGACATATCCCAATTTGGTGAACCACGTATAGCTGGTGTTCTCCTTTTCTTGGTCTCTATATGTTCATGTTGATATGTTATTGTTTCTTACATAGGTAAGCTAGTTTAGCTAGATCTTAATCTCTGACATGGTATCAGATCTAATTGTTATGATCCAGCACCTTCTATAGATTTCATCAATAACTATTATCATCTGGGAATTGTTTATTTTTTGTAGATTTGCTTTCTATCTGGTATCCATTAGGGTTCTCTTCAGATCTGGGCATGTTTCTGCAGGTTTTTACTTCTAACCCTAACTCTGTTGTGTAGTTCTCTGCAGAAAATTTTCAAGGGTTTCTTGATGTTTTTTTTGTAGATCTATACGTTTTTTGGCTTTTCCTCAAGGAAATCTCTCTTATGGTTATCATATCGACAATTTTCGTCCAAGTTTGGTAGACTTTGTGCAGATTTTCGCCTTCAGCATATTCGACACTGTTTTCAGCCTAAAACTTGACATTTGCGACTTTTGCTTCGCAGACAGCACGGGTAACCGCGACTTGCCCTATTGCGAACTCGCAAGTATACTATAGACCGATGACTTTGAGTGTACAGATCCATGTGTGCTACGACATACTCGCGACTTTTATCTTGGAAAAGTTTAATCTCTTATATTGAAATTCCTATCATGGGATTCTTGATCTCTTTGGATTAGGATTTTTGTTATGATTCATCATATTTACAGAGGTTGTCTTGTTCTTATGTCTCTAACCTTCTTTGTGTGGAAGATGTTTTGACATTTTCAGGAGCATGGATCTCTAGTATGGTAATGGTGACATCAATAAATGAACCTATGCTTAGGAATTAGTTGTTTAATGACTATATTTTCATATCTATAAGTGATATTATTTTGGTCTCACTCTTCTAATCATGATAATGAAGCTTTTATTTGTGTTATCTTTTGATCATTATTTTCTTTATTTATATGTTATTGTTGAACTTTGTGTAAAAGCAATTTCATTGTTTTATAAGTAATATCTTTATGATCATTATATGCTCTTTGTAACAACCCTCATATACAAATATAGGGAATATTTAATATAATAAATACAATGTAATATAATATAATGTAAGATAATAAAAAGAAACATGAAAAAGAAGTAGCGGAAAGCAAATTTTGCATAAAGATAGAAATTAAATAAGAAATTAATAAATGGGGAGAAGGGGGAGATAAAACGAGGAGAAGAAGTGGAGAGAGGGATCTTTTGGTCTTTTGGAATCTTGGAAGGAGAGCTCTGGAGGAGCTAAGAAAGAGGAAAGCAAGAAAGCTCTGGAATAGGGTTAATTGTTGGGGGCATGTGGGCCTCAACCATTGGCTGGGGGTTGGTTGGGTGGAGAGTCATCGCCCCACCTTCAGTTGCGGGCATTGGAGCTGTCAAGGTAATGGTAGCTTCTAGGTTATCTAACCAGGTATGGCTCCTTAAATCTCCATAGAATATTTTCTGTTATATTGTTGATTAGATCCACTCTTTTGTATACAGATCTTCTGTGCATGCTGCTTCTTATTGTATACTGGTTCTTATGAGTTTACAGGATATCACATTCTTTGTGTTGGTATAGAGATCTCCTTACATGTTGGTTATCTTTTTGTTATTTAGTGGTTTTATGAGTCTAAGGTTCTTACATTTGGTATCAGAGCAAGGCTCAAACACTTGGCATTTAGGACTTTTAAATGCTTTTCAAATTCGTAGATATGTTCATCTCATGGTTAAATGGCTGCAAATTAAAAAATTTGTTATATTTTCATGTATGGAAGAACGCATACAATATGATAGGAATTAATGGGTAGATCTGAGTTTAAAATTGTTTCCTCAACTCACCAAAATAGGATTTGTCATTTTAATTCTGTTGGTCGATATGCATGCTATGGATCTACGATTCCTATATCAAATCCATGAGTTTGATTTCCTTTCTGGTATGGTGTTGTTTCCTGATATACGTTTTCCTCCGTGTATTTGATGCACCGAGGAGGTATGAGTGTAGGAAATCAGGACATTATTATGCTTGATTATTTTCTAGACGTTTTATACTTTATATATGAATTTCGTAATGAATTTGTAGAAAGATTTGAAACCATATAAATATTGCAGACCTGAGAAGTCTTTTTAGAATTGGATGAATTTAGTTGTAAACCTAAGAAATATTTTTTTGAATTTTAGATGATGTTCGTGATCTAGAGTAGACATATACGCCAGTTTATTCATCTGCCTGCCCTAATTTTGACTACCGGGATTTCATGATTCTCAATATAATAAAAATTCACCGCACCCCATACAATGATCCATGCCCCCTATGATACATGATTATCATAAATTAGGAAATCCATAGGATCACTGGCCATTAGCAAACTGTATTTCGAAGGTATTCTCAGAGTCACATATTTACTTAATATTTCAATACAAATAGAGCACACACACACACACACACAGATATATACATATATATATAAAGAGTAACTCATTACAAATTAAAAAAAAAATAAAGTTTAAATGAGGAATCCCTTTGTTACTCAAAACCTGGTGCCATTGTATTTTTTCTCACCTCTTATTTGAAATCCCATGTGCATTTCTTCGATAGCTCATCATTTAATCTATCCATGTTTACAATTTTGTATTGAGATTAGTGTGGGTTGGTGACTTTTAATGATGCCTTCTACGCTATTGTATGAACTCCTCTTTCATTTTAGTACAGGGTTTACCTCAAATATGTGAGTTCACATACAATTACTGGGTTTTCATTTTATTACTGGAGACACATACAATAAACAACAAATATTGGGTTCAGCCTTCCTCGAATCAAAATTACCATGGCTATGAGTGGAGCTTCTTCCATTGAACATTGAGCAATCCATAGAACTAATTCAATACGTTACATATCTCTTCATCTCTTCATCTAATATTTACATTAATATTTACATATCTCTTCATCTAATATTTACATTAAGCGCTGGTTATTTTAAGTATTTTCTCTTTGTGCATATGAAGGTAGGATCTGAGCACTGGAGTATCTGTAATATATCTGGCTTCATGTATTGTGTAAATGCATGTATTGTAATGCTTGTATCGAAACCGCATGTATTGAGTAGGAACACACCTTAACCACTCAACCAAAGTGACGACACTTCGGCCAAAGAGACTGCAATATGTTTTGAAGAACATTTTTTATTTATTTTCCACACCTTTTGGGTCTTCTATAGGCTTTAGCTATGTAGTAAAGGGTTCATTAATAGCCACAACAGACGAAGAAGTAACAACTGCATTTGATCTTTTTGAAATATTTCTTTGGTATCGCACACAGATTTAAACAGTTAGGGTTAGTGTGTTGGTCAATCACACATAGAGTCTGCCGATTAAGAACATCGCACAGCTAAAAAAAAAAACCTACTTCTATTTTGTGCAATGGTTGTATAACATCGCACAACTAATTTGGATGGTGCGACCTATGCATGTTGGATGGTGTGGCAAGCTATCCCCGCGTGTTCTAATGCCTTTGGCCAAGTTTGCATAACATTCTTTTTAAAGGACAGTTAGTGGTAGTCGTTATGTTGGGTGTCCCAACTCACTCCTCCATTGCTGTCACGATTGGGTATTGTTATAGGTCAAATCTGCACTTCTCCATCCCGTGATCACCTTTTCCTTGTAGATCACACAAAAGGACACAAATGATTGAAGAGCATGATTTCCTTAGATTACTTGTTGCCAGAAGTACACTTCTCACCTGAGAATTTAACAGTTTCTTCTGATTTTGCCACCTGTACGCCCCTCTCTGTACACAAGACCTGCGTACTGTACCCTACTCTTCTCAAGGGAAACTAGTGTACACCTCCAAAAAAGTTGTAAATGCATGTTGTAAAGCTTAAAAGTTGCTTCATGTACACTACTCTTGTTGTATCAAACCCACGTACATCTTAAGATGAAATCAAAAATATATTAATTTGATGAATTGGGATTAGTTGAAGTTGGTTTTGCAACTTCCCCAACCTCCCAATCCAACCACCTCTCGATCTAAACTGCCTACCTTGTCCCATAAATACAAGGAGGATCCATGAGAGGGGTTACTCACATACTCATTATATTGAGAAGACTCACAATAACCATAAGAATCTTGAGAGAAGGCTTGAAGTATTGTTACGCTGGAGGAAAGTTCCAATTCAAAGTGAAGAGTAGGAGCCCAGGATCTGGTTGCAAAAACATCTCTACACGTCAGTTATATTGTACTGATTTCATGTTTCTTTGACAATAAAAAGGTCGAAACACCCTTCTTGTCCCAAATATGATATCTATTGGATTGCATGTCTATTTGGTTTAATTCTTGATTATAGTTGATGTTAGATTACTTTGTAATTTCATCATATTTTATATGGTCAAGATACGCTGAGGAAGGTATCTCTTATATTGTAGGTTCGTCAAGGAGAAGCTCAAGCGGGAGATCAAGTGAAGAACCAAGCGAAAGCTAGGATCAAACATCGAAAAGAGGTATGTCCTTCAATCCCAATCTATTTATTTTGCAGTAACCAAATGTAGTATAATCAATGTGTTTACCTGTCAACCCCTCCCAATTGGTAGTGTCCATCTCCTCACTATAGGGTAGAAATCCCGAACAACAGACTGGCGACTCCGTTGGGAAGTAACCACTTAGTTGTTATGCTCTAGGAGACTTAATTTTGGTTTTCTTCCAGCCCTTTTCTCAGTTTTTTGATTGTCTGAGAGGTCCTATAGGTCTGTGTTATTTTTCTTGTTTGCTTGATTCAACTCTGTTTTGGGTTTGCAAAGCCTGTTTGTGCCCTTTTTAGGCATGTACACTGGTCTCCCCCTACACACAGTAGCATTTTTTGGTTGATGTACGCCCCTCCTTGCACTGCACAGTAGTGTACCTATCCTAGTGTATGCTGGTTTTAACACTGCACAGTGGTTTATGTTCCTGTAGTGGCCTGTTTTGCTGTTAGGGTTTGTTTTTTAAGCTTTGGTTGTTGTTCCAGCCTGTTGCTTTGCTGTCTTTACTGACTCCTAAGACCTCATATGCCTTTGTTGAGTCTTGTAACCCTCTCTAATCTCTTTGAGCTTGTTTTTTCTTGCTTGTACCTTTTTTTAAGTGTCTTTGCCGCTTACGAGCCCTTTCTTGAAGTTCGTGCTCTATTCTTTTTGGACATAGCTACATCTCTTCACCTTATTTGTTGTTGCAGTCTTACAGACCTACACTTTGATTGTTTGTTGTCTCTTGCAACATTTAGCATGCTTTCACTTGGTCTCATCCTTATTTAGGGTTTGACTGTCAAGTTTGAGTCCTTAGGGTTACTTTTGAAGGTTGCTTGGTTCAGTCAATTTGTTCAAGTAATTCAAAACCTCTTAGTCTTCTTGCTATTAAGTTTGTGTGTTGTTTAGGTCCTTCTTGGTTCACTTGCTTACTTTTTGTTTGGCTTAGTGTTTCTTACGGTTTTGATGCTTAGGAGCAACCTGTTTAGGTTTGCCTTTTCGTCACAAGTGTCTCTTTTCCCTGTTTTCTTTTCACTTCGTTTCCAAGCCTCAAGTTTTTCTTTTGAAAAAACTTGGTAAGTCAAGTCTTCATCGAGTCTTTCGATTCGTCTTCTTTGAGCCATTTGTATGTTTTCCTTGCACACATTTTATAGTTAGATCTTGCTTGCTTTTGTCCAAAGTTCTCTTTCTTCTATAGTTATCAGAAAAAAGACAAAAAATTGTTTCAATAGCTCAGTAGTAAGATCTTGCTTTATTTCGAGGTAGCTTATTCGCTTTGAAATATTTAAAAAAGAAAATACAAAAAAGATGTTTTAGGATTGCTAAGGTTTCAATTTTTTGAAAGAATTGTAAACGGAAAAGAGAAAAAGTTTTTGTGAATTTGAGAGCTTTGCGTTTACATGCACTTTACTTTCATACAGACCATTCCACACACCGCACTACAACCCTTGAGTAACAAGTAGCCTATAAAAGAAATTATTAATAAAATTTATTAGCAACATTTTTCTTTTTAGGCATACACGACACCAACTAGCTTAGGCTAGAGTTTCAAGCTTAAACCACCTTAAACTGCTTGGAATTGGCTTCATTACTCAACAATCGTAGTATGACTTTCAATTAGGTAAATCCATCTATATCAAATAGTCCTGGGAAACTCTACTTAAAATAGAGCTAAGCACGAGGCCGTGGGAGACTGGAATTATTGAGGATATCCCATCACTTTCCTTTTGACCATAAACCAAAGTTGATTTGCGTACGGGGGTCATTTCGGACTTCAGGATTTGCTACCCTGCCCATGTGTTTCAACTAGGCTGACAACTATCCCCCCAGGTTATTTCATATTGATGGTAGCCTTAGTATCAGACCTTTAGGATTCTACACAGGTAGAGTGGGTGGTTATACCCACTTCACCTCGGACAGACGTGGAAGGTAACCCTCTAGCAGTAATCCCGGGAAGGTGGTTTGGTGATTCAAGCGCCTGCACCTAGTGGACCTCCGGAGGACACCATGTAACTGACCGTCGATACTGTGTTAGTCTGTGCTCGGCCTTGATCATCCCAAACTTGCTTCCGAGAGTATTTGCCATTGATTGCCTGGTTCGATTACCTAGGAATTTTTTAGTACTGTGCTCTTTGTGCCATTTTGTTTCTAGTTGGCCTTAAATATTTTTTGCCCATTGAGTCAAAAAATATGGATAGCATCCCGGTGAGCACTGATCAAGGGACCCCTATTCAAGGGGCTCCTTGTGCTTTTCCATTCATTGGGAACATTGGTACTCCCTTAATGGCTACCTTGAATCTTCCAGGATTCACCATAGGGCTACCGGTTTGGTTGTTTTCCACTCCAAATGCCTTGCATGCTCCTGATGCTTCCCAAGTAAGCACTTCACATCAAGAGCAGCAGAACCCTATGCCTGCTTCGCCAGTAGCATCTTCTCCTCCTCCTTCTACCTCATGTGGTGAAAGTAGTAATACTAGTAACCAACAGTCTAAAAGGAATAGACGGAGGAAGAATATGAAGAAGACGCCAAAGTAAGGGGGCACCTACCCAGCCTCTGAAAGTCATGCTGGGGGCACCCACCCAGCCTCTAAAAGTCATGCTGGGGGCACCCACCCAACCTATGGAGGTAATGTTGGGGTAAAACTTTCAGTCACTACAAATCATACTGAAATCATGTCTTCAACCACTGTTTCTCATGTAGAGGACACGCTATTGATCACTGCTGGTCATATTAATGACAAGTCACCAGTTCTTGTGAGTCATATTGGAGACAGTGAATCAACCACTGCAAGTCACGCTGAGAAAGTTGACATGTCAACAAACCTAATAAACAGAAGCTTAAGTTCCCTCGTAAGTTTTGCGAGGGAGACCACCTTACTCACCGGTGCCCTGCCATTCCAGAGGTGCAAAGAGTGTGGTCCATAGTTCAAAAGTCTTATGCTTCTGACCAACCAACCAATGCAATTCATATTGGGGGCAAGCTGTCAACCAATGCTAGTCATGCTGAGAGTACTGTTGTTGTTACAAACTCTAAGCTTATAGGACACAAGCCAAAGTTCCCTTGTAAACTTTGTAAGGGAGATCACCTTACTCACCTGTGCCCTGCCATTCTAGAGGTGCGGAGAGTGTGGTCCATGTCTGAAGGATCCTCTGCTCTTGAGTTGTCTATAGATTCCCAACAACCGGATTAACCTTTGGTTGATGAAGTGGTTGAACCAATGCAATCTTCGGTCAACCCACTCTTTCTTTGGAGAGTGAAGTGATCGAATCGATGCAATCTTTGATCGATCCCATCAGTCCTTCGGATACTGATGCACCTGTCCCGAAAGTCTTCTGCATTACCAAATCAGATGTCTCTGAAAATGGGGGCACTGCATTTGTGCCGAGTGAACCCCTACCAAGCTCTGGGATCATTTCCTTTGATTGGAATAGTCTAACTGGGCCTCGCCTTCCTTCTTCTTCACCTTTCCAGATAAAGGTTGATATCAGAAACCATGTGGTTCACCGATGTATTGTAGATGAAGGAGCCTCTATTAGTATCTTATCCCCTTATGCTTAGAGAGACCTAGGTTTCCCTAACCTTGTTAAAGTTGTTAATTGGACATTGACCTTCGATAGAAGACCTAGTGAACCGTTGGGATTCCTCCCTGAGGTACTTGTTACTTTGAGTGGAAAAATAGTCTTAGCTGATTTTATGGTTTTAAAGGACCCTATGGATTTTAATATGATCCTTGGATGTGATTACGTATATGCTATGCAGGTTGTCGTGTCTACGCTCTTTTGTGTGATGCATTTTCCTCACAATGGAAGCA
Organism: Larix kaempferi; assembly: GCA_027924585.1. NCBI lineage: Eukaryota > Viridiplantae > Streptophyta > Pinopsida > Pinales > Pinaceae > Larix > Larix kaempferi. Next base: position 13,321 of record BSBM01001213.1, on the reverse strand, counting down.
TGGTCACTATCAATCAACTTACATTTGTTGATCCCTCTTATTACCCAACTATAGACCAAGTATGTCCCCCGTCAGTAGGCACTACCATGTCACAATCAAATTATGTGGCATATTGTTCCTTGAGTCCAATTGCTACTGAGAAGAAGCCTCTGAATTCATGCTTACCTTTTCGGGACTGGGTCCCAGCAATTGACCAGGCGATGACTCCATTTAAATGTTTAGATATGTGTTCTATCTGGGATGATATACTTCTCTCTAATGAAGTTTTCCTAGATTCTATAATGTAGTATGCCATTCATTTGGACATTGATCCATCTACGAGCATTCTTCCACCTATTCTTTGAGCTCGTTAAAAACAGTTAGGGGGTTACGAGCAGTCTTCCACCTTCACTTCAAGCTCGTTAAAAATAACAAGGAAGTTATGAGCATTTTTCTATCTCCTTTGAGCTCTTTAAAAATAGTAAGGAGGTCACGAGTTTACTTTTTTGGGCTCACTAAAACTTTACAAAAAAGATTGTTATAGAGTTCTTTCACGCTCTTGTTTGACTCTTTAAATATGAAAAGATTGCCGAGTATAGTTGTCATTTCAGACTCGTTAAAGGATTTGAAGCGACATCCGCTTTAGTATAAGTTTAACCCTTTTCCATACTTTTGCGGATTACTTACGAAAAATGAATACTCTAGTCACACATGGCTAGAAGAGTTCTCCTCTCATTGTTTTATACTTTTTTGGGGGAGGAGACTAACTATACAAAAAAGGGCTTTTGGAGCCTCTCTTTAGGGTTTCCAGGATCTCTAAACATGAAAACACCAAGCGAGCATTCACCTACTCAGGCTCGATGTGAAATCCACGAGAGGGTAAATAGAGGATTGTTTAAGTTTTTCAGACTCTATAAATAGGAAAACACCGGCGAGCATTAACCTACTTGGGATTGATATTCAAATCCATGAGTAGGTGTATGGAGTTACTGTTTAAGTTTTTCAGACTCCTTAAAATTGAAAACACTAGCGAGTAAGAATAGATCTTGGCTCGATATTAAAATCTAGAGATCAATACTATAGAGTATTCTTCTATCTCTTCTTCGAACTCTATAAACAATGACGAAGATCCCAAGTCTTCCTCCCATGGGATCGTTAAACTTGTTACATGGTTGGACCTATTGAGTTTTCTATTTTTCTTGGACTCATTAAATAAAGAAGAAGAATATTCTTTTACCAAAAATAATAAGGGATAAGAAGGGTGTATCGCATCTCTTTCAGTTTCAAAGGAAGTTAAGTCAGTCCTATCCTTGAACACAACACCTACCTGAGTCTTTCATGTCAGTTGGGTTTTAGTTTTTGACCTTAGGGTGAACCTGATCTCCGAGTTTTACTCCCCTAGTTGGTTATTCTTCCAACCATATGGAGGGTCTGTTATGTCTCCTACATTGCAGACTTATATCATTTTCCCCATTATGTTGAAAACTGCCTAAGGCACTTTGTGTCATGCTCTTTGTTCAAGGATGCAACCCGTGTCGTGCTCTTTGTTCAAGGATGCAACCTATGTCAGCCATTTTGCAGTTTACCTTGACTTCATGTGTCGGCCATCCTGGTGTCAGTTTGTTTCATCTTGTTACTTGTCCTACTCCACATTAGCTCATATATGTGAGTGTTACTCATGTTGGATGATGGAGGATGCATTAATTCCTCCCTTCCAACGGACTTCTTCCCATCGACCTCAGCTCATTATGCTCTGGGAACAAAGTTTAGAGTTTCAGTTAGTACCTTGGGGATTGCAGTCATTAGTGGTAGTTTCCCTCGCTGTTGAATAAATGGGAATACATCAATGACTCTTATTTGATGGGTTCCTCAAGTGTTTGACTTCAAGTCCTCTTATTCACACTTGTTAAGATCATACTAGGTACCTTGGACCCCATTATCATTATCGATGGAAGTCCTCACATTTGTTAACAGTATACATTAATGACCAGTAATCAAACGATACCCCCATGTTCGACTTCAGCTCATTTATTCGCATGGTTAGGGTTTGTACCTTGGGTTGTTTTGGATGAATACCTTGGGACTATGATAGCATCACCATGTTTATGTTATCCCCCAAGCTGTGCAAGACTGAGCCTTACTCATTTTGGCTCTTCATGAGACATAGATCCAACTTGTTGTTATGGCTATGATCTCTCTATTGACATGCATCCATGTTTGTATTTCAGTGGCCATGCTCTATATATACATCTCCTAGTTATGTATTGGAGATCATGTTACACATTTATATGATGCTAAGATTGTAATTGTTCGCTGACCTTGATCGTTGTTTCAGGTGTTTTTGTGACTTGGTTCTGTGATTTCTTGCTTCTCCTTTGAATTGGACTTATAATGTATTTCGGCCATCATTTCCCTCTGACCTCACACATTAGGGGGCATCTGTTATAGGTCAAATCTACACTTCTCCATCCCGTGATCACCTTTCCTTGTAGATCACACAAAAGGACACAAAGGATTGAAGAGCATGATTTCCTTAGATGACTTATTTCCAGAAGTACACTTCTCAATTGAGAATTTAACAATTTCTTCTGATTTTGCCACCTGTACGCCCCTCTCTGTACACAAGACCTACGTACTATACCCTACTCTTCTCAAGGGAAACCACTGTACACCTCCAAAAAAGTTGTAAACGCATGTTGTAAAGCTTAAAAGTTGCTTCATGTACGCTGCTCTTGTTGTATGAAACCTGCGTACATCTTAAGATGAAATCAAAAATATATTAATTTGACGAATTGGGATTAGTTGAAGTTGGTTCTGCAACTTCCCCAACCTCCCAATCCAACCACCTCTCGATCTAAACTGCCTAACTTGTCCCATAAATACAAGGAGGATCCATGAGAAGGGTTACTCACATACTCATTATATTGAGAAGACTCACAATAGCCATAAGAATCTTGAGAGAAGGCTTGAAGTAATGTTACACTGGAGGAAAGTTCCAATTCATAGTGAAGAGTAGGAGCCTAAGATCCGGTTGCAGAAACATCTCTACATGTCAGGTATATTGTACTGATTTCATGTTTCTTTGACAATAAAAAGGTCGAAACACCCTTCTTGTCCCAAATATGATATATATTGGATTGCATGTCTATTTGGTTTAATTCTTGATTATAGTTGATGTTAGATTACTTTGTAATTTCATCATATGTTATATGGTCAAGATACGCCGAGGAAGGTATCTCTTGTATTGCAGGTTCGTCAAGCAGAAGCTCAAGCGGGAGATCAAGTCAAGGACCAAGCGAAAGATAGGATCAAACATCAAAAAGAGATATGTCCTTCGATCCCAATATATTTCTTTTGCAGTAACAAAATGCAGTATAATCAATGTGTTTACTTGTCAACCCCGCCCAGTTGGTAGTGTCCATCTCCTCACTATAGGGTAGAAATCCCAAACAACAGGTATCCACTCGAAAGCTAATGTGTGTATTAGACATGAGATTGCTACATATTGTGAGCCAATTCTCTCATGACCAAGATGTTATTATGCCCTTCATGGTATGCAATCTTATCCATTTTAATGTGTGAATACATGCATGTACACAGATCTAGGTAGCCTCCTTCTTTGTGCTATTCTCCATCATGTATAATGTAAGGTTGCATGAAAAGAATGCAAACTCAAGAATTAAGGTTGTGACATGCGTGTTGAGACTACAAGGCTATTACCAAAAAGGCCCGAATAACCTCCCTCCCTACAGCATGCAGGAATCAATTCCTGAAATCTGGTGCTTTTGGCCACCGTGTTAAGACTGCACAACCGGTCCAGAAAGAGAGGAATATATATTTTCTTTTTAAAATATAATTATTGTAATAATGGGAGAATCCTTCAAATTGCCAATCCATCAATAACAACTACTGCTTCCCCTCCTTTGTGGTTATTCGGGGCTTGATGGGCGATGGAGTTGGTTGTGAATTGTGGCCAATAGTAAAAATACCAGATGTCTTGCCCAGTGATAGTGTTCGTACTACCCAATGGTGAAAATACAAGAGGCCTCCTGCTCTTCAAAGGAAACATAAAAAAGGAAAATTGTATAACAATAAATATTAGGAAAAAAGACCTAATGGTTTATCATTGTATTTGACGGCCAACCCAAGTACAAGTTCAAGCAATCCTAGCAATGGACCATTCATATATACATGCATACAGACAAACATACTATATACGTGCATGCATACATATAGACATACTAAGTGTTCCATGGTTTATGGATGTATTGGTAGCCAACTAGATTGCAAGGTTAAACAGTGATAGTGGTGTGCCATTCATAGATAGATAGATGGAGTGTGTGTGTGGTCAATGTGTGTGGTCAAGGCCTTAGTGTGCCTCATTTATAAGAAAATTAACCAGTATCTTAACCGATGTATTGGCTTATAAATATTTCTGCATTCTATATGGAAATCCCACTTCCATGTAGAGCATAGGAAACTATTGTCTGGAGGAGAGGTGTATCAGTATATCCTTCATTTTTCTCTATTTTTAATACTTATACTTCCCTACTCGGTGTTCTGAATAACATAAGCAACATTTATTCAGTCATATCGATGCCAAAAACCAAATTGATGCTCAAAAATATTAAATTTGCACTGCACAATTTTATATGAGAAAATAAAAGTGAATTTTGAGTGAGACAACAACTTACCCACGTGTGTGGTATGCCATTTTTCTACTTGTAAATTGATCTCATCACCATGGTGGTTGAGAATTATACTTAGAATGTATTTTTACCAACCACAGATAGGTATTGATTGCGCATTGGAATGGTAATCATTACTATCGATGTTGTATATGCATTATAGATCTCAGTAGATATATGTAAATCGTAATGATGCCCTAGATTTGTCATCCTCCCATCAAGCGGAAACATGGAGTAACGTCTCCTTGATGCATGGTGATTATTTGAGCCCACTATCGATCGTTTTGGAAATGTTCAATGTGTCACTCTCACACTCATTTTTTGTTGTGTGGTGGATGCATGCCATGTCCCCAATGGTACCCTTGTTGGCTTTCAACTGAATTATCCAACGTTCCCTCTTCTCTTTTTCCATAACGACTTTCTTCTGCCCGTTGATGATGATCTGCCACCATAACGGCTCTCTCCTGCCATAACGTTTAATCTTCCATGCATAATGTTCATCCTTCCACGTTTCTTCCATAATGATAATTCCACACTGAGCGTTCAATCTTTTAACCTCCTCTACGTAGCTCTCTCTGACATTCCAACTCTTCCAAATATCAAAAATCCACTATACCTTGAGATATACACAAACTAATTAAATGAGTGTTACATTTGGTATCACTTTTTCAGGGTTGCATTCGATTGGGTTCAGTTAGGTCCAGAGTTAAAATAAAGGGGAATGTGATTTCCTGGATATGAAACGTTTCCAGAATAATGACAGCATGGAAAGTGGCTAGGCAATGGGAATTAGTGTCAATTTAGGTTTGGTGCTATGTATATAGTAGGTCCAAAGTCAAGTATCAAAAGGTTACTCGAGGGAAAGGTCAAATCCATTTTTTTGCAAATAAAAGCAATGAATGAAACAAGGATTTAAAGGATTAAAATGAAAACAATTGAGCCTTCTTTTGGATGTAATGATAATCAATTAAAGGTTTTGATAGATTGTGCTAATGCTTTTAAAATTGAAGTCTGACCATGCGTAACATTGAAAGAGTAAGAGTTCAATTTACTCCAAAATATGAGTATTACAAATGCATAGTATTTGTAATTATAATCCTAATAAAGCAAAGATCTCATGAGTTTATTCTCCATTTTTTAGTAAAATGTGGATAAAACCCTAGGTCGAATTGACTAGGGAAAGATGAGAGCTATCAAAAACCAGATTACCCACATTATATTTCTCAAATAAAAAATATGATTAATATTTTAGTTACATTTTGGATATACTAACAAAACAAATTTCTTAATAAAATCAAATTCTTGTATACTCACTGGAGATCAGAAAAAGGCACATCAACCATCAAATAAATAACTTGGAATATCGATGTATATGAGATCAATACCGAGAAGAATTTTATAGTCAAAGATAAAAGCTACAGTGTTGATTAATTTGGTGAGGGTTTTAAACTTGACATCGATAATGAAGATAATTTTGCGATTTCAAGCTTGTAGGGTAATGACTTTGATCAGGGCGATGAGTTATTTATCCAATGAAAGAGAAGTGTGGTGATGAACTGGAATTAAATCAATTTTTACAGCGGCAAATGATGGGATCCAAAGTATATTAAGCATTCTTATGACACTCCAGTAAAGTAAATATATAATAGATAATCTATGAAGGAAAAAACAGTCAAACTTAATTTTCCACATCTACAAGATGTGAATACATTTGCAAAAAGAAACACCACAATTTGCTTGATGAAAACATTTGCAGAATGAATATCACGGAGACAATATACGAAACCTTCATAAAAAGAAGCATAATGTAGCTATCTTGCTAATTCAATACATTCAAAACACAACGATTTAGGATCTATGGTTCTGCATAATCTGGATCTATGAAGAATCAGCCCTCTTAAAGAAACTATACTTCTTCTTCTTGTTATAATTTAAAGGTTAAGCATAGATCGTAGATTATGTTGATATATATATGCTACCTAGCAAAATTAGACAAGTGCCCAATGACTGTATGCCATATTAATTAACTATTTTTGTTTAGCATTCATTGTTGAAATCACAAATAATTAATTGATTAATTATTTTTGCTTAACATTCATTATGTGCTATAGTTGGGCACTCATTGCTTCCTAAGTAATCATTACTTGCCCTTCTATATGACTAAAAGTTGTATGAGACACTTGTCCCAACATTCTCTCACTTGTCATATACCATGCAAGAATCTAAGAGATAATTCATCAAACTATGAGCTAATTACTAGACTCATACTCAAATTGTGAGCTAATTACTAGGGGGGGAAAGGACCATGTACTTATAGTGCCATTTGAGTTACTCATGCTCACCAGTTTGGTCAAAACATCTACAACATTTTGCAAAGGTCAATGCATAGTGAAAAGTGTCAACTTTCTCCAATATCACCTTACCATCCCCTACTATGTCCTAAAAAAATGTTATTGATTTGTTTTCACATGAAAGGTATATTTCTTAGCTAGATATATGGCATTATCATTGTTATATTGAACTATAATAGATTTATAACTTAACCTTACATCTAAACACAATTTCATAAGCCAAATGACATCCTCATAGACATGAGTAGTTGCCATATATCTTGCCTCTACAATGGACACGGTGACCATAACCTCCCCCTTTCTCACTCAAGTTAGAAGACATATGTTGCATATTTCATGATGATACTCAGTTTTTCATGTCACTACTTAGTTTTCATGATGCATATTTCACGTGGATACTCAGTTTATTATGGTTTCTAGATGTATAGTACATGAGATACATGATACATTGATTGTTGATACTCAATTGGTAATTTATAGTTTTATTTATGGCATCTCGAAATGTAAATTATGCGGTACATGATATGGTGTTATTACATGTTGTTCTTAGAATGATGCCTTGTAGACATGTGATTCATGGTCATGCATTATTCATGTGAAATTTGAGGATTGGATTGTGCATGTGATACTTCTTGATGTTATTTCATGATGTTATGATGCTTTATAATATAGATGACACGTGGAACATAAAATGATATTAATTCGTGATGATATTCATTTATCATTTTGATAGCTTTATAGTGGGATCTAGAGATAAATGACATTTGACACACAAATGATATGAAATCATGTGGTGGTTTAATATGTTATTTTATAGCTTTGTCATGTATTAGTGAGGAATAAGAAATTATATCATATATTTGGTATGGCATGCTATCGTTTCATGCTAACCCTTATTGATCCCTGTAGAATGCATATTTCATATGATGATACATTATGTGAGTCGTTACTCCATGTTGATAGTACTAATGTTGAAATATGGCAGCTTATCATGAGAGATTAATGAGATGCTTAGTAAAATTATGAAAGTATCATGACCAATTATGTTATAGTGGTAGCATAGAACACCTAAATGCATTAGATGTTAAACTTGTCATGACTTATCATGACAATGGCTTATGATGCAATGTAATGCAATATGAACTGGGGGCTAGAAATTCTTGTTGGCACATGATTCAAGGTTGATCCATGATATATTATTATATTAAGAACTGGTTACTAATGATTGTTCATTATGGCAAGTTCCAATTGTTCTAGGTGATCCATTCAAATAGCCTGATGAGGCTAAGTATTCTAGGATTTTGTGGGATCCCATAACCATGAATGAGAATGGATACTATAAATATATTATGGGCTCGGTGAAAATCCCAACAATTTTCTCTATGCCGACAGCTCTTGAATTTAGTACCAGAAGTTGGGAAGGTAGCAATGCCACCGATACTTCTCGGAGAACTTCTGATGTGACTAGAGTCCACGATTGGAGACATACTCACTGAGAGGGAGGTTTATGTAGAAGGAATTATGATGCCTGAGGCTAGTGCCTTGAGGGTGTTGTGGAGGATGTTTATGATAGCCTTCTTATATTCCTGGGGTATAATGATCCTGATATTAGGATCAAGGTACCAGGAACCAGATGCCGGCTAGTACCGATGAGGCCCATATTCCGGTTAGAATCCGATGAGGCCGTATTATTACTATAAGTTGGGAAGGTGGAAATGCTACGGTAACTTCTCGAGGAACTTCTGATGCCTACTGTATGATCCATGGACAGGTTACAGTAGAGGGTCCGTTCCATGGTGAGAGGGACCATCCGGAGTTGAAGGGGAGGTTTATAGAGGTGGCGGATGGTATGATTCTCAAGGAGAGGGTGAGTAAGGAAAGAGGGAGTAAACAAATACACAGTTATTAATTATTAATTAATTATCTAATGCTTTTGTATGTATGATGCATGATTGTTGTTATGGTTTCATACTAGACTCATAGGGAATTACTTAAGAGCATGTTGTAACTTAGGGCGTTTGATTGTATTAGTGTGGTTTGGAGACTTCTATGTGGTGGCCACACATATAAATCTCTTAACTTCACAATAGTACTAGCTACCTATATAATCTAGTATTTACTTGATTGATTGATTGAATAAGTATTGTATTTATTGCTTGAATATTATAACTTAGGGATGAAGTTTCTTGAAGGGGGGGGACTATGTAGCAACCCTAATATACGAATATAGGGAATATTTAATATAATAAATACAATGTAATATAATATAATGTAAGATAATAAAAAGAAACATGACAAAGAAGTAACAGAATTTTTTTTTTGCATACAGATAGAAATTAAATAGGAAATTAAGAAATGGGGAGAAGGTGGAGATAAAAGGCGGAGAAGAAGTGGAGAGAGGGATCTTTTGGTCTTTTGGCATCTTGGAAGGAGAGCTCTGGAGGATCCAAGAAAGAGGAAAGCAAGAAAGCTCTGGCATAGGGTTATTTGTTGGGGGCTCGGGGGCCTCAACTATTGGTTAGGGGTTGGTTGGGTGGAGAGCCATCCCCCCACCTTCATTTGTGAGCATTGGAGTTGTCAAGGTAATGGTAGATGCTAGGTCATCTAACCAAGTATGGCTCCTTAAATCTCCACAGAATATTTTATGTTATATTGTTGATTAGATCCACTCTTTTGTATACAGATCTTCTATGCATGTTGCTTCTTGTTGTTTACTGGTTTTTATGAGTTTATAGGATATCAGATTCTTTGTGTATGTATAGAGATCTCCTTGCATGGTTCGTTATCTTTTTGTTATTTAGTGGTTTTATGAGTCTAATGTTATTACACTCTTGCTAATTAAATTATTGAGTAAATTCATTTTTTTTTATCTATGTGATATCATATTTTTTGGCTTGTCATAAGTTTTTTAATTGGAAAATAGTTTCTTTTTCATGTATTGCAGAGATTGTATCTAGTTCCTGTGCTATTTGTCTCTAACATTCCAATATGGAAGCATTGACATGTGTTGTTTGTCTCTAACATTCCTATATGGAAGCATTGACATTTCCAGGGCATTTCATCTCTTGCATATTTACATGAGGAATCCCTTTGTTACTCAAAACTTGGTGCCATTGTACATTTTGGGTCATTGTATATTTTCTCACCTGTTATTGAAATACCTTACGCATTTATTCGATAGCTCATCATTTAATCTAGCCATGTTTTACAATTTTGTATGAGATTAGTGTTGGTTGGTGACTTTTAATGGTGCCTTCTACGCTATTGTATGAACTCCTCTTTCATTTTAGTACAGGGTTTACCTCAAATCTATGAGTTCACATACAATTACTGGGTTTTTCATTTTATTACTGGAGACACATACAATAAACAACAAATATTGGGTTCAATCTTCCTCGAATCAAAATTACCATGGCTCTAAGTGAGCTTCTTCCATTGAACATTGAACAATCCATAGAACTAATTCAATACATTACATATCTCTTCATCTCTTCATCTAATATTTACATAAGCACTGGTTATTTTAAGTATTTTCTCTTTGTGCATATGAAGGCAGTATCTGAGCACTGGAGTATCCGTAATATATCGCTAAATTATATAAAAGTATGCAATGGCTTCATGTATTGTGTAAATTCCTCCGATGTCTGTGTAAATGCATGTATTTTAATGTGTGTATTGTAATGCTTGTATCTCAACCACATGTATTGAGCAGGCACACACCTTAACCACTCAGCCAAGGGATGACACTTCGGCCAAAGTGACTACAATATGTTTTGAAGAACAATTTTTTTTAAATTTTCCACACCTTTTGGGTCTTCTACAGGATTTAGCTATGTAGTAAAGGGTTTATTGATAACCACAAGCAGATGAAGAAGTAACAACTGAATTTTATCTTTTTGAAATATTTCTTTGGTATCACACATAGACTAAACGGTTAGGGTTAGTGTGTTGGTTAATCACACACAGAGTCTGTCGATTAAGCACATCGCACAACTAAAAAAAGAAAAGAAACCTACTTCTATTTTGTGCAATGGTTGTATAACATCGCACAACTAAGTTGGATGGTGCGACCTCTGCATGTTGGATGGTGTGGCCTAGCTGTCCCTGTGTGTTGTAATGCCTCCGGCCAAGTATGCATAACATTCTTTTTAATGGCCAGTTAGTGGTAGCCGTTACATTGGGTGTCCAACTCACTCCTCCATTGTTGTCACGATTGTTTTCATGATTGGGTATCCACTAGAAATCTAACGTGTGTATTAGACATGAGATCCCTATATATTGTGAACCAATGATCTCATGACCAAGATGTTATTATGCCCTTCATGGTATGCAATCTTATCCATTTTAATGCGTGAATACATGCATGTACCCCGGATCTAGGTAGCCTCCTTCTTTGTGCTATTCTCCATCATGTATAGTGTAAGGCTATGTGAAAATAATGCAAACTCAAGAATTAAGGTTGCGGAATGCCTGTTGAGACTACAAAAACTATTACCAAAAAGACTCGAAAAACCTCCCTCCCTACAGCATGTAGGAATCAATTCCTGAAATCTGATGCTTTTGGCCACCATGTTAAGACTGCACAACCAATCCAGAAAGAGAGAAATATATATTTTCTTTTTAAAATTTAATTATTGTAATAATTGGGGGAAGCCTTCAAATTTCCAATCCATACAATAACCAACTACTGCTTCCCCTCCTTTGTGGTTCAGTCGGGGCTTGATGGGCGATGGAGTTGGTTGTGACTTGTGTCCAATAGTAAAAAGACCAGATGTCTTTCCCAACAATAGTGTTGGTACTACCCCACGTATTTCCCAATGGTGAAAATACAACAGGCCTCCTGCTCTTCAAAAGAAATGTAAAAAAGGAAAATTGTATAACAATAATATTAGGAAAAATGACCTGATGGTTCATTGTATTTGACGACCAACCCAAGTAAAATTTCAAGCAATCCTAGCAATGGACCATTCATATATACATGCATACAGAAAGATAGACTATATACGTGCATGCATACATACAGACATACTAAGTGTTCCATGGTTTATGGATGTATTGGTATCCTACTAGATTGCAAGGTTAAACAATGACAGTGGCATACCATTCATAGATAGATAGATGCAGTGTGTGTGTGTTCAAGGCCTTAGTGTGCCTTACTTATAAGCAAATTAACTAGTAGCTTAACCGATTTATTGGCTTATAAATATTTCTGCATTCTATATGGAACTCCCACTTCCATGTATAGCATAGGAAACTATTGTCCGGAGGGAAGGTGTATCAGTATATCCTTCATTTTTCTCTATTTTAATACTTATACTTTCCTACTCGGTGTTCTGAATAACATAAGCAACGTTTATTCAGTCATATCGATGCCAAAAACCAAATTGATGCTCAAAAATATTAAATTCGCACTGCACGATTTTATATGAGAAAATAAAAGTGAATTTTGACTGAGACAACAACTTACCCACAGGTTTGGTATGCGATTTTTCTATTTATAAATTGATCTCATCACAATGGTGGTTGAGAATTATACTCAAAATGTATTTTTACCAAGCACAGATAGATATTGATTGTGCATTGAAATGGTAATCATTACTATCAATGTTGTATATGCACTACAGATCTCAATAAATCTATTTAAATTGTAATGATGCCCTCGATTTGTCGTCCTCCCCATCAAGCAGAAACCTGGAGTAACATCTCCCTACTACATGGTGATTATTTGAGCCCACTATCGATCGTTTTGGAAACATTCACTGTGTCACTCTCACTCTCATTTGTTGTTTTGTGGTGGATGCATGCCACATCCCTGGTCCCCCTGTTGGCTGTAAACTGAATTCTCTAGCATTCCCTCTTCTCTTCTACCGTAATGGCTCTCTTCTTCCCGCTGATGATGATCTACCACCATAACATCCCTCTCCTGCCATAATGTTTAATCTTCCATCAATAATTTTCTTCTTGCCATGTTTCTTCCATAATGATAATTCCAGACTGAGTGTTCAACCTGTTAACCTCCTCTACGTATCTCTCTCTGGCATTCCAACTCTTCCAAATATAAAAAATCCACTATACCCTAAGATATACACAAACTAATTAGATGAGTGTTACATTTGGTATCACTTTATCAGGGTTACATTCGGTTGGGTTCAATTAGGTCCAGAGTTACAATAAAGGGGAATGTGATTTCCTGGATCTGAAACGTCGCCAAAATAATGACAACATGGAAAGTGGCTAGGCGATGGGAATTAGTGTCAAGTTAGGTTTGGTGCTATGTATATAGTAGGTCCAAAGTCAAGTAAC